>CM029785.1:451175-1651175 GCA_017562165.1 Ectropis grisescens
AAGAATACACTTTGTCATAGCAACTAACGTTTTACGTCGGAATGTCTTAATGGATTGAGTTGAACACTTAAACAAAACTAGACTAGAATGAACACAGCACATAGGCTACTTTTAATCATGGGAAAATAACGGGAACAGAAACTGCGCAGGAAAAGCCGCGGGCGCTGCTAGTTGGAACATATCGAGTAAATCCGTCTGTTTGTGTTCACTTCGCTCCTTCTATATATCTATCCGGGAGTTGACTGACTCATACATAGATAACCAGCGTTTCTCTACAATCTGTTCCAGACAGCGATGTTATTGAGAATAACAATTTGTGTTTGGTAATCGAGAAACTCTGAGATTGAAGATCTGTTGTAAAAGTTTTGTCCTAAATAAAAGTTATAAATGTGCACTATCTACATCACTTCTAGATAGTTTCAAAAGTAATGGTGTTTAATGTTAAGTGACGATGCGGTCTACAACGGAGCGTCCTTACCTAGAACTAACACGTAGGTATCCTCTATGGATTGCTTTGACGCTTCTCAAACTTATTTTCTTCCTTTTCAGGGCAACGATTAATTATCTTGCATATCTGTATAACGAGCGCAGTGCTGTCATCATCATCATAATCAGCCCACATTCGTCCACTGCTGGACATAGGCCTCTCCAATAATACGCCACTCAGCCCGATCCTCGGCTTTACGTTTCCAACCGCTACCAGCTACCTTACGTGCAGTGCAGTGCTGTGCTAGACAGTAATTTGATTGTTTTTGTGCAACTTCCAGGCAGGCGTGTTATTTTTCGGATGTCTTTCTCGTCTCGTCACTCTGAATTTTATTTAAAAAAAATTGTCAGTCATAGGAACTGCCGATAGAAGTGAAAACTTATAACTCAGAATTTGATAGCTTACTTTGGAAACTACGCGGGTGAAACCGTAGGGCGTGGCCATGAGCATGACCGCTGCATTGCAGAGCAATGCTAAAGCATTTCTAGATGGCCAATGCCCATGGTCCCGAGTTCACCGAAGATTTCTTATCATTCCCACGCTACGAAATTCAATTCACAGCCCACGAAAATCTGTCTGTAGTGCGCCCAAAGTTTTCACTAAAAAAAGCAACAAATTGAACTTGTAGTTCTGTGTTTCACGCGGGGGGCGAGGTTAAATTCAACGAACAAACATCTAAACATATTAGTGGGATTTATTTTGTTGATGCTACGTGATGATGCGGTCCACGATAGAGAGTGCTTACCGCTAGAATAGAAGAAACTCATTCACTCTCGGCCTAAAGGCCGAGGCTGAGGCCTGCACCAACTCAGCTTTTCATACAAACTAAATCACAACAAAAATCCCGCGATTTTCGTGAATCAAATAAAAACGACTCGTGATATTAATTTATCTTTCCATTCACGATTTCCTCCGTCGTATTGATATGATATTTCCACTCCGTCTACAACATATATAAGAAATCCACAACACGTGTCGAGATTCTGTTAGCGAAATAACTCAGAGTAATATGGTCTCGCTCGTCACTCCGTCTCTCCGGCACTCCGGCGGGGCGCGGGGGGCGAGGCGGCGGCGGGACACGAGACAAGCGGCGCCTACACTCGGGAGACTCATTCTCAAACACGCACTCACTGACGGATGCTTTGATTCATTTAAAAGTGAAATGATCATCTCGTTCCCGATCTCTCCTTGTGCTGTGGCACAAACACACAGAGCGGACATCTAACAAAGCCAGCAGACGCGCCGGCTGAGAAGATAGCTGCGTTTGGTTTTTATCCCGGACGCAACACAGACAGGATGTTATGAGTTTGATGTATCTGTGTGTGTCTGTCTGTGGCATGGTAGCTCCCGAATCGATGAACCGATTTTGTTTAAAAAGTGAATTAGTAAAAGGGTAAAGGCTTGTTCGCATTAGGCTAGTAATTTAGCCTAGTGGCAAGTAATTTAGTAACTAAACGTGTATGAACAGTGAAAATTTAGTCGAGTAGTTTAGGAAGTGATTTAGTCGAGTCAATCCATTTTGTTCTATTTTCAACGGGCGAGTAGCACCCCCCACCACGCGTTCGTTGCGAGCGGTGCGCTCATTGGCTCGCCGACTAAACAGGTTCGAACTTGTCGAATTTGTCTGGAGAGAAAAATAACTTCAAACAATTTTCCAAATACGAAATTGTCTGTGGAATAACTTATTTTATTTATCACACAAATTTCCTAATTCACCTCTTCTAAAATAGCCATTACGATTCGATAAGATTAGCTTATTCATTCATTTATTTTATTGCGTTGTAGGATCTTCATGTTGCGAAACGCTACTCACTTGTGAACTGTACTAAAGCACGGTGCGAACGATTTTTGAATAGTAGCGAGTATTTTAGCTAATAAATTACTCTCTACTAGACTAATTTGCTAGCCTAATGCGAACAAGCCTTTAGCGATGCCTGATAAAAATCAGTCTAAGATGGCCGCTACAACGAAATGGCGGATAACATTTTTTCTCTCTCATATAAGTATCAAATAAAAGGGAACAAATAATAGTGTATAGAAATCTAAAACAAACTTTAACTCCATGATGATTACCATCAATTAAATGATGAATTAAATTTTTTTACTACAATCAAACAAATTCAATGAATTATTAGATTTAGTCCAATACCACGATAGATAAATTAAAAAAAAAACGTATATACGTAGCGGGCTGGCAACATTTACCAGCGAAAAATACTCTACTCGGGAAATACCAAATCCCAAACGTTACACAATACTTTTAACAACATTTAAGTAGTAAATAGGTATTTATAGAATTTATAAAATGAATGAGAGTCAGAGATGTAGAAAGAGAGTGTCTCATAATATAATGCGAGGCATAAATATGTCCAGTAGCGAACGAGTACTGACTGATGATGATGATGAAATTAAAAGACTCATCGTCTTAGTTAAGACGACATGTGTGTTATTAATGCGTATGGTATTTTCATTTTCTAACTTGATTTTTATGTTTGAGCAAATATGACGAATGATGGTAGCTGGAACGATGTCGTATGTGTTATTGATCGAATCAATCTTTGACTATTTCACTTCTTAGTTCACCCCTTTTGGAGTGAGTTTAGAAATGATGTTCCACCTCTCCAGCTCTCTAGCTCGGGGCTGACGAGGCGGCCGACGCCGACGGTCGCTTACTTGGTTAGGTCCGCGACGACAGATACCGATTGTGCGATGCCTTCTCCTAATTATTTTCCGAGAGTCTCGCTATTGTCGGTGTCTAGAATACTAATGGTTGTTTTTCTCTTTTTGTTCGTTTTTAGTAACTGACTTCTGTTTTATTGACTATTGATTATTTTGTTTGTCATTGCGTCGGGTGACGTCACAGAACAGTGTGCTCCGGTAGATTGCTAAACAACATATAAATAAATATTGGTGGACATATCTCACAACAACATCCAGCCTAAGTAAAGCTTGTGCAATGGCCAGATAGCAAATTTTTTTTAAATAAAGAGTTACAAGACGAGCCGGAAATGTGCCTGATCAACACGTAAGCAACATGCCTGCCACATAACAGCACAGTGACACGCAGCTATTGGAACAAAACGTGTCCAAATCATTACCTAGCACTGCACTGCGGTCGTCCCCAGAGATCTAAGATGTTGCATGTCTAAGCCTAGTAATTTATCTGCAAACATTGCCCTTCAAACCGGAACACAGTAATGTTTCCCTGTTACTGCTTGACGGTAGAATAACTGGCAAAGGTGTGGTATTACCACTACAAGTTATTTATAGTTATAGCTCCTGTAACAGAATGCTACGAAAACTCAGTTCTGTGCTGTGAAAAATGGAACGAATTATTCGCGAGTAAACATGGCAACACTTTAGAGATATATAAATAACTCGTATTTAATGATAGTACTGTTCATATTTGACTCGTATTTGACTGGCCTAGTGGCTTAGTTGGTAGTAGCTCTGCCTGCGAAGCCGAGGGTCGTGGGTTCGAATCCCACCCAGTGCAAATATCTGTGTCATGAATTCAAATGTTTGCACTGTGTCTGGGTGTTTCTATGTATAATAAGTATGTATTTAAAACTATATAAGTATTATATCAGCTATCTGGGTGCCATCACACAAGCTTTGCTTAGTTTGGGGTCAGATAGTGTATGTGTGAATTGTCCACCAATATTCATTCATAATTTAAGAGCGACGCTCTTGTCGGTGGAGTTCTTTCCATGTACACTCCGCCTTCTCCTTGACTTCCTGATACGACACTACATTTATCTTCTCCTTCACTTGGTTCATGTAACTTCTCCTAGGTCTACCTCTCTTCCTCCTCCCTTCTAATTTACCTTCCATTATTGTTCTAATGAAGTTGTCGTGTCGTATCAGATATCCCAACATCTTCCCTCTTCTGTTTTCTATTGTTTCCATTAATGTTATTTTCTCCTCTACCATCTTCAAAACTTCTTCATTAATTTCCAGCTGATTCTCTCCATTCTCCTCCAACACCACATTTCGAATGCCTCTAATCTTTCCCTATCCCTTTGAGTCATGGTCCACGTTTACAACGTTTACATGATAGTACTGTTATAGCTCACTTAATGTTCCCCCTGCTGAATCGCGGCTTTATCTCGCAAGGAGAAAGTCATACCATACTCCACCATCCTGGCCCAGTGTGAGTTGACGAAAGACGCATGACCTATAAATCTCATCAATTCTTGGAACACCGTGCCCTTTCTTTTCCTTCCCCTGGTAAAACCAGTATTGATGACGAATTGTAAGTAAATACTCACAAAATTCAGATGAGATTGAAAGCTACGAACTACAGATTATGAAGCGCACATTCTAGTATACTAAAAGCCACCACGGCTTGTGCGTGTAATGGTGCTGTTAACAACTTGTTTTGGTTTATTGCGCTAAAGCTTAAAACAACATAACACAATATATTTTAATTGAATGAAATGTATACAGTTTTTTCCTCGCAGCGGTTTCAGCGTAGTGTATGCTTTACCTACTCTTAATGGCAGTAAAAGACAAAGGTAATATTACATTTTAAAATTAAAATAACTGTAATGTACTCCGCACCTCACTAACAAAGCGCAGTTATTTCACTCTGCGTACAAAGGACGTTTGTTTCCTCTGTACGCGGAAGTTCTTTCGAATCCCGCCTCTGAGGTAACTGCAAGTTATTGTTCCATGTTTTTCTTCCACTGATTGTTTTAGTTTACGTTTTAAAAAGCGAAGTCCGTCGAAGTTTCGCGATTGAACTTGCAAGCTATACATCGATTACCACAAAGTCATTCCAACATTCAATTAAATTTTTGATAAAACATTGAAACGTTTTACCCGACTGTACGAGTAAGAAGAGATCTTTCTTTTTTTGCTTTGATAGAGGTACGCTCTAAGTATGTATGTAAATATTATAGTTAGTAAACTTAGGTGTGTAGGTGTGAATTAATCGATCCTTCAGAAACAAAGAACTTCAACTCAAAGAAAGATTGTCGTCGGCTGTGCACATACGAATACTGAAGTTCTATGGGCACATATCCCGAAATGAAGACTCAATGGAGCGTCTCGGAGTGCAGGGCAGAATGGAGGGAAAGAGACCCCGCGGTCGCTCTCCAACCAGGTGGATAGACCTTATGAAATCCCTCACTCAATCCACCATGACCGACTGCTCCCACAATGCCTCCGATAGAGCCGAATGGAGACGCATAGCAAGAGCCGTCATTCCACACGACCCACACATAGCCACATCCACTCTGCCAAGAGTGCCCGACTGAGAAGAAGAAAGAAAGATAGGTGAGTACCTTGTGCCTGCTATCCTAGCTCAAAGTTTGGGTAGGCAGCAGAAATCATCTAAGGTCTAGGTTTGAGTATAAAAATCTTTTGTACAAAATGCCTCAGTTCTGTACATAAGATCTTATGGCGATGATTTTGTAATAGAACTGACACTTTATATCTCACTCGTGTATTAGGATTGTAAATCTTATCACAAAAGAATACAGTTCAGAGTCGTGATTCATTTAATCATGTACCTCCTCAGTTGGATCGCACAATTACCGGTAAAGAAACTACTTGTACGACTTGTGTGCGTACAAACCAATGATGATTCCACGAATTTCTTTTCAAAATTTACTAAATTATTTTTTTCCGTTACAATCTGCTACTGCCAACCTGCAACAACAAGTAGTCAGTAACTAAATTGATTTCGACTTTCATGTTACCACCTCAATTTTTCACAAAGCCTTCCAACTCTTTCGTTTGTAAGGCAGAGCCACAAAACATTTCCGGGTCCCTTGGGCCCGCCCGCCGGGGCCCGGTTCCGAGCCGGCAGTGGACCGCGCCTCATCCTCCCGGCTCGGCCGCGCCTCGCAGCTCCGGTAACTTTATCGTTTTACTAAAGATACGAGGAAAAGTTGGGAAAAGGTTTTGACCAAATCACTCTTTGCTCAATTTTCCGTTCCGTGTTTCTTTCACTCGGGGATCAGAAGTTTGGTGCCAGGATATTGACATGACACACACTTGGGGTCGTGTTTATCTGCTTGGCGTTTATCTTTGTGTAAAAGCTTTACTTAATTAATTCTCTAATATTTATTTATAATGAATCAGCAAAATGTATACCCGTACACAATTTACGGATGACTTCACCAAATTAAATAAATATTTTTGTATCTTTTATCTGAAGAAAGTTTGAATAAAAGAAGAGAAGAGAGAAGAGAAAAGAAAGAAATTACGTAAAAATCTATAATTTTTTGATATCTAACAAAGTGACTGAGTTCATTCACTCATTCATATCACAGAGGACTGGCGACTGATCTTCAAAATGATGGAAAATCGTTGACAGAGGTCACGTTGGATGGTTCAGCAATCAGGTTCACCCGTTCGGCAGTTGAATGGGTGAATTACAGCAAGGAAGAAATATGACGGGACGAAGTTTGCCGGGCGTGAAAAATTAAAATCTTAAAAACAACATAGCATGTCACGCATGCCTTTTATCGATGATAGCTGGCACTACGCTCGCCAAGTCTGTATTGGGAGATTACACATATCCTCCAAAGACGTATTTTATAATTTGACTGTTTTCTCACCAAAGTTTCTTTCATCGTTAAAGCCAGTGTGAACAAACTTGTATATCTTCACTTGAAAAAAAAACTTCAAATTAGAAGCAGACTTTGAACCTACGTCTTCCACACGGTGATATTCAGGTTTCGTCATATAAGTACCTACTGTTGAAATTTACTAGTTTTAATCTTATTTATGTTTGGATGCCGCGAGGAGAATTTCATTTTTAGCAGCAAATTAAAATAAACTTTATCACGAAAATCATGAAATCTCTCCGGCGGTGTTCCGTGCTAACGAGTCTCACCGGCGCAAGCTTCCCGTGCGCTCACGACTCACCGCTCGCTCTCACGTTATTCGCGCTAATTAAAAGCTCCATAACCACTTCACCGCGGATAACGTAGAGTTAAACTGAACTCGGAGATTTGCGTGGTACTATCACAGTTGTTGAATTTATTTTAATTTCGAACTAAAGTTGGTCAATGTAATTTACGTTTGTCTACGGGTGGTACGGCTACTCAGGACAACGACAACTATCGACAACTATCATCACAAATCACCATATCATATGGTGCGATGCAGGCTCCTCCCCACTACTTTTACGTTACTTCCTCTGATTTCAGGGCTCGTGTGTGAAGCGTCTCACCTTATGTATGTGAATTAAAATCCGCTATTCTACGATCGAAATAAATTGGCTTTGCTGTCTCTACAATTTCAAGAAGAAAGAGATGAGACACCAATATCACTATTGTCAAACTTTTATTCAAACACGTTTGAATAGTCTTCTCGTGACCACGGCGGTTGTGACGCTGCTGAAACTTCGAGGTAATTAAATAATAATTTAGATAATTTTTATATAGTTTCATTGTAAAATTAACGTGTACTTCCTGTATGAATAAATGAATATAAATATTACAATATAATATTTGATTTAGGCGGTAGACCCCCGGAGCTGATCGAGAGCGCATTCGTTCACTGCTTTTAACGCTCCTCGTTTGCAGAGTAAACAGTTTTGAAATTTCAATCGAGAACATCCAAAGGGAAGACTCCCAACCACCGGCTACAAACTCCTCTCGATATCTTTCAACGATCAACGACGTCAAGACCTTTAAAGAGCTTCAAATATGGTAAACGTTTTGTTTACGGAACTCAAGTTTCCACTATCAAATATGTCGAATTGGGCACTGGTGGGCATTTACATAATATAACAGAATTTCAAATCGAGAGTGAATCGGTTTATTCTAGATAAACAAGCTCCATACAAACCGCATCACCACTTATCATCAGGAGAAAAGATTCAGGATAGCTAAACCTACAACAGCTGAAAACAAAAATAATTGTACACCACATTATCTTACAACAAATTAAGTGAAATCTGTATTATGGGAGCTAGATAACTGATAAACATATATAATTGTAAATAGCACCCATGCATAGAAAAACATATTTGTATTAATTGCCCAAAAAGTATCTTTGGTGGGAATCAAACTCGCGACTTCCTGCTGCGGCAGGCTTTCTGACAACTAGCCGTTATTTGCCATTATTTTAGAACCACCTTTCACAAAAACAGACAGAGCTCTGGGCACAAGCTAGTAAAATGTAAAAAAATCTTTTAGTACTGCGTTAAATTTGGATTAACGCTAAGTGAACATCTACAAATATGTTCATGTGGCGTTTATTAGCAAAGTTTTATTAATTACTCCACGTCTGAGAATGGACCAGCATCAAATAAGCTGAGGATGATAATGTATTTACTGAATTTTACCGATTCTAAAAAGCGTATTGTGAACCCTTAATCAGCTCACAAAGCCAAAAACTTAGTTATCAACGTCGAGTTGTTAAACTAAAATCACATAAATTTCTGATCAGACGAACGGCCGTATTCTAAACATGTGCTAAATCTGTTTAAATTTACGAGCAAACACAAATCGATGTAGAATTTTTTGTGAGGTCAAACGAACTCAATGATATAAAATTGAGTTTCAGTCAAGTTGTAATAAGGCGGTTTATAGCTCACTTTGTTGAATCGGGGTTTTTGCTGACAAGTAGAAAGTAAAGACAATATCCACCACACTGAGCTAATATTTGTCTGTGACGAACAGGATGGGCAGGTCTAAGTTCCTGATAATAAGCGACACGGGTGATGTAAGCCAGTGATGTTGAAGACTTGTGGCACTTGATGGAATACTTGGAGAAGCAGGCGGCGTACGAACCCATGACCCCACAATAAAAAAACTATTTACTCCATCCGTTATAAGATTTAGACAAAAAATCTACACGGATATTTTATTTTGTTTCACAAGCACAAAATGACGCAAATATATTAGTTTGATATTAGTGCTTAGAAGTTGCGAGTGACGTCATGTCTACGAGCATATACGAATTTTATGGTGATGTGGCGTCACACCCCCCAATGTGGTTTGATAGGGGGGGGGGGGTGTTTCAAACACACCCCTCATCACGTGGGGGGTGAAGTTGGATTCGTTGGTCGGTTTTATATGTCGATAACAATTTGATGAAACAAAAAATACGTTCCCATATTTTTTAACCCGCGACCACAAAAAAAGGGGTGTTATAAGTTTGACGTCGATGTCCGTCTGTCTGTCTGTCTGTCTGTCTGTCTGTATGTGTGTGTGTCTGTCTGTGGCACCGTAGAGCTCAAACGGATGGGCCGATTTCGATGCGGTTTTTCATTTGAAGGTTTAATATCCGTGCGGATGTTCTTAGCTTTGTTTGGTTAATATCGATTCAAAACGGCCGCCTCCACAAAGTGGCGGACAAAATATTTCTTCACAACTTACCTTAATATGGGTGTCAAATGAAAGGGCTTGACTAGTAGACCACTATGCATCATAACAAATTTCAAATCCAAGATGGCCGCCACCTCAAAATGGCGAAATACATTTTATTTTCAAAACTTCCTTAATATGGGTATCAAATGAAAGGGCTTGACTAGTACAATGTTGTACAGATAACAAATCCGAGGTAGTCGGGGGTTAGTCAAAATTTTTAATCTTGTTCTTGTCTATAATAAACCTGACGGACCAATAAAATTTTATATTTCCGCCCCAGTCATAATTCGAAATAGGAACCGGACATTCTTGCCGCTAAGCAATCTCAACCTGAATAGAGTAGGAATTTGACTGTTTATACCAGCTCAGTTCTTTTAACGTACATTTCTTGAATGAATTCGTTTGAAGTTCCCCATCTGTGGTCCGCGAACAAAACACTTAACACTTTGAATGCTCGTATAATGAGAACTTTACCGCGCACTTTACATTGCAAAAAATAATTTTCAAATTCCGTTCCAGTTCTTTTTAATGATAATATCCGACGCGGAGTCGTGTTCCATTCTACATATATTTCTATATAAAAGCAATTTTGTATATATCTGAAAGAGATTCATCAAAGTAAAGATAAGACATATATCATTTATTACTACATATTGCAATATCTATTGGAGGTTTATTGCCCATAAGCAATGGAATTACTCTATCGGTATGAAATTGTAAGTCTTCTATCTCGCAAAATCATCGGTATTAGATTTAAGTTCCAATATTCAGTTACATTTGTTCAACATTAAAATGAACATTTTATTTGCAATCAAAATCGCAAATATTCATTTCTTAATCTTATCTTATACCTTTGAACGACCAATTCTTGTAGGTATAGAATCTGAATATCGGAAACGGCTCCAACGATTTCCATGAAATTATGTATACAAGGGGTTTCGGGGACAATAAATCGATCTAGCTAGGTTATATTTTTTTAAAACATCATTTTATACGCGTTTTAGACAATGAAAACCTCCTACAATGTCATTAGAATACGATAACATATTTCACCACTGTTCTTTAAGTCTAAATGGCTCAGACGGAATTAGCTCGCCCTCGAAGTCAACAGGCTTCTGTTCGAATCCTGATGGTAACACTCGGGTCTTTTCTTTTTGTTCTTTTTTTTGAGAAAATCTTTTACTTTATAAACGCATTTAAACCGAGCAAAGCTTGGTCAACCAGGTACTATATTTCCTTTATCACGCTAACTACACAAAGCTTGGTCAACCAGGTACTATATTTCCTTTATCACGCTAACTACACAAAGCTTGGTCAACCAGGTACTATATTTCCTTTATCACGCTAACTACACAAAGCTTGGCCAACCAGGTACTATATTTCCTTTATCACGCTAACTACACAAAGCTTGGTCAACCAGGTACTATATTTCCTTTATCACGCTAACTACACAAAGCTTGGTCAACCAGGTACTATATTTCCTTTATCACGCTAACTACACAAAGCTTGGCCAACCAGGTACTATATTTCCTTTATCACGCTAACTACACAAAGCTTGGCCAACCACGTACTATATTTCCTTTATCACGCTAACTACACAAAGCTTGGCCTACCAGGTACTATATTTCCTTTATCACGCTAACTACACAAAGCTTGGTCAACCAGGTACTATATTTCCTTTATCACGCTAACTACACAAAGCTTGGCCAACCAGGTACTATATTTCCTTTATCACGCTAACTACACAAAGCTTGGCCAACCAGGTACTATATTTCCTTTATCACGCTAACTACACAAAGCTTGGCCAACCAGGTACTATATTTCCTTTATCACGCTAACTACACAAAGCTTGGTCAACCAGGTACTATATTTCCTTTATCACGCTAACTACACAAAGCTTGGTCAACCAGGTACTATATTTCCTTTATCACGCTAACTACACAAAGGTGAAAGGGAGTGTGTGTGACTGTTGCGTAGTACTCCTAACTCTGTAATAGCGGAACAGTTTAAATGTAATACCTTAATATTTTAAATTCAATTGCATTTATACAATATGTTCTATTTAAATTTAATAAAATTTGTGTTAAGTATATACTGTACTGATAGTAGTACTATGTTATTCCAGTCAGTGTTACCTGGATCAACAAATAAACTATATTTATCCAAATAAAATTAGTGGCAAAGTTCCCATAAAAATGTTAATAAATAAATTTGACCTATGTCAAATACACAGTACAATTGTATTATATCCATATTATACTCGTATAATGCTTGACAGTTTTCTGTACAATAATTATTGTAATACAGTAAAGTAGTCGTTTCAAACTTTGAAAATGTATACAATTTGTATGCTCTTTCTTTTGTTTTTATTTTTTATTAATGTACATTTATGAATAAAGTACTTTTTTTTTTTAATATTCAATAACATTTACCTAAATACAAGTCTGCCAAACTGCACGGCAGTTTGTAGGTAGCAATGCTCTCAGATCATTTGTAAATTAAATCTATCTTTGCATACTAACATTTTGATTTCAGAATTTAATTATATGTATACACACGGATATTGAGGGTATACATTATTACATTGTGGGGCTGCGGTATGTTAAAAACTATTGTGATTTAGAAAAAAGTCAATCCCCTCAGCTCATTCTCTCCAACATAAGCTATTTCAAAGCTATTTTAAAACATGCTTTGATTTTGACTTTGTGGTTTTCTTAAAATGCTAGTTTTCATAGTTAGGTATTTGTTCCAATTACATCAAATGTGAAACAGAGTGACAGGACTCCAGTAAGCGCGTGGGCACTGGTGGCGGGTACACGTACATCACACTAGCTGTGCGCTACGGGTGTCACTTGCAGCTTAACGAACACTTAACAATTCCGTTACAGACATACGTTTCTTTTTGAAATAAAGAGTGACGAGACAAGCAGTACATGTGCCTGATGGTAAGACAGCCCATAACAGCACAGTGACAGTAAACTATTGGAACATGAAGAGTCCAAATCATTATCTAGCACTGCACTGCGCTCGTCACCCCGAGATAAGGTGTTTTACCGTTATGCCCTGTAATTTTAATGGAAACATTTTCCTTCAAACCGAAACACAATAATGTTTGCACATTACTGCTTGATGGTAGAATAAAAGGCAAATGTGTGGTATTTCCCCAAGTGGACTCTGCTAAGACTACCTACCACTACATAACTTTTACTGATATTACATTTTTATGTAAAGTTGTATTTTTTTGTATTTAAATTATCCACTCCACAGACTCCGGGGTCCGTGATCTTTGTCATTACAATTATCTTTTTTTTACACATTTCTTGGATAAGGAAAAGAGGAAAATAGGGGGAGTTGGGTACATTTAAAATCTAATTCTAGTGCTCGTCTGTAGAGCCGATCACTACCGGTTGGGATTCCGCTAGTAATCGACTCGACATCGAGTGTTTGCCTAATTGCTTTTTGCCATTTGCCTAAGCTGCCTCTTCCCGGCCCAGAGCCTCCACAACGGCCGCATTTCTGTCCCTGATGGCCATCTGTAGGTTGAAATCGCGGATCGTCTTCGGTGATGCAGCCCACGCTCGCCGCACGAACCGACCGATGGCGTCGTCGGTGTCGTCAGCGTAGTATGTGAAGGTCCCCGTGTGCCGTGAGATTGCCACTACCGCATGGGGCACGCTCTCGTGCAGCTTCATGTTTACCTTAGTTTTAATTACGATGACCGACTCGTATGTTAGTCCCTGAGCTTCATGGATGGTAAGGATGCGTGACCCGGTGCCCGACCCGTAACCCTGGTTTGTCAGGGTCTCCTTCTCCTCTTGAGTGTGAACTAAGACGCGGGTATTTCGTAGGGTGTTGGGTATTTGCGCTCCCTTATATTTTCTCTGCTCTAGGGACTTTATACGGGACGCTGAGGAGTATATTTCCCTCAACGCATATGCGACGTCCATTGGGTTTCGATGTGTGCAAAGCAACTCCTGGCTGGTCTTTGTTACCAGGTTCGGGCGATGATACCTCATTTCGAAGAGATTTTCCCTGTCGATATAAGGCAACTGATTGACGTATCCAATGAGGACAATTTCACCAACACCAGACAGCCTAGAAGCCATCACAATGGCTCAAAAATGGTCCATGAGAGCTTCGTCCACCATGAGGCGACTGAAACTTTCTCTACCGAAACCATTTACCAGAACAGAAGCCATGGTTCGCACTCTGGTTTTGACCAGGTTTCCGATTCGGTGCGATAGCTTTTTCTTAGATCTTTTGCTGCCTCAGTTGTTGTAGTGATGATGGCGTCCTTTTCCACGTCGAAGTGTCTAATCACCCATGTTGTTTTTCCACATCCTGGAACTCCGTTGACCCACTGTATTCTCGGTACCTCCCAATTTTCCCAATCTGCTTTGACGTTTCCGTTCCCTTCGATGGTCTTGGCCATCTCTAGGATCTTATCGTCCAGCATGATCTTGGTGCATCGGGCAGTAACTACAATTGGGTCGTTTGGTGGTGTCGCATAGACAGGCACTCCCGCGCGCTCTGTCTCTCTCTCGTTCAGTGTCACGAAGCCATTTTCTGCACTGTAAGCTGCCATATACTGTCCTGTCATGGTTCCCTTGATGACCCGGGAAGTGACATTATTGTAAATGTCTGCTTCGGCCTCCTCGAGTTTCGCCTTTAAAAGGCTTTCACTTCCTAAAGTAAAGTACTGTAAAGTTGTATTCAAAATACATAATAAATCTGACTGAGGTTTAGTGCTGATCACACAGGAGGTACTCAAACCATAAAAAAGTATTTTATTGAGCTGAAACTGAACCGGTCCAAGCCGCCCGACTCCGCGCAGTTATTGTAAACATAAAAACTGGGGCCATGAATCAAAACTTTACTCCCTAGTTAAGTTTATGGCGTGTATTTAAGCGAGCCGTAAACACTTGAACTAGTTTCGCGAACGTGCCGGAGACCGAGCGCAGGCGAGCTCTGTGCCGGGCTACACGGAACGGGGGCCTTGTTTTTTTTTTTAACTTTTATAGGTTTACACTTGACCGCCATCTCGCCTGATGTTAAGCGACGATGCGGTCTACGATGGAGCGTGTTTACCTAGAAGAAACCGATTCACTCTCGATTTGAAGACACAAAGATTGTAACTATCGGGGAAAACCCACTCAGGCAACGTATTCCACAGCCTAGACGTTCTTCGTCACTATTTCGAGCTACGAGCATTCCGATAGAAAAAAGGGCAAGGTGGTATCAGATCATGCAAATCAGTCGCACACTCTCCAAAGTGTATCCGATAAAAAACCGATAGGCTGGCAATTTTTCGGCGATGATCAAGACTGTAGTCTTTTTCGCAGAAGAGTGTCATTGCCTATGGGCCTTTTGGCACGTCTCTCGATCGATTCCAGGGCTTCCAGCTGATACTTAGCCGATCCATCCCAAAGGTGCGAGCAGTACTCCATACAGGAGCGAATCTGTGCTTGATGAAGGGAACATTTCTTTTGGCACACCACACACACATATTTCTCATGGCAGTCCACGCATGAAGCTCATTGTCACGCTAGTAAATTAATTTAATGTTCGTGAACTCGAGATCTAACGCATTCTAGGTGACTTTGCTTTGAAGACTAATCTAGACAGATTAGTCTTCTAAGCTACCATCAGCTTCATGAACATGACAAAACTAATCTAAATGGCCTTGTTCAGAAGACTAATCTAGATGGTCATGTTTAGAAGACTTATCTAGATGGTCATGTTTAGAAGACTTATCATGCTTTGAAGATTTATTATGAGCTTTAAAATTCTAAGTTTAAAAGTTTTCACTGCTATCGGCAGGCCCAATCCACACGAATAACACCAGTGTCGTTCTGTGTGACCCTACACAATGTAGTGCCGTTATTCCGGTTGACTGAATCAATGGAACTAATAACAATATTTTCGTGTTTTCTCCACTAAATGTAAGGTTCCTATAAAATAACTGCCTCGTAGCGGACGACCCGCCGGCTCCGATCAAACGATACTATTTATTATCTTTCAGACGACGATTGGAGAGATTGGGTTAAATTTTCGGAGTCAATATATTTTTTTCGATTACAGTTACAGATATTTTTTAAATAAAGAGTGACGAGACGGTCAGGACATGAGCCTGATGGTAAGCAACAAGCCTGCCACTTAACAGCACAGTGGCACGCAGTTATTGGAACATGAAGAGTCCAAATCATTACCAAGCACTGCACTGCGCTCTTCACCCAGAGATATAAGAATAACCACCAACATAAAATTAACCAAAATTTGTCTGTATGAGATGTCCGTTGGGCTACTCTGGAAACTTTGGATTTCAAAAGAAGCCCAAAGCACACCCCGGATACTCCACTAAAATTCCATACAACCGCCGCTGTGGAGTTGCCTACTCATCACACAACTACGCAGATGTCGTTCGTACACACGCGTGAATGTGTGCGTTAGCGCTAGGGCTACTGAATTGTTTTATTGAATAGTTGTGCCCCTTGAGTTCACCTGGTGACGTAAAGTAGTCTATAAACTTGCTATAATGTTGAGTTACATAAATATGAAATATGTATGGAGCCAAATTATACTATTCTAATTAAAAGGGTGTTTGCACAGATTTCTTAATTGTTTCAGAAATCTGTGGGTGTTTGTATTGCCGCGTAAAATGAAACAAAACCGATGATAGATTAGATCAGGTACCCAGATATCTATTTCTGTTAGTAGGTACACATTCACATTTTACTTTACACCTACCCATGAAGGAAACTTTATTCTGTCACTATAATTATTCCTCCAGGCATTATCAATCCGTGCTTGGGCACGTAAGTTACTTACTGGCTGTGTAAGTTACAAACTTTGAGTTAAAAAATTGGTTGCCTGTAAAGTCGGTATACGGGCGAAAGTTTTACGTGACAACGACTTTGAGTGGTAAAATAATTTTACGGAAGGGACGCGTGCCTTTCACTTTTATATCTGTCTCTCTCTCGCTCTTAGGCGGGCTAACCATGCCCGAGTGGAAGGGACGCGTGCCTCTCACTCGCTCTCGTTGTGAGCGCATAACGTGAGCGGAGCGTAACGCAGTTTCTTGAAGTGTCGCCCGGCAAACCAATTTATAAGACGTTGTCACGTCAAAATGACTTCCTTATTATAAATATTGGTAGACAATTCACACACAACACCATCTGACCCCAAACTAAGAAAAGCTTGTAATATTATAAAGCAACGTTATCGAAAAGTTTCTAATCTTACGTTATTGATCATTAGGAAATTAAATAAAGCTTTTAATCTTGTCCCGTTTAGTTGACGGACAGCCGTAAACAGCACAACAACCCACCATGATGATATTTCGTTAGGAATTAGATGTTCGATACCAGCCCTTCGTTGAGTGCTCCTAGCGTATCCGAAACGGCCTGAGGGGTGAGGAAGCTTGAAATTGGCGGGGGGTGGGGAGTGTCCGTTCTATCTACATTATCTATTCTATGCCCAAAGTTCGGTGGTTAGTTAAAATCACCAGTAGCAGCTAACTGCCACAGGCCCCTTAAAAACATTTCTCGTTCTAAACATGAAAAGAGACAAAAAAAATACAGACGAGTATATGTATTTTATTTTTTGATTAATTTAAGACATTTTTATAAACCTACTGTAATACTACCTATTGCTACCACGCCGCAGCCGAATCAAGTCACTATGCAAATGCAAATCACTCCGGCCGATGCTACTACACCAAGGAACAGAATAAAATAAGAGAACAAGACATATGTAAGCTTGTAATTAAGACATATCTATCCTAAACCTATATCGAATCAAAATTGTGTTTGTAATCATATAATATATTTTAATTTCAGAATATGGAGCCATCGACATACCACTCATCAACGTTTCGTTATTCCGTTTAAAATCATTTAAATTTTGTTCGAAAACAGAACTTTACTTTGTATTTTTTCTAAAAGAAACGTAGAGTAAGTTACTCTCTATCATACCAGCTTCATCATCAATCAGAAGTGTTACAAACGATTATAATTTCAGAAATTAGATTAGAAACAAACACATGTTCAAAAGCAAACAAATGTGATTTACGCGCATTACAAACTGTAGTATTATAGCATTTAGTAAAATGCAGTCAATTTGATACTACGTACAAACTCTCTTTTTTCTGTAATTTCTCCATAGGTCAACATCTGGTAAACATTCCAGCGACCGCGGCGGCCGCTCCCCGCTCCCGCCCCCCGCGGTTACTGCACCAATAAAACCTCATTCCGCGTAACTTCACTAATTAACTGTTTACAATTTAATAACGCGACCGAAAATATGTCAATATACAATATCAATGTTGTACATAGTACACTGTTGAAGAGATTTATAGAGGTGATCCACCAACCAGCACTGAGCCAGTGTGGTGGATTATTTCCTTGACTCTCTCCTTGCGCCTGAAGGTCCCGAGTTCCAGTGGAAACATTTAGTGAGCTGCCTGGACTAGGCAATTAGTAAAATGTAGTATCAAATGATTTGTAACGTACCTACCGGTGCCGGCCGGCCGGGCCCGCCGGGGCGGCGACCGCAGCCCGCTCCGGCCGCTCGGATATTAGTTGTACTGAATTCACAATTAGTTCGTTCAATTTCGGAACTGATTTGTGACGAGGAGTTGAGTTTGACTCGCCCACATACAAACCTGTCGTCGGCTTTAAGGTTCTTTGTTTTGTTTTAGTACTGGGACTATTTGTAGAGTCCATAGGTATGTGGAACCACTACACTTTAACAATTTATTTTTATTATTTTACTGGTCACAAATTAACAATTATTTAAAAATTAAGTTTTCCGTTACAAGACATAGACGTCAAGGTATTAAACAGCTATTGAAGAATTAGAACAATAATAAATATGTCATGTAGCACTGGTAGACTGCTACGTCCCCTACGAGTTCGTAGCTGTTTCGTAGCTCGGTGTGCGACATTGAACTTGTAGACAATTTTAATCGTCAGAGTCAACGAAACAATTGACGGAATCAGATTCGAGGTCGTAATAAAGGAAATATAGAGTTCCGTACGATCGCAAACCTTACCCCCTCGGAACACAGCCTACAGTCGCGAAACACAAAATGCTTAATATAATTTGAATCGAACAATAAAGACAATGGGATCTCCACGCTCAGTACAAGCTCCAGTGCTGTATGTTGATCGTACTTCGTTCCAACTTATTTGCTGCATTTCTAGCTTCAAGCAATTTGCAGATAAATGCAAACTTATCTCGAATAAGACCAAAAATAAACCAGACAAAAACGAACGAAGTGCAAGTCGGACTCTCAAGCCAAAGGTTCCGTTCCATCACAACCAAATATTATGAAATTATTCAAAAAAAATCTCTGTCTTCAAGCCGAGAGGGTATCAGGGTATCAGTGGGTTTAGAAGCACGGTCCATAGTAAACTGCGGCGTTGCTTAACATCAAGCGAGATGACGGTCCAGTGCAAAGCTGTTGTTGTGAAAATATGTATTTTGTTGTATTATATTATATTTGTAGTATATATTTGCGTACTCGTCCAATTTTTGTGTATTTTGTGTTTATGTATAAAGTTTGTGTACTTTCAAAATTGTAGTAAAAGTATCGTTCTGCCTTAGAAAATTTCGCCGAAAAAACTTAACTTGCTTTGCTACACTGTCCCTCGAACCCACCTCGAACCCCTTATTTTTATTAATGTTGTATTATTTTTGTTACTTTACTCGCCGTATAGCCGTATACTCAATATCTTTTAGCATACCATCTCATCTATCATCTCCTGCCCGTGCGCGGTTGCCTGGCAGAAGTCGCGCTAAATTACTTAGCTGTTGTTATAATAGTATTATTCTTTGTTTTTTTTTGTGCTTATAAAAATTTAAAAAACCGACAGATAGACAGACATCAAAGTGACCGTAGTAATAATTCGTTTTTTAAACGGAACGCCAAAACTGACTCGTACTAAGGAGAGTAGCTGGAACAAAGAGCTGGGAGCCGAGTCCCGGGTCGAGCGGCTGTCGGCCCGCGGGTCCCGGCTCCACCGCACAGAATCAAATCCATTTTTGTACTTCGCAAAATTGTTTTCGTAGCGGTTGCGTTCGGTCTTTGTAGCACGAGCTACGCTTCGTAGCCAATTCATAGCAATTGCTACTGTAGAATATTTAAGTTTTAGATGATATTGCGCTCCTTTCTATAGAGAGTCGGTATAGTTTAAGTCATCGCTCAAGTCCAGTGGCGAATGGCGCCACTATCAGAAATACCTAGAACCCTCGGTGAATACTGTTTACAGCGTGGTTCAAATTTTGTTTTAAGCACTTAGTTTAAATTTGTTAGTACTTAATAACTAATCGTTTCACGGTAGTTAAATGTCCAAGTAAGTACCCGATATTACGATGTAGTTAAATGCACTGCTTACGTATAAACTTCCATGAAACCCAGGTCAATTCTCAGAAATAATTAACACAATTGGAGTAGTTCTAGGTTTTCGTCACAGGACTTGAAACGTGGCGCATATCATAAGTAGGTGTCTGGGAATATGCAGTTATGCAGCGCAGTAATACAATATGCACCGGTATACGTTCCAATAATTATCTAACCTCGAGGAGAGCTGGGGATGTAAAATTTAATCAGGTTTCTCTATCCCTACTTACATAAATCTAATTTATATTTTCTAGGCCGCGCTTTAATTGCTGGAATTATTTCATCATGAAACAAACATCAAATGTGATAACATACAAATGGAACACGAAATATGTTTGACATTAATAATGAATGAGTAGTGAAATAGGTCGCGGCGGGTACTGGAAGTTTGTAAAACAGTGTTAGAGCAACCTACATAACATGTTATGGTCCTTGTTATACTAATATTATAAACACTATAAGTACGGGTGTTTGTTTCCCTTTCACGCAAAAACTACAGAAGATTTTATTTCTTTTATTTGAAGACGTACTTTTATTCTTTCGTGCTATATGTTTGGTTTTTTGAAATGAAAACTTCTTGTGGCGCGCCAAAGACAGATTGTTCGTGGGCTGTGAATTGAATTCCAGCGTCACGCTCGGGAATGATTAAAATTTTTCGGGTAAACTCGGGACCGTGGCCATTGGCCATCTAGAAATGCGTCAGCATTTGCCTTGGGCTATCTAGAAATCTGTCTGAATTTTTAGATGACCATGCTCATGACCACGCCCTCCGGTTTCACCTGCGTAGTTTCCAAAGTGAGCTATCAAATTAGGTAGGGTACAGCATGTACTCATATATGTATGATATGTAAAAATAATCCAGTCATTCTACTGTCAACGACGGGCACAAAGCCGAGGGGATTGCCCGCCGCGGTCCACAATCCCGCGCACTTGCTCGCGGCATGTCGTCGGCTCGTTTCCCGCAGTTTAGTATCGCTTTACATGTCTGCTTTTTATGATTACGATGTACGCACGTACGCGATAGCCCGCGGGCGAGCGGGGGCGGGGGTGAGGGGCGGGGGTGAGGGGCGGGGTGCGGGAAACGCATCAATGTTGTTCTACCTTAAACTATACCGACCCGCGCTATAGTCATCACTATCGCATTTCACAAACGTAAATATACTCATTTACGCACATGGAAATAAGCATACATAATTACACAGTTACAAACATACGAAGATTTGCTTTTATAGTAATGACTATTAAATAAGCCAAATATCAGTAAACTTTATATAAATGTTTATATTAAATAGGTTTTATCGTGACTGAAAAAGTTTCAGTTTCGCTTGTTGTTTCGACTGCAATGGAAACATTTAGACCGATGAAAAAAGATTTATTTTACAAAACGTGAGTAGATACAAATTTACAGAATGTCTCCTGCGATATTATGAGTCACAAAGTTTGGAAGTAGCTTGTCGCCAATGTTTTGCCTGATGTAGATACATACTAATATATTACATAACAAAACAATTAAAACTCTTATCATTAGTACAGATTATAATTCTAGTCGCAAAATTACATCAACTAATTCTGCCAGCACTTAAACCAATTTGCAGCTCCAGTAAAATTAGTACAAAGCCCGACGTCGAAACTAAACGGATAAACAATCAAATTGCATCATTACATAATATAGTGATTAGAAGATGTCTATAACTATGCCTAGTTAAATCTAAATGAAAAATATCATCAACTCTGTAAGAAGCTTCGTAACAAGGTGGGAATACGTAAATGTATTTCCCCCACAAAAAAATCACTCACGTTGTGGTAGTTTCCAGATCTCTAATAGGTTTTGGAAATCTTATTAATATTATAAATGTGAAAGTTATCATGTTTCTTGCTCAATCACGTCATCTAAATTTCATCGCGAACCGTTCACATAATACATACCTTCAGCTAAAATACAGTCCTCATATTTTTTTTTACTTTTGTGGGTTTACACTTACAAAATTTCACCCAAAAACCTATTTAACGTTTACATCAAACTAAGTAAGTCGGAGCATAGTTTGGTTTTATGTGTTAGTACACATAAGCATTTTATACATAACTTAGCAAAACCCCGCAGTTTCGAAGACAAACGACTAGAAATTACAAATAATAAGGCATCTTGAAAGACGAGCGGCTAAGAGCTGTGGGCGTAACGTTGATGTTGCCTGTAATGCTGAAAATAAGGTTCAGAAATGAGCGTTTTGTCTGGATTAGATTTAAGCCACTGGCCGTAATTAAGGACAATTACCGAAATGGCTGTCTCGTGCCCACTGCCGACGCACAAGGGCAGGAACTGTTTGTTAAATTGAGAAATGTAAATCTTAACATCCTACAAACATTGTAAATGACAAAGTTTGAATATTTGTACGTTTGTTAAAATATCACGTCGGAAGGGCTAAAAGTATTGGGTTGAGATTTGGAACACAGGTACCTACAATATAGTCTCAAATAGCACATTGGCTGATTTTTCATTTTCCCAGTTCATTAAACGTTTATGTGCATTGTATTTATTGTAGATATGTAATAAATGATTTCAAATGTTACCCATAGTTTTAATAATGTATTAGCTCACTGATATATTTGTGGTAAAGTCGTGTGTTCAAGTTTAATTTTAATTATATGTGGTTTAAAAACAACCCACATAACCGCTTGATACACCGGCGTGTAATATAGTACCCAAAAACTTGGTTGATGACGACAACAAACAAACTTATAGATGCGTTTTGGGTATTTGGCGGGAAAAAAAATTTTCGTGTTTTTATTTGGGTAGGTATACCAATAAATTTGTGTTTAATGGCGTCTACTTGAACCGGTCTTTATTTTGATATAACCCACATTTAAATTAAAGTTCATTTACATAGAAAAATCGTAAAATTAAAAGAATAAAAAAATCAAAATTTTTGGCGGGAAAATGGTCCCGAAGTATTGAAAAAATTAAAAAAATTGTCCAATCGAATACAGTGTTTTTGGTGTTTCGAGTTTGTTATTTCGTATACAACACATTTAACCCATAAAACCACTGTCTCTCCCTTATACATTATTAAAGTTATAGATAGATAGATAGATAGAAACACTTTATTGTTCACAACACAAAACAAAAAAATGAATAAACAAAAAGACAAATTCCTAAATCTAGTGAAACAAATGGCGGCCTTATCGCTAAGAGCGATCTCTTCCAGGCAACCGGAATAGTTATAGTTGTTAGACTACTTGAGAAATCGCAAAATTTTTTACTCAAGTGTCAAAAATGTTAGTTTACATTTTAAGTACATTAATTATAAATAAATGATACCCCTAGAAGCGTCTTGAAACGCTCTTGAGAGTAAATGGCTCAAACGGGTAAAAGTAAGGCGGCACTTCATATGCCGAAACATAAACACCGCACTTATGTAACCTGACACCCGTTTTCTCGCCAAATTTGTAAAACGCGAAAAGTGGCCAGTGTATCAAGCGGTCAAGCGGACAGTCGCCTTCGCCTTACATGCAAAGCAGAAATCCGTCGCCAGTAATATCTCCCCTGCACTGTGCTGTGGCCCTACGCCGGCTCGTCACGTGCGGCGGTTACCGCATGAACACACCCGCTCGGGACGTCGCAGCCCACACCACGCGCCGGCTAATGGCGCTATTAGCGTCCTCGACTGCCGGGAATAACGATCACAAAGAGACGTTTGTGACATAAATAGGAAGTACTATTCCACGAATATTATGGATGTGATATTTTAGCTCAATTGGTTTTTGCAAAAACGTTTCAAGATTTTTCCAAGGGCAATGAATAAATATTGGTGGACAATTCACACATAACACCATTAGACCCCAAACTAAGCAAAGCTTGTACTACGGCGGCCAGATAGCTGATATGATACTTAAATAGTTGTAAAAACATACTTATTGTACATAAAAACACCCAGACACAGTACATACATTTGATATCATCACACAAATATTTGCACTGAGTGGAGATCGAACCCACAACCTTCGGCTTCGCAGGCAGAGTTACTACCTACTAAGCCACAAGGCCAGTTCAGTCTTAATAGTTATTAATAATTACAAGTTTTTGAGATGCACAAATACGTCGTGAGGAACCGGATATTGACCAAATAAACTTCTTTCTAAGTCAAATATCATCCGGAAATTCACACTCAACCAGTTAATGTACGAGAAATGTCTGAGAGGAGTCCCAGTAGTGGGCATATATAGTAGACTATTTGTGCTACTATTTATCTCGAATAGAAGTAGAATTTCTCATGGAATAGTAAATCTGTAACTTCTACTCTAGCGGTGTCGTGAGCGAATGCTAGTGTGAGGTATGGAAACTTCTGTTAAATATTTTTCACTTAGCATGATTTGTGATGCTCACTGGAATAAACACTTTATAAGGGAAGTTGTAAGCCATTCTGTTTTGTTCTTCCAAAATCATATCTAAGCCTCTTGAATACCTACAGAATAGCTTAATGGTAAAACATTTCTTGCTTACTGTAAATGGGACATTTTTCATTTGCGAGCTGAGTATTTTACTTATGATCAAACTAACTCTGAAATATTTATATTTTAAAACGCCTTTAGCCTTACCCGCTACGCTACAGAGTCAATAGACAAGTTGTTTACTTTTCTATTTGAATGGCGAAATGAAAATCATAGGTCGATTGAATAGTACTTAATACTGAGCAATATTCATTTTTAGTAGTATTACGCCACTTACTAGCTTCAGAGATAGAGTAAAATAAAGAAGATAAACAAGTAGGTATGTTTTGCGTACTTGCTGAAATTTGAAATTAATCAAAGTATCTGTTACAAACAGATCGAACGAAAATTTCAAAGATGGAATCATTTTTACGAACAAATATTAATAAGACGCTAAAATTGAGATTTACAGGCCGCAGGCAGCCGAGCTCTCCTGAAACAAATCGATTCACTCGAAATAGAACGGCATTAAAACGAACGAAAGTTCTCAAATTGGGTCGTGACTCTCCGCTCACTACATAAATAAAAGTTTGAGGACGCGTGGCGGCCGGAGCGGACGTCCGATACGGAACAGATAAACACGTTCTAGACTCACTGAACCCACTTACAACTTTACTTGGAAACTTCATATTTTTTACAATAGAACTCAAGGTTCTATCGAAAATAGCTCTTTACCCTTATAATAAACTAGCAGCGTACCCTGGTTTTGCTCACGTAGTTCGCGTTTCCGTTTTTTCCCGCGTTATACTTACAGTATCTTGCATAGTTTGTCATTTTTTATTTTCCTTGCTACTCAGTCTCAGCCCAGAAAGATTTATGCTACTTCGCACCAGGGCCTCATACCAGGGCCCACTATATGTCTTTTTTGTACACAAACACTGTTATCATAGTCTATTGTCCCTTTTTTAATCTCTTGTGATGTTTTGTGTATGATGTTAACTTTCTGTGTGCAAATATTTTTTTTCTATTTCTATTATTTCTAATCTATGTGTTGTTCCACACTCTAACTTGTATTCCAATTTTCAATTTGATAGAAGATCGGTGCGGCCATTTTTGGAATATGAACAAAAAACTAAAATTTGCTTTTGTTATTTCGTAGAATTTCGACAATGTGTCGAAATTGGATCTATTGAATAACGTTAAATAATACTGGACATCAATGTAATTTTTTATAAGTATTGTATGTCTTAATTATTTCGATAACTTTTAGTTTGTCATAAAATAGACTTTTTACAGCTGCATCTAATTGACAAAGCTCCTTTACAGGTGATTAGTTTTTATTTGATATTATTTTTTGGTATTGAGCAATTCTTGTAAGTATATATACATAAATAGAATCTGAATCTCGGAAACGGCTCGAACGATTTTCATGAAATTATGTTTACAGGGGGTTTCGGGGACGATAAATCGATCTAGCCCGGTTTAATTTTTAAAAAACGCCGTTTTATGCGCGTTTTTAGACAATGAAAAACTGTTACATAAAGATTAGAATGCGATGTGTAAATTTCGCGACGGCGCGCGACTGTATATTAGCTCAGTCGGGAAGATGGGCGGTTGAAATATGGTAGGTCCGGGTTCGAATCCAACCGGTCGCGTTTCTTTTTTCAAGTTCATTTTTTTTAAATCAGTATGTATCTAAGTAACCGTGCAAAGCTCGGTCACCCAGGTACTTATTTTATTATGTACACTGAATAATTATCTATAATTAAATTGTAAGTGACGTTCCCAAGTTTTCTTTTCAAATAATGGTTTTCAAATTGAATTGAATTGAACAGTTGTAGCAGAAAACTAAGTGAAATATTTATTTGTATTTTAACTTAACACTGAAAAGTGAGTACGACGCCCGCCGACCGCGACCCCGCGCCGTAATAGCGCACATGAGTTTATGCAATTCTTACAATCTCTACTAAGATTATAAACTTACACGAAAGTAACTCTGTCTGTCTGTTGCACTTTCACTCGAAAACTACTGAACCGATATACATGAAATTTAGATCGAAGTGGTCTCTGGGGCCTGAGAAAAGGATACTTTATAATACATATAGCTACTTTATATAATATGTGTGAATGTAGGTAGGGTGTTAAGGGATTGAAATAAGGTTTGGAAGTCAAATCGTTTTTGAAGCTATTGGAAGTTTTTGGCTACTTTGGAATTAATTTTTTAAGCTTTTGATTAGCTAATGACAAACATGACACTCCAATTTGATGAAAAAAAATAACTATGAATCGAATTTGGCGAAATAAATTTTGGTTACCAACGGTAACTGGTGAGCCGCGGGGATGAGTCAGTTTCTAATATTTATAGCAGTAAAAGCTAAAAGCTGTTTTGTTTCAAATATTTAATATTTTTCCAATTTTGTACTAATAATTGTCACCAATCAATCAAACAACATTTTTTTTCAATATGTTAAACTTGAGTTAGGACGCTGCGCAAAAGTTGATAGTGTTTGTCGCCGACACGGCACGCCATCACAGGGAGCCGTAGCAGCTGTACCCTGTACCGGCGAGCGTACGTTTGCTCAAGGAGTGGATGCTTTCATTCTGTTACAAATCAGATATTCATTGGTTGCTTGCATCTGACACTGGGCACAAAAGTATCCACGTTTGCGCCTGAAGAGTGAAGTACACGCGTGAGTTTGACTTCTGTATATTGATTATTCTGTGCTACCAGCTCGTGTTACCTACTGTATGCTGCCGGCGTGATTTTGGCATTATCGTTCTGAATCGGAAACCTTATACATAGTGCCAAACAAGCAACAGTAACTTGGTCACGTGTTGTTAATAGTTCAGGGCTGGCCTTCATACTGGCCAAACTGTTATTAAAGGAAAAAGTTAGGAAGTAAGTAAGTTCTAGCGGTTTATTAGCCGCACGGAAGCTGCTGACACAGTTGTGCGCCGGATGCTATGGGAACAGACGAGGAACGGATACAGCTGAAGTAAGCATCCTCACTATAGGGATGTTAACACTAATCACACAATAATGTTTAATGTCAATTTTATGATACTTTGCATTAATAGAATATCGAAAATCACATTATTATAATTTAATATAACGTAGAAAATGTATAATAAATGATTTTAAATGCTATATTTTAATCTGTTGTCACGTGACTGGAAACACCAATATGAATTATTACGTCACTAGTCGCAAAACAAACTATCGAAACTGATTAAACTGTTTACTTTTCTGCATTTTTATTATAGTTTGCGATCTTAGCAACGACGATTTTGATTGTTTGTATTCAAGTAATGATAAGAAAACACATAAACTGGACACACAGTGATGAATCGCGGCCAATGTTTTGTGACTAGTGACGTAATGTCAGTCGTTAGTGTTTTAGCGGCAAAATTCAAAATTAGTCTAAATTGTATTTTTACTCATCGACAATACTAATATTATGAAATAAAATGTTATTTTTTTAAGGTAAACAAGGGTCAATCTTCAAAATAAAAGCAGTTCCGAAAAATTTTTTACATCCCTATTAACTTTTGTGAGGATGTACATTTTTGGATACAAATTATTATTAGCCCATAACAGTCACGCAGCAAACCACTGCCTATGCTCGTCACCCAAGAGTATGATTTATCATTTTCCCTTTAATTTCTCTGTACATATATTATTCTTCAAACCGGAATGCAATAATATTTTCACATTATTGCTTGGCGATATACTACTATCCAAGGTGTGGTAGCTCCCCAAGCGGACTCTACAAAAAGTATCATCACAGAAATTACTTCGTTCTAAAAAAACAGTTTAATCCACTCTCCCATTGACCCAATGAAACTCGCTAAATGTGACCGCTTCCAGAGTTCCCTGTTATTCACAAGATTTATTTATTTCGGGATAAACGTGATTTCTGAGAGTTGTAGCCGTGGAGGACCCCGCGCGTCGCCCCCCGGTAGCGTCGATGGAATCATTCGAATTTTAAATCGCGACCCTGACAACTGGTGTTGCAAACCAATCAACCTCTAAAAGTTTTTATAAATCTTTCCAGAATGGTTTTTTATGGGACGATTTTGATACAGGTTTTTGAATTCGCTTATTATTATGGTGCGATTTTTTTAAGCCCCCGACCACAAAAGGGGTTTTATAAGTTTGACGTCGATGGCTGTCTGTTTGTCTATGTGTCTGTCTGTGTGTGTGTGTCTGTATGTGGCACCGTAGAGCTCACACAGATGAGCCGACTTCGATGCGGTTTTTTATTTGAAATTTAATATCCATGCGGATGTTCTTAGCTATGTTTGGTAAGATCCAAAAATGGCGGACAAAATATTTCTTTACAACCTACCTCAATATGGGTATCAAATGAATGGGCTTGCCTAGTAGAATACACTATACATAATATATTATATACCACACAAAAAATCTAATCCAAGATGGCCGCCATCACAAAATGGCGAATTATATTATTTTTTTCACTACTACCTCAATATACTAATCAAACGAAAGAGCTTGACTAGTAGAATATTGAACAGATAACAAATCCGAGGTAGTCGAAGGTTATTCAAAATTTTTAATTTTGTTCTCATTTTACTATTATTGGTTTACACTGGACCGCCATCTTGCCTGATGTTGAGCGACGATGCGGTCTACAATTACCTAGAAGAACTCGATTCATTCTAGATTTGAAAACACAAAGATTGTAACAATAGGGAAAATCACACTTAGGCAATGCATACTACATCCTAGACGTTCTCATCAGAAAATGCAGTCAAATCGCTTCGTTCGTGTCTTTGGATTAACAACTATGAAACATTGTCACTTTTTCGAGCTACGAACATTTCAATAAAAAGTACAAGGTGGTATATTTTGATCATGCAGATCATCTGAAAAATTAAAAATGGATGACTGGCCATGGGCAGTTTTTACGCGTTACTTCTGTTATAAATTTTACTTACGGTTTTAGTGTAACATTTTTTTCAGTTCGGTCGCGCAACAAAATTTTTATCTCCACCAAGACTGCCATAAAGAACTACGTTCCAAAATGTATTTCTGTTTTAAGCAATTGATCTTGGGAGATTCGTAGTCTACTGTTAAATTGACACGCCTCTTGGAGCGCGTCACTCTGTCCTCGGGTGCTGTCCAAGCAATGTCTGCATTTAGATATATAAACGTCAGAATGTAGAATTGTTACAAAGCCATCAGGCTATACTTCAAAAGCAAGTCAAATCAAATTGGTAGCATTAATTGAATAGCTGAATTTAGAGTTATTAAGGTAACTTTACAAATATATAAAATAGGAAACATTTACAAAAAAAAAATCTTGGAGGATTATAATACAAGTAATTCAAAGCCTCTTTTCTTTTTGTTAAAAAAATATGTGAACCATTACAGTTTTGCACTTGACCGCTATCTCGCCATATGCTTACCTAGCGTGCTTACCTAGAAGAAACCGATTCACCCTCGACTTCAAATCACCATGATTGTATAAATAGGGAAAATCTATTCATACAGCGCATTTTACAGCCCAGACATTTTTATCACAAAAGCCAATCAGTGGACTCCACTTATCACAAGGGTGATTGTTTTGTAAAAACCAGCAGCCCGATTCTCCGGAAACAGTAGATGTACGGTTTGGTCGCGCAAGCTGGCGAGCGCTATCGACCCATTTTTTACTAATCCTTCCGAGCGCGTCATTTAATTAATATGGATTGATTCGCTGATTTCGTTTCCTGATTCTATTTGGATAACCTTTTTGAAGATATTTGAGTTTGGTCACGGAGAATACGTATTTGTATGTACAACTAGCAGCTCCCCGCGGTTTTACCCGCATAACTCCAGTTCCCGTCGTTACCGTTATTTTCCTTGTAAAAGAGTAGTCTGTGTTTGTTCAAAATTTTAGCCCAATCTGTTTCTTTGAAAGTTTATGATTATTCTGTTTTCTTGATGATAATTATTCATAATATGTTGGGAAACTCACAAAATGAATAACTGCCTCGGTACAACAATACTCATTGATCTAGTTACAACGAACTTTTACAGAGTGATGAAAAAGTTCCAATAAAAATGTAAGGAAATAAATTTGACATGGGTCAGTACAATTATAACAAAGACATATATAGTCACTGGTCTCCATTATAGCAGTCTATCGGGGGATCTATTACGTAACATGTACACATCACAACCAAATTATTCTTTTTAACTCTTCATGTAAAAAAAAATAACAGCTCCTCTTTTTTTGAGGTCGGGTAAATAGATCACGTTAAAGATTATTGTTTCGTCCAGAAGAATGAAATTCAGTTTTTTTTTTTTTCAAAAAGTATATTTTAATATTTCAGTAGCTTTACAATAATTTTGCGACTTTCGAATATGCCGTGACGTGTTCGTTGGATTAGAATGAAATGAAATGAAAGACGAATGAAATGACGAATGAAAGTGTTGAATGAAATCAATCCAGATGTTAAATTATAGAATGAACTCCGCGTAATGCGCGAATTTTGAATGCTTGTGTAAAGACGACGTGAACAGTTATACATTTTGTATTTGAGTCTTAAATATGTTCAGCTCTTGGTTTGAGATCGGGCAATCAAACAGGAACTTCCCGCTGCCGGACCCCCCAGGAGCTGACTCCGAAGTATTTGATGTTCTTCAGCCGGATGTCGGAGTAAGAGATGATTGGATCTTCGCCTCGTTTGCCAAACTTCAGAACGCCTGGAAAAAGATACAATTATAATTTACTTGGAATTCGCGCACTTATAGCCTGAGTGTGGGTTAGGCTGAGCTTCGGTATCCACTTAATGATAAATGAAGAAGAGTAATGGACAAAACAAATACATAGTTCGTATAAAAAAGTACGATATTTCGACCTAACAGCCGATATAGGATCCGGCTGTACAACCTTTACCGAGCTGGTAAATTGATGAAAAGTAATTTTATAAAAAGTAATTATATTTAATTTAAGCTGTGAACAAATACATTGCATATGGGTAATCTAAACAAATTCAGTCCAGAATGTGATTAATTAACAATATATAAATATAGATATATTTTTAACATTACACTCCAAATTTCATACCATCGAGAGTATGAAATTTGGAGAATATGCAAACGTTGCGTTAGGTTATTTCCGTCCACGGTGTTAGGTAAGCAGGTATACAGGTAAATCGGTACAAGTAACTTACTCCGGTCTGGTCAATGAATATAAATTAAATTAAAATAAAGATAACTTCAGTCTGGCGGCCTGTTTTTTCGTTTGGTACACCAAACAAATGCCAAACTCAGTACACAATAATAGAATGTAAAGTATTCAAAGTAACTTAGACAAATCTACTTACCGTTCGATATGGTTATATAGAAGTTAGTATATTGTTGGGTGGACAAGATGCCGGGTGTGGATACTCGGGCCACTTCTTTGGAGCTGTCTTTAGTTACGCGAAGAATGGTGAACTGGTTCCCTCCTATACCCGCTCCTGTAAACATATGTCGCAGTGTAAACATTATGGCGCCATCTATTGGACACGTCAAGCAGTTGCTTGGGTGCGGTCGATGCCAGTGGTCGGAATATTGCAAGTTTGAAAAGGGCCATGCTGATTGTGAGAGCGAGAGCGAACGGTCGTGCGGGCACCACGTGGCATCGAACCACGTTTCCAATCTCGATTATTCTGTTTAATCTTGGTTCTAATGGGTGCGATGTAAGCTCTTCCCCACTACTTTTATGTCATTTCCTCTGATGTCAGAGCTCGTGTGTGGAGCGTTTTAGATTACTTGAACATCGAGTAGTGTAATAGAGTGTTTAAAACTAGTCCCCAATTACCTACACCACTTTTTTTAAATGTATCAAATAAAATATTAGGGGTGGGTTATGTGACTGATGAATTTATTGTTGAATTTATGAAGTTATTTTTTATTGTGTGATTTAGTAGCTTATATCTTTATTTAAACGTTGTTTATTAAACTGACCTTCAAACAATTATTAATCAATCAATATTAAGATTATGTTCTTATTATTAATTAATGATTATGCTACATATTAATAACTATAAAATAATTATAATAATTATGTTGCAGTAAGTATCTACACAATAAACATCTACACAATACACATGATACTCGTAGTATAGCATTAACCAATGTTTCTGACTTGTTACATAAATATGTTATCAACAAATGATTATGATTATGAACGAAATCAAGCTGAGGCTTATTAATTACTAGATGCCCGCCCCGGCTTCGCCCGTGGTATATTATATAGCACTCATCGGGATCCCGTACATATCCAACGGTGAAAGAATGACTGAAATCGGTTCACTCATTCCTGAGAATATCGTTTTCAAACAAAACACCTCTTCAGCTACCTGCTACGCCACCTGTCGGAAATTGGTCGTACCAACTCAGATTTAGAAAAAAAAATAGCAAAGATTTATATTCAATGCACAGATTACTGAAATTCAATGACGCAATCTTTGACACATGCTGTCATGTGTCATGTCAAAGCATGAAACGTACGAAAACTCTCAAAAGGGGAATATTTTTTCCCGATTTTGTTACATTCTTGTTTCATGCTCCGCTTCAATTAATAGTAGCGTTATTTTCTATAGCCTAAAGCCTTCCTCGATAAATGGACTATCCAATAGAAAAAATAATCTTTCAATTCGGACCAGTACTTCCCGAGATCCTAGCGTTCAAACAAACAAACAAACAAACTCTTCAGCTTTATAATATTAGTGTAGATTCTTTCTTACCAAGTTCAAAGACTAAGTCGTTGCTCCCAGGGTTGGCCTGAGGAGACAATAGGATGATGCCGTCCCTGGCTGACTTGATTGACACATGCATCTGAAACTCTGTCAGTCCTCCATTGTCCGTTTTCACCACTGTGTTGTCGAGTTCTATCCCGTTTAAATCATACATGTGGTGGTATCCGTAGCCATGAGCTACATAGCGCTCGCAGCCTACAAATTGAATTCATAAAATATTATTACGTGTAACATTCTATAAATAAATATTCTTCACATTTTTTTTCAAATAAGAAGTGACGAGACTAGCAGGATATGTGCCTGATGGTAAGCAACATGCCTGCCACATAACAGCACAGTAACACGTAGCTATTGGAACATGACGAGTCCAAATTATTACCTAGCACTGCGCTGTGCTCATAACCCAGATATCTAAGATGTTTTATCTCTAAGCCCTGTAATTTCTCTGGAAACATTGCCCTTCAAACCGGAACACAGTAATGTTGTTTTTTTTTTACTTTTATAGGTTTACACTTGACCGCCATCTCGCCTGATGTTAAGCGACGATGTGGTCTACGATGGAGCGTGTTTACCTAGAAGAAACTGATTCACTCTCGATTTGAAGACACAAAGATTGTAACCATCGGGGAAAACCCCCTCAGGCAACGCATTCCATTTTTCTCATTTATTCTGCTACCAACCAGTAGTACGCAAACACAGTGTTCCAGTATGAAGGTCAATGCTTCCAAATCATACAAATCAATACTAATACTTTAAGTACTCAAGAATATTGTCAGCCCATAACCTATAAACATAACAATGAGACAGCTGCCTTGGAAACATCTTGTGCAACATAATCCCCCAAATTACACAATAATAAGTCAGCAAATATGGAATAATAATCACAAATACTAAACTACACACTACACACAGTACCACATTTTTTTTTTTTAACTATAATAAGTTCGCACTTGAACACCATCTCGCCTGATGTGAAGCGATGAGATCCACGATGGAGCGTGCTTACCTAGAAAAAACCGATTCACTCTCGATTTGAAGACACCAAGATTGTAACCATCAGGGAAAACCCACTCAGGCAACGCATTCCATTTTTCTCATTTATTCTGCTACCAACCAGTAGTACGCAAACACAGTGTTCCAGTATGAAGGTCAATGCTTCCAAAGTAATTAGGTACTAAGATTTTATTTACAATTATCCACGAGATAAAACACTTTGTATCTCCGGGTGACGAGCGCAGTGGTAATTATTATTGGTAGGTAATTATTTGGTATCTTCATGTTCCAATAGCTGCGTGTCACTGTGCTGTTATGGGCAGCCATGTTGCTTACTATCAGGCACATGTCCTACTTCTTTGTCACCATACTAATTAAAAATAAACTCAAAATGTTTACCTGCTCTTTGAACTCCAGCTTCCAATTCCGCAATTTTTCTAAGTAACGTTAATATGTCTAGAGAATTTCCTAAAGCTGTATGAAAGAACGAGAAACTTAGGATAAGTGTAATATAATGTAGAGTAAGCTCCATGTTTACACGGCTCGTCTTGAGATCCGGACAACTCGCGAATGAAGAGATAAAACGACATGCTTTGTATTTATAATTAATTAGCCGGTCAGAGTGCAACAAAGATAACACAAATGTACCTACGAGAACAAAACAACATGTCTCTCAACAAAATTGAAGAGACAGCTGTAAACAAGGGCGGGTTTTTTCTGATTTATATTTCATCAAACTTAAATTTAACCACTATCTCACCAGATGTTAAATGATAACCTCATGGTTACCAAGACGATTTTTCTCTCCAGTGGTTCCCATAATACTGATTATGGTCACAGACCTTAAGTACCTCCATCTACGTCCATGATGGCTTACACAATCCTTTGCCACCTGGTGGAGAATAGAGGACCAAGGAAGTAACTTTCTTCACTCGTTCAGAACACTGTCCCCACCGACTTCGTGCTCAATACGATAAAGGGTCTATCTACGTTTTGTATTGCTGAATACGTGCCTACTGCTACATCAGAAAGCCCAATATTTTGATTTGGAAGATTGGGAAGGTTATTCCAAATTTTAACATAAAAATTCCAGCACAAAAATACAACTTTGTAACATTACATAAGAAAAAACTTAGGCAGAGCGCAAACGTGGACACTGTTTGTATCCTGAGTCAGATACAAACCACCGATAAACATGTATTTTCGATGGAAACAGTATAAAATCATCCACCCCCTGTGCGAACGGTAAACTTTTTTGTATTAGTAACTGGATACATAATATACTCATTGACGATAAAAAGTGTTCGGTGTCGGTAACAGGAAATTAACAGTATCTACGTTTGCGCAGCGCCTTATTGTAAACAATATGGCTATCAGAAAATTTTATCTACCCACATCTTAAGATCAACTAAGTAACACATAATAAGTATTGGTTTCCACCAGCACTAATTATGTGTTACTTAGTTGGTCTTGGAGAACAACAACTATGAAATGTTATTAATCTGCGAGATAACATTTGACTTTCGTCGTTATCTTTAGCTTTATACGATGCAACTAATTGAATGTCTGGCATTAGCTTATTTAACAACACTTGTTTGTTGCATTTTAATTGCTTGCTTTGAGCTCGATAAAGTAACTGGGTGAGTCGCAGTTGGTCATACGCTAAAGTTCAAGTCACCGATAAGTAATTATTTTTTGCCATCTAATCTTTCCGGGCATGTTTAATTATTATTTCTGCTTACTGAATCTTTATAAAATGTGTACTGGGTATACCTGCCCAAATAAAAATACGAAAAACAAATCCCGCCAAACCCCCGACCATGTTGGTAATCGTCATTTTGGGTAATATATTGCACGTCGGTGTATCAAGCGGCTAGCCGCCGTGTTGAAAGGTAGGCATCGCAGGTATGTGGTGGAGGCTGCGACAGCAGTGGACCTCCGGTATGAGGGTGCGCCGATCTCCTTGCCTGCTATAGCGTTGACCGGGTACCATTCGCATGCGGTGGGGCTTCAGGAGAATAGCTGTCCCAGTATCGCAATGCACAGTCATCTGCTGCCTAACAATGGCAGGCGGTGGTCAGATCAAACCCGTCCCGGATGGTCACGGCGTTTTATTAGGGGAATGTGAATGAATGGGCGCTCCAAAGGAGGGCCAGGAGATGGGCAAACCGCAGTTGTGTCGTGGGATGCCATACTGCCCCCATGTTTCCGCCGTAAGCGGCAAAGGTGGAACCCCGTGGCTGTTTTTAGTCGGTGGTGACATCGTGTCCGTCCATGGCGTCAAGTCCGACAAAACTCGACCGTCTCCCTCAGGCGGATGGGTAAGTGTATATGTCCAGAGACTAAGTAGAGATGGTGTATGTCACAGAAGACGGACACAGACGAAGGCAGACAGAAGACGTTAATCAGATTTCTATTTGATTGAGCAAATGCGGCAACGAACACTACGGTTAAAACCATAGAGTATTGCTAGCGTAGTATGTGATGATATTGATGACCAAACTATCAGAAAACAGAAAAACAATTAGTCATCCGTATACCTACGTGTATTCTACTAATAATATTATAAATGTGAAAGTATGGGTGTTTGTTGCTCAATCACGTCGGAGGGTTCAGTTCGGGTTAAAATTTGGAACGCAGTTACATTACAGTCTGGAATACCACGTAGGGTAGTTTCATCACGAGAAAAAATGGCAATGGGTGAAGCCGTGAGGCGCTCCTAGTGAATGACATCACAAATGATACTGGATCGCATCGTGAAATCTGAATCTGAATATATAGTTGTAGTTTGGAACATCCTACTAATATTGTAAATGCGAAAGGTTGGATGTTTATTGTTCAATCACGTCGGAACATAGGAACGGATCGCCCTGAAATATGGAACACAGAACATAGCGTATAAAACATATACGTAAAACATATAGTATCTCGGAGAATTTGCGGTAAAGGAAATTACGCTTTTGAAACCGCAGGGCACTTCTAGTATGCATATAAAATCGTTATGAAAAATGTATGATATCTGTCAAACCCATCAATAAAATTCCCGTCGGCCGAAGTTTAAAAATCGTTCCATGAATTGATTCGGGCGTCCATCACGCGGCCGCGGCCGACGCTCGATGGGATCTCGTGATTTACGCCGACAGCCGCAGTGCCGAAACCGAGCCGACCAGCCCACGTCCACTGCTGGGCTTACCATTAATCCTCTGCTCAGTTCATGCACTTACTAGAACTGGTTTGATAGTCGAGGCGTGTCGCGTGAAATGGACTGCAAGTAATTCGAGTTTGCGATCTTTATTCATATTTCGTTCTTTTTTTTATTCATACGGGGAGGTGAATGTACGATTGTGTATGTTTAACTCGTGCGGGCCACGTCAGGACATTGGTTTAGTAAACGTAAGAATTTAGCAGTTGGAATCCTACCCTCTTTCTGATATTAACTTAATTCCAGCATAATTATATCTAACTTTAGTAAAGTTCTAAAAGTGACAACGCGTCTAATAAATCGATTCAATTCAATTCAATTCATTTATTCATACCATAAATTCATAAGAACACTTGGTAACGTCATTTACAAAAAGGCAAAGAATCTGTGTACATAATATGATAAAATAACAACGTCAAAAAGAATAAAGCAGCTGTAAAGGGGCCTAGTCAATTACATGCAGCTGTAAAAAGGCTTTGTCGAAGACAATATAACAAATAATCAATACACACAGTATACAGATACTACATTAGTACAAACAATGTAACATCAAAAGTCTTAAAATCTATTATTTTACCTTATTACAAGATTCTAATTTCGACACATTTCTCTTCCATACGTTACTATCTTTAACAAAGTCGTCTATATTATAATATGCCTTGCTCAATAGGTAGCTTTTTATTTCATTTTTAAACTTGGTTTCATTGAGGCCTTCCACTTGTACAGGGATTGCATTATAGAAGCGAATACCATTACATTTGAAAGAGTTATTTGTTTTCTGAAGTCTGCACTTAGGAAATACAATTTTGTGTTTATGGTGCGCTTTTGGATTCAGATCAGTTAATTTCTGCAGACGACTTCGAAACGCCGCGCCGCTGAACGCCGCTAAACGCCGCTAAACGCCGCGCCGGCTGCATGAACGAAAACGTATCCCGTTATGACCCGTTACGCTCATTGTCCCGTAACGCTCATTGTCCCGTAACGCTCATTGTCCCGTTACGCTCATTGTCCCGTAACGATCTTTGTCCCATTACTCTCATTGTCCCGTAACGCTCATTGTCCCGTTGCGCTCATTGCACGCCTGCGCCGCATCTATCAATGTTTTGTTAAGACGTTGTCACGGTAATCTATCGTCCGTAAGCCAACCGACTTTACAGACAAGTATTGTTATAGTGGTAGGGCTCTTTGCAGAATCCGCCTTTGTAAGTTTGTACGAAGCAGTAGTGTGCAAATTTTAATGTGTTTAGATTTTCAAAATAGTGTCTGATAAATAGTGTGTTTCAAAATAGTGACTCTGGGTGACCAGCGCAGCTAGGCTTGCTAGGTGGACTTTTCGTGACCAAACAGCTGATTGGTACTGCAAGCATAGAGCTTATTATTAGTCTTGTTCGTTTCATCATCTATCTCTATTTTAGCTAAAAGAAAACAAGAACTCACTAGCACCGTCTCGCGACGTTACCCACGTAGTTCCTGCCCCCGTTATTTTCGCTCGATGAAAGCCTATTATACGTCTTATTTAAGCTTATGTGCTATTGTTACCTTTAATCTGTTTTCAAAATTTCAACTCGATCTGTTCTGATGTGATTGAGCAACAAATATTCAAACTTTTGTATTTACGTCATAAGTAACAAATTTATCGTCAACGATATTTAAAACACATTTCGACGTGAGTCCAAGAGCACTGTGCCTACCCCGAGGGTACCGTGTGATGGTCCTCCCAGCCCGTGCAGCTCCTGCTCGCAGCCGGGAGGCGCCTGTGCCCAGAGTCGGCCGCCGCCGCCGCCCGTCGCTTGACAGTTTTATCTCGGAGACTCTGACACAGGATGGGATTTCCGTTGGCCGTAAGTTCTTTAAAACCCGTGTAAAATGTTCTTATCTGTTGGTTTCATCGTAAGTTTTCAGTCAAGTAACTATTGTTTTTAAATCGAATTGTAAGTACGCGCTCTCGGTTTGTTCGAAAACCTTGTAGTAAATATCTGCCTTTTATATCTCAAATACAAAGAGATAATTATTTATTTAGTCAATCAAACATAATTATATTGCAAACTAACTGACCCGGCATCGTCATACCGCCATTTTATTTTCACAGTGATTATTAACCCACTAGATGTCCGCCCCTGCCTCGCCCGTGGTACATTATATAGCACTCATCAGGATCCCGTACATATCCAACGGTGAAAGAATGACTGAAAGTTCAGTCATTCCTGAGGATCCTGTGGTAGCCTGATAATATCGCTTTCAAACAAAAAACCTCTTCAGCTATCTGCTACCCCACCTGTCGGAAATGGGTCGTACCAACTCAGATTTAGAAACAAATTGGATTAGCAAAGGTTTATATTCAATGACGCAATCTTGGACATTGGCGAAATTACGGTGACATTACCGAATGGAAGCCAAAATAAAAAATTGAAGTTGAAGTTGACGTAATCGCTCTCATGTCAAGTGGATCTCTTCACTTAGTCTGTGGTCAAAGCTCGCTACGAAAACTCTCAAAATTGAATATTTTTTCCCCGTTTTTGTTACATTCTTGATTCATGCTCCGCTTCTATTGATAGTAGCGTTATGCTATATAACCTATAGCCTTCGTCGATAAATGGACTATCTAATAGAAAAATAATCTTTAAATTCGGAACAGTACTTCCCGAGACCCTAGCGTTCAAACAAACAAACAAACTCATCAGCTTTAAAATATTAATAATAATATAGATTTAACATCATTTCAATTTTGTTTTCAAAGACTCTCACTCTGAATGTCAAAAAAGTAAAAGATTAAAGTAAAATCCCACCACAACGATCTTGATAAGATATGTAGATCCAATACCACTGTTAGAAAATTATCTACCAAATAAAACACAATAACACAATTCACAATAAGCAGAGCTTTCGCGTAACATAATTATGTACATACGAAAAAACCAGAGCCGAATTGAAACCTCCTCTGTTGTTTAGCCTGTTAAAAATAGAATGTATTTAAAAACTGAAAGTATTGTATAAAGAGTATAATATGTTTGTGTGACCAGGGGCCGCCGACGGGACCGCGGTCCCTCTTCACTGGATAAAATAATTAAAATGAAATCCTCCCGCGGAGTGATGGATCGCCGCGAGGAGACGCGCTCCTGCTGATGGACCTTAGCGGAGACACGCGACGGGACCCGCCAATATGTAATGAAGCTCTTACAGCATTCACAAACGACGATTTATTTGCTGCTAAACAAAAGCTTGACATTTTTCAACTTAGTCGAATGTGTCGTAGTGACGACTGTATTATGCAAATAAAATATGACGTTTATTTTAATACAACATGAGTGAGTTTCTTAAAGAAGATGTGCACATAGGTGCAGTAATAATACATGAAAATTGTGTTTCCATATCACGAGTTCACCTGAAGATACTAGCGGGCCGTCTCTGCATCGCCACGATACATATGTATAAGTATAATTATAATATATAGCCACTCGCACTCAGTGATCATGGACCTACCCAACGAGAATAAGATAAATGTAACAGATAGATACCTCTTAATTGTGACACAAAAACAGAAATATTACAGTAGAACACTTATGAGCTAGCACCACAAATTGCGGCCTTATTGCTTAGAGCAATCTCTTCCAGGCAACCAGCTTAAAGGAAATTCGCTTACAATCATGGTTAGGTGGAGCGAGGTGACACTTTTCCTAATACTACTAATTAAATACTACAATATAAAACAAATGAATACATAATATACACAGTCATCTAAAGACAATAAATAAAAGTGAGTCTGAGACTGAATACTGCTTATATTAATTAGGAACAAATCACTAAAATACAACCACTAGTAAAAAAACCAACAACCCCGAATACAAAATCATGACTAATTAGTAACATAACAAAAAAGTGTCAAGAAATAGCGCCGGAGAACTGCATTAGTTACGATTAACTGGTGACGACAGTCGTGCATTGTGATAAGTAAAATTCCTTTACATTGCTCTTAAACACGTTTAAAGACTGCGACTGTCTTATAGAAGCCGGGAAAGCATTCCACAAGCGAACAGCTTTGACGGAAAAAGAATCTTCATAAAAAGATGTTCTGTGTGATGGAGTGACAAGGTTTTTCAATGTTTTTCTAATAAATATTACTATAGAGATTGGTCGAAGCTATAGAAATATTTAAATAGATTTATATATTCCCTTCCCAATGTGGCGTTAGTTCATGAGTGTCTTAATGTAATGTGTACAATATATTAATAAGCATTTTTTCAAGTTAACAGTTTTCAATAAGTTACTGCAGAAGCGTCGGTGTGAATGCTTTAAAAGTAAAACCTGATTGTGCTGATTGCAGGCGCTTTGTCGTACTTTGTCTCAGGCCCCGAGCTCCGATGAGGCGCTGGTATCGGCTGGTTCACATCGCACCAGTGCTGGTTCCAGTGACTGGATTCTTGGGTATCTAGATAGTGGTAGTAATTCAGAAAGCGAAAGAACGCCGTCAATGCAGTGACAGAGGCCGCGGGTTGGCTAAAATAAAGCATAACAGCATAAATATCCCAGTAAATGTTCTCACTGTGGGGACTTGGGCCCTTCTCACGCGATGAGAGAGTCAAGGCCGTAAACCTAAAACCTCGAAAGATTCTAGTTACGTAATACAGTGTGACTCGTTTGGTGTGACTCGTTGGGAACCCACCATTTTATCTGTTTCGTCACGAGTTTTCCTTCACTGTTTTAAGTTAGCGGCATTACTTGGGCAAAGCAGAAGTGCGCGTGGAATTGGAACCCGGCAGTCTGGTCTAGTCGGGAGAACCGTAAAATCATATCAATAAATTTACAGGAATATAAAAAAACATTGCTTTAGTGAAAATTAACGTATTCGTTACACATTTTTTTCAACTTTCACGATTTTTTTTAAAACTTTAATAGGTTTAACCTTGACCGCCATTTCGCCTGATATTAAGCGATGATACGATCTACGATACGTGTTATTTTCCATTAGCAGGTCGTGACGAGAAATTATAAAATTTTACTACTAACTAAAAACTATTCACTTCAAAAATAATGGATAAGTTGGTACTGTAGTGAGTGACTGTCCTAGCAGCAAGCCCCCTGCCGGAGATAGCCCTCCCCTGTGCCGTTTGTATCCGTAACGATTTAATCACCTCAGCGAGCGCGCGATTGCTCTTTTATTGGCACATTTTATCTCGCGCCTGATTTAGGGTTAACGTCGCGAGCCGAGACAAGCCGAGCCGAGCGAACCACCTGTTCATGCTTGCTAACTGACGATTTTGATTCTGGGGAATTCGTTAATTTAACTATTTTAGTTTTTTGATTTTTCTACTTTTTAGCAAATATGCGATAAGTAATTGGAGCATAATTTGTCTGATGTTTAGTTACTTTTTTATGGGGGAAGTGGCTTTACGGACCGTCTACTGTGAAAAATCACGGCAGGTGTGTCGGGCTGGACACCATGACGACGATAGACATAGTACCCCTGCCGGCTAAAACCCCCACAGATTTCTCCTGCATAGCCAGGGGTCAGGGTCGCATGGTCACTTTGCGCAATGTGGTCACATCGCGACCCTTGTTCGTCGTGGATGACCTGAGGGTCATCTGGAAGAATTAGGAATTTTACTTGGCTGATATTTCAATCGAATAACCTTCGTCGTAGATCGAATCATCGCTTAACGTCAAACGAGATAGCAGCCAAGACACCCTACATGGTGAAAGCACTAATGTTGGACCTGTCCAGTTCCGACAAACTGCTATAACGCATATTGGTGACTCTCAATGGTCTCCGCTGCTCCACCGCCGCTACGTCGCTACCTTTTTAGATAAGATTTTCTTTTACCCAGAAAGAGTTAAGTTTACCCTTCATGCGACTTAAAAAATTACTTTGAAAAACAAGGATTAGCAGGTAGGTACAACTTTTCCCAGTGGAATGAAACCACAGCCCGGTGACACCCTCCCGTCGGCGTCGTGGGCCTCACGCCAGTCCCGCGGCGCCGGCGCCGGCCGCGGCCGGGCTGCTACTCATGGAGTCTACCGTGTAACCAAACCTGGCTTTAGCCATATTACACTGAACTAAATTTTGCGAGTGAATTCAGAATTCTATTGAGAATCAAGGTAAGCCGACTGAATTCCGAAGCAAGTTAGAATCAAACAAAGCTGGCTGCTGACTTTAGTATGCTAGCTAACTGTATGCTACGCATTTATAACACTAGTAGCGAGTAAATTTAGCTATGAGTGATAAGCCTTTTAGCTCTATATCCTTTTTAATAGTCTTGTTGCTATCGTATTTCTCGTAGCTCGAAGAAGCGGCACCGTTTCAAGGTGGATATTCCAAAGATACGGACGAAGAGGTTCGACTCTACGTTTGTGATAAGAACGTCTAGGGTGTAGAATGAGTTGCCTGAGTGGGTTTATCCCGATAGTTATGGTCTTGGTGTCTTCAAATCGAGGGTGAATCGATTTCTTCTAGGTAAACTCGCTCCATCGTAGACCGTTACCTAACATCAGGCGAGATGGCGGTCAAGTGTAAACCTAAAAGTTTTAAAAACTCTTTTTCTATTCCTTTCAAATCATAAGAGCAGCAATAGCAAAGCCGATTTACGTAGCCGACAGGCCCGGCCGGCGCTGGAGGACCGCCAAAATCCCATTTTGCACTCCCTTGATCCGGATCTCAATTATAAATGATTCGGTATGATTCACCGCAGCCAACTCAGACGAACTTTCTAGATCCGGCTTAAAGGATCCAGATTTAAACAACTGTCGTTGCGAATATTAATGTTACGAGTATAGTCTTTCAGTTTACATGTTTGAGGATAAATGTCAGGCTGATGCCTGAGCGATTTTAGTCGCTTATTATGAATCTAAATGAAATAGTTAAAGTTGCAAGACTAGAAATAAACGTTTCTGCAAATGTAACAAAGGCTTTTGAAGAATGGACATAATTTTATCGAAATGACAATACAGATGATGTGTAAGTAGATAAAATCAATTTACAACGCAACTCTGAATCCAATTTTGATTCAGAATTTCACATATAAAGGGCTCTTTGAATATCTTTTTGTAATACTGTGTTTTATTTTCAACTTAACTTGTACCAGCGCGTCGTTAGAAAGAATAGGCATCTTTATTGACCTTTTAACAAATTGTGACATTAGGTAAGTCAATACGAAAATCAAATATTTTTTTTTTTTAAATAAAGAGTGACGAGACGATCAGGACATGTGCCTGATGGTAAGCAACATGCCTGACACATAACAGCACAGTGACACGCAGCTATTGACCTCATGTCCATGGAGGATTAACATTATATTTTATAATATTAATTATACAACTTAATGTTATTTCAAACTTTTATCAAACTAATAACTTGGATCTACCGTATATTAGGAGATGTAATTGATTATCTATATCTCCCCGTCTTCCTATATACCTATGAATAATAAATATATACATTTATTTATTATTCATACATCCTACGGTTACCTGGAAGAAATCGCTCTGTGTTGTAAACTACACGGGACTAATAACGATCTACATTATGATTTAACCAAGCGGTCCGTCCTGCTTCCAAAGTCCGTTTTATTAAAGTCATAAGTACATCACAAAAACATCGACTAAAACAGTGCTCCATAAATTATTTGAACTAAGTATCGCTCGTCTCGGTAACAACTTGATTTAAAGAAGATGTTTTAGCTAAAAAAGATAAATGTTTTATTAAATGGAGTAGGTAGATCGACCCGGGGAGCGCCGCGAGCGGTGATTGGTCGCTCGGGCGCGCGTTTAAATTTCAAAACAAAAAAGGTTTTCTGCCTCTGACACTTGGGAAGTTTTTCTAGACTCGAATATTGAACATTGACCCCCGCTGCGGATATTGGCTCGCGCTCGCTCCGGCCACTGACGCGGCTCGTGAGCTGACTCTGTTTTCACAATTCTCTTTGGACACTTCTGTACAGTCTGTACAGAACATAAAAAGGATGTAATGTAATGGGACGCCAGGTAGGAACGAAGTAAGTATAAGCAGCCCACTAAATGTTCCCACTGCTGGGACTCGGGGCCTTCTCTCGCCAGGAGAGAGTTAAAGGCCATAATCCACCACGCTGGCCAAGTGCGGGTTGGTGGATGAAAGGAACGAAGTACCTTCAGATAATTTAATTTGGAAGCAACACAACAATTTCCAAAAAAAATTATCTTCGTTTTATATATATATATATATATTTTATATATATTTTATATATATTATATATATATTATATATATATATATATATTGGTGGACAATTCACACACAACGCCATCTGACCCCAAACTAAGCAAAGCTTGTGTGATGGCAGCCAGATAGTTGATATAATACTTATATAGTTTTAAATACATACTTATTATACATAGAAACACCCAGACACAGTGCAAACATTTGAATTCATCACACAAATATTTGCACTGGGTGGGGATCGAACCCACGACCCTCGGCTTCGCAGGCAGAGCTACTACCAATTAAGCCACTAGGGCAGTCAAACCTAGTTTACCAGTGCCCCGCGGTTTTTGCCTCGTAGTTTCCGTTTCCGTCGTTCCCGTTATTTTAAATGTAACAATTTATGTCGAAACGGACTAAATGAAGATTTTCAATGATAATTATGTAGAGTCACACCAATACAGCAATAGAATGCTTAAAGCAATGAAAATTTGCATTTATCTATTTTTGTGGTTGTATTGTCACGTTATCCAGCTTCGTAACAAGTTTTATACAAATACGAGTAATACACACAACCTCGCTTTGACGTATATTATTACTTAAAATTTAATTTTCCAACTTCTTTGCTTAAAATATTGAATGACATATGTTTTTATTTGGTTTCACCGTATGTGATCTGTGACCGGTACTCAAAGTAGCCCGGTTCACTACTTGTAACATAAGCTATAAGCCAATGAAACTCTATTGTAATAGATTCGGACGTTTCAGAGATTAAGTGCGACGAACAATAAACAAACAATAGGAATATTTTACGGAAAAAATAGTGAGAAAATTTTTACAATTCAAAATAGATGTACAGGTGTGAAAATACATTTTTATTTCCTCACCACGTCGTGAGAACTCAAGAAACCAAATTATAATTCAGAACTTAAAACAGTTTATGGTCTGCAATGCTGCTTTCCTGAATAGACATTTTTTATTTAAATTTATTTAATACGTACAACAGAATACAGCCGATACAGTGTATAGTTAGATTAGAACTTAAGTTTAGATCCAGACAGTATTCCTAATGGATACGTACACAGCATGATTATATGTACTAGTATTTGTTACGAGTTTAACAATAAAAAAGGGTTGATTAAATCTGGTTTCTAATTTCTACACGAACGAAGTCACGAGCAGAAAAGGTAATTTTACTAATATTATAAATGTAAAAGTTTGTTGCTCAATCACGTTGAAACGACTGAACGGATCAGACTGAAATTTAGAATTTAGATTAAAGCTATTACAGGCTATTTTAGCGGCAGCAGATTAAGCAGCATATAGGCTATTTTAAATAACGGAGAAATTAGGGAAACTGGAATTAAGTGGATAAAACGTCGGGGCGCTGCTAGTATGTATATTCATAAATATGAGCAATATTTTAGGTGAATAGCTTTAAACGTGTTACTATTAGACTGCAGGCCCGTGGACAAAATGTATGGGTCATCTGATACAGCAGGAGACCTGTGTAGGATGATAGAAGGGTATAAAGTAATAAGATTGAGCACTATGCCGTCACTTGTAAGCTGCCCAACTGAGTGCAGTTGAAGAGGGGGGGTTCTAAACATCGATCATTTCTCCTTGTCGCATGATTTTTGTACGGCATTGCGAAGTAATGTATTAGAAGAGGTATTGAAACTGTATGGAATCAAAGCCGAACACAATCAAATGACCAAACTTACTCTGTGAATCGTCGGAAAATCATGAATTTTTTTCACAAACTAACAATTAGAATTTTAAAATTTATAATTTTTATTGTTTCAATACCTCTTCTAATCTATTATTCCGCAACGCCGTACAAAAACTATGCGGCAAGGAGAAATGATCGAGATTTAGAACCCCCCCTCTTCAACTGCACTCAGTTGGACAGCTTACAAGTGACGGCATAGTGCTCAATCTTATTACTTTATACCCTTCTATCATCCTACATAGGTCTCCTGCTGTATCAGATGACCCATAAATTTTGTTCACGGGCCTGCAGTCTATATACAGAGTAGTTGATGTTCTACAGCCAACGATAGTTATAATAATGAGAGAAACTTCTGTAGCAAACTGTCTGCAGCTAAAGGGTTCCGAATCACGTGCCCGAACTCCCAAGAAGTATGATTGGTTGTGTATTGACCGGGGCTCCTCGGGAGTTGATGGATTCGCCGGAAGCCGCCCGGCGGCCGGCGGCCGGTGCCGGCGACTTGTACAAGTAAATACAAATAACATCCGATTCAATATTCTCTTCCCGGGAAATCACAATAGGAAACTTATTAACCCGACTCCAAGTTTACCCTCGCCCCGCGTCCCGCACCCGCCCCGTCGTACAGTTAACTTTACTAACATCGGAAAATTGAACAACAGATATAACTTCCATATTTTACAGGACTGGGTCCACCGTGTCGGGGGAACACGGCGGAGTCACGGACGCCAGACGCAGCGAACTAAATTAACTAGTATGAGAAATGAACCGAAATAATTTTAACTATTATTATAAACTAGCAGCCCTCGCGATTTTGCCTGCATAGTTCTCGAACCCGTTTATTTTCGGGATGAAATAATAACCCGTGTTATTAAATCCATCATCCATCTATGTACCAAATTTCATCAAAATCCCTTGCTATTTTTTGCGTGAAAGAGTAACAAACATACATAATGTACCTACTCCTAATTAACTGTAAATAGATGACGCAGCCATACAGCGTACAAATTGGCTGATGATATCCGCCTCATCGTCGTAGTGTCTCAATGTTTCGGTGTCGCGCGATACCAAGTATATGAGAGTGATTTATATCAGAGATAAATAGTGCATCGTTTGAACATAGACCAGCTGGCAACAGGTAAAGAAGACTATCGAGAGATCAATCAGACAGATGATGAATCTGCAGAATAGATACTAATCAACATACCGGATTAAAGACTGTGCCCTGACATCGTTGGTGTACGACCTGGGCTGTGTCAGAAAATATGTGATGCATTAATATTGATTTAGTCGCATAGATACCTGTTCTTTCTTAAAGTTAAGTAGCATTTGAAAGAATTTTATGAAGGTACCTCAAATTTCCAGAAAGTTTAGTATTGCTTCTGACTCGACTAGTGTTATCGACTTTGTTGGTGAGTTTGGCTAGGAGAGATGTCGCGGCACATCGTCTAACCGGAGCCGGAGCCCCGGCGCGCGCCGGAGTCCCTGCATGTGTTTCTATCTCCCTGTGAAAAATATTAATGAATTAAAGATCATTTAATTAATTTTACATACTATTTTCGGTTCTAGGTACATTATAAATGTAATTTGTATTGTTTAATTTAAGTTGACGTGTAAAATGATATTTTATTAATAAAGAATATGAATATGAATATGAATACACGGAGTTGGCTGAACAAACACAACTTTAAATTAGATTCAATAAAACGGCATCGCAGAGTCGAGCGGCGCGCGACGGAGTACTCTCCTAATGTACTTGTTTACACAAACGAATTCGCTGTATCAGAACATACTTTTAAAACAAGCTTTACCAATGAAAATGTTTAAAACAAGCTTTTATTAATTGTTAATGAAAAGGAACTAAAAGCTTAATGGCCATCTTTCAGCTTCGCCATCAGATCTTGGTTACCAACCATGTAACACAAAAGTACTCGTCAAGACGAGTCAAATGTGCAAAAACTCGATGGTGTTGGGTCGTTTTAATATGAGTTCCTAGCCTTCTAGCTCCATCATCAGACCCTGGTCAACAACTAGCTGGTTAACCTGGTTACAAACTATTCGTCGTAATTTAAATGAGCTCAAACTCGATGAAGTTGTATAGTTTCATTGCGGAGTCCCTTCTTGGACAGCCTCCAGCTCCATAATCAAATTAACAGCATCAGATGTCATCTGAGGCGATGTTGTGAAATATACCCAATCAAAGGTTTGTTGCAGACGGGATTTGAACCTATGACCTCATATCCAATCACACGTTTTAACCACTGGGCTACCACGGCTTCCTCATATTTCTGGTTTAAGCCGTAAAAATAAATAAATTATAAATGTTAGTGGACATGTCACACACAACACCATCTGGCCCCAAACTAAGCAAAGCTTAAGGTTAAGCAAAGCAAACAGTGAAGGAAAGGTACCGGAATGTAATTATATAAAATCGTGAATAAACCGGAATATTCCAAGACTTTCGATATGGGCATTCGTCATAATCTCCACACCAGGGTTGTCAAACGAAGGAGGTTCATCGTACACTGAGATTTGGGGTATAACGTACGAGGTACGAGAATGGCACGCGCCTCGTTCAACTTTGTACGGGATTTTAATAACATGGATATTTCTTAATATTATAAATGGCAAATACGAGGTGTAAAAGCCAAAATACATACAGATTTTTTGGCTGCATACGTTCGAGGGATACATAGAATACAATCACTATAACACTTTATAGCACTATAATCTCTCGTTTAAATTTCTAATTTAAAACGTATTTGTGTATTTATGGCGTACCCAGGTACTTGTTAATGTTGTTTAAAATACTGCCACAGGCCGGTTAGGAGGAAGCCGAGAATACAGTATTTAAACTTGAAAATGATACTAACAGCACCATAATTAGTTGTAGAACATAATAGTATCATAATTACGTACTACCAGTGCCCCCCGGTTACACCCGCTTAGTTCCCGTTTCCGTTATTTTCCCGGGATAAAAAGTAGCCTGTGTGTTCTTCCAGACTATTATATGAGTTCCAAATTTCAGCCGGATTCCTACATACGTTATGACGCGATTGAGTAACAAACATCCAAACAATCAAATGTCCCAAAATCCAGATCTCTATATATAAAAATGTTGTGTTGGTTTGTGTACGCTTCAAAAACTCAAAAGTTCTGCACCGATCGAGCTGGAATTTTAGAATGATATATGTACCTATAATCCGCATCAAACACTTTATAAACACTTTATTTTGTACAAAAACAGCTCTGGGCCCGTGTCGTGGGTACCTTTATCAGACATTTCAGAGCTCGAGTTACATTGGGGTAATCTATACAAAACAGAACAAATAGATAACAACTAATAAAGACGATAATTTGGTTTGTAATGTTGTATCGGGATAAAAATAAAAAATTAAAAATTAGCGTAGGTATGCACTTCTATGAGTAATAGTGTGCGCGTGTGTCTGTTTGTTTGGATGAGTAGAGTGAATGTTAGTGAATGTGAGTGATCAAGGATTGTTTTTATCTAATGTTGGCATTACATTGTCCCACAGCGAAGCGTGACAGGGAACAGCTAGTTTATTAAGTTATAGTTTATAAGCTAGTAATATTAGTAGAATCATTTGAACCAATAGTATAGTATTATTTCGACTTCTAAAACATTGAAATCTGCCGTGGTCACTCAGTGTTAGAGATGTCATGCACGCCGCTGTACTCGGCACTTTTTATTCACAAAACTAAATCACAAGGAACACTACATACCTGACTATTTACAGGTTTACTAAGCATATCTAAATTAACTATGAAGCAATAAATATGTAAAGATAATCAAGATGATCACGCTCACTAACAGTCGAAACGGTGCTCAGTACCTATGCTAACGCTTTTATTATGATCAATGGAAAGACATAAAATAATATATAGGCCAAATAAGCACCAGCATTTCGGTCACGCATCGCGTCAACCAAGCGCTCAGAAAGGTTTTTGAAAATAAGGTGATCCCCCGGCCTCCACGACCGTAATACTTCTAAACGAAACACTGCACATATGTAACGAAACTACCGAATTTTAATTCATATTCATAACTTTCTGCTCCAATCAAAGATCTCAATACACAGATGTGCTCTCCCATACTTCATGGCGCACGGAATCATGTCATTGTTGGGAAGAGTGAGCACACTCATTCCGTCCCAGTCGGTTGGAGGAAGCGGTGAACGCTGGACGTTTTTGCTTGTCATTATTCGTTGTAAATAACCAATATAAGTAGAACCACAGCATATCCCGCCGCTAGCGATTCTAGGGGTCAAGTAGATTGGTTATGTGTAAACTACTTACGACACGCATAGAGACGCAGTTTATTACCAATTTCAAGTTACTCAGGGCACATTCATTGGTTTATATCGATGGCTCCAATAGTAAAAATTTGATCCTTCTTTAAAACCTTAACTGAATTTTAGCGCGCCTACAACATTGTTAATTATTCTATCGCGTGCTAAACTACGTAATACTTAAATACTTCATTCCTGAAAACATCACGATCCTCGTTGAATTTGGTTTTAACTTCATATTACCACTTTCCATGCAAATAACTTTGTGTTTTAACTAGTAATCAAAGCCAAAGGGAATCGGTTTCTTCTAGGTCATCACGCGCCATCGTAGACCGCATCGTCGCTTAACATCAGGCGAGATGGCGGTCAAGTGGCCTATAGGCAAAAGTTTTAAAAATAAAAGTGGTCAAGTGCGAGTCGGATTTGCCCATGAAGGCTTCCGTAGCAGCAAGTAACATAATATAAAAGTTCTTGTAGTTCGTTGTTACTATAATAATCAGTGAATTAACAATAGATTTATGATGTATTAAAATAAAACTACTTACTAGATCTCACTCAAACCAATTTTCGTTGACAGTTTACATAGTATATCATCTTTTTTTTAGTTTTGTCATTGTCTTATTTTCAAAGTTAGAGAGGGTGGACACACATTTTACCACTTTGGAAGAGTCTCTCGCGCAGAGTATTCAGTTTAGAAGAAAAGAATGTTAGAAACCTCAATATCATTTTCGAAGACCTATCCATAAATAACCCTAACGTATGGTTTTGATGAAAAAAAAAATGTTTGAGTTTCAGTTCTAAGTATGGGACATCCCTTAAATTTATTGCTTTTTCTATTTTTTGTATGAAAATCTTAAGGCGGTTCACAGAATACATCTACCTACCTAGTTTCAATAGTATAGTTCTTATAGTTTCAGAGAAAAGTGGCTGTGGCATACGGACGGGCAGACAGACAGACATGATGAATCTATAAGGGTCCCGTATTTTGCCATTTAGCTACGGAACACTAAAAAAGTGTCGCGATGCTCGTCGGTGTTTAACATCACATTTCCCGTACCTAGTATTTTGAGCGCTTGTTATAAGTGACCGCACTGCGCTCATCACCGAGCTATATTATGAGATGACTAGTAGCGCCCCACGGTTTTACCCGACACAGTTCCCGTATTTCTTCCGCTACGGAAAGCCTTGCAGCTTATGTTTCATTCCAGACTTTAATCTAAGTGCATTCTAAAATGCAATCTATAGCATACGTTTAAAATTAATAGCATTATTAGTTTTGATTAGTCAGCAGAGATAAGTTTTAGATTTTTAGTTAATCAGTTAACTCAATTAAATCTCTATACATAAAAATGTTATGTTGGTTTGTGTACGCTTCAAAAACTCAAATAGTTCTGCACCGATCGAGCTGAAATTTTACAATCCATACTAATATCCATACTAATATTATAAATCCGAAAGTAACTCTGTCTGTCTGTCTGTCTGTCTGTCTGTCTGTCTGTCCGTCTTTACCGCCTAAACCAACCAACAGATTTTGATGAAATTTGATACATAGATAAAATAGATCCCGAGAACGGACATAGGCTACTTTATGTTCCGAAAAAAGGGTTGAAAGGGTTAAAATATGGGATGAAAGTTTATATGGAAAACTTCGTCATTGTTGAAGAACTATGAAACTTTACGTCTAGATATTTAACACGAAACCATAAAATATATGTTTTAGCAGTTTTGTAGTTTCGAACTGTACCTACGGGGGTGGAATTGGGGGTGAAAGTCTGGAAGTTCAATATTATTGAAGATAAAACCATGAAACTTTGTATCTAGACACTTGAAATGGAGTCGATAAACGTTTGTTCCAGCAATTTTATAATTTCTAACTATACGGGGATACTTATATGGGGATTTTGATTAACGTCGCGGAACATCGCAGGACGCGCCGCCGGCGCCGCGCGCGGCGCGACGGGCCGGGGCGCCGCGCGGCGTGGGAGGGGAAATATTGCTAAAAAAATACTTACACAAACTCTAAACTAAAAAACTAACACAAATAAAATTCACTTTATCATACTACACTTTTGCACAAAAGCGTTTATGCAAATTATACTAAATATAAGTACTAGCTTTTACCCGCGACTTCGTCCGCGCCACATATTTACTAAAGTAATTGAGGCAGTACCTACTCGTATGTCTACTACCATACAAATTCACGTTTCCTAATCAAAATCGGTCTAAGTCAAAGTTTTATGTTTATTAATAAATGTACAATTTACACGACAAATTACAAAGAAACTATGTTCTCAAAAAATTAATCAAAAACAGACTTTAATTTAAAATCATATTGGGACGGTCCACCAAATTTTATTAGAGTCTATTAGTAGATATATCGTCTGATTACATGAACGCAAATTTTAGTTTGTTGTTCATATTTCAAAAACCGCCGCACTGATTTCGATAAAATTTATATGACCACCTCTGAACTATAATCTACCAACCAAAAAAATAACCATCTAAATTGATTCACAATTGGAAATACAACTGGATTGATAACCTCCTCCTTTTTTGAAGTCAGTTAAAAATAGCATACAAAGAGTGCAAAGACCCTTCCATGCACACTTTTACTCCTCATTTCCACTCTTTTCAACTCTTTTTCTGTGATAAAAAGTCGCCGTTGTCCTTTCCTAAGTCTAGGTAGTCTATCTGTGCATCAAATTGTAACAAACTCTTTAAGTGGCTTAGGCGTTAGACGGCAACGGACAGAGACAGCTACTTTCATATAGATAATTTCGTATTAGAATTGAAAACAGGTGTTCCTGATCATTTTATAGGAGGCAGTTGTAAAAGATTACCGAAAACTAATACGTTTACTCCTCCAAAAAACTCATTTTCGCAGTTCTTAATTTGCCTTAATCGAGCGTCCATCATGCATAACATTTGATAAGACACCATGGAAATCTCGTCGACTATCAAAAATTCTGTCTGATACGCCATTTAGTGGCTGCGCCCATCTTAAATATTGAGGTTGTATAGTGCACTGTATTCTTCTTGTCAAGCCCTTTTATTTGATACCCATGTTGATGGGATTGATAAAACCTAAGTTATCCGCCATTGTGTAGAGGCCGCCATCTTGGATTTTAATTTTATATAGTACGTTGTATTCTACTGGTTGAGCGCTTTCATTTGATACCTATATTGATGGGATTGATAAAACCTACGTTATCCGCCATTTTGTAGCGGCCGCCATCTTGGATTTCAATTTTTTATAGTATATTGTATTCTGCTTGTTGAGCCCTTTCATTTGATACCCATGTTGATGGGATTGATAAAACCTACGTTATCCGCCATTTTGTAGCGGCCGCCATCTTGGATTTCAATTTTTTATAGTATATTGTATTCTGCTTGTTGAGCCTTTTCATTTGATACCCATATTGATGATAATAAAACATAAATTATCACACTTATGTAACCTGACACACGTTTTCCCGCCAAATTTGTAAAACGCGAAAATCAAGCGGTTATTTAAGTATCCCCGTATAGTTAGAAATTATAAAATTGCTGGAAAAAACGTTTATCGACTTCATTTCAAGTGTCTAGATACAAAGTTTCATGGTTTTATCTTCAATAATATTGAACTTCCAGACTTTCACCCCCAATTCCACCCCCGTAGGTACAGTTCGAAACTACTGACATACATTTTATGGTTTCGTGTTAAATATCTAGACGTAAAGTTTCATAGTTCTTCAACAATGACGAAGTTTTCTATATAAACTTTCATCCCTTATTTTAACCCTTTTAACCCTTTTTTCGGAACAAAAAGTAGCCTATGTCCTTTCTCGGGATCTATTCTATCTATGTATCAAATTTCATCAAAATCTGTTGGTTGGTTTAGGCGGTAAAGACAGACAGACAGACAGACAGAGTTACTTTCGCATTTATAATATTAGTATGGATTTCTCTACAGAATACTGGAAATATGCTTAAGAATGCCGTAGAAATTGTAAAATACTATTTCTTGCGAATATAGACAAGTTATAAAACATTAAACTAAAACATTTACATTTTAAATGTGAATACAAAGTTCTTACCTGCTTCCAAGAATCTGGAATTTTCGCCCGAAGTAAATTCGTTGTGACGTCAATTAGTTTCAGTGTCAAAGATCTAAATTATTTATTAATTCTGTTTACTTTTAGCAACGTAGCTGGAACTGGAGAATGGAGTCGTTCTACTGAATAACGAGCGAAATGCGAAACTCAATATCAACCTGATCAGAACCTACAGAGGGTGGGTAAACTAGCAGCGCCCGCAGTTTTACTCGTACATAACATACATACAGTTACACATAAGCATATAAGCAGCCCACTAAATGTTCCCACTGCTGGGACTCGGGGCCTTCTCTCGCAAGGAGAGAGTTAAGGCCATAATCCACCACGCTGGCCAAGTGCGGGTCGGTGGATGACTTCGAAAAGACTGTGGTGGGCGTGGTGGGATTTGAACCCGGGGACTCCGGATCATCAGTCGCCGTTCTCCCGACTACGTGTAGTTACAGTTCCCGTTATTTTACCGCAATAAGAAGTAGCCTATTTCCTGTTCCAGACTATAGCATAAGCTCTCGGGGTCTTCTCTCGCAAGGAGAGAGTCAAGGCCATAATCCACCACGCTGACCCAGTGCGGGGTACGATGACACAAACATGATCTCCAAAAAAAGAAGTGTGGCACTCGGGGATTGCCGCGGTAAAGCTATTACATGTTGCATGCATTTTTATCAACATAAGCAATAGGGATATTAACATTTTTTTGGAATTGCTTTTATTTAGAAGAGTGACATTTGTTTACCATAAAAATATCACGAGAAATCCGTTAAGTTGGCAACACTGCTAAGAGCATTTAGTCTGTAAAGCTCATACAAATAAGATTCAAAGTCGAATGACCGAGTGGGGAGGACGGCGTTACGGTCTTCCATCCCTCTTTCTTGTGAACATAAGAAAGAGATGCACGATCACTAAAATTCGGTCCCAGGCCCGCGATAAAAGCTATGCAATAGCTTAAAAATCTAGGTACGTGTCCATTTCCTCAAATATTCAAAGAATTAAGTAAATTACGAAGTTTCCAAGTGGAAGGTACGTATGAGTAAAAACTAGCCGCTTCCTAGTCCGGGATGAAGCCCGCGTGTTACTGACTCGCCACTCTGACGGAGGCCGGAGGGTGCCGCTTCGCTACAACCGTCTTAACTATGATATTGCTCTTTTCTTTTCATTTGAAATGATAGAGACGGCAATAGCAAAGCCAAGGCCAGTATAGTTTGCCGGCGGGCGGGCCCGCGCGCACTCGCTACTAATTTGTCAACGGTACGTGTATCTACAGAAGACAGACAGCAGAATACGGACAGTAAACCAACTTTTTTGTTACACAAACTTAGAAATCTTAAATTAAATAATCATTTACATTGATCTACACTACATTGAAGTGACAACGTCTAATAAACGCCGGCTGCATCCACGAAAAAGTGTCCCGTTATGTCCCGTTACGCTCATTGTACGCTTGCGCCGCATCTATGAATGTTTTGTATGACGTGGTCTCGTTAAACTATCGTCCGTACACCGGTTGACAAAGTCGGTTGTACAAAGTCGGTTGACTTTACGGACAACCAATTTTTCTAAAGTTGTGGTGGCCTACAGTCAGAGGGTCTGTCATTGAGTAGAGCAAAATCTCTAATTAAAATCTGTGTAACCTAGACCCACAATGAAATAAATGATTTGATTTGTTTTGAAAAAAGATTCGAATTTTGACATTCTTCAATCCTACTTTCTACTAATTTATGTCGGAGTGTCTGAATGAATGTGGTTGTAATTTGAAACATAAATAGATCACAGTCTGGAATAACACACGACTACTTATCATCCTGAGAAATAAAAGATAACAGGAACTGCGGATGAAACCGCAGGGCGCTACTAGTGTAGTGAGCAACCATGATAGATTAAAACACTCGTAATACCCGCAAAACTACCGCCTTAAGGTAGCGGTTCGCGCGGAGACCGCGACTCGAGACCGCGACAGGAGATCGCGTCCGGAGACCGCGACAGGCACTTGACATTATGGATTTGTATGGGCACCGAGACACGTGTCGCGAGACACGTGTCGCGAGACATGTGTCGCGGTCGCGGTCTCCTGTCGCGGTCTCAACACGAACTTGTACCTTTACTTTCCTGCTTTCAGCTATGCTTTGATTTATGACGCAGCTGAAAGCCGACAACTGCGTCTGCTTTCCGTTCCGCTGCATACGGAAAGCACATGTAGTTGTCTGCTTGCATCGGCGTTACCAAACTAGCCCCGATGACGCGTCACAAATCAAAGCATGGCAGAAAGCAGGAGAGTTAGGCAGTAGACCTGCCGATCGCCTAACTTTGTCCACTTTTATAATCTGCTTTGACTGAGATAAGGAAACTTCGCTTCGCAAATCCTTATTACATTAATCTACGATAGTTGTTCGACTAGCCGAGCCAGTGCTCTGCGTCGGCGGTGCCGCGCGGCCATTAGGAGCGACTCAGTGCAAGAAACTTGCACAATAGCTGCTGATTTGTGTGCGGAGCTCCTCAGGGCGCTTCTGTTCCATTCTTGCGGGAGAATCGAAAACTCCGGACAACTCTGTCTTGTATCTATTTACCGAGTTTAATGCTTGGATTGATTGAATAATATTCTCAAAATGTCGCGGTTTCCATTCGTTCAACATTATAGTTTTGTAGTGAAGACTTCTTTAATCACGTTCAGCTGTGTTTCGTAGTCTGACCGTAGTCAGAAAATGTTATGAATGAGTTCGCGCCACGTGTCAGGCGGCGGCAGCAGCGGAGCACTAGACGTATTTTGAAAGAGAGATATCTTATGAGTTTACGTCACCGACATACGTGATAGCAATATAAGTATTTTTAGTATTAGCAAGATACATAATATTAAAAAAAGGTAGTAAAAAAAGATACATAAAATTAATAGGCACTGCCGATAGAAGTGAAAACTAATAATTTATAATTTGGTAGCTCACTTTGAAAAGTACGTGGGTGAAACTGGAGAGCGTGCCATACCCATGGTCATTTAGGTCATCCAAGTTTACCCGAAGATTTCTTTCATTTACGAACGTTACGCTTGAGATGAATGCACAGCCCATGGAAAATTTATAATATGTCGTGTGCCAAAATTCAAAAATACACATTGAAGCCAACTCTGTATTCTCGCCTGGCGTATAATAATATAATTATACTATTCATAATATGTATAAAGTTAAAATATAGATGACACTATTCTCAACAGTTATTAAAATATAATTTGTAAGTCGTCGTGTCGTTGAAAATAATCCTTTAAATTACGTAAAATCCCTGACTCGCGAATAGAACCTTATTTCTCGCTTTGATGTTTCGAGGTTTAATTAAAAACCGAATTGATATTGGAAACTTTTAAATTATAAGCTCTTTTTATTATACAAAATATTAAACCGACTTCGAAACCACAAATAGGCACTCAAAAGCGAAAAATAAGTTAAAATTATCATTATAATCACTACTCACTAATCTATTCGAAGTCGGAGCCAGCCAAGTCTAAAAGGTAGTAGATACATACTACCTACCTATGTCTACTTACTACGTACATAGTATGTATCTGCCTACTAGGTTTATACTAGGTTGGCTCCAAACGTCAAAAACGCCTTTAATTCGGTTGATCTAGGATCCCTATTGGCCCAAGTGAAGGGTAATTTTTTTACAATACATTTTTTTTGGCAATGTTACGACGAGCACACAAAATTGACTTATCAAAACAATCATATGCTATCCTCCATCAAGGAAAAAATTCTCGCAAAAAATTTTTACGAGAGCCTCCGATAGGCTACTCAAAGTAAACGTCCATATGGCGTTTACAATTATTCGGCATTGTCTCTTTGTTCCGAAATTTATGTACGCTTTACGATGTAGTCCACTGTGGAAACATGGTGAGCTCCTTTGGAGCTTAGACAATGTCGTAATGGAATCTTTAAGATCGGTGTTGAATGTGGACCTCAGTGGGAGGGCATGGTCACAAACCTCACTACCCGTATGGTTCGGAAGCCTAGGGGTCTGCCATTTCAAATGTATATTTACCGGCATTATTGTCTTCAGTTCATAGTACTCAAAATGTAATGGAAAAAAATCTCGCACCCTCATAAGGCCATTCGGATGTAGTTGTAGCTAATTTGTGCGAGGCTAAGAATGCTTGGAGGCTGGCTTGTCCAAACAACGATTTCCCCAGACGTCTGTCATCTCAGAGACAGTGGGATCGACCGATCTGCGATCTAGCACGGAACTCTCTTCTCGATACGTGTCCTAGTATCGCGGATCGTGCTCGTATCCTTGCTGTGTCTGTGTGGGAATTGGGCCGTTGGTTACAAGCTTTGCCATCTTTCAATACCGGTAGCCCATTAGATCAAACTGCATTTCGTCTAGCTGTTAGCTTGCGCTTGGGTGCGAGGTACTATGAAGCCCATCGCTACCATTGTGGTACTGCCGTCGACCAACTCGGTCACCACGGTCTCTCTTGCTCAAAAAGCGCGGGTTGTATTGGCCGCCACGCCTGCCTGAACGACATCATACGCCGGGCTTTTTCCACCGGCAATGTCCCAGCGATACTCGAACCGAGTGGCCTTGCGCGTGACGATGGCAAAAGACCTGACGGCATGACTGTTGTGCCTTGGAAGTTGGGTCGGCTCCTAGTGTGGGACGCAATTTGCGTCGATACTCTGGCACCATCACATCTTCCAGAGACACATAGTAGGGCCGGTGCAGCGGCTAATTCAGCTGAGCGACTCAAACGGCGCAAATTTTTATATTTTTATTTTTTAAATAAAAAGTGAATAGACGAGCAGGACATGTGCCTGATGGTAAGCAACATGCCTGCCACATAGCACAGCACAGTAACACGCAGCTATTGGAACATGAAGAGTCCAAATCATTACCTAGCACTGCACTGCGCTCGTCACCCAGAGATCTAAGATGTTATATCTCTAAGCCCTGTAATTTCTCTGGAAACATAGCCCTTGGCGGTAGAATAGCTGGCAAAGGTGTGGTACTTCCCCAGATGGACTCTGCTAGGAGTCCTACCGCTACATGAAAATGGTTTGGTTTTTCAAAGAAAAACTAATAGGTATTTGAATTTTATTAAGGAAAAAGTTCATAACAAATTTTCAAACTACATTTATGTATTACTAGCTGAACCAGCTACTTCGTTCGCGTAAGCAGATGTTACTGACTTATAGTGTAAATTAGTTGGAAGTATCGTACGTCAAAATATTTGCATTATGTAATCATTGAAAAACCGAGTGAATTTGTTTTCCCACACAAAAAAATATTTAATTTTATCATCTTTATTTTTCTTTTATTAAACAAAATCAAACATACTTATTAAGGTTTCGTAGTATCGAACATAGCCGCAAGTGTTAAGTTTGTAGGATTTTTATAGGATACATTACGAAAATTCTTAAGCTGATGTGCATGATCTGATTACCTACTTTTCTCTTTTTATCCGCAAGCTGTTTTCTAGCTGTTACCCGCGACTTCGCCCGCGTCAAATTTTGAACGAAGCCTGTGTGGAATCAAAATGATTAAAATTTTGAGTTTTAATGATAGATACTCAAGCAAGTTGAACCCGTAAATCTAAGCCAAGTCTTAGTGAAATGTTAATGTATGAATTTAATTGTAACACAGGAAAAAAAATCCAAGAACGAAAGAATCCAAATTCGGCATCAAAATCCTTTTAGCAGCAAAAACTTATTAGTACAATTTAGAATAGTACCAGTAACGCCACCTAGTGATGAAAGAAAAAAATACATACCACAATAGCAAAACATTGATTTAATTGCCTTTAGTGCTTTTAGATTTAAACTGGCATTAGCGCCATCTAATGAGAATATAATGTTGCTTGTTATTTTGATTGTGAACGCAAATCACCTGTATTATGTACGCCAAAACGGGTGCATACATTTTTAATTTTTGGCTTTTACCTTACCATCACATCAAGTTCCTTACAAAAATATATACTTATTATAGTTTAATATGGAGTTAAACGAAAATATAGACTTAGACCCCATGTGAAATTTTAGACTCTAAACTTTGTGTGGTATTTCAGACTATAAGTTATCTGTTTCAATTTTCTACCAAATTTGCTTAGTCTTTCCGACGTCACAGTAACCGATTTGCTATTTCTGATTACAAACTACGTGTGTTTCGAATTCCTTCCAAATATGTTCAGCCGTTCCAACGTTGTCCTGTAACTGAAATATTATGAATTTCAATGTTTGATAGATATATAGATAGATAGATTAACTCTTTATTGCACTTAATATAAAAACAAACAAAAGTTACTAACAACAAACAAAATAAAGTAGCAATTGGCGACCTTATCACTAAAAGCGATCTCTTCCAGGCAACCATAGGATGGAAAGCGAGATTTGAGAATAAGGAGGAGGGGAAGTACAAAAAGGAGTGATTAATACTTCTACAATTAAACAATAAAATTTTGGATGTTTGTTACTTAATCATGGCGGAACGTATCAAGTGATCGGGCTGAAATTTGAAATACAATTAGATTATAGTCTGGAAGAACACATAGGCCAAACATTGCCTATGTATAGTTACTTATCTATATGTCCCTGTGTTACTTAAGCTAAGCCAAGAATATGTTTCAAATTTTAACTCGATACATTCAGCCATTCCAACGTAATTGAGCAGCAAAAATTTAAACATTGGCATATTTGTATAATATTGGTAGGATGGGATTTTACAAAATTTTAGAAAAAATAAAACCGGTCAAGTGCAAATGGGACTCGCGCGCGAAGGGTTCCGAACCATAAGCAAATAAAAGGCTTTAATTGTATGGGAGCACGCTTCATAATTTATTTTAATTAATTTCTTTGAAAGAGAACATACAACTAAATATTATGTGAATAGTTAAAGCGTCTGTGACGGGTACATTATTATCTAGTATCGAGCAAGAAACGGTAAAAAAGTCAAGTTTGTTGTATGGAAATAAGCCCCTCTTAAATATTTATTTTAGTTCTAGTATTTTTTGTTAAAGCGGCAATAGAAATACATCGTCTGTGAAAATTTCAACTGTCTAGCTATCACCGTTCTTGAGATACAGTCTGGTGACAGACGGAAGGATGGACGGACAGCGAAGTCAGGTACGGAACCCTAACAACGGTCTGCTTCGGTTACCGAAGCTTGTTGAACACTACCTTTAAATTTTAAACAGTATTTGTATTGAAATAATACGTTAAGTTACGGCTGGTCTAGTAAGCTACAGCTGACTTAGTCGGGAGAACGCCGAATGTCGATCCGGAGACCCAGGGTTCAAAACCACGCGCACCACTATCTTTTCTGGGTCATGTTCGTAATGCCGGTAATTAAACGGTGAAGGAAAATATCGTAAGGAAACCGAAATGTACCTAGAATCTAAGTTCTAAGTCATGTGTCATCCACCAACCGACACTGGGCCAGCGTGGTGGATTATAGCCTTGTCTCTCTCCTTGCGAGAGAAGGCCCCGACGTCCAGCAGTGGGAACATTTAATGGGTTGTTTATGCTGCTACTTATTATGTTGATATGTTTTCTCCAAAAGAACAAAAATGTACTTCAATGACAGGTAATTTAATTCTGTCGTTCGACTAACTAAATACAGATAAATCTAAGCTGATATTTGTTTTTTGTTGATATTTGAAAAACTACCTCCCTGTTTTCGATATATAAGATCACCTCTGAAGTATTTTCTACCAAAAAAAAAAATTATCAAAATCAACTCACAATTAGCGGAGTTATCGCGTAAAATAAAACCAAATAAAAAACATGCAACCCGATTGAGAACATCCTCCTTGTTTGAAGTCGATTATAACCGAATGATGTTTGTTTTTCCACATAAAAATATATTTTTGACAATTATTTTGTCATCCAAGACGACGCAACGCGATTACGTGGGCACTTTCTAGAATCTAGATATTCTGTGGATCGTCTGTGATACACAGAATACTTAGAAGTTAGTATGTACCAAACGCGCCGCGCGTGTCGTTATTATTTAATGTTTGTGTAATTTCCGAACCAATAGACCGCGATATTGTTCAAATTTGGACGGGACAATATAAAAAATGTGTTCTTTCTAACAAATAAAGAATTAATGAAATTAAACAACGCAAACATGAGTTACAACCAAATACACATTCTGGCTTTCACCCCCTCCCACAAGAAAACCGATCAGAATTTGGGGATCAAAAGTAACCTACAGCAATATCCTTAGTATAAACTAAAATCATGCCAAGTTTCAGCTGAATTGAATCAGTAGTTTCGGCGTGATGCGTGATCCCTATACAGAAAGACCGACAGACAGACATGAAAGAAAAAAAATGCAGTTTCGCCATCAGTATCGAATATGGAGTGCCCCAAAAAAAAAAAATTCAAAATATCTTCAATGTACAGAATTCGACCCGTTACAGTTTTATTATAAGTATAGATAACTCATCGTATACTACGAGTATATTATTATACTTACTGTTTGAAACACTATTAACACAAAACTTTAAGCTTACTATTTGTAACCCGTTATTCTAAATGAGTCCCACTTAATCATTGTATGTTATTATGAATACCTCAATTCAACTATTATTATAAATGTGATGATAAATGTTTGTAGCTCCATCACGTCGAAACGTCTTAACGGATTAGACTGAAAATTTCAACTAAGTTACATGATAGTCTGGAATTCCGCATAGGATCTTTGTCACGGGCAAGTAACGGGACTGGGGTACACGCAGGTGAAACCACGGACGGTTGCTAGTATTCAATATTTCCTACCTCGGACGTATGTTTGGAGTGATGATGAATATTTCAATCCTACTAATATAATGAACGTTAAAGTCAGGATGTTTGAATGCTTCTTCGGATAGGAATTGAATACAGTTAGCTGATAGTCAGGAGTAACATATTATCATTTTTATTCTGGCTTATCTGGCTTACATAGTACAAGCATTGCTTAGGTTTGGGGTCTGACTTATTAAAATTTGTTTACTTCATTTATTTCTTATTTTAATATTGAAGTTTTAAACAATAAATGCAAAAAACTTAAAAACTAGGGTGCCGCCAGCAGCGGGGCAGGGCCCAGGCTACCGGTGGTAAGGGCTGCAGACTGAGGAACCTCCTGACGATACGCGCTGTGTCGAGGATGACGGCCGGCGCCGCGTGCATCTGACCCTGACCCTGAAACTGTTTTGCGATGTTGGTCGAGACTTTTCGTTATAAGGCCGTTTGCTGAAACGACTAATGCGACTAAATTTATTTTTTATCATTATCACGGGCAAATTGCGGCTACGAAAACTGCGCGGATAACACCGCGAAAACTGCTAGTAAATAAATAATACATAGATAAACTACTCCCGCGACCTTGCAGTAAGCTTAAGGTATCTCGATCCACTATCCTCGTTAATCACTTAGTTGTAAATCCCCCAAAGTGAGGTGAGAGCGAAGTGAGCGCGCGTGCGCTCGGGAGATAAAGGCCCGAATTAGGCCGCGCGCGGAACAGATGAGCCGGAGTAACAAGAGGCTTAATTAAATCGCGGAACAATTAAAACTTGGTAAAGCAATCGTAAGTTCGCTGCTTCTTTGTTTGTAGATGAGTGCCCGGGCACGTGGCGCGGGTTGGGGGGGGGGGCACGTGCTGGCCTCACGAGACACCCTGCTGTAAGATACATCATACATATCAGTCAGTATACGTAACCAACGTGTAGTGGTAGGACTCTTTGCATAGTCCGTCTGGGGAAGTTTCACCTTTGCCAGTTATTCTGTGCAGGCTTAGTAGTGTGCAAACATTAAAGTTTTAAGGGCAATGCTGCCAGTGATATTACAGGGCATAGATATAAAACATGTTATATCTCCGGGTGACGACGGCAGTGCAGTGATTAATGAGGTAGAATAGAGTGACGAGACAAACAGTACAGGTGCCTGATGGTAAGCAACATACCTGCCGCATAACAGCTACGAAGAGTATATCTGACCTGGAATTTCTCTGGAAACATTGCCCTTCAAACCGGAACAGAGTAATGTTTGCACTTTATTGCTTCATTCCAGTCTTTGAAATGTCACGCTTTGATGTTAGCTTTCAAGTTACGAGTACGATAACAAGAACAAAATTAAAAATTTTGATTAATCCCCGACTACCTCAGATTTGTTATCTGTACAACATTCTACTAGTCAAGCCCTTTCACTTGATACCCATATTAAGAGGGTTGTGAAAAAAAAGTTATGTATTTCGTCATTTTGTAGAAGCGGCCATCTTGGATTTGAAATTTGTCATGGTGATATGTATGCTACCCATATTGAGGTAATAGTGAAAAAATAACATAATTCGCCATTGTGTGGTGCCGGCCATCTTGGATTTTTTTTTTATAGTGTATAGTATTTTACTAGACAAGCCCTTTCATTTGATATCCATATTGAGGTAGGTTGTGAAGAAATATTTTGTCCGCCATTCTGTGGAGGCGGCCATCTTGAATCGATATTAACCAAACGTAGCTAAGAACATCCGCACGGATATTAACCTTCACTTAAAAAACTGCATCGAAATCGGCCCATCCGTTTGAGCTCTACGGTGCCACAGACAGACATACACACAGTCATACAGACAGACAGACAGACATCGACGTCAAACTTATAACACCCCTTTTTTTGGTCGGGGGTGAAAAAGAAACGGTAAGACAAGGTGGTATTGGTATGAAATCATACCTCGTCTCATTTTCCGAAATGGATTCGATAAAATCCGATAGCTTTGAAACTTTGCGGCGTTGTTCCAGACTGACTTTTGGCAGATAAATAACGGAAAATCTAAACAGCGCAGAGAATAAACCAACACTCCGTACAAACATCAACATTGAGCGGAAGCGCTGTTTGAGTAACGCGGGCTCCAAATAAGAAACAATTTCCCCAAAATTAATGGCAGTTAAAGTTATCAAAGTTCACGCGACAGAAGCCGAGCTTATTAACTTTATTTCGCCTTCAAACTACTTAGAATTTCCTTATCATACAACGAGCTACTTCGGCCCTTCTTAAAAGGTCACTGGTTAGCAGGTGGAGGGTAAAAATAGAGATAATAACGTCTTTATACAAAAATATAAGCGAACCAGTTATTCTGTCCCCAAGCAGTACCGTGCAAACGTTACTATGTTCCAGTTTATAAGGTAATGTTTCCTGAGAGAAATGTGATCTTTTATCTTTGGAACGCAGTACAGCAATGATTTATATGTATACGGTCTTCACGTTCAAACATTGCAGTGGCACTGTGCTATCATGGGCCGTCATGGCGTGTTGCTCAGCATCAGGCAAAGATTTTGCTCATTCCATCACTTCATGTAATAAAGACTAAATTTAGAATTGAATCGCAATAAAAGTGGTCAAGTGCAAGTCGGACTCACCCATGAAGGCTTCCGTAGCAGCAAGTAACATATTATACAATTTCTTGTAGTTCGTAGTTACTTTTTAATCAGTGTTTTAAAAATAATGAATTTATAACGTATTAAAATAAAACCACTTACTAGATCTCATTCAAACCAATTTTCGTTGAAAGTTTACATTAATGTACGTCATATGTTTTTTTTTAATTTTGTCTTTCTCTTGTTTTATAAGTTATAGGTCATACATTTTACCACTTTGGAAGAGTCTCTCGCGCAAACTATTTTAGATATATTATATACTAGATGCCCGCCCCGGCTTCGCCCGTGTTATATTATATAGCACTCATCGGGATCCCGTACATATCCAACGGTGAAAGAATGACTGAAAACGGTTCACTCATTCCTGAGAATATCGATTTCAAACAAAAAACCTCTTTAGCAACCTGCTACGCCACCTGTCGGAAATTTGTCATACCAACTCAGATTTAGAAAAAAAAATTAGCAAAGGTTTATATTCAAGGCACAGATTACTGAAATTCAATGACGCAATCTTTGACACATGCTGTCATGTGTCATGTCAAAGCACGAAACGTACGAAAACTCTCAAAAGGGGAATATTTTTTCCCGATTTTGTTACATTCTTGTTTCATGCTCCGCTTCAATTAATAGTAGAGTTATTTTCAATTGCCTAAAGCCTTCCTCGATAAATGGACTATCCAATAGAAAAAGAATCTTTCAATTCGGACCAGTACTTCCCGAGATCCTAGCGTTCAAGCAAACAAACAAACAAACAAACAAACAAACAAACTCTTCAGCTTTATAATATTAGTATAGATAGTGTAGAATTTTTTTTTGTTAGAAACCTCAACATTATTTTTGAAGACCTATCCATAGATAAACCACCCACGTGGCCAGGAGGAGTTTTGATGAAAAAAATGATTGAGTTTCAGTTTTAAATATGTGACACCCCCAAAATTTATTGCTTTATTCTATTTTGTATATGAAAATCTTAATGCGGTTCACAGAATACATCCATTACTAAGTTTCAATAGTATAGTTCTTGTAGTTTCGGAGAAAAGTGGCTGTGACATACGGACGGACAGACAGACAGACATGACGAATCTATAAGGGTCCCGTATTTTGCCATTTGGCTACGGAACCCTAAAAATGACCGATGACAATTGGCTATATTAATTCAAGTGCTTCGCCCGCTCCGAAGTGGCGGCCCCGGCGGTTGGGCTCGCTCGGCAATGTAAGAGCGGCAATTTCATATCTTTAGGGACCAAATTGCTCTGATTAAAAACCCAGACCAATTTAAAACAAAATTTAAAATGTATTTTTTGTGGTTCACCGTAGAGGTTTCACAGAAACGACTGAGAGTCAACCAATTTGCAAAGTAGCTTGGTAAAAACACAATTACCCCGGAGCTCTAGGTAACCTAAACAAACCTGGATTCCGGAAAAATAAATGAAATCTGGTGTGTTCGTTTGTGAGTTAAACTAGTGGTGTTTACGAGCCGGCTGCGGGGCGGTGGCGAGCGCTCTCGGGCAGGGGGCGTGTTTGTTTAGGACGCGCTTTCCGAACCGAGGCTTATTTCAGGACGAATATCGAGGTGGATATGAAATATTATGACAGTTTTGTTAGATGTCTATTTTTAACCCCCGACCAAAAAAAGGGGTGTTATAAGTTTGACGTCGATGTCTGTCTGTCTGTCTGTCTGCGTGTGTGTCTGTCTGTGGCGCCGTAGAGCTCAAACGGATAGGTCGATTTCAATGCGGTTTTTTATTTGAAAGTTGATATCTGTGCGGATGTTCTTAGCTATAATAATAATAATAATATGGGTATCAAATGAAAGGGCTTGACTAGTAGAATACTATAGAGTATAACAAATTTCAAATCCAAGATGGCCGCCGCCACAAAATGGCGAGTTACATTATTTTTATCACTACTACCTCAATATGGGTATCAAATGAAAGGGTTTAGCTAGTAGAATACTTTGCAGTATGACAAATCTCAAATCCAAGATGGCCGCTACGACAAAATGGCGAAATACATTTCTATTTTCACAGTGCCCTTAATATGGGTATCAAATGAAATGGCTTGACTAGTAGAATGTTGTAAAGATAACAAATCTAAGGTAGTCGGGGGTTACTAGTCAAAATTTTTAGTTTAGTTCTTGTAATCTAATTGAATTAGAATATACGAGTATTAGGTATAGCGTTACAAAAATGATTATTTTATTGCAGAATAGAAAAATACATCGTTTACGGCCAATGTCATCCACCAACCCGCACTTGGTGAGCTTGGTGAATTAATTTTCCTTGTACGAAAAATCCCAGAGTCCTAGTCCTAGTAGGAACATAAAGTGGGCTGCTGATAGAAATAGCGTTGTTTGTGGTATTACTATCGATATAATTAAAGAAACGAAGATGAGGTATGCTATAGGATAGATATGGATAAACCTTTTTAACTTAGCAAAAGGAACACAATATTAACGTAGCATTTAAAAATAAGTTAGTGCCGGAGAGCAGCCTGGCGTGTGCGTTAGACGCTTTATGGATGAGTGAAATATTGTGGAGTCACGTCACCGACACGTGTTATATTAGCAATATATCTGTAGCTATATAGGCGTATTGTGTCTAAGTTATGTTAATTTTTAAGACATTATTTTTGTAACTTTTCTTATTTAAACTTGTCCGCCATCTCGCCTGATGTTAAACTGCGGTGCGGTCGAAGATGGAGCGTGTTAATCTTGAATAAACCGATTCATTCTCGATTTGAAGACACCAGGAATGTCACCATCGGGAAACTCACAGTTAGGCAACACATTCCACAACCTTGACAAATGACTGCAACTTTTTTAATGTTAGGATAGTTTTATTAGGAACATCAGTGAGAGATATTGGTCCAAGGGCGTATGTGCTGTGTGCTCCGCGCCAGCAGGCAACTGGGTCACGGAGCGGGCAGAGCGCGAGTTCAACTAATTGCATTATACATGGAACCGAGTGATGCTACCTCCTCGACCGCCGCCGGCCGCGCCGAGCCTTTTAACAGCTTACGGCCGCTCTCACTAATTCATTCTAAGACATGTTAAGACGGGATCTAGGCTTTGAACCACGACAGTTGAACGTCCCTTATCCTGCTCATGTGTTTAGATATTTAGATGTTTGTTGCTCAATCACGCCGGAACCCTTAAACAGTTGAAATTTGGAACACATTTCAATTATCGTATCGACAGTTTAGTATAATATAAGACTAAGTAACCAGTAAGAGCAAACCAGGCCCAGAACAGCGATATTAACTGGAAAAGTTAACCGCCCGGCGCCGCACCGCACTCGTTCCTAATGTAAGATGATTTTTGCGTTGTATTTTGTCTAAAAACATTGCCTATTGAACCAGATATGTAGAAATTTCTTAAAAAAATAAACGGCCCGTTGAGATATTTACAAAATAGGTTCTCGCAATATATTTCAGTACGAGTATATTTTGTAACTCAACGAGCCAAGTAATAGTTACTGTATTTTAACCAACTACTACGACTGGCCTAGTGGCTTTGTTGGTAGTAGCTCTGCCTGCGAAGCCGAGGGTTCGATCCCCACCCAGTGCAAATATTTGTGTGATGAATTCAAATGTTTGCACTGTGTCTGGGTGTTTCTATGTATAATAAGTACCTATGTATTTAAAACTATATAAGTATTATATCAGCTATCTGGCCGCCATAGTACAAGCTTTGCTTAGTTTGGGGTCAGATGGTGTTGTGTGTGAATTGTCCACCAATTGTCCACTTCATAAAAAGAGGAGGTTCGTAATTCGATTGTATGTTTTTATGCATGTTACGCAATAAGTCGGTCAATCGTTAATCAATGTTGATGGTTGAGCTAGTCAGAAGCGATTACATATATTTTTTTTCGAAATTGATGAGTTGGTTTTTGAAATATGCACCAATAATTTAAATTTACTAGCCTATTGACTTAGTTGGTAGTAAGTCTGTCTGCGAAGCCGTAGGTCGTGGGTTCAATCTCCACTCACTGCAAATATTTGTGTGGTGAATACAAATATATGTGATGTGCCTGGGTGTTTTCTATGTATAATAAGTATGTGCCTATTTAAAAAATAAATAGTATAACAACTATCTAGCTTCCATAGTACAAGCTTTGCTTAGTTTGGGGTCAGATGGTGTTGTGTGTGAAATGTTCACCAATATTTATTGATTTACCTTGATGAGTTAGTAATGGCTTATTACGAAATTTGGTCGAGCATCTGATTTTAATTTAAATTGAAGCTGGTTTTTCGTTTTTCGATTATAATAAATTATTTATACACTAAACGCAGTCAATTAAGTTTTTTTTTTTTTTTTTACCATTCCGTATCAATAATTCTTTACAATCATTACTAACAGAGTACAAAAAAGGATTTTCAATTCGGCTGTACTTTTTGTATTCATGTTTGCATGTATGTCACGCCAATTGCCATTTTGATGGATCTTTGTTTGTTTCGTAGAACATATTTTGGTAAATTCATTTTTCAGACAAAAACCCGGCAGCCATAAGCGCTGCCGGTAAAAGTGAAAACTGATAACTCAAACTTTGATAGCTCACTTTGGAAACTTCGTAGGTGAAACCTGAGGGCGTGGCCATGACCATGGCCATCTAGATCATCCGAGATTACACGACGCTTTCTTTCATTTACTAACATTTTTTTACAAACAGAACGCTTGAAGTCAATTCACAGCCTATGGAAAATGTGTATGTGGTGTGCCAAAATAAGTTTGTTTTAATTTCAAAAACAAAATGTTTTCATTCAGACGTTTTCGTAAAGATATTGTTGTCGGCTATAAGATCATAAACTGTCACACACTATCGTTAAGTCTTTTGAGCGATTTGCCCAAGTTACGGCGGGTCTAATCGGGAGAACGGCAACTGCTGATCCGGAGCCTCTGGTTCAAATCCCACGCGCACCACTGATTTTCCAATGTAATGTGCGTAATGTTGCTAACTTAAAAACGGTGAAACAAAACATCGCGAAGAAACCAACACATACCTGGAATCTTTTGAGGTCATGGAAGTCGAGTCGTACGTCTACACTGGGCCAGTGTGGTGGATTACGGCCTTGACATTCTCGCAAACAAACACATAACAAAGTGTAAATACTAATTATTCGAAGATATTAAGTTTTATAGAGTTACTAGCAGCGGCCCACAGCTTCACCTGCGCAGTTCCCCGCTCCGTTATTTCTTCGGAATTAAAGATAACTTATGTATTCAACCGAACTAATATCTGTCTTTGCACTAAATGTCATCTAGATCCCCTTCAGTACTTATTGCTTGCTATCCATTTTGACGTGACAACGTGTTATAAATTGGTTTGCCGGGTGACACTTCAAGAAACTGCGTTACGCTCCGCTCACGTTATGCGCTCACAACGAGAGCGAGTGAGAGGCACGCATCCCTTCCACTCGGGCATGGTTAGCCCGCCTAAGAGCGAGAGAGACAGACATAAAAAGTGAAAGGCACGCGTCCCTTCCGTAAAATTATTTTACCACTCAAAGTCGTTGTCACGTAAAACTTTCGCCCGTATACCGACTTTACAGGCAACCAATTTTTTTTTACAATACATTATATATAAATATCAGTAGGATTTGTATTCAGTACAGGGTATCCATCTAACGCGTGTCCCAGACGAGAAATAAACCCGGGACAGACAGTTCCATATAATTATTTATCTTTGAACATGTCAACAAACCGTCGATCCAGTCCTGTCCTATATATATAAGTAAACAGGCCGCCGAGGGAGAGCGGAGTTACAAATCCATCGGCGAAGCGAGCGCGAGCGCGAACATCATTGAAAGAGTGAAAAATCGGTTCGCGGGAGCTGATTCCAGGTAACAGATTACCCAGCAGTCGCTCCTCGCGGGAGTAGCGCATCTCCACAGATACAGCTCCAAACAACTGTTAGCAATATTAGTAATGTATATAAGTTCGTATTGGCGACATAATTCGCAAATGAACGAAAGTGCTCAAAGAGTAAGCAAGCTGAAGTGGCAATGAGCAGGCCACATCGCTCGCAGAACTGACAACTGATGGGGAAGAAAGGTTCTCGAGTGGCGACCACGAACCGGAACACGTAGTGTTGGACGGCCTCCCACTAGATGGACAGATGACCTCACAAAGGTGAAAACCGCTGGTTGTAAGTTGCGCGGGACCGTTCGTTGTGGAAATCTAGGGGAGAGGCCTATGTTCAGCAATGAACGTCTTACGGCTGATGATGATGATTGGAAGAATAGTCAGAATACTGAAATGCACTCTATGGGAACCCTAAAGTATTTTTACATTCAAGGGGGATTTGTTTTCAGTCTGTGGTAATTTTGGCGGGAAAAGAAGGAAGCTGTCATTTCTCGTGAGAAGCGCCAGCAAGTCTAAGCGAATGGTTCAAATTAAAGCTTAAAGGTACTAATAACTCGTAGTTAGTAACAAGAAAATTTCTAAATAAAACTGACGATTGTACATCTGTTACTAAATTTAGGATACTGTAAAGCATTTTTTTTAAATTGTTAATTGAATGTAAAGTGTACTAGTTCAGCTACACGCGGCTGCAGTAAATAATTTGGTATGAAGGACTGATTCCAAAATGGAATGCTGTAGACTGACCATAGCTGTTTTCTCCAAGGACTGATTGTGTTCCTAATTCTACTACGTTCCTAACACCACCACTTTTATTTATTTACTTATTATTTCTATTTACTCTTTTTTGTTTTCATAAATTGTACAAAATAATTCGATTAAATGTATTTATTCGAACCAATGATTTAAAAAACACCTCGCAATTACAGATAATGAATCGGAGTACATAATAAAATATTACGAGTACCAAAAAACTGTCACTGTGGTGGGCAAGCATGCTGCTTACCATCAAGTACATGTCATGCTCGTCTCGTCACTCTATATACTTTTAAAAAATGCATCAAAAAGTCAAGTTATGCAATACACCTGTTATTTTTGGCGTGTTTTTTTATTTCTCTGCAAGTATAATCTACTCGGAGCTCATAGCTCATCAATAAATGATGAACGAGGCGCCGCGGGGGAGGCGGGGCGGGGCGGGGCGGGGGCGGCGCTCATCAGGCGACATGCAAATACGCGCCGCGAGCGAGCCGCGGGCATACGGCACGCTCCTCACGCAGCTTTCCCTCGCGTGCGCCGCATACGGAATGCGGAAACTGCAATTGTAGCACACGATAACTGCGCTAATGCTGCCTCGTGCCTACAGAAATATTTGTACAATGTTTTTCTTTTTTTACCCCCGACGCAAAAATATGGGTGCTATAAGTTTGACGTCGATGTCTATCTGTCTGTCTGTGACATCGTAGCTCTCATACGGATGGACCGATTTTTTTTTCATTTGCTTCTCTATTTGGGTGATATCGGTGCAAAATAGCGGATAATGTAAATATTTTTTCATAACTCCCCTCAACATGGGTATCAAAGGAAAAGGTTTGACTAGTAGTGTAAGTATCTTTGCCTACAATGTGGTTACTAAGTACTGTGACATTAAAGATAAAAAGGTTTATGAATCTAAGCAGTAAGCATATTATCCGGAATTGGCTCAAAACACTGAGTTATAATGAAACAGAGGCCACACTGAAAAATGATTTAAGATGTATTGTATTGGTTTTATGTCGGTCTTTTGTACCTACCTGTGTTTTGTCTACCTACTTAGTGTTTTATTGTATTAATAGTTTAATTTTAGTTTTAACTGTTAACTGTTCAGTGTCTTCAATTCGAAGCTAAGTTAAAAGTGTTATTGTTTCCTCTAGATTTTGGTTTTCCCGATACAGGCTTGCCTAGTCGGATACCACTGTATTTTGATAGTTGTTACCAAAAATTCAAAATTCAATATTATTGTTTTGCTTTTGTTTTGTATATCCTAGTAATTTTTGCGGTATTTTTTAACATTTTTTCATTTTCATTTTTCAGTAGAATGTGAAATTCACTATGACAAATTTTAAATCCATTCAAATTTTGTTCTTGTTGTACCATCAGAATCGATTCGATCGAGTGGCTGTTCAGCGCGCTCTCCCCGCGCCGTGCATGCGGCCGCGGCAGGCGCCGCGCGCCGCCGCCCGCACCCCGCAACAGTATATTCGTAGCGGCGAAGGTAAACAGACACAAATTTAATCCCCACGATAAATCTCTCGGGAGATATATCACGTGTTCGCGTGAAATCGGGAGAGAATGGACCGGGAGGGGAATTACTCGCGCGTTCATACCTCCTTGTTTTATTTGTTTTTATTTAATTAAACATTTACGGGGCCTGCGCTTTTATGATTGAATAAGTGGCGGATGAACGCGACGCGCCCGGCGAGACCGCGGCGGTGCGAGGCTGCAACAACGGTGATATCAAACACGCGTACTTCGGAGGGATGTTTCAACTCTTCTGGTAAAACAGGCTCTTGCTAATATTATAAATGTTAAGTTACATTTTTTCTTGTTTAAACACGTTAGTACAAATGGACGGATTGATTCGAAATTGGAAATTAAAGTAGTTTTTTTTACTGAAAGCAAATTTAAGAAAATAACTAATTCTCAGGTTATTGCAAAATTGTAATCAGTTATGTTATGTGTACTCAAAACAAATGGTACAAGCGAAATAGCAAACAGGAAACTGCGGACAGGGCGCCCAAGACACAGGCTCTGCCTAGTTTGGGGCTCGCTGGAAACTGCAGTGCAATGCAATGCTGCTAATCTAAATATGACTGAACATTGTGCATAATTGTTAAAACTATTGTTTGTAGATTGTTATGTAAATCTTTATGTAAATAAATAAATTATTGTATTATTATTATTTACGATTGTACTTGTTTAACGCAACATTTTACTGACAAACTACTGGAAATCCAGAAAATACTTATTCACTTTTCGGTTAAATGTTCTCAGTTTACAGGAAGGAGCGTTGAAACGCAGCTGCTGGCTGAATGGTCCACATCGTACCAATGCAAGTGCAAAATTATATTTAAATAAATAACATTATGTTTGGTATCAAGTAATATCAATACAGGTAAAACATCTATCAAAATAACGAATTCTCAATTTAATTAAATAAAAAGAGGTCGAAAACATCGAATGTAACTGAACCCGCGCGAGCCTCGCAGCGGAGTGAAAGGAACATTTTAATCCCGTTTTGTTTATTTTCGTAGAATCTAGTGTCCGACCGAAAGTTCGGTTTCGGTTTCGGTTTCGGCCGAGTTTCGGCCAAAAATCAAGTTTCGGCCACAGTTTCGGTTTAGGCCAAAATCGGCCGAAACTTTTGCCGAAACTGAAATTTAACAAGTTCAAGCACGTTCACGATCGCCTAACTTTGTTTTCCGCGGCAACGCTTTGACGGACGCTGTCGGCCCTTTTCGGGAATTATCGTGCGCCATTCGGATAGTTCTGTAGCAACCAGCGATGCCAACCGTACGAGGTTCCTCGTACAAATACGAGATTTGTAGTCTTTCGTACGAGGTACGAGGACACTACTAATTAACCTTGTACAAATAAGTACGAGATTATAATATTGCTATTATAAAATAGTGAAAACTAGAGCCTAGAATCAGAACTTGTAAGGAAGACTTCTTACTATATATATACTTGACCACGTGAGTTTCGGTTTCGGTTTCGGCCGAAACTGAAGCCACGGCCGAACATTCGGTTTCGGTTTCGGCCGGAAAATCAGTTTCGATCGGACACTAGTAGAATCACAAAAATGATGCCACAGGTTATCAAGGAGCCGCGGCACAAATCAAATATCATCTTTTCATTCATTGTTTTATTTGAATCAATCCGCGGCAACCAACAAAAAAAAACAATACTTTATTACAGCCTGTATGAGGTTTTTTAATGTTGAGTGATGGAATGAGCAAAATACGTTCCTGATGGTAATCATTACCTAGTACTGCACCACCACGCTCGTTACCCAGAGATATAAGATTATTTATTACTTTATCTTTTTGTTATTTTGTTTTAACAACATTGCCCTTGAAACCGGAATACAATAGCTCTTGCCCATTGCGGCTTGACGATAGACTAACAGCCAAAGGTGTAGGTAGGAAGTACTTTCCCAAGCGGACTCTATAAGAGTCTTACCACTTCTAAAATAGGTACAGTGATGAGAAGAACAGGTCTGAATGTGAAAGCTACTTTCGATAGCTTTCCACGCACAAATAAACAAAGGTCTCAGCAAGGAATCCGTCGCCCAAACGAACAGCTGTCGGTTACCGCTTCCATGGAAAAAAAATAAAAAGAAAATGTTCCCCGCTATTTTCATTTTCTTCGTCTAAATCCAAGACATACATTATGTTAAAAGAATCAAACTGACAAAGATCGGTTCGCAGAGTCCGTGGAGACTCAATCAAAAAAGAGCAAATCACAAGCTTAACAACAAATTGCTTGATCTTCGACTAACAGACGATCAGGTGTCTGAAAGTGAGTTGATCAACCACTAACAACACTGTTATCTTAATCATATCAACACTTAAACTCACTGTCTCAACGTCCTGCCGCCCTGCGCCCCGCCGCCCTGCGCCCTGCGCCCCGCCGCCCCCCGCGCCCTGCGCCGCCCTACGCCCCCGCCGCCCTGCCCTGCGCCCCGCCCTGCGCCGCCGCCCTGCGCCCCGCCGCCCTGCGCCCCGCCGCCCTGCGCCCCGCCGCCCTGCGCCCCGCCGCCCTGCGCCCCGCCGCCCTCCGCCCCGCCGCCCTGCGCCCCGCCGCCCTGCGCCCCGCCACCCTACGTTCCGCCGCCCTGCACCCCACCGCCCTGCGCCCCGCCGCCCTGCGCCCCGCCGCCCTGCGCCCTGCACCCCGCCGCCCTGCGCCCCGCCGCCCCGCGCCCCACCGCCCCGCTGCCCCGGCGCCCTGCGCCCCGCCACCCTACGTTCCGCCGCCCTGCACCCCACCGCCCTGCGCCCCGCCGCCCTGCGCCCTGCACCCCGCCGCCCTGCGCCCCGCCGCCCTGCGCCCCGCCGCCCTGCGCCCCGCCGCCCCGCGCCCCACCGCCCCGCTGCCCCGGCGCCCTGCGCCCCGCCACCCTACGTTCCGCCGCCCTGCACCCCACCGCCCTGCGCCCCGCCGCCCTGCGCCCTGCACCCCGCCGCCCTGCGCCCCGCCGCCCCGCGCCCCACCGCCCCGCTGCCCCGGCGCCCTGCGCCCCAAACCCTACGTTCCGCCGCCCTGCACCCCACCGCCCTGCGCCCCGCCGCCCTGCGCCCTGCACCCCGCCGCCCTGCGCCCCGCCGCCCCGCGCCCCACCGCCCCGCTGCCCCGGCGCCCTGCGCCCCGCCACCCTACGTTCCGCCGCCCTGCACCCCACCGCCCTGCGCCCCGCCGCCCTGCGCCCTGCACCCCCGCCGCCCTGCGCCCCGCCGCCCTGCGCCCCGCGCCCTGCGCCCCGCCGCCCCGCGCCCCACCGCCCCGCTGCCCCGGCGCCCTGCGCCCCGCCACCCCACGTTCCGCCGCCCTGCACCCCACCGCCCTGCGCCCCGCCGCCCTGCGCCCTGCACCCCGCCGCCCTGCGCCCCGCCGCCCTGCGCCCCGCCGCCCTGCGCCCTGCCGCCCCGCGCCCCACCGCCCCGCTGCCCCGGCGCCCTGCGCCCCGCCACCCTACGTTCCGCCGCCCTGCACCCCACCGCCCTGCGCCCCGCCGCCCTGCGCCCTGCACCCCGCCGCCCTGCGCCCCGCCGCCCCGCGCCCCACCGCCCCGCTGCCCCGGCGCCCTGCGCCCCCAAACCCCGTTCCCGCCGCCCTGCACCCCACCGCCCTGCGCCCCGCCGCCCTGCGCCCTGCACCCCGCCGCCCTGCGCCCCGCCGCCCCGCGCCCCACCGCCCCGCTGCCCCGGCGCCCTGCGCCCCGCCACCCTACGTTCCGCCGCCCTGCACCCCACCGCCCTGCGCCCCGCCGCCCTGCGCCCTGCACCCCGCCGCCCTGCGCCCCGCCGCCCTGCGCCCCGCGCCCTGCGCCCCGCCACCCTACGTTCCGCCGCCCTGCACCCCACCGCCCTGCGCCCCGCCGCCCTGCGCCCTGCACCCCGCCGCCCTGCGCCCCGCCGCCCCGGCGCCCCGAAGCTCACAGTCTTACTATTCATTAAAAGTAAAAAGTCCCGGCGCCGCGGAACAAACGCTAGTGTAACTGAGCGTTTTTACTGGAAAAGGTTTCACCGGCGCTGCGGCGGAACCGGAGCAGGCGACGATTAGGACATAGCAGAAGGTGAATTTATTTATTTTTGTTACAAAAATTTAACACTTTAATTCAAATTAATAATTGAACGTATTAAAATTGCAAACGATAGAAAATATATATTGTGTGAGAAATGGGAGCGTGTGTGTTTGTTTATCTGTGTGTTCTTGGGCCGTCATAGCTCCAAAAAAGATAGTTTAGATTGTTTATTTTGTCAAAAGCAGACTTGTTTGACTATTCTTTTCTAAAGTTCTGTGTTCTAAAATTAATTACAAAAGTGTCATATCAGCCACATCTGTCCACATGTGTAGCTTACACGTTTTTTTTCGAAGTCATGTGCGTTATGCCGCTAACTTAAAAACGGTGAAGAAACATCGTGAGGAAACCGGAACGTACGTAGAATCTATCGAAGTCATGTGTCACCCACCAACCCGCACTTGACCAGCGTGATTGATTCTGGCCTTAACTCTCCCCTTGCGAGGGAAGGCCTCGAGTCCCAGCTGTGGGAACATTTAGTGGGATGTTGATGATGATGATAATGAGCTCCCATAGTACAAGGTTTGCTTAGTTTACGGCTAGATGGTGTTCTGTGAGAAATGTGTGCCAGTATTTGTAGACAAAAAAATATTCTATTTTATTTGCGAAGTTTTTCGAGTTGTACCTCTGCCCTTCCTCCTGCCCAGTCCAACCGATCTCTGTAACGAGTATCTGCCGCCAGTAACTGGGTCAAGTGCGTTAACTCTCCATTTTAAAATACCTCTTACCACATTCCAGTCCTAAGGACTTTCATTACGAATTTGGAATGGGAAGATCTGGAACACTCTGCCAGCTGCTGCATTTCCAGTCCACAAATCTTTTAACGTAGAGTGAATAGTTATCCAAATACAGGACTAACCTCGTTTAAGTCCGGTAGAACCGCTAAACTACAAGACAAAATTCTATTTTAACCAATTTCAAAGCAGATTTTTTTTCTATGATTGGTAGAAAATACTTTAGAAGTGGTAAAAATATTAACTTTATCGAAAGTAAAAAGTTTGAGGTTATCAGCGTACAATAGACATGGACTTTTCAGTGCTCCAATAAGGTCATTGATAAAAGCTAAGAACAATAGCGGTCCGAGGTGCGATCCCTGGGGAACTCCAGAAGTAACCAGTGCAGGTGCGGAAAAAATCCTTTAATCACAACTAGTTGGCTGCGCCTTGTAAGGTATGATTCAACCCAACGAAGCAAATTACCAAAAATGTTGTCGGGTATCTATTGAAGTCGTTTTTTTTTCAGAAGTCAAAATAGTTCGAAAATTCTAATTACTGGTTGAGTAATACTTCAAGATAACAAACATAATTTTAGTTCCCATAACTTTTAACCTTGGTTTTTTCCGCCAGAGATGCAGCTAAGCTTCAAGGATGCGAAAGCTAAGCTTAGAAACTATGTTACCATTTCCACTAATGCCTAGCTGTGAAGTTTGACGAGGAAGATGTGCTATGTGGATGCCACCGAGGTAAGATGTGTAACTCGATCGGACTACCTATTAGCCTGTCAATAACTATTCTATTTGCGTATTCATAGCAAAGACACAGCTTCTATACATATTCCACATCCTTCCATTTATAACACATAGCTTTAGATAACATAACTAGCCACCAAACATTGCTATAAACTTGATGGCTTTCAAACACATCCATAGCAACGTTGCATGGCACATCTCTGGTGGAACACCAGCCTTCAAACGTCAGCTACAACGTAATACAGTGACAGCTGAAAGTGCGGCTCAAAAAACGCAACATAAAAGCAACTTAAAACCACCTTGGTTTAAGTTTAAATTCCAGGTGTTACAGTGCTGTAAGTTATAACCGCGAGCCATTAAGTGTAAGGGCTCTCTAATCCCTCCCGGGGGAGCGGCCGGCGGGTGCGGGGTGCGGTCACTAATACATTATTAATTTGAATCCAATCTCCAGCGGTGACCGCTTCCACGGCAGGTGGAAACTACCCGCCGAGGACGTCCGTGTTGGCCGCAGAACTGAAACTAATTATATTCTGCGGTCTCGGTCGCGATTCGTGGGTTTGTGTGAGTGTTGAATTTTAGATGTTTTTGCCTAGTGGCTTAGTTGGGTGTAAGTTAGCTGTGAAGCCGAGGGTCGTAGGTGCGATTTCCATCCAAGTGTAGCTTTGTATGTTCTGTTCTAGACTATGATATAATTGTGTTCCAAGTTTCAACTAGATCCGTTCAGACGTTCCGACGTGATTAGCAACAAACATCTAAGTTTCGACTGTTATAATATTAATACGTTTTGCTAAATCTTTATTTATTGAAATCTGGAGTGGTCTCGTGGCTTAGTGGGTTAGTAACTCTGCCTGCAAAGTCGAGGGTCGTGGGTTCGATTCCCACCCAGTGCAAATATTTGTGTGATGAATTCAAATAGTTGTGTTGTGTCTGGGTGTTTTTATGTACAATAAATATGTATTTACAACTATGTAAGTATTATATCAGCTATCTGGCCGCCATCTTACAAGCTTGGCTTAGTTTGGAGTCAGATGGAGTTGTGTGTGAATTGTCCACCAATATTTACATTTATTTTATTAAAAGAGTAGGATTGTATCTGCTATCTGACACCCATAACGTTTAATAATAAAATTTAATTATTTTTAATTAGTTGTGTGAAAAGTGTCCACCATTATATTGTTTCATCCACTAAAATAATGTAATTTCAAATTTGACCCAGTTGAGACAAATCGGTGTACAGTAAACTCAACAGCGTTCACGTGTTTATTTTAACTGTACAGTTTCAAGGGGATTTCTGAAAATCAGCTTCGTGCTCCGAAGTTGGACATTTTAGTATTTACGTATGAACAATATCTAAATACCTTATTGCACCGTCGTCGATTGACGTGAGCTCAGTCACTTGAAGAAGATGCGTCTTGCTTCCATCAGGCGCATAATATCTGGTTTCTCCCATGGTCCCCCCTACTGTGCTTCATGTGTGTTCAAATAACTACAGATATGCATTAATGTTTGCGCGTTATAGCGTATATTCTTCGTGTATCACGTCGTACACTTCAGGTTACCGTTTCGCAATTCTGTTTGCTGAAATGACATTATTTTCCCTAGCCTTCACGAACAGATATATAAAGCGACGTTTTCTTGAGCGTAGTTTCAGCTGAATCAAACTTCGATCAGCCAGAAACGTTAAGGAGCCCTCAGAGATTGAAACCCAAGTCAAAAACGCTGCGTTGCGCGAGTTTTCTTAAACCGGCTTAAGTAATAAAAGTTGCAATTTATGTATTTTAGCAAAACCTTTTCCTTATGGGTAGTATTCGTCGAGAGCCATCCATTATTGCGGTTTAGATCGGATTTTTCCCAAGCGTAAGTGGTTTATCTCTTCGAAATTATTTTAATTCACATGTAGGGAGCGCCGGAAGAAGAAATATGTACTCGAATCGAGTAACGATAAAACTGGGGGAGGCTTTCACGGTATTTCACAGGAAACATTTTGGATTGAAAATGTTTTGTAGCGATTTGTGCTACGCCACTGTAGATAAGCTACGCGGCGTAGCTATTACCCAATGATTGGTCCAAGCCCCATAAAAGATAGTTGTTGTAATTTTGACGTACTTATTGTGTACCTATGTGTCTGTCTGTGTATTTAAGTGTCTTTTTGGATATCTATATGGCTGTTTGTGTATCTCTATGTATGTCTATTTATCGATATGAATCATTGAAACCTCTGAACGAATGAGCTGATTCTAATTTTGTTTTACACATTAGAAAGTGAATGTAGTAAAGATATTCATAGCTAAAATTATGTTAAGGTCATCTTTGTGTATGTGATAACTTGGGTGTGCTATAAATTTAAAAAACATGAGTATATATTGCATCTCATCATGCAGCCTTTTCCGAGCTTTAGCTGTTTATAATGACTAACTTTATTTATTTCTGTTATCTCTATTTTAACGTTTATTTTTACTAAAATGTTTTTGAGGAATCTGTGTTTTACTAAATAAACATTAAAGTTTATTAAATCCGTGTATACGCGTGAGTCTGCCGCGGCCCGCGGCACCACATCAAAGGAGCCGGCAGCGGGAGACGATTCGTTGACATTTCTTCACCAAACGATGTAAATACTGATTCAATGAAAGCGAAATGTGTGTTTTAGTAACCAATCAATATGTCCTCAATATTTTAAAACACAATTTTAGCACAATTTTACTCAAAGGGGCATTATAAGCATAAGCTACCTTCAAAAGTTTCGGGCTGGTGGATGATTCATGGCTTCAAAAGATTCTAGAAACGTATCGGTTTCCTCGTGATGTTTGAATTCAAAGAGCTTTGCTTATTAATACGATGTAAAACTTTAAGGTTTGACCAAAATCGTAGCATTATATTAGAATACAATACTTTGTTTTAATATTTTTAATTGTAATTTTAATTATTACTGCAACACGTTATTACAGTTTCATGGTATTTGACATTTCATTATTTTCACCTTCTTATTAACCCCCGACCAAAAAAAGGGGTGTTATAAGTTTGACGTCGATGTATGTCTGTTTGTCTGTCTGTCTGTCTGTCTGTGTGTGTGTCTGTCTGTGGCACCGTAGAGCTCAAACGGTTGGGCCGATTTCGATGCGGTTTTTTTATTTAAAAGTTAATGTCCGTGCAGGTGTTTTTAGCTATGTCTGGTTAATATCGATTCAAAATGGCCGCCTCCACAAAATGGCGGACAAAATATTTCTTCACAACCTACCTCAATATGGGTATCAAATGAAAGGGCTTGACTAGCAGAGTACTATACACTATAACAAATTTGAAATGCAAGATGGCCGCCACCACAAAATGGCGAATTATGTAATTGTTTTCACTACTATCGCAATATGGGTATCAAACGAAAGGGCTTGACTAGTAGAATACTTTGCACTATGACAAAATTCAAATCCAAGATGGCCGCTACCACAAAATGGCAAATTACATTTCTTTTTTCACAACTTCCTTAATATGGGTATCAAATGAAAGGGCTTGACTAGTAGAATGTAGTACAGATAACAAATCTAAGGTAGTCGGGGGTTAGTCAAAAATTTTAATTTTGTTCTTGTATTGTTTGTTGTTGTTGTATTCATTTCTTTAAAAATCTAAACAGCCGTCTATTTGTCAGATTATGTTTCAAGATTGATGCATATGTTAGAATTGTACCATCTATGTATACCTAATATGTGCATATCACCTAATTTCACAGACCAATAAAGATTATAACTATATTTGATTATTTATTCTACTTACTGTTACTAAATGACAATTTTACTAGACAAATGTTACTTAAGATCATTATTCATCACAATTTTTTGTAGCAACATAAAAAATTACAAAAACAAAATTCTCCAAAAAATAGCATTACAAATAAATCCGTGTCAGAAAACCCACAACACAACGTGAAGAGTCCTTTGTGTCGCTGAAGCTAAAATGATATCACCTGAAGTACACTCGTACACCTATTCGAGTTGAACCATAATAACTATAATAATACTCCGTAGTAGGTACGGGTATAAGGAGGGTTCCCATCAAAGAATATCCAGCGTAGAGCGGTCGGGATAACATTAAGGTAAGCCGGTGGAAGCCTCAGAGAGGTCGCGGCCATCACTCACCCGCGCACAATGCGCGCCCCAACCGGAAATATTACTCGAGAGACACGAGACAACTCGGGTATTAGTTCACGCGAAAAGAGTCAGTTCTACATTATAACATTTAATATAGACATATGATTCGGTATCGTGACACAAAGGAATCGGAAAACGCATGTCTAGCGAAAATTTAAAAAAAATGATGAGAAAAAAACGAACACACTTTTTTTTGTTTCACAAACTAAAGATGACGAAAACACAGCACTACGAAGTTTAGAGTAACGTCATTTCATTGTACGATATGTAAGAAGACGTGACGTCACAATCTCCCACTCTGGAAGTTTGAATATCTATATTTTATTAGATTTTTAATAATTTGATAAAATTAAATTACAAACCCCATATTTTTCATAATCTACCTATGGACTAATTAGAATGGTATTACTATTTGTACGATATTTCTTTTGTTGTTGTTTTTTTTTTTTTGTTTACTTAAAAATAAAGAACTTTATCTAACGTTATAGTTTTGACCCAGTGATATCAATGCTGAATTAGATGTTTGTTGTTCAATCATGTCGGAAGATCTGAGCAAATAAGGTTGAAGTTTGAAACACAGAGGGAGTAGTTTAAAATAATACATCCATCAACAGCATACTAAATGTTCCCACTGCTGGGACTCGGGTCTTCTCTCGTAAGGAGAGAGTTTATAAATAATAAGGGAAATAATACATACATATAGGTTATTTTTCGTCGCAAAAAAATAACGGGAACAAAAACTACACGGGTGAAACCGCGGGGCGTTGCTAGTAATAGTTAAATAGTGATGACGAGCGCAGTGCAACTTTAGGCAGTAATTTAGATTTTCACGTTCAAGTGGCTTTACAGCTCTGTGTTGTTGTGGGCAAGTAACACGCCTGTGTTACTAACCATCAGTCGAATGTCTTGCTCGTACTGTCTCTACATATTATAAAATAGTATGACTTATGTTATACCTTTACGTTTGTTGCTTATGGAATCAAATCTATACTAATACGAGTATTGTAAATCTAAAGGGTTTATTTGTTTGAACGCGCTAATCTCGGGAACTACTGGATCGATTAAAAAATTTTTTCACAGTTGGCTATGTACGTGATCTTTGAGCGATAAGCCGGGACGGATTGCTAGTATATTATAGTAATGGTCACCAAGTGATCGAAATTCAACCATAAATTAATTAGTTTTAATAAACTGTTCTCAATTTGACCACAGGCCTTATCAATAATAGACTGCAGGCCCGTGAACAAAATTTATGGGTCAAATGAGTCACCAGGAAACCTATATAGGATGATAGAAGGGTATAAGATTCAGCACTATGCCGTCACTTGTAAGCTGTCCAACTGAGTGCTGTTGAAGAGGGGGTTCTAAACCTCGATCATTTCTCCTTGTCGCGTGATTTATGTACGGCGTTGCGGAATAACAGATTAGAAGAGGTATTGAAACTATAAAAAATATAAATTGTAAAATTTTAATCATTAGTTTGTGAAAAAAATTCATGATTTTCCGACGATATACAGAGTAAATTTGGTCATTTGATTATGTTCGGCTTTGGTTCCATACAGTTTCAATATCTCTTCTGACACATTATTTTGCAATGCCTAAAAAAAATTGTGCGACAAGGAGAAATTATCGATGTTTATAACCCCCCCTCTTCAACTGCACTCAGTTGGACAGCTTACAAGTGACGGCATACATCCATCATTTTACACGTCTATCATCCTGCATAGGTGCCCTGGTGTATCATATGACCCAAAAATTTTGTTCACGGGCCTGCAGTCTATAAACAAAAGAGCATGTATGAAGTGTGTCAAGTGTTTTTTTATAGATTTAGCGTATTTTATGCATTATATAAAAATGTTTGCATTCTACGTGGCTTTTTTATCCTCCGTCTGCGCAATTTTCGTAAAAACATGTACAAAGTTTTCGCTTTACAGATTAATACAAATATTTATGCACAGAGCGTTGTGACGTTTGTATGGTATGACGGAGCCGAAGATTTCCTTGAAGAGTGTTATAGATGTGTTTATACTTTGCAGGATACATATGAAACCTTTTATTGGGGAAATTCCAACATTCACCTTGGGAGAGCAGCTGAGACTACGAGCGGGGAATATATTTAGGTACTTGTTGAAATAGCCCTTTTACTTAACTGGACTTTGAGGTATGTATCGTTGTCTCGTAGATATCGTATCAAAGTAATTGGATTATTTTAACATCAGTAAGAAGATTTAATTAACAAGCACCCTGGCTCAGTGGGTAGACACGTAGATAGAGGTTACTTCTGGGGTATATTCGTACTCAAAACAAATGTAGGTGGATATAACCAATACGTGTCACGAATAGATGTTCAGTATCTGGTGCTACAAAGTTTCGCAGCGGGCTATGGAGAGAGCTATGCTCGGAGTCTCTTTGCGCGACAGAATCCGAAATCCGAATATTCGCAAAAAACCGAAGGTAGCTAACATAGCTCACTCTTTGATCTAAGTAAGCTGAAGTGGCAATGGGCAGGCCACATCGCTCGCAGAACTGACAACCGATGGAGAAGAATGTTTCTCGAATGGCTACCACGCACAGGAAAACTCAGAGTTGGACGGCCTCCCACTAGAACCATTAGATGGACAGATGACTCACAAATGTCATTACTTATATACACTTATCAATCTTTCCGACTTGATTATGCAACAAAATCACATTTATAATATTAGTAGCAAGTAAGATATTCAGGACATGACCCTCAGAAAGTGGAACAGGCTATTAAAATACACGGTACGAACAAATCCCTGGATTCGCGTACTACCTACTTTACATCATCTGATTACATCTGCGCCAGAAACTTGTATGATTTCAATACACTCAATATGAAGGAGATACGAGTAGATTCAATTAACGAAAACACGATTATTAAGTTACGTACAGTAACATTATCTAAATATATGCCATTTTTAATCTAATGTTTAGTGGATAGATGGTGTTAAAAAATGGGCGTAGTCGGGAGAACGGTGATTGCCGATTCGGAGCCCCGTGTTCAAATACCACGCGCACCACTGTATTTTCGAAGTCATGTGCGTAATACCACCAACCTAAGATGAAGGAAAACATCATGAGGAAATCGACATGTACTTAGAATCATTCGAAGTCATGTATCATCCACCAACCCGATCACTAATTAGCCATGAGTCTTCACTTGACCGTATCGCCGCCGACTTGGAGCCCTCAGGCCTGGCGAGCGGCTCTTCAGGAATGAAACCATCCATGGTCACATTCCTGAAGAGTGATTGCTGACAGCCCTACAGGAATGACTTCGGGCTGTCTCTCAGCCAGATAGAACTATCAGCCGAGTAAACCAACTAACTTCCTTGTGATTTTGAAAGGCGAGCTTCACGTACAGAATTCCAATGCTCTCCGGTCAGGATTAGCCATGGTAACCAAGAGTTAGTTAAACGTTATGAAAATCCATGGTTTTCAGAAGGCCAGTCCGTATCCAGAAATCAGCGGTTGCCATTTCAAAACATCTATGAGTAGTGTAACAGAGTATATGTATATGTAGCAAAAATCGGTTGTGAATGAAGCTGATCGTCACGCTCGGAAGTGAAACACTCGATCGGGTGAATTTGGGCCCGAGCGAAAAAAATACATTCAGTTTGCTCTTCACTGTTTTTTTCGCTCGTGTTTATTGTAGGTATAGATTTATGATTCATAAGTGTTATTATCAATTATCCAATCGTTTTTCTTACTTTTATCACAAGCCCATTTTTTTATTTGTAGAAGACCAAAATAAATACTTTGATTTCTGTAGAATAGAAGAATTTAAAACTTTAATAATATTGGTGGACAATTCACACACAACACCATCTGACCCCAAACTAAGCAAAGCTTGTAATATGGCGGTCAGATAGCCAATATCCGATTCCTATCCATAATAATTCTACTTATATAATCCCAATTAAGTTTTCATTTCTGTCGTGGGTACTGTGTGCTATGTTGATACATATTTAAATTGTGATTTCAAAAATCTCTTCAGCGCGCTCCCGCCACAGTGTCTCTCTATCTACTCGTAAAACCTCTAAAATTCTAAAATAGAATGAAGGTAGGTTCCTCATAATTAAACTGAAACTGCTTGCCATTTTATAATCCTCAGATCAGGGCTTAATTAAACTTTATTTCTAGGTCGGTCTGCGGCGGCTAATGAGCGCCCGTCGGCGCGAGCCTGGCGCCGAGTGCGCGGTTACCCTCGGCACGGCTCGGTCGCTGCTCGCTCCCGGCCCGGACAGGTTAATTACGAATTTCAATTACAATTCAACGTTCGTTTTGTATCAAAACTATTCATTCTGCAGAGTAGTTAATAGTCTATGCGTGCGGTCACGCGTGTTAAAAATAATAGAAAATTAAATATTCTATCTATCGCGATTGTTCACATTTGTATTACTAATTACTGAATTTAAGTATGAAATAAAAAATCTAATACATAAATATAAATGCACTCGCAACACCAAATACTTACTTAGAAAAGTACGGATAATTTTAACATCAATATTGATAGATGACCGTAAAAATAGCACACAACATACAGCCATTTCAATCAGCAGATATCAACGGAGTTGCGACTTACCTAATACCTAATTTCAAAGGTGCTCCATTACGATAAATAGAAAACATCCATGCTTATTTATTCTAAGGAATATAGTCTTAACCCACGAAGCAAAGCCGTCAGGGTGTTAAAAGTTTGGCGTGTCTGTGTCTGTCGGTCTGTGGCACAGTAGCTTCTGAACGAATGAACCGATTTTAATTTTGCGTTCACGAGCGTTTGTAGCTAGGTCTGATGAAAATCGTTCCAAAATGGCCGCCGCTACAAAGTGGTGGATTCGATACATGTTTTCACATGATTCTCTCATTGTGGGTACCAAATGAAAGGGCTTGACTATTACAATCCTATACACTGGCATACTTTAAATCCAAGATGGTCGCTATCACAACTAGTCGGTGTAGACTTACGAGACGAGCAGGACATGTCCCTGATGGTAACAAACATCCCTGCTACATAACAGCACAGTGACACACAGCTATTAGAACTAACATGAAGAGTCCAAATTATTACCTACCAATGCGCTCATCACCCAGAGATCTAAGATGATATCTCTAAGCTCTGTAATTTCTCTGGAAACATTGCCCTTCAAACCGGAACACAGTAGTGTTTGCCCATTACCGCTTGGTGGTAGAATAACTGGAAAAGGTGTGGCTGTACTTCCCCAGGCGGACTCTGCAAAGAGTCCTCTACAACTAACTACAACATAAATGATGATACCACGTTCTCGATCGAGCCTTCTTATAGATGGTGGCGGCCCGGTGCTAGCTCGGAGCGCACGGCTCGAGCCCCGGTCCCGGCGCGGTCCCGGCACGGACCCGTCCCGGCTCGGCGCACCAGGTCATATCACAAGCTCGCAGCTTCCAATTAAAATGTTAATGTGTAGTCCTCGGTAGTGAGCGGAGCCATCGCCGCTCAGTCGGCCGCTGCAGCGCTCCTCCGGGTCGTTGGCGCTGCATTGACGCTATGTTCATTCACACTGACTGTGTGTACAGTCAATTCAGAATTCACATGTTTTAGTAGTCAGTAAAAGCCAAAAGCTTCATAAAAAATACACGGCTTACTTACGATACAACATATCGTATGCCATATTAAATCCCAGTAAACAAGTATATTTTTAACTAGATGCCCGCCCCGGCTTCGCCCGTGGTATATTATATAGCACTCATCGGGATCCCGTACATATCCAACGGTGAAAGAATGACTGAAATCGGTTCACTCATTCCTGAGAATATCGATTTCAAACAAAAAACCTCTTCAGCAACATGCTACGCCACCTGTCGGAAATTGGTCGTACCAACACAGATTTAGAAAAAAAAATAGCAAAGGTTTATATTAAATGCACAGATTACTGAAATTCAATGACGCAATCTTTGACACATGCTGTCATGTGTCATGTCAAAGCACGAAACGTACAAAAGCTCTCAAAAGGGGAATATTTTTTCCCGATTTTGTTACATTCTTGTTTCATGCTCCGCTTCAATTAATAGTAGAGTTATTTTCTATAGCCTAAAGCCTTCCTAAATAAATGGACTATCCAATAGAAAAAGAATCTTTCAATTCGGACCAGTACTTCCCGAGATCCTAGCGTTCAAGCAAACAAACAAACAAACAAACAAACAAACAAACAAACTCTTCAGCTTTATAATATTAGTATAGATTACTCCATAAAAAAATATAAAATGCGATTGTTTCAAATTTATGTCATGCGTACTCGTATATTGGCAAGTAAATCATTTAGATTTACTTACCCTATAATAAGGATATTTTATCGCATTTTTTTCATCAGACACACACACAGACAGACAGACATCGACTTTAAACTTATAACACCCTTTTTTTGGTCGAGGGTAAAAAAATAAAATATATTAATTATTCCTTCTAAATTAAAACTAGTAGACGCGTGTCAGCTATCGCTACGATCCGTATCGGTTTAACATCTGCCGAGACTGGCGTTAGCCGATGTAATCGGAAAAACGATTATTCAAGATAATTTTTGTAGTGGTAGGACTCTTGGCAGAGTCCGCCTGGGGAAGTACCACACCTTTGCCAGTTATTCTACCGCCAAGCTGTAATGTGCAAACATTACTGTGTTCCGGTGTGAAGGGCAATGTTTCCAGAGAAATTACAGGGCTTAGAGATATAAGATCTTAGATCTCTGGGTGACGAGCGCAGTGCAGTGCTAGGTAATGATTTGGACTCTTCATGTTCCAATAGCTGCGTGTCACTGTGCTGTTATGTGGCAGGCATGTTGCTTACCATCAGGCACATGTCCTGATCGTCTCGTCACTCTTTATTTAAAAAAAATAATAATGAAAAGTCATTATAGTTTAATCGTCTACTTACGGCTGCTCTAGTCGGAAGAACGACGATTGCCGATCCGAAGCCCCTAAATTGAATCTCACATGCACTACTGTCTGTTCGTAGTAATGTGCGTAATGCCGCTAACTTGGAAGCTCGCCGACCCGCACTGGGTCAGTGTGACGGATAGACTTGACTCTCTCCTTGCGAGAGAAGGCCCGAGTCCCAGCAGTGGGAACATTTAGTGGACTGCTCATGCATAATTATGTAGTTTATTAAAAGCGGATTTGTGCCAAGCGAAGCGAAGTGTAGTTTGACAAAGCGAGCGTTTTATTCTATCATAAGTATAAGTGTGACCGTCATCTCGCCCTGTGTTTATTCTGTCGATTAAACGCATTCACCCAAAAGAAATTAATTCATTCTCGACACTAATATTGGGTTCATCAGGAACGCCCGCTCTGGCAATGCTTTCCACATAGTAGCGCTACGCGCAAACCAGCCAAACGGAACCAAACGTATTAACTCTCCCGACCCTTCACTCGACGAATAGAATATTCATCCCTAGCATCAATCGGGAGTGCATCATATCGACGCTTGAAAGGACAAAAATGCTAAGCGACATATTAGGCGATATTGAGTTAGATACATAATTGAACTCAGCAAAGAAATCCGTACCGACTGGTCTTACTCCCGTCTCGTTAGGGCGAGTTTTGATGTCACTTTTATTAGTATAGTGACAAAAAACATATTTTCGCCAGTTTTCGACGACTTAGCGACTTCAATTTCAATGATTCATGAGTAACTTTTATTTTGATAGTTTCAATTTGGTTTGGCAAATCCCTTAAAAATCATAAAGAATCAAGTAGTTTATGACTTATGACAATTTTGTATGATTTTTTTTCAAAATAGCAACTTAAAAACACTCTGTTCTAAAGTTTTTTTTTTTTTATCTCATTTTTATTGGGGACATTGAGTCACATTTGACTATGTCAGTCCCGTATTTAACGCACAAATTATACAACAGCAACGAGTAATTAGATACTAGTAATTCTATCTTTGAACAACTTACGGGCCGACTCATAAAGCATTCTAGCAGCGTCCGACATAGGCACAGCTAAGATGCTTTGGATCAGCCCTACATCTAGACTGTTCAATTTGTATGTGTCCACTAAGTTATCTCTCATAGATGCGCTATTGACACACTCCATTAGGAAGTGATGAACGTCTTCTACAGCGGCACCACACATATTACAACTAGGGCTATCAATTTGTCTCATTAAGAAATTAAAATTATTTAGAGGCATGTGTCCAGAGCGCAATCTATGAGCAATTACAATAATTTCGCGAGTCAAATTTACATTTGTCCACCACGGCACTTGAGGAGGTTCAGTTTGTATCGTACGATACCATATACCCTTTGCTCTTGAAACCTTATCAAAACATTCTTTCCATTGTAATTTCATACGAATTTTATAGTTGTTTAGAATTTCTGTGAATTCAGGCCTCAAGTAAACTTCAGTACCGCTTGATATTGCTTCCTGAGCGAGCCTATCTGCCTCCTCATTACCACACAGACCAATATGCGAAGGAACCCATTGCAACACCAAGATCACTCCCTTACGCAACAGAGTTAGGACTTTATTTAATATTGTGTATGCTATCGATGAACCTCTGTGTCCAGAGGCACATCGAGCCACATGTTGCAAAAGCACTTTTGCTGTCTGACAAAATAACGGACTTTTGAAATCCTGCACTGATCATGTAAGACAGCGCCTCTGAGATTGCAAAGAGTTCGACAAACATAATCGAATAATTTGAATCATTTAATTTAAATCGCTCTTTCACATTGCTCCTAGGATCACAAAAGGCTGCACCACGACCTGCTTGTGTTTGAGACCCATCAGTGTAAATTTTATGCCAACCGTTGTATTTTACACATAACATATGCAATGTACTACATTTTAAAATTATACTATCATAGTTCTTTTTTGGTTCTACTATGTTTTCTATTTCGGTTTGTATGAAACTCATGTCTATATTAGAAATCCAAGTATTCAGAGAGAACATAGGTAAAGGATAATTGTTGTTAATCTTTTCTGACTTTGTCTCATTGTAAACTGATAAGAGTAAAGGCCACTTCTTTAATTTTGTTAAGTTTAAATTTATAAAATAGTCCAACCTGCTTATTGTAATATTTTTAGCCCAGGATTGCGTTCTAAGGCAGTATTTAGTTGCCAGATATTTTCGACGCAACCATAAGGGAGGTACACACAGTTCATATTCCATCACATGAATAGGTGTAGTTTTAATAAAGCCACCTACCACACGCAAGGCTGCATTTTGAAGTCGGTCTAATTTAAGTAAATTAGTCTTGGATGCATTGTCATATATAAAACACGAGTAATCAATTCTACTCTAATTAAAGATAAATATAGTCTCCGAAGATGTTTTGGGTGCACTCCCAGGATGACCCTCCTAAAACCTTTAAAATGTTCAGTAGCTTAACAGATTTGTTATGAATTTCCGTAATATGTCTGGTCCAACTCAAAGACTTGTCCAACCATACTCCCAAATATCTAATGCAATCTACTACTGGAACGAGATTATCATCTACTCTTATGGATATCTGTTCTCTCTGTCTACTTTTACTAAACAGACATAGTTGAGTTTTCATGAGGGAACTGTCAAGCCTATTTCGCTCAAACATGAAGATATCCAAGCTATACAGTCTTGCATTTCCACTACACATTTGTTTAAATTTTTGTCCTGTATATAAAAAAACAAAGTCATCTGCATATTGTAAAACATACAATGAATCCATGAATTGGCTGATCATAGTTGTGACTATATTAAATAATATAGGTGACATAGGGTCACCTTGAGCTAATCCTTTGCTTGTCCACCTGCATATAATATTGCTATTATCGCTATCGTCTTCTATAGTGAGGCATCGTAGACTCAGAAATTTAATTAAATAATTACATATTTTAGCACCAAACCCAAGTTCATCCATTCTTAAAACAAGTTGATCAATAAGTACATTATTATAGGCGCTATCAATATCTAAAAACAAGCAAGAGTGGGTAGTCTTTCAACAAAACCTGATTGTATGTGTAGTACCAATCTTGTTATACAATCCACACTAGACTGACCTCTACGAAAACCCGATGTAGTACAGGCCAGTATATTATTACTTTCAGTAAACCATTCTAACCTCTTAGTCAACATTATGTGGAGTATCTTACACATACAAGATATCAATGAGATTGGTCTAAGTTTTGATGTAGAATTATTATTACAATTTGTCTTGGGAATAGGTAGAACTTTGATCTGACGCCATTGAGCCGGTATTGAAGCTTTTATAAATATTAAATTATACAGTTTAAGAAGTAGAGTTTTACCCACCAAAGGTAAGTGGTAAATCATACTGTATGTAATAGCATCTGTACCCGGTGCAGTATCTTTTTCTTAATACAGTTGTTAAGTTCCTGCAGAGAAAAAGCACTTTCTAATTGCATATTTTCTGAACTAAAATTGGTGATGAAGGTTCAACAAAATCTGGCGCCAATGAACGTAATAATTCTTCTTTTTGTCGTTAGATACATGAAACCCGGTTTTTTCACTCCTTTAATCCATCTCATCTTTTGCCACATGACTGATGCGTTGGTGACACCATCCATCTCTCCGCAGAAACTCTTCCAACTATCAAATTTGGCCTGCCTTATACATTTTGCGCTTTAGATACTGTTTCATTTAGTTTGTCAAAATTGCTTGGAGTTGGATTTGATCTAAAAGTTTTAAGTGCTAGGCGACGTTTAGCGATTGCCTGAGAGATTTCTTGATTCCAGTAAGGTTTTGGTTTGAATGACCTTGTTGGATTTGTATTAATGTTTACATATGGTATACTTTTATCAGCGGCATGATTTAGCTTTTCAATAAAAAAAATTATACGTTAACTGAATATTGTCGTCATTCAAAAAGTTACATTGTTATCAGAAAAACTTTTTTGACAGGCATCACGATATAAATCCCAGTTAGCTAATTTATAATTGCGCCGCTTTTTGCAGGGTGTCGCGTGATTTTGCTCTGAATAAAATTTAATGAATATGTGATCACTGCCAAGGCATTCCCTGGTAACACTCAATCAAAATAGATAGCAATATCTGTAGAAACAAAAGTAACATCTGGTGATGATTTATGCAACCTACCATTTACTAATTTCAAATAAGTACATTCACCATTGTTTATACTAATAAAGTTATGGTTTGCACTAGCATCATATAATTGTCTACCTCTAGTTGCGCCACTACAAATTACATTATTTGACCAATTAGAATGATGGGCATTAAAATCCCTGCTACAATCGATTTTTCCCTAAAGTTAGACAACAGTTGGTCCCAGTCACATTGCGAGGTTTGGACAGAAGATGGACAATAAATAGATGCTATGTACTTAACGTGTTTACAATTAAACACTTCTATAGAAACTATTTCAATGCCAGAGTTATTTAACAAAACAGGATATAGCTGTGACTTAATAGAATTATGTACTAGTATAGCAACTCCTCCATTTGCCTCATCCCTATCCATTCTGTATACATTATATCCATTGATTTTAAATTCACGATCTGCTGTCAGCCAAGTTTCACTAAGTAAACATACATGAATTTTGTCTTGATTTAACAATAGCTCTAAGTCAATTTTTTGTTGTTTAAACTTCGGGAGTTCCACTGTCCAAAACACAATTGAGCAGTAGAACTATCAAAGTCCAGAATGACACGGTTGGATATATGAGGTCCATTATCCATTATGGAAAATATTTAAAAATTTAGTAAATATATCTCCATTGTTAACGGTTCTTAAAAAGTTCCTTAATCTCTGCTAGTATGCATTTAAAAATCATAGTAATTTTCTCTTCGAAACTAACATCAGCAAAAAATTCCGAATTTTTTCAATTAAATTGAAAAATTAAAGTTTTCTGTTATTTTTGCCGTACTCTTTTCTCCTTTAAGTTCTTTTGTATGTCTAGACGAATGCGGACGATTTGTATCCCCTTTATCTGGTTTTATAACTTTGGTAATGTCTGAATATAGGGGCTTGGTACTCTCTTTTTCTGCTTTTAACTTTTTAAATCTTTATTTCCGTTTTGTTCCCATGAGTCAGAACTTTCATCAATCTCAAAATCTATGGAAGAAACGTGTTTATTACGATTATCACCTGTTATTAAATCACCAGATACGTTTGTTTTGTTGGTCATTTTATTCATAGTCACTCTGTTATTGTCACTCACATCATTGTGTTGTCCCAAATATTCGACTAATGCTGCTCTATATGTACAATTTCTTTTGCTCATGATTTTCCTGATATATTTTTCTTTCAAAAATTTTGGGCAGTTTCTGTCAAAAGCTACATGTTCGCCCTTGCAGTTTGTGCATTTATAGTTATTTGTTTCACAATTTGCATGCTCTCCGCTACATTTTGGACATACTTTCTTTTTGGACGGACAGAACCTTGCCAGGTGGCCGTAATGCCAGCAGGATGAACATTGGGTGACCGGAAATGTATATGTCTCAACCTTAAATCGACATCCAGCTCCGTAAACGTGTGTGGGTAAGGTCGCTCCTTTAAAACAGAACTGGACTGTCTCACTCTCACTCCATTCTTTTTTTTCATTTAGGCGTTTAAGTCGCTTTATTGAAAGGATCTCTGTTTCACAATCAAAAAACTTGACTAACTCTTCTTCTTTTAGGTCCTTTTCTATATATTTGACAACTCCATAGCTTATATTAACTTCGTCAGTAAGATGGCATCTATAGCCTAACTCTTTAAAAGTTGAATTGCTTACCAAATTGTGGGCATCTTCTTTATTTTCAAATGTAATTAACAGCTTATACGGTGTTTTGTACTTAATTTTTGTTATGTTCAATATGTTTTCGCATTTTAGCAATTTTGCCAATTGTATTTGTTTTGGTAGTATTTCTGAAGCACTTACACATACTTCATAAGAATCTAGTTCACTCGATTGTACATTCTTCAAATTATTTTGCATGTTTTTACTCTTTTTGGCGTATTTTCTACTTTGAACTGGAATAAAATGTTGGCTATCACTGACATCTTCTTCACTTTCTTCCCTTGATCTTTTTTTTTCGGGTCTAGACGTAAGTGTACTGTTACTACTATTGCTCTCCAAGGTACATGATCGAGGTCTGACGACCTCGTCCATGTTTATTCCCAGTAATTTTAGAAAATGAAAAAAATCACCAGAATTGTTTACAAACACTTATGTCAAAACCGTGCGCCCGCTGTCAAGGACTGCGCGCGACTGTTCTAAAGTTGTCAAAGTGTCGCTTGGTAGTTTTGCCTTTCAAGCGTTGATATATTCTCAGAATAGCGCTTTTAAAATGTACATTAGTTATTCCTGGCGGGCCGGGCCGGGCGCCGGATCCGGCGATTTCCGCCGGACGCCGTTTGTTTGCCGGTTTAATGATGTAGTTCCAGTAATGGCCCTCGATTATGGAGAGTGCTGCCTCCTCGGCCGGGATCGACGTTGGGTGTGGAACTGGCCGAGTATTGCTCTCGCAATAATTGCTCAATGTTGACGTGTTTACAGGAAATAGGTGGGTTTTCGGTTTAGTAATATGGAAACGTGTCTCGCAAGGCTCGATAGTCCGTTACATTATCATTTTTTCTTATGAACACATAATTTTTTACAAAATGTTCTATGCGTTGTTTTTTTGTAGTTGGGTTTTGTAAATTAAAGTTTTTTACTTTATTGAGCTCAAAATTGTCAGACTTTGACTTTGATTTGTTGGCAAAAGCCTTTTTAACCCCCGACCAAAAAAAGGGGTGTTATAAGTTTGACGTCGAAGTCTGTCTGTCTGTCTGTCTGTCTGTGTGTGTGTGTCTGATGTGGCACCGTAGTGCTCAAACGGATTTTTCACCGATTTTGATGCGGTTTTTTTAGAATAGAATACCATAAATTATAACAAATTTCAAATCCAAAATGGCCGCCACCACAAAATGGCGAATTACATTACACTTTTTCACTACTACCTCGATTTGGGTATCAAATGAAAGGGCTTAACTAGCAGAATACTATGCACTATGACAAATTTTAAATCCAAGATGGCAAGATACCACGAAATGGCGAAATACATTTATTTTTTCACAACTCCCTCAATATGGGTATCAAATGAAAGGGCTTGACTAGTTGATTGTAGTATAGATAACAAATCCGAGGTAGTCGGGTGTTAACCAAAATGTTTAATTTTGTTCTTGTATTCTCACTATTGGAAAGGCTTATGTCCAGCAGTGGACGAACATGGGCTGACGATGATGATGATGATGATGATTCTCACTATGAACACGTGGCCCATGTGTGGCAGAATATTTAATTTTATATATTTATTAACAATAATTAGTTTGTCTCTGAGAAAACTAGATGGCGCTGTTAAGTCTTAAAACGCGATGATGTTTTGTTTCCCAGACGAAACATTCATTTAGCTAATCATTTTTTAACAAGCGAATGCTATCATTTCTAATTAAAATGTACGTTGGATTACTGACCCTTGGGCGCTGTACAGTAGTGTTTGTGGCCCAAATACCAAGCGAATATTTTGCGTCTACTACTCGTAGCATTTTTATTATATACTAGATGTCCGCCCCGGCGTTGCCCGTGGTACATTATATAGCACTCGTCAGGAAATAAACAAAACAGAGAAATAAACAAAACACTCAACACAGTAGGAACTAAGTTAGGCGAAATTAACTTGAACCTAAACGTGGAGAAAACAAAAATAATTCAATTTAGAAACTACAAACAACAACCAACAGATTTAGACATTATATACAGAGGGAATAAAGTCAAAGTTGTTGACAATACAAATTTCTTAGGAGTGTCAATATAGATAATCACTTAAACTGGAAATCACATGTAAATAAAGTCAACAGTAAATTATCAAAATATTGTTATGTTTTGGCAATTCTCAGTAATATATCATCTAAGGAAATTGCATTGAACGCCTACTATGGTTATGTTTACCCTCAATTAATTTACGGCGTGATATTTTGGGGCAACTCCGTTGAAATAGAATCAACCTTCATACTTCAAAAGAGATGCTTAAGAACAATATACAAGCTCAACGCTAAGGACAGTTTACGTAATATTTTCAAAAGTAACAATATTCTCACTCTTACTTGTATTTATATATATGAAATTTCTGTTTTGTCAAATGTAACAGTAACTACTTTTTTCGAAATTAAGTCTAGTCGATTAGAGATTCTCAGGAAAAAACATAAGCACAACATCTTTATGCCACAGATAAACAACAGTATGTACCATAATAGTTCATATATCATGGCCTTAAAGATTTATAATAAGTTACCAACCGACATTAAAAGTCTGGTTGGTAATCATTTTAAAATTAGGCTAAAGACGTGGCTAATTTCTAAAACCTATTATAAACTGACAGAATATCTAAACGACTAGTAATTACAGCTGTACTTAACTGTATACAATTATTAATTGCATACATAGTACATAATATAGAATGGTGAAATTATTTAGGTCATTCAGCAGTTTGATCAGTTAAAACGATTTGTACTCTTAAGTAAAAAAATTATTTAACGTTAATTATTATTGTATGCTCGCAGAGGGCAGACTGTTGTAAGTACTGGAAATATTGTAACCTACCAACTAGTTTGTACACAGTTCAACAATAAATTATTCTGATTCTGATTCTGATTCTGATTCTGATTCTGATTCCTGTACATACCTATACAACGTTGAAAGAATTACTAAAGTCGGTTCAGTCATTCCTGAGAAAACACCTCTTCAGCTACCTGCTACGCCACCTGTCGGAAATTGGTCGTACCAACAAATTTGATTAGCAAAGGTTTATGTTCAAGAGGTATGTAATCTGTGATATTCAATGACGCAATTTTAGACACATGCTGTCATGTGTCATGTCAAAGCACGAAACGTACGAAAACTCTCAAAACGGAATATTTTTCCCTGATTTTATTACATTCTGAATTCATGCTCCGTTTCTATTAATAGTAGCGTTATGTTCTATAGCCTATAGCCTTCTTAGATAAATGGACTATGTAATAGAAAAAGAATCTTTCAATTCAGACCAGTACTTCCCGTGATCCTAGCGGTCAAACAAACAAACTGTTCAGCTTTATAATATTAGTTAGTTTCTGTCCAATGGATTATAAATATCCACACCTGGAAATCGATGCTTTCCTTCACTAGCCGTGAGTTAAGGACATAATTGGTCCCGCTAACCCAGTTTGGATTGATATATGACTTGAAAAATGTCATTCTTACCACATATTGGTTTCCTCACGATGTTTTTCTTCGCTATGAAATCCAGTGACCAGCCAGAACGTATTTATCTAATTAGAGAAGTTAGTTTATTATTGTCTGGAATTTTATGGAAATAATGACAGGAGTATACAGCATTCTAACCTAGGACCTTACGATATACTTATATAGTAAAATAGTAATAGTCGCTAGGTTTATTTGTATTATGGTAACTGTGGTTTTTGCTTTGGATCGGCCTTGACCGGATTTTTCCATTTCCTCCGGGAATGTGCGTTTACTCGCAGCCTCAATACCGTGGATGCTGCAGAAATTCAACTCTTCAATTGATGTCAATCGAAAATGACAATTCTACGGTATTTTTCCCATATATTGTCAAATATTTGCATCTACTCCTTCAGTCAGTTCTCGAAGGCTTAGGGTAGGATTTCATGGAGCGGTTTCAAACCGCGCCCGCGCGCGGGCGCGGTCCCGCGTCTTCTGTAGGATGCAGATTTGTATGTAAAAATTGAATTCAAAACTCACGAGGCGGTTTACGCCCGCGCCACCACGCGGGTGCCGCGCGGCGCCCGCGTGGCTGCGCGCGCAACCGCGCGGTCGCTACGCGGGTGCCGCGCGGCGCCCGCGTAGCGACCGCGCGGTTGCGCGCGCAGCGCGCGGTAGCCATCTGCAGCCAATGATTTCAAAAGGAAGGATGCGCCCTACTTATACATTTTTTAGAAAACTTCTTAATACAAGCAAAAACAGTAAGATCTGTAAATCATACGAACTACGTGAGTGCCGCGTTGACGACAAAAGACGGCATAACATTGTACAAAAAAAAAACGTAATTTCATACATATTTTTTTTATTTGCAATTGGAATAATATACCTCTGAGAATAAAATTTTTACTATACGTGTGCACACCAACAGCCAAAAAGCATCATATAGCTGTTAAATGTCTTTCAAGTTTCTGTGAAAACTCTAAACGAACTACATACTCGTATGTATAGGTATTCAAAATAGTTTCTCAAATATTTAAATACAATAATAAACATAGTAAAAAAGTATTTTTATTAATGTACTAGTATCATTAATTTTTTTTTCAAATCGCTTCATTAGTTTTGAATCCTATTCAATGCAAACACAAAAATTCGAAAGTATTTACAAATATTTTCTTCTTTGTAATGTACTCAAACCTAAGTGTAGATTAAACCTATTCAGTCTTATTCCAAAAAACTAAGATACTCGTAGTATAGATTTAAACCAGGGCTAACTAATCCAGGTTTGATACGGTATTAAACTTAGGACCAGGTTTAAAATGTGTTCCTATTACAAAACTCAGACTATCCAAAGACTACTTAGTCCAAGGTTAAGCCTGAGATAGCCCAACGTTATACAACAATATTAACAATTTTTGGAACTGCTTTTATTTTGAATATTGACCCTTGTTTACCGTAAAAAATTACATTTCATTTCAAAATATTAGTATTTTCGATAAGTAAATATACTAATATACAATATTAGACTAATTTTGAAACACTAACGACTGACATGACGTCACTAGTCGCAAAATACTGGTCGCGATTCATGACTGTATGTTCAGGTTATGTGTTTTCTTATCATTAGTTGAATATAAACAATCAAAATCGTTGTCGCTAAGATCGCAAACTATAATAAAAAAGCAGAAATGTAAACAGTTTAATCAGTTTTGGCAGTTTGTTTTGCGACTAGTGACGTAAGAATTCATATTGGTGTAGCCAGTCACGTGACAACAGATTAAAAATATAGGATTTAAAATCATTTATAATAAATTTACTACGTAATATTAATATTGAAACAAGTGTTGTCCTAACCTTAAAATGACAGATCCGAAGTAAGTTCATAGTTAAACTAGCGGTTTGACTGTTAATCTTTAGGATCATAGATAGTACGCGGCTTAGAGAAAAACTTTGTTTTGTAATAACGCTTAGACTTAGACTTGGTTTAAACCTGGCTTAATTCCAGTACTATAATTAGTCCGTGTTTTGGAATAAGACGGATTACGTTTTGTTTTATTATTAAATCCCAAAATTCAAAATCACTTGCACTAAATTCGAGAACAATAAAACAACAAAAATCACGTTTGTACAAGGCTACTTCGTTCACTTCACGCGTTCAATGGCGGTTATTTTGTGGAAATCCGTAGAAAAAATAATATCACTTTAAAAATGTATGCCTATTAATCTAACAAACAGCAACAAAAGAAAATTAAGGTTAAATACTTACTGATGATACCATATCCCATCTTTCTTTGTAACTTTTGTGTCGTAGTTTTTGCAACCTTTTAGCACACAATTATGCATTTTAATGCCCACCAAATACTCGTTTCCTTCCGCCTACTGAACGCTGTGAACTGAGTCACACTGGCCCTAAAATGTTTTTAGGGCCAATGCGGTGGTTTTTTTTCGTACGGTTGGTCTGGTCCTTCTTTATATAAGTCAATGTTCTGGCAGTCGGTTGAGGGGCGGGAGAAACAAAAATAGTGCTGCCCTTGTTAATTTACTTTTCGCTTTTGAATGCCTTTTTTGGTTTTGAAGTCGGTTATTTTAAACGTAACTTTTATGTTTTTATTTTATGTTTTGTACTTTTTAGTATTTGTAGACTATTCTGTAAAATAGGATAGGGTTTTCTACCTCTCGAATACATCAAGTATTTGCTTGCTTGTAATCTATTATCTGCAATAAAATATAAGTTTATTGCAGATTAGATAGATTACATATGGACTACTTTTCTTCACATGAAAATAACGGGAACTAGTTATAATAAATAATGTAATATAATAATAAGGCTAAATGAATTTGACTTTGTCACTAGATCTAGTGAGTTTTTAATGCCTGGCGGAACATTTATGTATGATTTAAGGTTAAGGTAAAAAACCTGTGTTTATTTTAGTGACTTTTTCATTGCCAACGCATCAGTTATGTCAAGTTTTACTGAAACATGCTAAACTTATGGTTTACCTCGAGGACACAGTCAACTTCCGCTTGTTTTAATACGTTGAGCTATGTCAATAACTTTGGTTCACTGACGGATGACTTCGTTTCGTATACGATCACTCAGAAAACACCAACCATTGCTCGTTTCACAGCACGCTTTTCAACTGGTGCACGGTTTTATATAGGTTTGTTTGGAGACCGATGCGTTGGGAGGCGTAAACAAGGCCCTTCAGTATCTCTTGTAGATCCCCAGCATTTCGGCCATTACGACGATATCGTTTGGTGAGATACGCCTGTTGCCGTAATTATAAATGTCACGTCCAGTCTAATCCAGCGAGTTTCGAACTTGAACAGTCATAGTTGCGGCGTTATACAAATATCTCATTACCTCGATATATCTCGGCTTCTCGGCAGTCAATTTGACATCGCTGTAGGGATTCCATGACCAACCAGACTTTCACCGAGTAATCCGTCATGCTTTCTCATAGCCCACAAACGCTATGTCAAGGAGCTGATTGTACTCATTGGTCTTCTATACAATTTGCCACACAGCTTAAATAGATTCTTCTTCTTCCATCATTTCCAGAGTCTGTTTCGAACGCTTCGACTTTAATCTTGCTCTTACGCCTCATCGCAAAAGATTTCGTGGCTTCCTCCCGCAAGACTCTACGAGTAGAGATTAACTCTGACAAGTTCTTGGTCAATATCGTCGGAGTCAAAAAAAAGTTTCTCAGAAATCGTCATAGAATAAGAAATTAAAACAATTTGTGGAATAAGATACATATAAGTACAGATTACAGATAATATAAGCTTTTTTAATTTGCGGCTGCGATAAAAATATTATTTATTTTCTTTATTGCCATTTTACCCGACTGAAAGAAGAATTATGGTTTTCGAGTGTATCTGGTATGTTTTAAATTTCTTTATTTCCACGATTCTTCCAAACGCCTGGATTTTTATAACTAAGATATTCTTAGATTAGTGTCAATCGCCAAAGTATCATCACATAGTACATAATGTTTTTTATGTGTTGATTTTTGCAGTCGGGTTTTTTAAATTAAAGGTTTTCTATCGTGTTTCTCGAAAAAATCAACATCGTTAATTATTGATTAAAGAATCTAACAAAGAGTTTTATCTCCACCTTTGTAATAAGAAAGACTACTTAGGCTGTGAAACGCATTGCCAGAGTGAGTTTTCGTGATGGTTCGAACCTTGGGATTTTCGAGTCGAGAGTGAATTTGTTTCTGTTAGACAAGTAAGCGCCGTCGTAGACCATATCATATTCATCCACCATCATCGGCATTAACGCAACCGTATCGTTACTTAAGTTTCTGCACAATTTTTTTTTTTGGACAAATCTACGAAGTATAAGGCAACATTTTAAATAATGAATGGAATTGGTAATGCCGGTCTCAACTTAAAGCGTCAAAAAAGAAAAGGTTAATTTTAGTGTACCTACGAGTGTAGAGAAATATTTCCTAGTTTATAAAGAAACAAAACTCTTATCACAATTGTAAACAAATCTTGAACTAAAACTAAGTTTAAACTAGTACTTAGTTCAATTTATTCCATATTTTAGTGTTATTTCTGCACTGTGGCACCGATTCCGCACAAAGTAGGGCATCAGAGCGCACGAGGCAGCGTAAATGCCTACCTTGGCAGAAAAACCTGACCATAAATATATTATTATTTAATGTAAAATTTGCCACCCCTTAAAAAGTGCCGCCCCGAGCAGGCCGCTCCTACCGCCCTCCCTACGCTATGCTACTGACTTCCAACCGCACGTCCGCGCGGTTTTCGCCCGCGAACGTTGCGGGTTTCAAACCGCGGCCGCGCGCGGCGCGAACCGCTACAACGAGCGGTCTCGTGAGTTTTGAAAAAATCGTCGCCCGTCGCGGTTCGCGCCCGCGCGCGGGCGCGGTTTGAAACCGCTCCATGAAATCCTACCCTTACTCAGCTTTTCAGCCTAGAAAAGTATTTTCAAAGTGGACACTTCTTTAGCCATGCTGAACATGTTTTTGATAGGCCAACATTTTTCAGGTATGTCGGTAAGACATGCTAATGTTGGGCGGCGGCAGCGTGGGAACGCGTCGCGGCGTAGCGCCGTACCGTCGGAGCGGCGGCGGAGCGGCGAAGCGAAACGTGCACTTAAACGCTTTTGCATGCATGAAATCTGTTGAGTTCACGTCACGGAAATGCGTAATAGCAGTAGGTATATTTGTGACTATTCAAGTTATCGATTTAAATATTGATGTGCCCTGAGCACCTTGAAATTGGGAAAACTAGCGTAAGTGGTTTACACACCACCAATCTACTTGACTCCTAGAATCGCTAGCGGCGAGGTATGTTGTGATTCTACTTATTTTGGTTGTTGAAAGCGAATAACGATAGGTAAAAATGGCCGGCGTTCACCGCTTCCTACAACCGAACTTCCGACTAGAATGGAAAGAGTGAGCTCACTCTTCCCAATGATGGCATAATTCCGTATGCCTGAAGTTTGGGACGGCACATCTAATTATTTATATCAATGATTCAAGTGACGTATTGTGCATGATCATTGATCAGTGATGTTTAATCGGTAGTCTTTTATCGGTATTCGGTAAAACCGCCTATTTTATTTTAGTAATGTAAGGTAAATTATTCAAACTTTATACTAAAATATGCTTTTAATATAAAAAAGTTGTTATTTAATGACAAATTTAGATATATTGACTAATCATAACCTAATATTTTATTAGCTATCTGGCTCGCATAATGAAAAGTTTGCATAGTTTGAAGCTAGATGGTATCGTGTGTTAAATGTCCATCAATATTTATTTATGACTAGCTGTACCCTGCCACGCTTCGCTGTGGCACGTTGTGACGCAAAAATTAAATAAAAACAATCCTTGATGCGGATTATGTATCATTCTAAGCTTTCAGCTCGATCGGTGCAGAACTTTTTGAGTTTTTGAAACGTATTCTAACCAACATAACGTTTTTATATATAGAGAAGATGATACAATAACAATTAATTAAATGTGTGCAATCTCTTGAATAGTATATTTGAGTCAACGTTTTACTTATCACAATAATCTGGCGTATAAACTAATGTTAATTTTAATTTTGTATGTGGTTTTAGTGGTATTCAAGCTAACAGTGCGTTGCAGAGCTTACGACGGGAGGAGCGACTGAGGTTTACCGCCACAGAGTAAAGTGGCGTGTTAACGCCGGCGCCGCACACCCGCAGCGAAAACACAGTTTACGTCTCTGGAACGGCGCCTGTCTTCAGCTCTACAGCTTGATGGCGCGCCCGAGATTTCATGACCAGTTTAATTTGATGTAGCGCCGCCTTAGCAACGAGGCGTCTGTACAAACGACGTGGCTATAACGTTTATGATACTAATATCCTATTATTCTACTAACATTATGAATAAGAAACCTTGTTTGGAAGATTGTTTCTCAATTGTGACGAAATGACTGAACGAATCGTGGCTAAATTCAGTAATGTTAGAATACAGTCTGGAGTAGCACAAAGGATTACTTTTATTACACAATATAAAAGTAAGGAAAACCGCGCGATCGTAAAAGTGGGGCGCTACTACTAATAACTAAATTAGTTAGTTGCTCAATCACGTTGAAATGGGTACACGGATCGAGTTGAAGTTAGGAACACAGATCTTTCTTTCTAGACTTATCTCATCTCATTCATCGAAGAGAAATAACAAGAACTACGCGGATAACATGGTGGGCGCTGCTAGTATATTATTTCTAGAGCTAGCAGCAAATTCTTCTTGCCTCAAATACCTCCACATTAGAGGTAGGCTGGAAACTTGTGACATTACTCTCCTATATACCCCAATACGGCGGGCAGACCTGGCTGCTGTAACGAGGCAAAACAAAATAAATTAACTTCGTTTTTAGTAAGTTTTTGAAACTTAACCAAATGAGATGTCGAAATGTATCTGGACATCACTTTCCGCACTTTCACTTCCGAATTCGAATTCCGAATATATTCTACAAGGTTGATCTAATCGTAACCACAACCAAAACCAAAGTGTAAGCATGTCCGGAGGAGGGTATTGTTACGTCACATCACAGGTTGAATCCTAGCTTGGGGAACAATGCTTCTCAACCTGAATTACCAATCAAGGATATATAATCTGTGAACTTGAAACGTTTGTAAGCGCCTAATACATTTCATTTCAATTTCAACGTTAGCTTCTAATGCTCTGAAGTTTCGATTCACTTATATAATACTGTTTCGATGAAAAGCACGTAAACAATTAGGTCCAACTAGACTCGAACAATAGAGTTCTAGAAGTTGTCTGTGAGTGGATGACCGTCCATCACGTGCGCCGAGCGCCGAGCGACCTCCGACTCACAACGAAGTTACACCAACTACAGACACACATACCTACTACTTGTAGTACACATAACATCAAATTATTAGTGTTTTATCATATTAGAGAGACGAAACGACACATGCGCCTAGTAATGAGTGAGTAGTAGTATTTTGATGTTCCAAAGACACGAACGAAGAGATTTGACTCTACTTTTGTGATAAGAACGTCTAGGCTGTGGAATACGTTGCCTGAGAGAGTTTTTCCCGATAGTTACAATCTTTGTGTCTTCAAATCGAGAGTGAATCGGTTTCTTCTAGGTAAACACGCTTCATCGTAGGCCGCATCATCGTTTAACATCAGGCGAGATGGCGGTCAAGTGTAAACCTATAAAAGTAAAAAAAAAAATCTGCTGCTACGGAGGGCAGAGCAAGGAGTATCTAGTCTTAAGGTAAGAAATTTTAAAAAGTGTCTGTATGATATAACAGTTCAAAAATCTTCCACAATAGCGCTGGTGTAGACAAAGGGTTGTGTGTGAATGTTGTAATGAATTGAAGTATGCTGTTGTCATATTTATAAGTTATAAAAAATATTATTGACTAAAATAATTGCTTATAGAAAAATTCTGGTTGCCTAGTACAAAATAATGTTGTTAATATGACCTTAAATAATTAGTATGAGAAAACATGTAGCTAAAGTAAATAAATAAATAAATATTGATGGACAATTCACACACAACACTATCTGACCCCAAACTAAGCAAAGCTTGTGTGATGGCAGCCAGATAGCTGATATAATACTTATATAGTTTTAAATACATACTTATTATACATAGAAACACCCAGACAAAGTGATTCTATTTCGTGAACTGTGAATAGTACGTTTATTGATTTCCTTTAAAATTTATCCTGATGCTAAGGTGGCGCCACCGTAATTGGACGGGCATTAATTTCAAGTACAAAGATGGTACTCCTTATTCTATCCTCCACAACTAGTCCATCACATCACAGTGGCACGAAGCTATTATATTGACATGACCCCCCCCCAAATCGTATAAGTTAAACAAAAAATCTAAGAAAATTAAAAATATCTAATAGTACATAGACTATTTCTAACGCGGGAAAACAACTAGAACGGGAACTACGCTGGTACAATCTTGGGGCGCTACTAGTAAAGTATTTTTTGCTTGATTTATTGTATTTCTACTGATGACCCCCAAAACCTGAGGCTGCGTACTGGCGACCCCCTCCAAAATTCGAGGCTGGGACCGCGCCTGGATGTATTATGTACTTTCTGGTGGTTTCTTCAAATCGTCTTACCACTACAAATATGGACGATAATGTTTTATTTTAAAGTAGTATTTCGTTTTATAAACAAATTAACAGGTATTTTTCCTTAAAGACAATATGATATGTTAAGTTTTTACAGTTATTAAATAAACCAAAAAAGTATATATCACAGTTCATTATTCTCCGTGTACATGAATTTAATATTCAAGCCATAGAAGACATTTATTCAAAATTTGCCGGACCTGCTATAAATAATGAGATAGAAGGAACTAAGTAATCAGTTTTCTTTCCTAGCGACGGAAATGTTAGCGTATTGAGCATCGCGGGGCCTGCACGCCGGCCCCACCCGGCCCGGGCTGCCGCCGCCTGACTAAATCAACTTTGGCTTTGCCATCTCTATAATTTCCATTGAAAAGAAAAGTGAGAACGATATCAAAGTTAAGACTAAGACAGAGAGGCTTGTTACATGTGCCTAAATATAGTCGGCTGAATTTAGTCACTACGTAGTTTAGTCGTTACTGAATTTAGTAGTGTGTAAAAGCATTCAGTAAGCGTCAGTATGCGTACTTTTTTTTAAAATTTAAATTTAGCAACTCCACAGACTCCGGGGTCCGTGACTTTTGTCATATGTTTTCTTTTTTACATGAATTTATGGTTAGGAGAAGAAAAGGAAATAGAGGGGAGTAGAGAACACTTTCATTCTAATTCTAGGCCTATTTTATTTTCTAAGCCGCCTCGTCCCGGCTCAGCGCCTCCACCACGACTACATTTCTGTCTTCGATGGCCATCTGCAAATTGAACTCTCGGATGGTCTTCGGTGTTGCAGCCAACGCTCGCCGAACGAACCGACCGATGGCGTCGTCGGTGTCGTCAGTATGCGTACTAAATTCAGAAGCGAGTATTGCTTGCTTCTATTCTTGCATCAGAATTCAGCCGACTAACCTTGCTTCTAAATTTGCTTCTGAATCTAGTCACTAAATTTAGCCAAATGTATAAAGCCTTTTAGTGAAACGGTAGATCCCAAACCTGGCAGCCGCACCACGGAAAAGGAAAACCACTATAAAAATTAAACACGTCAAATTCTGTCATTAACAATCTTATTTTCCTTACTGATAGAACGTCTACGTTATATTTATGTCACCGTTAAATTTTACACTTAAATCGGTGAAAGAAAACATCGTAAGGAAACCGACATACACATAGAATCTTTCTCGGTCATGTGTCATCCACCAACACCCACGGAGCCATTATTAATACTTATATTATATTAATGAGCCACTGATTATGGCCTTGAGCCTCTCCTAGTAAGAGCAGGCCCCTAATCCCAGCAGTGGTAACCGTTAGTGGGCAGCTTATGTGATGCATGTTTTCAATAGACAACGTGCCAACGGGGCGTCTTTGGAGTGTATACTCCACAAGACATTCTATTATTCCCATTTGCCACCGGTGGCAATTGCCGCGGGGGCCACTGGGAATATACCATAGCAAGACACATCATCTCATACAACCAACCAAAAACTAAACGCTGAAAAATGTGCTTCATGTTTTGAACATTAGAGTACATTTTCAAACAACAGAGTACGGCTAGATATAAAGGATATGATAAGCCTGCATTCGGAAGTTATTTGGTATTCAGCCGTAGCCGGCCACGGGCTTACCTGTGATCCGGGGTAATTACGATAGCGGTCGTTGTGAAATACTTAACACGTTCTATTACTGTATAGGTACTTATTGTAAATGCCCACTGTAAATACCTACTGTATAGGTATTTATTGTATACTAGATGTCCGCCCGGCTTCGCCCGTGGTACATTATATAGCACTCATCAGGATCCCGTACATATCCAACGGTGAAAGAATGACTGAAATCGGTTCAGACATTCTTGAGAATATCGATTTCAAACAAAACACCTCTTCAGCTACCTGCTACGCCACCTGTCGGAAATTACTCGTACCAATTCCGATTTAGAAACAAAGATTACCAAAGGTTCTTCAACTTCAACTTTTTCTTTTGGCTTCCATTCGGTGATGTCACCGTTGACATGACGATGATGAAATGACGTTTGGCTGTCGTTTACGTTTTATGTCACGTCACACGGGAACGCGGTCGAACGGGATATTCGTCGTTTGTCGTTTATGACGTCCCACGGGAACGTGATAAAAATTATCCTGTCCTTTGCCTGGTCCTGAGCTAGCTCCTCACAAATTTTCATCCAATTCGGTTCAGCCGTTCTTGAGTTATAAATGGTGTAACTAACACGACTTTCTTTTATATATTTATATATATAGATTTTAACAATAACAAAATATATGTAATCTGTACAACATTCAACTAGTCAATCCCGTGTATTTCGCCATTTTGTGATGGCGGCCATATTGGATTTGAAATCTGTCATAGTGTATATAATTTTACTAGTCAAGCCCTTTCATTTGATATCCATATTGAGGTAGGTTGTGAAGAAATATTTTGTCCGCCATTTTGTGGAGGCGGCCATCTTGAATCAATATTAACCAAACATAGCTAAGAACCACTGCACGAAAATTAACCTTCAAATAAAAAACCACATCGAAATCGGTCCATTCGTTTAAGCTCTACGATCGAGATCGAGACAGACATCGACGTCAAACTTATAGCACCCCTTTTTTTGGTCGGGTGTTAAAAGAATTGTCTTAACTGAAGTGTTTTAGGGGTAAAAGAACTCATGGTACGATTTTTACCCGCACCTACCGCGCTGCGGAACCGCGGTGGGCCCGGGTTTTCTTTTAAAACTCACGGGACCGCTTATTTTCGCGGTTTCTCAGCCGCCGCGGGTGATTATCGCCCGCGGACGTGGCGGGTGACGGACGGACGGCGTTCTTCAGTAGTCGAGATAGCGCAGTGTGCAGTCCCCTCGGCGTGCCGGCTGGCGGCGTGACGCGACCCTCGTCACCCGCGGCACGTTGCTGGCCGCGTCACGCGTCACGTCTCGCGTCACGCGGCGCCGTCTCCGCTGTAACGCAATCACTTCACTTACATTACACATATTACACCTTACGTGATCTCATTAACACATTTTATTGAGGTGCAAACTTCTTTTGAAAAACACAGATTTTACCGTAGGCTGTGCGGCTGGCCGTCATAAGTGAAAGGCTCGATCGGGTGAGCTCGGGACCACCGAGTGTATCCGAGTGAGAAATACACGGTCAGCTGTTTGTATTTGTATTTTTTACTTCTTGTAATGATACAAGAAGTAAAAAATAGTCAGAATGAAATATAAAACGATAATGATATCGTTTTATATTTTATTTGTTATTGAATTTCAATCAATTGGATAGAACCTTTCAATGTATCAAACATTAACCGTTCCAGCTACTAACTTGGAAACAGTTCCCTCGAGTCAATCATTCCAGCGACTTGCCGCAGCTAATATGATGTTTATAAAATTGCTTGCGTCGATTTACATAACTCGGTTAGAGCGAGGGGTGGCGGGCAGGCCAGGGGGAGATGTGGGGGGTACCTACCGTTATTAATAGAGCCGTTACTTCCGGTACATTACGACTGGACTTAATGAAGGTGCACTCTGACCCCGGAGTAATTCATTTAAATATCCGCACTAAATACCAATTTGTTTACAATTACGTGGAATTAGATAAAGCTCAAACCCGAAGCGATCCGGGATTATGGCAGCGGTCGGCGGCTTCATTGCCATTCGCGGCCAGTTCTCTCTTCATATAAATACGTATCGCCGACTCGGCTCCGGTAATTGGGGATATTTAATTGTTTACAAAACATCCGTCGCACCGTTGTTAGGAGACCTGTTGTTCCGAAATTGAGACTCGGAAGGTTTCTAGGTTTTTGGTTAAAATCCTGCTGCACGCACCTTGTATTTATTATTAGATCACCTCATCTTCAAAAGCCTATCCGAGCGCTTGGTCGACGCGACGCGTGACCAAAATGATGGCGTTTATTTGTCCCAACGCATAAGCATTGCCATTCAGCGTGGTAATGCCGCCAGCATGCTGGGTACGCTTCCGATTGGTAGTGGGCTTGAACATCTTGATTATCTATAGACCTACAGTGGTCTATGGATAATTCAGGTGTGCTTAGTGTAAGTAGTTAGTTAGGTTTGTAGTGTAGTGTATGTAGTTCTCATTGTATTTTAGTTTTGTATTTTAGATTATGTGGATTCAGATGATTATCATGCTATACTTGCGTCGATGAACTGAGAGTAAGTGGTCTTATGAACCCGTTTATTATAGATTGTATTGCGAGTCGTACATTCCTTGGCATTTAGCGAGTATTTTCTGTTATAAAATAGAATATTATCTATGAAACGATACCTTTACAAGAATACAATTAAAAGAAATTAAATAAGAAATGTCTTGAAATCACTGTTTAGTATATTGAATTTTACATTTATGGAAATTAAATTGAAGTATATTAATTGAGTACGTTATTTCTTAACCAATGTTCGGAGTGTAGCCAATGCTAGACACACGTTGTTTAAATAAAATAAACACATACATATTTATTTTTCTCTCTACGAATTGAGTGCAATGCGACGAAATTATATTGTAGCTTTGTAGTGCGTGCATAACAGCGTAGTACAAAACAGCACAAAGCAAGCGCAGTGGCACATTGTATTTTATATTGCTTTGCATTTTATTGCATTGATTAGATTGGAACACATAGCATTGCAGTGCATTAGGTACATTACATTACATTGCATTGTAATCTACCTGTGCATTGTTTCAATCAAAACTACTTCCCGCGTATAGCCACTTCGGAAGTAAAAATCTTTCACTTTATCTTTTCCGCTTAAAATTTATCCAGAATCTATCCCTCTCGAGTTGGTTTGGAACTACATGTACAGTTTTCCATGTATTTTTATGACATTAGCATTCTTTGCGTTCACATTGTCATCCAAAGTTACTCCATACTCTACTCGGCCGTGTCGTGTTCTGCATTCATACTTTCAAATTTTCCCTGAAGCAATAGCTTGTTGTGGAAGCGTTAGATAATAATGAGTTTACGAATTATGGCATTATACTATGGGGTAACTCTACTGATAATGATCTTTTTAACCCCCGACCAAAAAAAGGGGTGTTATAAGTTTGACGTCGATGTCTGTCTGTCTGTCTGTGTGTGTGTCTGTCTGTGGCACCGTAGAGCTCAAACGGATGGGCCGATTTCGATGCGGTTTTTTATTTAAAAGTTAATATCCGTGCGGGTGTTAGCTTAGCTATGTTTGGTTAATATCGATTCAAGATGGCCGCCTCCACAAAATGGCGGACAAAATATTTCTTCACAACTTACCTCAATATGGGTATCAAATGAAAGGTCTTGACCAGTAGAACACTGTACACTATAAAAAAATTCAAATCCAAGATGGCCGCCACCACAAAATGGCGAATTATATTATTTTTTTTCACTACTACCTACCTCAATATGGGTATCAAACGAAAGGGCTTGACTAGTAGAATACTTTGCACTATGACAAATTTCAAATCCAAGATGGCCGCTAACAAAAAATGGCGAAATACATTTATTTTTTCACAACTCCCTTAATATGGGTATCAAATGAAAGGGCTTTACTAGTAGAATGTTGTACAGATTACAAAACCGAGGTAGTCGGGGGCTAGTCAAAATTTTTAATTTTGTTCTTGTACTAATCAACTACATAAATAAGTAATAACGGTACATCTACGTTTGGCATAATTATCAGTTACGAATAGTTTCTTTTTTAAACCTAGGTATTTTAACATAAATTTTCATTATATATATCACATTTTCGGAGTCTAGGTTCAGATAATCAATTGTACCTTTCTTATAATTAAGATATTTTTTACGTATTAAGCGCCGGTTACACAAATTTTCACTAAAATGTTAATAATGAATTGGTTATTTAAATCAAGTTACATTAATCAGTAGCCAAGTATCAGCTGGAGGCACTGGAATCGATCGAGAGACGTGCCAAAAGGCTCATAGGCAATGACACTCTTGTGCGAAAAAGACTTCAAAGTCTTGAGCATCGCCGAAAAATCGCTAGCCTATCGGTTTTTTATCGGATGCACTTCGGAGAGTGTGCAACTGATCTGCATGATCTAATACCACCTTGCCCTTTTTTCTATCGAAATGCTCGTATCTCGAAAAAGCGACATTGTTTCATGGTTGATGTTCCAAAGATACGAACGAAGAGATTTGACTCTACGTTTGTGATAAGAACGTCTAGGCTGTGGAATATGTTGCCTGAGTGGGTTTTCCCCGATGGTTACAATCTTTGTGTCTTCAAATCGAGAGTGAATCGGTTTCTTCTAGGTAAACACGCTCCATCGTAGACCGCATCGTCGCTTAACATCAGGCGAGGTGGCGGTCAAGTGTGAGCCTATAAAAGGTAAAAAAAAAAAACGTTTTACCTATTGTTACAATTGTGTATTTTTGTGCAGTCCCATAAACTATAGCAGACATGAGCTATGAACTATTCATCGTCTCTGGTCCCAATTACGATAAATCAACAGAAGGACGTCAACAACGTCGCTAGTTGGGGCGCGGCGCAGTACATCACGGCAGTGCTCTGCTCGCGAGCCGATGAGCCGTCAGATTATTTACGATTATGATTTATTTGTTCCGGGCCTTTAGTTTAAAACTCATACAGTGGGGGATTTGTGCGATCGTATACAAAGATAGTCAACATGAGTGATCCAAGATAGTAAACGATAGATAGGTAATTCTTTTGCAGCACGCACTGAACAGTTCACGGAAACTATTTTGATTATTGGACTGTTCAGTGTGGAATGTTTTCCCCGTATCGACCAGAAAAACTCCGTCGCTTAACATTTTTAAACACTGAGTGAGTCAGATCTATAATATGTCTCAGTTACAACTTAGTTGAAGATGTTACTCTTTAAATTATATTGAATATCCCTTCGCGTGCTTTATGTCAACAATCGTTGCTTAAGCGAAGATCTCTATTGGAAGACGGATTGTGACATGTGTACGACTTAGCACGGTATAATTTTGGTACTAGCCTGTTCGAAATTTCAATTACGCGAAATTTACCGCTAATACAATAGAAATAAAGCTTTATTTGGCCTAGAAAAAAATATGGATCCCACCGCGCCATTTCTCGGTTGTCCGACGCCATTTTGCGCCATTTTGCGAAGAACGATCTTTTTAAAACCAGATAATGTGAAAACGGTTTGTATTTTATTGTAATCTACATGATAATAACATTGAATTGCTGTAAAATCCGAAACTTTTTACAATGGGCGTGTTATGTGTGCATAAACAAAACAAGTTTGCATTTTATTACAGGATTAAATAATATGGTAAGTACCTAGAAGTTAATTCAATAGTAAACAACATTTCAAGGGCTTTCTTGTGATATATGAATGTAGGTAAATTAATGTGAATCTATAGTATAAATATGTGATAATGATCTAGCTAGCATGCATCATTCGTAATTTCGCGTAAAACGCGTAAGGGTATTCTATATATTTCCATTTTCTAAAATCTTCATAAATAAAACATGATATTTATGAATTGCTTTTTTCCATGGGGAAATTCATTTACGTATCGTCAGCTGTGCAGGGACATGGTGGCGTTGTAAAGCGTCCTAGATCTTCAAAAGAAGAATAAAGATATACTGTTAAAAAATGTGAATATTTTAACCCTTTTTCAAGAAAATTAAGATAAATCATTACTTTATTGGACTGCATTACAATTATAGAATCACACCAGTATTACTAATTACAGGATATTAAAGACCAAGTCACAGAATGTATGCATTGTTTATTGAGTGCGGAGACGAGCAGGATATCCTGCTGGTAAGCGATATTGTTTACCATCAGACACATAACAGCACAGTGACACGCCGCTATTTGAACACGAAGAGTCCAAATCATTACCGAGCACTGCACTGCGCTTCTCGCCCAGAGATCACAAAGGATTGAATTCAAAAATGTGTCTCCTGTCCGAAGGTCGTGATTCGTTTGCGCGCGCTCGTTAGCGCTCGCTCTGCCTAGTGAAACGAACGGAAGAGTGGCACGCTCCCTTTTCCTCAATGACGTTATTTCACATGGACGCAACGTCTCAAATAAATGCTATAAATAAGGTGTGTACATTTTATTTACACGTACCTACTTTAGTTACTTTGACTGCCCTAGTGGCTTAGTAACTGCCCTAGTGGCTTAGTTGGTAGTAGCTCTGCCTGCGAAGCCGAGGGTCGTGGGTTCGATCCCCACCCAGTGCAAATATTTGTGTGGTGAATTCAAATGTTTGCACTGTGTCTGGGTGTTTCTATTTATAATAAGTATGTATTTAAAACTATATACATAAGTATTATATCAGCTATCTGGCCTCCATAGTACAAGCTTTGCTTAGTTTGGGTGTCAGATGGTGTTGTGTGTGAATTGTCCACCAATATTTAAAAAAAATAAAATATTTAAAAAAGTTATGATCTCAAAAAAATTAAAATACAGCTCGATCTCCTGACAGTAAAACTGAATTTGGATTGAAGAGCACGTTCGAGCACTGCTTGTTTCTAACAACTATACATTTTGAACTATTTGGATTTATATTGTATCAATTGCTTTTTATAGTAATAGCGCTTTGAATTGACAAAATACTAAAAATATGATCCACCATCACTCTTTTTCGCTCTTCTAGAGAAGTTTTTTCTCGGCAATACCACACCCCGGACACTCCACTAAAATTCCATACAACCGACGCTGTGGAGTTGCCTACTCTTCACACAACTACGCAGATGTCGTTCGTACACACGCGTGAATGTGTGCGTTAGCGCTAGGGCTACTGAATTGTTTTATTGAATAGTTGTGCCCCTTGAGTTCACCTGGTGACGTAAAGTAGTCTATAAACTTGCTATAATGTTGAGTTACAAAAATAGAATGGAGCCAAATTATACTATTCTAATTAAAAGGGTGTTTGCACAGATTTCTTAATTGTTTCAGAAATCTGTGGGTGTTTGTATTGCCGCGTAAAATGAAACGAAACCGATGATAGATTAGATCAGGTACCTAGATATCTATTTCTTTTAGTAGGTACACATTCCCATTTTATTTTTACACTTACCCATGAAGGAAACTTTATTCTGTCACTATAATTATTCCTTCAGGCATTATCAATCCGTGCTTGGGCACGTAAGTTACTGGCTGTGTAAGTTACGAACTTTGAGTTAAAAATGACTTCCTTATTATAAATAAATAAATATTGGTAGACAATTCACACACAACACCATCTGACCCCAAACTAAGCAAAGCTTGTAATATTATAAAGCAACGTTATCGAAATGTTTCTAATCTTACGTTATTATAAAGCTTTTAATCGTGTCCCGTTTAGTTGACGGACAGCCGTAAACAGCACAACAACCCACCATGATGATATTTCGTTAGGAATTAGATGTTCGATACCAGCCCTTCGTTGAGTGCTCCTAGCGTATCCGAAACGGCCTGAGGGGTGAGGAAGCTTGAAATTGGCGGGGGGTGGGGAGTGTCCGTTCTATCTATATTATCTACTAGCTTATACCCGCGACTTCGTCCGCGCCACATATTTATTAAAGTAATTGAGGCAGTACCTACTCGTATGCCTACTACCATACAAATTCACGTTTCCTAAACAAAATCGGTCTAAGTCAAAGTTTTATATTTATTAATAAATGTACAATTTACACGACAAATTACAAAAAAAACTATGTTCTCAAAAAATTAATCAAAAACAGACTTTAATTTAAAATCATATTGGGACGGTCCACCAAATTTTATTAGAGTCTATTAGTAGATATTAGTAGATATATCGTCTGATTACATGAACGCAAATTTTAGTTTGTTGTTCATATTTCAAAAACCGCCCCACTGATTTCGATAAAATTTATATGACCACCTCTGAACTATAATCTACCAACCAAAAAAAATAACCATCTAAATTGATTCACAATTCATTCAATCCAGTTGTATTTCCAACTGGATTGATAACCTCCTCCTTTTTTGAAGTCGGTTAAAAATAGCATACAAAGAGTGCAAAAATCCTTCCATACACACATTTACTCCTCATTTCCACTCTTTTCAACTCTTTTTCTGTGATAAAAAGTCGCCGTTGTCCTTTCCTAAGTCTAGTCTATCTGTGCAGCAAATTGTAACAAACTCTTTAAGTGGCTTAGGCGTTAGACGGCAACGGACAGAGAGAGAGCTACTTTCATATATATAATTTCATATTAGAATTGAAAACAGGTGTTCCTGATCATTTTATAGGAGGCAGTTGTAAAAGATTACCGAAAAGTAATACGTTTACTCCTCCAAAAAACTCATTTTCGCAGTTCTGAATTTGCCTTAATCGAGCGTCCATCATGCATAACATTTGATAAGACACCATGGAAATCTCGTCGACTATCAAAAATTCTGTCTGATACGCCATTTAGTGGCTGCGCCCATCAAGCCCTTTTATTTGATACCCATGTTGATGGGATTGATAAAACCTAAGTTATCCGCCATTGTGTAGAGGCCACCATCTTGGATTTTAATTTTATATAGTACGTTGTATTCTACTGGTTGAGCACTTTCATTTGATACCCATATTGATGGGATTGATAAAACCTACGTTATCCGCCATTTTGTAGCGGCCGCCATCTTGGATTTCAATTTTTTATAGTATATTGTATTCTGCTTGTTGAGCCCTTTCATTTGATACCCATGTTGATGGGATTGATAAAACCTACGTTATCCGCCATTTTGTAGCGGCCGCCATCTTGGATTTCAATTTTTAATAGTATATTGTATTCTGCTTGTTGAGCCCTTTCATTTGATACCCATACGGGTAAAAGTAAGGTGGCACTTCATATGCCGAAACATAAACACCGCACTTATGTAACCTGACACCCGTTTTCCCGCCAAATTTGTAAAACGCGAAAAGCGGCCAGTGTATCAAGCGGTTATATAAGTATCCCCGTAGTTAGAATTTATAAAATTGCTGGAACAAACGTTTATCGACTCCATTTCAAGTGTCTAGATACAAAGTTTCATGGTAGTCATATTGAACTTCCAGACTTTCACCCCCAATTCCACCCCCGTAGGTACAGTTCAAAACTACAAAACTGCTTAAATATACCTACATTTTATGGTTTCGTGTTAAATATCTAGACGTAAAGTTTCATAGTTCTTCAACAATGACGAAGTTTTCCATATAAACTTTCATCCCTTATTTTAACCCTTTTAACCCTTTTTTCGGAACAAAAAGTAGCCTATGTCCTTTCTCGGGATCTATTCTATCTATGTATCAAATTTCATCAAAATCTGTTGGTTGGTTTAGGCGGTAAAGACGGACAGACAGACAGACAGACAGACAGAGTTACTTTCGCATTTATAATATTAGTATGGATTCTATGGCAATACCCTCAAAACTTCCTTTTACGAGTACGCAATGCGTCCGCTGCAGCGACTGTAGTAAACGACGTGCCGTTTTGACACCTTTTGGGTTTGACGTTTTTAAACGCTAACGTGAAATCCTTGGTTTTCACGTCAATGGTTTTCCTCAACACATTTCTTTTAATTTTGAGAGGCGCTGCCTGTTCACGGGCCGACGTGACAAAAATAATATAACTTAATTGTTCCCCCGGCCGCGGCCGCACGGCGCGCGCGTTACTGAGATCTGATTTTTCTGTAATTGACCAATTTTCGTGACAAACATGTATAGCTTGTATATTAGGACCGAGAGACGTATAACGTTATATTTGGTTTTCTGACGATAAAAATGTTTTGTTTCCGTAGTAAGAGGAGACACTTCCACAAGAGTGACAAGGCAAGAGCGATCAGGCCTATATTATCCTACTTATTATACCTATTATAAATATCAACGTTTGGATATACGAGATATACTCGTACGTATGTTTGTTGCTCAATCACTTCGTAATATCTGAACGGATCTGATTCAAATTTGGAACACAATTAAGTAACAGCCTTGAAGAACACATAGGCTTTATCCTGGGAAAGTAACGGGAACGGCAACTACGGACACGGACAAACCCCGGGGCGCGGCAAGAGCAAACATAAAGTTGGATATTAATCTTTATAAATAAATATAGTCCGGGCGCGGCGGGGGGAAACAACGATGTGTGTTGTGATTGAGCCCCGTACTGTTTAAATATTATTAAAGTAGGATGGTTATGTGACATTTTGATTTTTTTTTCTATACATAATGACATTCTTTGACATTGCTCACACGGCTGAACTGCAAGAGTTACTACCGCAAGACCTTGGATTTAAACTACATACTTGTCAAAGTCCATAACAGCATCCTGCTGAAGCACAAGGCGTAATTGTGCTCACCAAACATATCACACTTACATAGCACAAATGGATAGAAGCCAGAAATTAATAGACGATGAATCAGATGACATATAATATGCTACAACCGATTAAAAGCTAAAAATGAAAAAAAGAAGAAGAAACTTGATCAGCTGACTATTATTATCATTGTATAAATTCAGACCAATGGAAACTGTGTTGCCAGACATATTGCATGCCTCTAGAAGAAGAGGCCAGTTTGTATGGGTCAATTATTGAAATGATTTGTATCACCTTATCTTACCTGCACACAGCAATAAAGATTTTTGTATTTGTATACTGTGACTATTGTGTCACTGTGTGTGTGATGTGGTTACCGCAGCGATCGCTGATGGCCTGGGAAGCGCCGCTGAAGGGTGTGGGACGATATGCGTGTGAGCGTACAGCTGGCGCTGACTGATTATAATGGGAGGGATACACATGTAATATTATAACCTTTTAATAGTTACAGCGAATTTTTGGAGAGTGATGGCAAAGTTTCCATAAAAATGTAAAAAAAATGAATTGGTTCTGTACCATTGTATTTGTAATTGTATAATGCTTGACAGATTTCTGTACGGTAATTATTATAATACAATGAGATGGTATTTTCTTAACTTTCTTAAATGTTTACAATTTGTATGCTCTTTCCTTCGTTTTTAGTTTTTATTAATTGACGGGTAAATTGTACATTTATGAATAAAGTACTTTGACTTTGTAATATACCTCTAGATTAGATTATACGCGCTCGCAATATAACGCAAAGCAGTTCGAGCGGTTGCTCCTGCAGAAATTGCGACCTCATCTAACGCCCAGGGACGAGTAGTACGACATCGTTTCAAGGTTGATGTTCCAAAAACGCAAATGAAGAGATTTGACTCCACGTTTGTGATAAGAAAGTCTAGGTTGTGGAATGCGTTGCCTGATTGGGTTTTCCCCGATGGTTACAATCTTGGTGTCTTCAAATCGAGAGTGAATCGGTTTTTTCTAGGTAAATACGTTCCACCATAGACCGCATCGTCACTTAAAGAAAAAAAAACGAGGGTCAAACAGCGGGCACTGCATATATATAAATCTCTATATGTAAATCGAGGGTTCGATTGGAGGTGTCCTTCATTAGGAACTTGTTGACTCAATTAGATCAACTCGTGTATCGATGAGTGTCGGATGCCGAGCGCGGCGCGGCGCGGGAGCCTTAGTACGAGGTGAGTAGTTAGCGAGACGAAGTTACACATTATTGGATAGAAATTACGACAGTGCTGCTTTAGATATTAAGAGCACTCTAACTTTCCATAAGAACACTGTTACTTTTTACTCTGGGCGCGTTGGGCAATTTTGACAGAGCAAATACAACGGAACTGTAACACTGTAGTCGTTAGCGTCACCGACATCTCTTTATCAAAGTTTGTGCGTATAGGTAGTATATACTGTACATTGCGTGGGTAGTGCTCACTACTGTCGGTACTGCCGGACCACTACTTGTGTTGTTTTAGAATATAGAGTGAAAGGACAACCAAGATATACCTACGCTTGATGGTAAACGTTAGGCACTTGTCCCGCCCGTCATGTTACTCTATCCATATACTATAAAAAATAACATCTGCTCATTATATGAAACAGCACCATACATACGGTTAATTAGAATAACGAGTCCAAATCGCTGCAAAGTGTTTCATGCAGAATTAATATACGTTTGAGCGCTTTGCTTTTTGCTAAGCAACATCACGGTCTAGAATGTGACGTTTACCTAGAAGGAACCTATTTACGCAAGATTTGAAGATGCCAACGTGTTTTGTATTGTCTTATAAACTCTAAACACAATATTTGTACGTAACTCAAAGTTTCGCAATCTACCAAAACTCATACTAAGGGAAGGGAATAATTATCATAACATAATGATTGAGTCCTCTCCGCCAGGCAATAATACCGTATTGGGAATTAGACGAGCTCATGTTTGCTGAGCCTCGGCAACTAATTATTGTAATGTTGATTGCCATGTTTGCATCCTAATTGAGTATTAATACACTAATTACACTATATACTAGATAATACTAGGGGCCCGTTGCCCGTCCCAACTTCGATTCGGTTGAATAACTGATCTTTACAGCCTGTTGCGGCGCCATCTGTTCGTATGATTCATGAAACTTACGACAGACAGACAGAAGCGCTTTATTATGCACACCAGTAACAAATCCAAATATACAAAAAAGGGATACTTATAACTAGTGCCATAAACTTACGACTTGTAACATGTGATGTAAAAAAATTATCTAAGGTGTTATCTCTTCGAGAAACGTGTGATCAATAACAACAATCAATATTAATAATCAGTTTCTTGTTAATTATAAAGTATTCTGACTATTAATCGCAATTAAAACTAACGTTTCTTTGTTAGTTGAATCCACGGGTTGAATCAAATTACACATAATTAATAAATATCGGTGGACATTTCACACGCAGTGCCATCTGACCCCAAACTAAACAAACCTTGTACTATCGCAGGCAGATAGCTGATAATAATAAATGCCAAGTCGTGAAAATCAATTGTCTTGATGAACACTCAAACATGATGAATCATACATCATACTGAATTTTTATAAAAGTGTGTTTGTCTAATCAGAGAGTTTAATTCTGGGTTGTTTATTTGAATACAACCTTCGAGACCACAAAGTAGCTTAGAAAAAACCCTCCAGGCCATCTATGTTTGTGCTTGATGATACAGTTTACAAAGAATACGTTATTTAATAGCTGGGAGAAACTGTAGAACATAACGAGTGTATTTACATAGATAAATCCTAGACACTTGGCTAACTTGGCTCATCGACCCAAAATGTGTCCTGTCACTCTTCTCTGTCTTGAACTCACAGAGACGTGCAGCTCATGTATGTCTCGTTCCACTTGGTCTTGCCATCACAACTTGGGGCGCCCCACCAGCTGCCCACTGCTGGAGACCTCTAAATAAGCACACTTAGCTTTTAACTCTAATTCGTTTTATTGCATTTATCAAGATTACAAACACACTTAGGATAAAATCTTAAAATGTAATCCTCGTAGCGTATAGTATTTTCCAGCCTTGTCTCTAAACGCAACTTTGTCGTGCGGCCGTGAGATAGAAATGGGTACACAAATGAAAAGTGAATAGATACCTACATAAAACATATCTAAATTAATTAGGTAGCAATTATTGGCTAAAATTTGATAGATATAGATTCAAAAATTGGCAGTGGATAGAAGTGAAAACTAGTAACTCAGGATCTGATAGCTCACTTTGGAAACAACGCGGTGGAAACTGGAGGGCGTCGCCATAGCCATGGCCATCTAGGGCATCTGAGTTTACCCGAAGATTTATTTCCTTTACGAACATGATGCTTGAACTCAATTCACAGTCCACGGAAAACATGTATATGGTGCGCCAAAAGATGTTTTCACTTCAAGAACAATAAAATCTAATCCATAAAATTACTTAGATCCATTATCGGATATACATTAATTCCGACAATCAAACTCGTGTCTGCTCGTGTTTCAGTAGATAGTCTGGTTGACCGAACTAACAGTAAATTAATAATTACGTCTGCGTTGTTAAGTGATACATACTCGTAGCTTTCCTCTGACAATTTCACAGCTGGTCTCAAACTACATAATCCTTGTACAAATCCGTCAGAACTAAGTGAACTTACAACTAAGTGCGCACAGGGCACAAGTTCACAATACAAAGGAACTTGTAACTTAATATGCTGACTCGTGTGTCGTACAAACCCCGGGAAGATGTAAAATCATTCCCTGGTATAGCTGGGTAAGTGTCGTCCACTCAGTTCGGTGACAAGCGTCGCCTCTATCGAAATTCCATATTACCTTCGACGGCTGTTGCTTCTTAGTGGCGTAGTTCAAATTATTGGACACAAGACTGGTGCCGTGGTGCATACTTTACGTAGCTCTACATGACGTCACGGCCCGAGAATGAAGATAAATTCCAGCCCCCGCCGGGTGAGGGGGCAGGTCCCGACGAGTTCTCACATGCCTTGTCCTTATTATGAGAACAAGTTAGGCCTACACGCTCCCTGCTAGATACTAGCCTAGTTATACTTAGTAGCTGTAACTGGAAGCTACCAGTGTATTAGTAAACTTTATTTGAGAGTTTCAACGCACGGTGCTGAAACGAGGACAGAAGACAGTGAAAACGAATCGTAAGTTCGAAGTCGGTCAGCGATTATACATTTGGAATGAGATGATGAAAACTAAACCGATATTGTAAACACCACATTTGCAAACCGAAGTGGCAGTAGTCGACTCGGGAACACCGCAGGTAAACCCGTGTCTGCTAAAAAGTTTCATGATTGTGATTGGTGAAATATTTAGTTAAATATTATTTTGAATTTGTAATTTTATTTGAATATTTTTTGTATTTTACACTGTAATTTAATTAATTTTTTGAAGTGTGATTCAGATGTTTTTTTTTCATATGTTGTATGTTTTTTGCATGCCGAAAAGGAGTATAGCGAACTACTTCTTGTAACAATTCCATAAATAATAACTTTACTTTTCTTTAAACCAGCGGGGCACTGCTAGTCTACACTAATATAATAAAGCTGAAGAGTTTGTTTGTTTGCTTGAACGCTAGGATCTCGGGAAGTACTGGTCCGGATTGAAAGATTCGTTTTCTATTGGATAGTCCATTTATCGAGGAAGGCTTTAGGCTATAGAAAATAACTCTACTATTAATTAAAGCGGAGCATGAAACAAGAATGTAACAAAATCGGGAAAAAATATTCCCCTTTTGAGAGTTTTCGTACGTTTCGTGCTTTGACATGACATATGACAGCATGTGTCAAAGATTGCGTCATTGAATTTCAGTAATCTGTGCATTGAATATAATCTTTACTAAAATTTTTTTCTAAATCTGAGTTGGTACGACCAATTTCCGACAGGTGGCGTAGGAGGTTGCTGAAGAGGTGATTTGTTTGAAATCGATATTCTCAGGAATGAGTGAACTGATTTCAGTCATTCTTTCACCGTTGGATATGTACGGGATCCCGATGAGTGCTATATACTACGGGCGAAGCCGGGGCGGGCATCTAGTTTATAATATCAGTATGATTACTATTATGTAACATACTTATTTGTACATAGACATACGAATAAACTTCAGTATTCATCATAAAAAAATTGTAGGAATCGAACCCTCGAACCTTGACCTTGACCTTGACCTTGAGGATAGACTTATGTAGGTACATACTACCAACTGAGCTATGAGGTCAGTCTATAGTACAAACTATATCTCTATACGGAAGTTCCGGCTGTTCTAGTCGGGAGAACGGCGCCTACCGATCCGGAGACCCCGGGTTCAAACCCCACACACACCACTGTCTTTTCGAAGTCATATGTGTAATGCCGCTAACTTAAAAACGGTGATAGAAAACATCGTGAGGAAAACGAAATGTACCTAGATTTTCGAAATCATGTGTCATTCACAATCCCGCACTGGGCCAGCGTGGTGGATCGTGGCCTTAACTCTCTCCTTGAGAGAGAAGGCCCGAGTCCCAGCAGTGGGAACATTTAGTGGGCTGTTGATGATTGATGATGATATCTCTATAGAAACAAGCCTGTCAGTTAGTTCCGCTCGCCGGCGCCGGTCGGCGGGCGAGCCGTGGTGCACAGCATAGTGGCAGGCGGTGATTGGAACCGGAGCGATTCACATCACTATTTGGATAGTGTTAACTCTACATTCGCACATTGTATACCTAGAGAAGTCTATTTGTAACAATTATAGTTTATTAACTACACTAAACTTGAAACCTAGAGCAAATTAAGGGCTCCTTGGCAGAGTTTGCTACAGGCCCCGCGCTAGCTTTATTTTCGACACTGTTTGTCTGTGTTTGATTTCGTAGTTCTAAAACAAATAACTCGGATTTGATAGTTTCGTTGTTTAAATCAAACCGTAAGCAGCGCTATCAATGTTGTCCACTGCTGGGGCTTGGGGTTCTTCGTCAGGAAGAGGAAATCAAGGCCATACCCTACCACACTGGCAAAGTGTGAGTTGGCGGATAAAGTCCTCTAAAGACGTTGTTTCTAGGAGTATACCGGTTTCCTCACGATGTGTTAATTCATCAGTCCAATGGTGATTACTCGTACAAAGTACTTTATCTGCCTTTTTTTTGTCTAAAAAAAAAACAAAACCACCGTATTTAATTGAAAAGTCAATCTGACTTAATTTCATTAATAAGGTTATAAAAACTCATGGAACGGTTTCGAACGAACGAACGAAAATCGATTTATTTCAAAACTCACGAGACCGCTGGTTTTCGCGGTTTCGCAGCCGCCCGCCGCGGGGGAAATTATCGCCCGCGTGGCGGGCGACAAGCGCGGGAGAAACGCGACGTGCGTTGTGCTTGCAAGTTTTACATAATTATATTATATCAGCATTCTACAGAAGCGGGCCCGAACCGTGGCGGGTGCAGCTGAAAATAGATCTGTGAGTTATTAGCCTAAAAGTTAACTATTGCACTTACCTACACTTGAGCGCAATCTCGCCTGATGGCAAGCAACGATGATATTCCGTTACGATAGTATTACGCTATATTCTGGAACGTGCTTCCCTACGAGAGGTAGAACCAATTAACTCTCGATTGGAATACGCCAAGATTGTAACCACCGAAACCCCCACTCAGGCAACGCATTCCACAGCAGCAAGAGTTCGTTCACTACAAAGTATGTACCCCACAACAGGTATATAACTATATACCTGTAGTGGGGTAACTAGAGAGACTTTGTCGCGTGTCGCTTTAATCATAGCGCAAATAATCCCCTCGCCGAGATGAGGCTTCTTTGAAGCAAGTGTTGCCAGCGTAGGGTGGAGATGTGCAGGAAAATGGCAACCGACGCGGAATAAGGCAAACACGATAATATCTGCTTATCTCAACACATGGGAGGGTGTAATGGGAAATGTTTGAGGTGTTCACTGACCTACATTTTTGTACAAAGCTTTTTATACAACCTTTTATCTCGATCTTTGCTTGCATCAGCTTTAATATATTTTCCTTTCCCTCTATGCTTGTAGTCGAAAAATTTGTTGAAATTAGTTTCCAAGTTTGCAACTACTATTCATAAAGTAACTAGCACTAATTATTCCCATGATATATTATAGGTGTTGTGTTTTTCCATGCGATACTCGTATTTTGAATATATTCAAAATTTCAACCAGATATGTTCAGACGTTTCGACATGAATGAGCAAAAAAAAATCAAACTTTGGTATTTATAATATTAGACGGATATATAATGATGAGACGAGCAAGACAAGCGCCTGACGGTAAACGCGCTAGCTCAATACAGCATAGAGTTACGCAACTAATGAATCTTACAGAACCCATCACCCAGTGAAATACTTGTAAGATTTATTTCTTTGCCCTCTAGCTCTTCAAACTGGAACGCAGTAATTAGCACATTACTAAGTACTTATGGATAGAATAAGGACCAAAAATATAGTCATCATCATCATCAGCTGAGGCCTATGCGCAGCAATGGACGATGGATTATGGGAATAATACGCCACTCAGCCCGATCCTCGGTCTTACATTTTCCAACCGCCACCAGCCATCTTTCGTATATCGTCACTAAACCTAAAAATATAGTCTTTCCTGGAATCTACCAATACCTACATCACCCAGTTCATCACACAGATTTAGACTAGCGTGCGGGGCTTTGTCTTCCTTAAATAGAATGATGAGACTTAATATTACAATAAAGAGTTTTGACCTTTCTGTTTTATTGTTTCTTAGAATACATTACTAAAGGTCTACTAAAGTGGTATCCACGATGTCGTCGGCGTTGAATTTTAATAAATGATAAATTCTTCAGTAGCTGGATTTATTTTATACATATATCATGTATTTATTTTTAAGTTTACACTTGACAGGCATCTCGCCTTACGTTAAGCGACGAAGTGGTCTACAATTTATAAACCGGTCTCCGGTTGCGGTCTCCGGTCGCTGTCTCCGGCCGCTGTCTCCGTGTAAACCGTGAGGTATTGTATTTGTATATCTCCAATGTGAATATTATAAGAAAAAAAAACGATTTACATCCGATTTTAAGACACACACAACAAGAAACGATGTCGCTTTTTCGAACTACGAGAAATTCGATAAAAAAATGGGCAAGGTGATATTATATATATTACAGATGAGCCAGATCAGTTGTACACTCTCCGAAGTGTAGCCGATAGAAATCCGATACACTAGTTTTTTTGCAAAATAATGTAGTGTCGTCTATGTCTTCAATGCTCTTATTTCGTTTTCGTTCGTTCCTTTCGGTTTGTTTCCTTTTGTTCGTCATTGATCAACATTTCAACTTTCTCATAATATCAATACCTAATATTAGAAGAACGGGGCCATAATGCGTGTACTTAAATATCGTATAACAACAACAAATCAAGATAATTGGCAACATTAAAGCCAAAACCAGTTCTCGCTAACATAAACAAAAGAAAAAAAATGTGAACGTAAAGAAAATGAAAGTTGTATTTTTAAGCATTGGTTTCTTTGAGCGGCTCCCAGAAGCCGCCGCGACCCGAACAAACACATTAAAGATCGGTGCCCGTCAGAGGAAACAATTAAAAGCGAGCGGGCCGGGGAGGGGGAGGGAGTCCTTCTGGAGGAACCAAGAGTAAACAAACGTCCACCGAGACTCCAAGCTAGAACAGGGAACCACTCACGTCTGTAGCGTGAGGCCCTGAACCTGAGGGAATTGAAAAAGATGCGATACTTGCTTTTTGAAAGAACGGGGGGAAAAAACATCGTAACGAAATAGGCATGTTCTTAGAATGTATCTAGGTCAAGAGCCATCCACCAACCAGCAGTCAACGTGGTGTATTACAGCCTTGGCTCTCTCCCTGCGAGAGAAGGTCCCGGAGTCCCAGCCGTGGGAACAATTAGCGGGCTGCTTATGTTTGCCTGTTACGAAACATTGCGCAAGAAGCGCTTTTGTGTTTCTGCTGTTTTTTTTTTACTTTTATAGGTTTACACTTGACCGCCATCTCGCCTGATGTTAAACGATGATGCGGTCTACGATGGAGCGTGTTTACCTAAAAAAACCGATTCGCTCTCGATTTGAAGACACAAAGATTGTAACTATCGGGAAAAAACCCTCTCAGGCAACGTATTCCACAGCCTTGACGTTCTTATCACAAAAGTAGAGTCAAATCTCTCTGTTCGTGTCTTTGGAACATCAACAATGAAACGATGTCGCTTTTTCGAGTTACGAGAATTCCGATAGAAAAAAGGGCAAGATGGTATTAGACTAGCTGGGACTAGCTTTCTCTCAAAAGGAGAGAGTCAAAGAAATAAGCTAGAAATAATACTCAGTGGTGTAGCCCGAATTTGAACTTACGACTCACGATCGTGAGACGTTCCAGTCACTTGGCCACCACGGCTTCGTAAAGCTATAAAGCCTTATTGGAATACTTTTATGTACACTGTACACTACTACAGATCACGTTTAATCAGAAATAGACCGAGTGCATCACTTCACTTACCTACGATTATTAAAATTACATGGCATAGTGATAAATCAACACCAGCGTCGAGCGTACTGAATTGATAGAAAATGCATTGGACTCTTCATGTTTCATTAGCTGCGTGATACTGTGTTGCTTTGGGCAGATTTCTCATAATCGAGCATATATGTCCTACTGGTCTCTTCAGACATTATTATAAAAAGTATTAAAAAGAATAGTGTGTCTTTTCGTCTATCAGAATTAACTACGCCTGTAAGTAGACCGGCTACAATCATGGTCGCCAATGTACTGCGTTCGTTAACCAGAAAACGGGAAATGTAGATAGTTGTTTGAGTTGAAAGCGTTTATATTTGTTGTGTCGGGGCCCGCGGGAGCCGCTCGGCCTTCCAGGGAAAAACAAAACAATTAGTATGAGGGTTGAATTTCAAATGAAATTAGGTCAAATTATTTCCTGCACAAAACACCGTCTCATTGTAGCTCAATCACAGCGGCGCGTGACGACTCGTCTTATGTTTACTTGTTTAGGGAGAGTTCTCCGTGAATACGACAATAAAACGTATTGTAATATTGTTGTTTCGGCAAAATTAATTGAAGCTTATTAGCTTAATTATAGAGGTAAGATATACTAATATTATAGAGGTCAATTTTGTACAATTATTAAATCATATTCGCAAAGAAATTTAAAAAGATAATTATACAAGTTAACAAATTATACCACGGATATTACAGTCATGTGATCGCGTAATATAATAACTAAAATAAGCATAAGCATCCTAAGGTTGTCTGGAAGAGACCGCTTTTAGCAATAAGGCCGCCGATTGTAACACTAGTTTTATTGTATTTTTGTTTTACTGTGTTGTTTATATAGTATCTATGTATATCTATCTATCTATAAGCAGCCCACTTTATGCACTGCTGTGACTTGGAACCTTATCTCACAAGGTCTGAGTCGAGGTAATAACCTGCTACACTGCGCTGGTCCAGTTCAGCTTGTCGGATAACGCATATCCTCGAAAGATGTCTCCCTTGGAACATGTTGGTTTTCTTACGTTATTTTCCTTCGTTGTTAAGGCTTTAACAAACTTGTTCATTTGTACTCGGAGAAATAATCAAAAGTGCAGCTGGAATATGAACCTACTGTGGTATGGGCCGATGATTTGTCACAATACGGAGCTTAGTATTATATTGTCCTAATGGGAGGTACCTATTGTTAATCAATGAAAATCTATTTCAGTTTACCTCTAGGTGTATGATCTTATTGAACTCAATTGAAATATAACTTTGGTCTAATTATCCTACGAGTTATGTAGTGGAAGGACTCCTAGCAGAGTCCGCCTGGGGAAGTACCGCACCTTCACCAGGTACTCTACCGCCAAGCAGTAATGTGCAAACATTACTGTGTTCCGGTTTGAAGGGCAATGTTTCCAGGGAAATCACAGAGTTTAGAGATATAACATCTTAGATCTCTGAGTGACGAGCGCAGTGTTGTGCTAGTTAATGATTTGGATTCTTCATGTTCCAATAGCTGCGTGTCACTGTGTTGTTATGTGGCAGGCATGTTGCTTTCTTGTCACTCTTTATTTAAAAAAAAGAGTATTTAGCGTATGGAAACTAATCTACAATCGTATTAGCTAGCGTTATCTGCTACAGAACGCAACTTCGACAGCAAAGGTAAGTTTAGACGAAGATTATTTTCCGCCGCCTAAATTATGGCGCCTAAAATAGGCATCATATTAACACCTTCGGTTTAATTTTCGCGGCATGCCAGCGCCGGCACGAAATAAAACACACAGCTATCTTGTGGTGCCAGTGAACTCCGTCCAAAGCTTCCCCTGCTGCGTATTTTTCTAAACGACTAATGTAGGTTTCCTGGCCACAACGCAAGTTTGCCATTTCAAGATAGTCTCCGTCTAAACCTCAAGTGGCTGGCAGTGTAAAGTACTTACACGGATATTCACAATATATGATCGAGAGCAACACAGTATGTTAGTAAGGTGGAGTGCGTCGCCCTCCCCCCGCGCCCCGCGAGTCTCCCGGAAACGGCCCCATTGTGGGCAGTGAAAGGAACTGGCGCATTGTGCCGATAGATTCCCGATCAACTGCGCTATGAGCATCATCCCGGGAACAATGGACGCCTCACTATTGTCTTCCGCCGCTGCCTAATGTTATCTAAGGCTGAGTACGAATCACGGATGTACGAATCCTTTCACGTATCATCATGCTGACGTGGAGCTATAAACATAACCGAGAGGATTCGTGAACCAAGTTTTGCGAGAAAGGTTTACTTTACGAAAAACTACTAGCTTATTGGTTTTTTATCGGATGCACTTCGGAGAGTGTGCAACTGATCTGCATGATCTAATACCATCTTGCCCTTTTTTCTATCGGACTTCTCGTATCTCGAAGAAGTGGCATCCTTTCATGGTTGATGTTCCAAAGACACGAACGAAGAGATTTGACTCTACTTTTGTGATAAGAACGTCTAGACAACAACAGGCAACGAATTATTATTGAATAGTTTAGACATTTTTACGAAAGTGAATTTAATTAAACCTTTCATTTCAGTCGTTGTAATGTCAACCAATCGCATTTTTAGGGTTCCGTAGTAAAACGTAAAAACGGAACCCTTATAGATTCGTCATGTCTGTCTGTCTGTCTGTCCGTATGTCACGCACTTTTTGCCGAAACTATGAGAACTACACTGTTAAAACCTGGTAAGTAGATGTATTCTGTGAACAGCAATAAAAAAAACAATATTTTTCTTTTTATTTTCCTCATTCTGCACTTGAACCGAACGGACGTATATCTAATTTAAATCTTCTGGCGCGCTATTGTACTACTATTGTGTTTGAATTTTGAACAAGTGAAGGCTATCTGCGGACATCGGTCCTTCTCGTTTCATCTTGAGGGCTTCCCCGTTGTGAGTCGCGGCCATTTTGCAATGTGTCGGACCTCTTGCTCAAGATTTCTCCGTGCATCGGCGCCTCCTGCTCTCTCTTAAGGACTTCCCCGTAGCGCACCGCGGCCATATTGGTGAGTGTCGGACTTCCCGTTCTTACCTGCGCACTGAGCTGCGGCGACTGACAGCTGGGCTCAATTTGACAAGTTGTTTGGCTGCACAAAGATTGTCGGTGTTGAGATTCGAACCCGGGTCTCTCGCCGGTGCGTGCTCGTCTGACCTGCCCCTTGTACGACTGAGCTACGGGAACGTGAGGCGCTGCGTCGAAATTAGCAATTGTATGCAACAATATATTATTCGCGCTTTACTACATTTGTAGATTTACAACATACTCTCTGCTTTCTACATTTTGGTGAATCAAAGATGAACTGTCACGGATGCAACATAGATTTGGGCGGTGACATTGGTTACTTAAGGTGTAGATCATGCACGACGGAATTTTGTTATGTATGTTTAGGTTTAGCAGATACATCCACAAAGGAGATCACCAGTGAAATAGCTGCTTCCCTAAACTGCCCAAATTGCCAAAATATCACCAGACGTAGAAAGGGCGACAATACCCCATGCCGCGGCAACCAGATGCAGTCCCTCAACAAAACTCTCGGCCCGCCTGGAGAGGGGGACGGATCCAGTGACGCGGAGATTTCATCAGGGACATTCCTGAATAAAATAGAAAGCACTACCAAAGTAAAAAAATTTGATACAGTTGCTACAAAAAGCTCACAAGGCGCTAGTAAGAAAAATTCAGGCGCTTCTATAAAAAACTTTGTAGGCGTTTCAACCAAGTCTATTCCCACCGCCACTCAAAGAACGTCATCGGGAGCCGATTTGATGCATGAACCGGTCACTATGGAGAGTATCAGTAAGCTATTTGACGCTAAATTAGCTCCGAACGCCGCGTTTATGATGAGCTTGAGATCCGCTTTGAAGAAGGATATTCAGAAGATGGTGGCTGTCGAGGTTAATCAGGCCATTCAAACGGTGAAATGCGACCTCACGGCCACAACTGATTTCATTTCTGCGGAGCAGCAGGATATCAGATCTCAACTAACCTACAGAGATAATACTATTAAGTCTATAGAGTCCGAACTGGCCGACTCAAAAGACAAAATTAGGAAATTGGAGGCTCGCATATCAGGTGTTGAGAAGATCTCCCGCAGCCTTAATCTTGAAATTCAGGAAGTTCCTGAGGCCAAAAACGAGAACCTGGAGAGTCTATTTAAGAAACTCTGTGAGTGTTTGCAGGTTGCGGTGTCGGACGGTGACATCAGGGCATGTCGTCGTGTCGCGAAGATGGACTCGACATCTAAGAGACCCCGCAATATTCTTGTTTCTCTTTCCTCGCAGAGATTACGCGATCTCATCTTGTCTTCTGTTACACGCTTTAACAAGTCCCACGCTAAAGATAGATTGAACACTGCGCACATCGGCCTCACTGGGGAAACCCGCAGGATATACCTTGCTGAGCACTTGCCCCCCGAAACTAAAGAACTACACACGAGCGCAAGAAAATTTTGTAAAGATAATGATTATAAATTTGTATGGGTGCGCTTTGGGCAGATTTACATACGTAAGGACGAACAAAGTCCTGCAATCCATGTAAAAAACACTGATAGTCTTAAAAAGTGTCGTTAATTAGTGAATTTATCTTTTCCTTTTTCTACCAATAAAAACAGTTTTGTTATCTAGTAATTAATACTGGTTAATAATGGTTAATGTCTATTACCAAAATGTTAATAGATTTCGCTCAAAATTAACAGAATTTCAACTAAATTTATTAAGTGCAAATTATGATATTGTATGCCTGACTGAAACAAATTTAAACAAGAGCGTTTTTGATGGGGAAATTGCAGATTCTCGCTACAATATTTTTAGGCGCGATCGTTTAGAAACTAACTCTGCGAAAAGCGAGGGCGGTGGTGTTCTCATTGCCATTAAAAATCATTTCAAGTTATCCGTCAGGCATCTTGGGATAGCGGTATGGAGGATATCTGGTTAACTGTTGTAACTGAAAATTGTAATATTCCGAAACTTAACATTTGTGTCTGTTACCTTCCTCCTTACTTAAACTTAACTATGTTTGATGAATTTTATACTAACTGCCAAAATATTATACTAAATAATTGTCAGGATAGCAACTTCCTTATTATCGGTGATTTCAATACTCCTGAATACTCACATGATGTCGACTGTACGCAGATTTCAAATTGTAAAGGGCTCTCGCTTTTGACTGAATTTATGTCGCTGTGTCAATTGTATCAATGTAATCATGTAACTAATAAAAATGACCGAACTTTAGACTTGGTACTATCTACAGTCGGATCGCTCACTGTTTCCGAAACCGAGCTGCTTAGTTTAAAGGATGGGTACCATCCTGCTATCCAGCTTGACTTCCCAATAAATGTCAAAAAATTAAATGCTTAAAACTCCTACTAATAACACAAGGCTTAACTATTCCAAGTGTAATTATCCTGATGTACGACGAGAGCTAAATAAAACAGATTGGTGTGATATTCTTTCAAGTCCTGATGTAGATACGTGCACTGACACATTTTATGATACACTACTTAAAATCATTAAACAACATACTCTATTATGCACTCAAAATCTTATAATTATCCAATATGGTACAGCAAACCCTTAATTAAATGTAACGAAGAAAAAATAAATATCATAAGCTATTTAAAAAGTATAACAATCCTAGAGACTACGATACATTTTCTTTACTTAGAGAGCGTTTTAAGAGAATGGCTAGCCTATGTTATAAAAAATATATCGCATCGATTGAAGATTCTATGACTGATAACATTAAGCTATTTTGGCGACACGTAAACAATAGGAAAGGTAATGTATCAATACCGAGTGTTATGAATTTCGGTAACTCTACATCTTCTGATGGCTATGGTATATGCGAGTTATTTTCACAATACTTCGGTTCCGTTTTTGAAAATGACATACGTAATGATGTAGCTCATCACTCTCGACAGTCTAATCACAGAGATACACAATCACTTTCACATGTATCTCTAACTAATGATGAAATTTTGTCAAAAATTAAACAACTTGATGAAAATAAAGGTGCAGGTCCAGACCAAATACCTCCTTCATTTATAAAAATATGTGGTAGAGAATTAGCCGCACCATTAAGCATTATATTTAATAAATCTCTTGCAATGGGGGTCTTTCCGAGGTGTTGGAAAGTGGCGCATATAGTACCTATTTTCAAGGGCGGTGATAAGTCTCGCTGTGAAAACTATAGACCGATTAGTATTTTATCGTGTTTAGCAAAATTATTTGAGTCTTTAGTTTAAAATTACTTATATAGTCACGTTAAACCACACCTCTCTATTAAACAACACGGTTTTGTTAAGGGCAGATCTACTGTTACTAATCTGTTGGAGTATAAAAACTACCTTTGTAAGAGCTTTGCTGCTGGCGGTCAGGTAGACTCTATCTATACGGACTTCCAGAAAGCTTTCGATAAAGTTAATCACGGTTTACTTTGTGAGAAGATTTGTACCTACGGGTTTCACGGTAGCTTGTTTCGTTGGATAACCTCGTATCTCAGTAACAGGAGCCAGTTGGTTGCTCTGAAGGGGTTCCTGTCCTCTCCAATTCAAGTGATCTCAGGAGTTCCCCAAGGATCGCTCGGGCTCGGGCCCCTCCTGTTCATTATTTTTATTAACGACCTAATAGAACTTTTAAACTGTGAATGTTTGCTATACGCTGACGACTTAAAAATATTTAAAACCATTTCATCGTCGCGTGACTGTGACCTTTTGCAACATGACTTGGATACTGTTTTGGACTGGTGTAAAACTAATCACATGTTTCTTAATATTAGCAAATGCTTTGTAATAACGTTTTCTAACAAACGACTGAAGATAATCCATAACTATAAAATTGATAACCGAAACTTAACCAGATCTGTTGTTGCTAAAGACCTAGGAATTTTATTTGACGAAAAATTATCTTTTAGAGCACATTACCAACATATTACAGTGAAAGCTAATCAACTGCTAGGATTTATCTTCAGATCTACTAAGAATTTTAGAAAACCGAGCTCTTTTCTTTACCTATATTTCACTTTAGTAAGAAGCATCTTGGAATATGCCAGCCCTATATGGTCTCCATACTACAGAATTCACATTGATGAAATTGAAAGAGTACAGAGAAAATGTCTGAGACTATTGTGTTATCATCAGCATTTGGGTCGTCCTAAGTTGAGTTATGATAATAGACTAATAATGTACAACGTCCAAAAGCTTGAAACTCGACGAAATAACTTGATTTTACGTATCTATTTAAAATTATTCACTCCATAGTAGATGCTCCCGAATTGTTATCTCAATTTAACTTTAACATTAAGTACAGCGACCGTAGATCCAACACCATAAATGTTTTTGCTTTACAAATTCACAAGAACAATATTTCATATTACAATCCTCTAGTAAGAATGGCTCGACTGTATAATGAATTAGTCAGTAAAAAGAGTGAGGTAGACTTATTTTGTTCAAAATTTACAGCTTACAAAAATAATTTGAAAGATGTCCTCTATACCAAACCCGTCAAGTCGGGTACAACATCAGAGTTGTGCCTGGCAGCCACACCAAGCACATAATAACTAATTAATAATTAAGTATGTAATAAATGTCCTCGCACTCTATACGAGGGTCAAACTGAAAGTTCTTAGAACTGGCCACTTATAAACAATATAATAAAAAAATAATTCTATAATTTGAAAATAGAACTCTTTGCCAATATTACTGAGTATATACTTCATTCATTTGTCATTTGTTTTACGATTTGGCGGCAAATTGAAAATTGTCTGTGTCACGTCAACATGAATTTAACACGAAAAATTTTCGTGCAATGATATTTTATGACTTTCGATGTCATTTAAGTCAACAAGAAAGTTATGATAGACTACGATTGGCCTTTCACGATGAAGCCCCATCTCGTGCGACTGTTTACAACTGGTTTAATGAGTTTAAACGTGGTCGCACTAATCTCACTGATGATTTACGTGAGGGACGGCCTTCTACGGCGACGACTGAAGATAACATCTGTGTTGTGCGGCGTATGATAGAGACTGACAAAAGAGTGACCTATCAGCAGATTCGGACAAGCTTAGGCATCGGTATGAGTCAAGTGCACAAAATCCTACACGAACATTTAGCGGTCAGGAAGCTTTGCGCCCGGTGGATACCTCATAATTTGACTGAGGCTCAAAAACTCCATCGTGTGGATTGGTGCCGTAAAATGATTGAAAGATTTAACGGAGGTGACTCAAAGGCTGTGTTCGACATACTAACAGGTGACGAAAGCTGGATTTACTGTTATGATCCTGAAACCAAAAGACAATCTGCTCAGTGGGTGTTTCCTTTCGAGGAGTTGCCAACTAAAGTGAAGAGAGATCGAAGTGCGGGGAAAAATGGTGGCCTCGTTCTTTGGAAGGATAGGTCATTTCGCAACAATTGTGTTAGAGGATCAAAAAACAGTTTCTGCAGAATGGTACACCACCAATTGTTTGCCACTTGTCTTGGAAAAGTTCGAGAGAAACGACCTCGCAGTAGGATACCCTTCACCACGACAACGCCTCATCGCACACCGCCAAGCGAACGATCGACTATTTGGCGACATCAAACGTTGAATTACTGGGTCACCCGCCGTATAGCCCCGACCTCGCGCTTGTGATTTTTATTTATTTTCAAAAATTAAAGAAAAACTTAAAGGAAAGCGGTTTATGAATGCTGAAAAAGAGGTGGCTGCGTATCTCGATGCCATTGAAGAGACCCCTAAGGACGAGTGGGCAAAGTGCTTTTCCCAGTGGTTCCATCGCATGCAGCGGTGTATTGACGTGAATGGACAATATTTTGAAAAGATATAATAAAACTAATAACTGGCTAATGTAATCAGTTTTTGATTTTCTAAGAACTTTCAGTTTGACCCTCGTATTTCTGTATTCCTTCCGTAATTATGTCTTCATTATTTTATTTACGTTTTTATTGTATTAGTCCAATTTTGTAACTTTTGTCCTTTTTATATGTCTGTTCTTTTCGCTATTTAAGTATGTACACACTTATTTTTGAGCTGCATCCTAGTCTTAAGTTATGCCTAAGTTTCATATTGTGTTTATGTTTGTGGCTTGTATTGTGTGATAAATAAATAAAAAAAAATATATATTTTTAAATATTTTTGTGTAAAAATCTTGCCCCATTCTTAGAACTGAAACTCAAAAAACTTTTTTTCATCATTTATCTGAGATGTCTATCGATAGGTCTTCAAACATGAGATTGAGGTTTCTATATAATTATAAAATATAAAGAGGTTAATATGTTTTTTTCTACACTGCATAATTTGCGCGAAAGACACATCCAAAGTCGTAAAATGCGCCACAGAGATGAAAACATGAGATTGAAATTTTATACCATTATTGGGTCGCTTACAAATTTTTGGTTTGAAAAAACATCTTTATACGAACCATATTCAAAGTTGCTTGACTTCGGTGGGAAATCGAACGAAGCTCGGTTTCAGCAGACTCTAGAACCTGTATTGAAGATGAATGAAAATTATACATTGTTCACAACTTAAATTATCACTTATGATATAGGATTATACTATTTGTACTCGTATTTCTTCAAACAATCATCTCATACAATTTTATTTCTTTTTTAAACTATTTCTTTGAAATCAAGTTTCGTGTGCTAATATCCAAAGGAGGATATTATTTCGCCATGACGTGCTTCTCAACCTGAATCACGAGTATCAAATACGAACCGGTAATTTGTATTAACTTGTGAATTTCGATCGTTCGTAATTATAAATTTCATTTCATTTCATAAACCTAAACAAAGTTTAATAAGCTTCATGAAAATTGAACATAGCTTTAACTTTTACGTAGGTATAAACTATGAATTTAGATTAGGTGGGTAGGTAGCGGATATAAGAGCAGGATTTAATTAGTTTCTATGTTTTGAATTTAGGGTACAGGCTCAGTCAGGAAGACTACTGTTCTACTCTAGTATTGCTAAATATCGGTTTCTTCTAGGTAAACACGCTCCATCGTAGACCGCATCATCGTTTAACATCAGGCGAGATGGCGGTCAAGTGTAAAAACCTATAAAAGGTAAAAAAAATGTCGCACCAGGGACGCAGCAAGCGTCGTGGGCATGGCTCGGGGTGAGTTATTCGGGGGTTAGTTTTGGGGGGCAAATTGTTTGTCTAATTCATATTGACATTGTAGTTTCGTAGGTTTTTCAATTGTTTCTATGTTTTGAGGTTTCTCTTTGTGTTTAGAAGTCGTTGAATCTCGGTTTTATCTTTTTTTTTTTTACCATACTCGGTACATACAAATACAAAACCTTTATTGCTGTTTGCAGGTAAGTTAAGGTGATACAAAACATTTTAATAATTGACCCATACAAACTGGCCTCTTTTTCTAAAGGCATGCAAAAAAGTTAAAAACGGTTAAAAAACGCTCTCTAAAAGGAATGCTATCTGTCCTGGACCTACGGTCGTGCAGATAGGTTATGTAATCCTAATAGGAACCCTGCCCCGACATACGTATATTGTTTCATAGCCCAGGGGCATACAATGCGCACCGCAGACGTGGGTAGCATTTTTATGTTCGTGGCTCGGCTCAAATCGAACGGTACCATAAACATCAACACTTTATTCTTGCATACTATCAGCTAATACTACACACATGTGTTTGTATAATTAACATAAACGTGCGTACAAAGTTGCTTTGTTAATAGGCGTGATAGTAAATTCGTAATTTGGTGGACGCCCGCAACATCAGCCTACGCGAACGACATAGCGGGCTCAGATAGTCACCCATAAGACTATTTGATTATTATACCTACCTAATCTACTAGCCATAGCATTAAACTGTAGTTTTATACATCAGGCCAACACCCTGCGTCCTTATACATAGTTACCGACTTATGTGATAAGCTCTAAAGTTTGTTCTGAACTTGTCGTAAATAAACACACCTCTTCCACAATACGGCCCTCGCCTGAACCTCGGGTTTACGCTTCCAACCACAGCCTGCGGCGATACGTTTCACAACACACTTCCGAAGGCGAAAATAACTCAGCAAACTTATTGTGATGCATAGATTTTACTATCGGCCAAACTGCTATAAAAATAGCTCGGCGGCATCCACCCCGAAATTATGATCGCTTTATTGGACAGAGACATTCGCAAACAACAAACCGTAGTAAGAGTATATTGAATGGTTGAATATTATTACGGGATATCACGTTTCTTATGTATTAGTGTACTTATTTTTTACGTGAGCAAATATTTTCGGATTCTACGGCACTATTTACATCCATTGGCAGTATGGGAATATGGTATTAAAATACATTTTAGCTAAAAAGTTTTACGAAGAACTGAGTTCTGGTTACGACACCGCCTTACGTGGGTGATTTTGTAGTGGTAGGACTCTTGACAGAGTCTGCCTGGGGAAGTACCACACCTTTGTTATTCTACCGCCAAGTAGTAATGCCCAAACATTACTGTGTTCCGGTTTACAAGGCAATGTTTCCAGAGAAATCACAGGGCTTAGAGATATAGCATCTTAGACCTTTAGGTGACGAGCGCAGTGCAGTGTTAGGTAAGGATTTGGGCACTTCATGATACAATAGCTGCGTGTCACTGTGGTGTTATGTTGCAGGGATGTTGCTTACCATCAGCCATATGTCTTGTTTGTCTCGTCACATAGGCTAATCACGGGAAGTTTACCGTAGGTGAAAAGACCAGAGAATAAACTAGTATATCTACGTACATCTAAATATATAATTTACAATACCAGTGAAGTGTATAACCGTGTTAGCTAAAAACAATCAAACTACTCCAATTACGGTTTGGAAACTTCAAATGTTTGTCCGACACCTACATTTCGGAATGAAGCCTGGAATGGTTGGATCCTACAGAGCTACAACACAGCTAACTAAGCTTGATTGAAGCTGGACCAAGAAACGGCTCACGTCTCCCTGAGAATTATGTTCATATAATTGTCGAGTTCTCGGTCGTTCTAGCTCGTTCTCGGCGTAAAATAGGTCAATGGGACAATCCATCATCCACCGTACAAAGGATTATTTGAGCTAAATGCAAAATCCGAGTTCACGGCAATCAAAGCTGCAATCTACAGTAGTAGGTAGCATTATGTTAGCTTTTTATGAATTTCCTCGCAGATAAATTATAGGAAACCATTTAAAATCTAGTTTTTTTGCAAGATGAGATAGAGTTCTGATTACGAATCTATACATTCATAAATTAAATTGAAGTGTGTATTTGTAAGTCCACATTTTTTTAAATATTATAAAATTTGTAAGTTCAACAGTTTTTTACCAAATGCATAAGAAAATGTGAAGGTTTGTATGGCATTTTCTTAAAAAAACCTTTTTAAAATTGTTTTGTCTGTTTATTTGTTCCGCCTAATCCGTGAAACGGATGGACCGATTTTAACGGGTTTCACTGGCAGAAAGAGTAACTAAGACTACATATATTTAAAAAAAAGTTCTGTGAAAACAAAATTACAATAAAGTTAAATACTGTAAATTAAAAATATTGCTAGGACAAAGTTCAGCTCAGCTAGTAAGTTGTAAACATGAAGTTCGTAGAACCACAGCGCTATCCGATATCTAAGAATGCTGCAAACTTAGGTAGACAATAAGTAAATCAATCAGGTTTTTCCGCACGGTTCCTTTGTATCAATCGTAAGCAGATGACGTGTATACTTGCTATGGCAACAGAGTGATGTGCCGCGACTTGGCCGCGACAAAAGTATGACACTTCCACAAGAGCGACAAGGAAAAAGCGACGTGATTTCGGTGTATTTAAAGTGTTTGCTCCTACTCTATACGTAGTAAACGGAAACTCTTTGGGTTCAAATCATTGCTAAGCACCGAACCGCGCTCGTCACCAGATATAAAATGGCTGCTCATCTCAGCAACTCATTTCGCTGGAAACATTGTAAACCAGATAGAGCGAGAGAGAGATAAGATCGGTGGGTTGTCCATCCCCGCAATCTCCACGCTGTTTCTAGCTATCGATTGTTCAACTAGTATCATGTACTATGGGATACTAGCCGTGCTCCGCATCGGCATCCATCGTTATTGTTAAATAGTATTCAGCCACATCTTAAGAAACATAAGGTAATTACTACAATTTTTTGATTATTAACTAGCTAAGACTACAAGTTCATTAAAACATACGTCAAATGCCATACCTGGACCTCGCTCCCAAATTGCTAACTCGGTCGTGTTCGCAGCTTGGGAGCAACTTGGGACGGTTCCCACGTCTTGCCCCGCACGATTGCTATGTCTAGACGTCTTCGTGGAACGACTGTCTGATTGATTAGATTGTGATAATACTATATATTATTTAAACTCGTCTTGAGTTCAAGTGCTCTCGGTATTCTCGGTGTGCGTATCCCGAATGCGCTCCGTTTGAATGGCACCTGCCCAGGGCCTGCCGCAGGCGGCGCACGAAGCTTGTTTTAATTAAACGCTCCCTGGAGGCGGCCGGCGCGGGCTGCCCCGCTCATTAGTGCCCTGGAAATGCTCAGCCGCTGCAAGTAATCATGATCCTCGTTTTGTGATGTTGTTTTCCCCCTTCGAAGCTTGCGAGCCAAGTGCGGTATACTGCGACTCTATATCTTTATAATATACATCTATATGTCGGGGAAACATTACTTTTGTGAGTTCCCATCGACATCAGGCAGGCTTTATCATGGTATATAGGATTCTAATAGTGGACGTTAATGGTCAGTGCTAGCATAAATTAAAATCATTAAAGTCTTCACAATGTTATATTGTCACAAATTATTATTACAGTAAGTAAGTAGTAAGTATAGCTCTTAAAGGAGCAGCGAATTCATGATGAACATCATGGGATACTATCGACTGTACTAGCACACTCTTACACAACTCTCGTATACATCGAGTACTCTCCAAAAACCCTGCTGCTGTCGCTGCCACAGACTAAGTAGAGCGATACACTGATACACTGTCGCTGCTCTGTCCACAATACGAATCCAATGATAAATAAATAAATATTGGTGGACAATGTGGACGTGGACGTGGACGTGGTGGACGTGATGTCACCACGACTACGCTCAGACATTGACAATGCCCTGCTCAATTAAATAATTTAATGTGAATGAAAGCCTAATGCTAAAGTAGGATTTATGCGTGTAACATGAAGGTGCATTATGCGTAGATTTCCCTTGTAGGCTTTCTCATTTATATATACTATAAAAAAATCAATGTATCCGAGCGAAGCCGGGACGGGCCGCTAGTATATCTATAAAAATCAATGCCACTTTTCGTTGTAAGTGAACTCCTCCTAAACGGCTGGACAGATTTGAATGATTTTATTTGTATACGTTTGGCTTGGGCCCTGGATGGCTTAGATTCACAAATCACCCCGGCAGATGGCGCTGCAGCTGGTATCTAAGTTATTATTCGAGCGAAGCCGGAATGGGCAGCTAGAAATATTTATGTGTCTATTTGTAATTGTAAACTAACAAGTCTTCACTTATTAACAATATCTATATAAAAATTACAGTCATTTTGTAAATAATGTTATAATTGCAAATAAAATCCAAATATTATTGAAATGCAAGTTCACAAGGTCATTAACTAAAATAACCCAACCTGAATAGTTCCTGGTCCAAATGAGCCAAAAATGCTGGCTGCATTGTCTCGCCGATAGCTATCTTCTACCTCAAAACAGCTAAAGCGTTTTGTTCAGTCATTTTGTATTTTGTTGAGGGTAATCTCTGAAACTTAATCAATTTTACGAGACTCTCACTGGTAGATAAAATAAGTATAATGTTGTAAAGACTCACTTAAGTTACTTTTACTTTAGAAAAGATATACACGGTCTAATTTAGAAATATCCTCCATTCTTGAAATCTGTTAAAAACATAATACCACGAAAGATAATTGAAACAACGTTGAACTGGTTAATAGCTGTAAAAACAAAGAAGATACGCAGTTTTCCGGCTCGGCTTGTCCAAATGAACCACACAATTAAAGGCACTCGTACACACACAATTACCGTACGATCTGTGAATAGAGACTTTCACACTAAAAACGTCTTACTAGTTATTTTTACTACTATTATTTTCAACCATGAAATGAGGTCACTTTTTCATGTTACTGGCAGTTCTATAAAAAAGCAAGGGCAAGGTGATATTAGATCATACAGATCAGTTGCACACTTGACACGAAAAGTCAGTATGTGCGTACCATAAGCAACCCACATTAGACTCTTACTTTCTTGGAACAACTCAATTTCCTCACGATGGTTTCCTTCACCGTGCAAACTAATGGTATTGACAAATTGTAACCTGTACCATCACGGCGTTCAAACGTAGACGCGTAGACGGTCCTACTATTTGTAGGCTATGCATGTTCTACTATTTGGTCTATCTCTATTTCAAGTTCCTCTCCAATAATATTAGTAGGATTTAATACCAAAAACAGGATAAGTCCAATAATTTTCCTGTTAATTTAGTCTTATAATTTAAATGTCAAAGATGGTCATGGAATCTTAAGGTATGTTAAGAATGAACTTGCAATGTAATAATCAACATTTAATTAAATATACAAACCGTCAAAGAGTGTCCCAGCCCCGTCCAAATATATCTACTCATCAAACTTCCTCTATTCCCCCGCTGTACAGCCATGGAAACAATTTGTGTAATTGTCCTGTATCCAATAACTTCGTATTATCTGAAAACAAGCTCTGTGAAAAACCGTCTCGATGTTGAAATTGATTTCACAATCTTCAAAATACCTACAAAGGTATTCAAATTACGTTCTGTAACCGTTTGTTAGAAGTATAATTTTCCCAGAGGGTTTTATTTACCTAGCGTAATATCATGATGTTTCCTGCCCCCTGCCGCCGGGGCGGGGCGGGGGGAGGTAGATGGATCTTCATTACGCGCACGCTCCTGCGTTTTTCCGCGAGAACTCGCTCCATTTGTCTAATTAATTTACATTCAAAGTTGGTCCATTAAAGTCGGCGCTGCGATGAGCTCACAGCTATCATACCAACTATGCGAACACGCGGTACAAGCCGCAAACGACAGCGATATTCATTTCTGTTCTCTTTAACTGTTTATAACTCGATAAAGCGACATCCTATTGTTTCATGGTTGATGTTCCCAAGACACGAACAAAGATATGTGACTCTACTTTTGTGATAAGAACGTCTAGGCTGTGGAATACGTTGCCTGAGTGGGTTTTCCGAGATGGTTACAATCTTTGTGTCTTCAAATCGAGAGTGAATCGGTTTCTTCTAGGTAAACACGCTCCATCGTAGACCGCACTGTCGCTTAACATCAGACGAGATGTCGGTCAAGTGTAAACCTATAAAAGTTTAAAAAAATCTAAAATATTAAAATTTGTTTGGAACGTCAACCATAAATCATCATAGTTGACGTTCTACGGACTTGAACGAGGAAACGTAACTCCATTATTTATTAAAAACGTCTATGATGTGTTCTGAGAGAGTTTTTCCCAATTATCTTAGAATCTTGAAGCCGAGGGTAAAATAGTTTCTTCTTGGTAAACCACTCCATCGTAAAACACATCGTCACTTTACATCAGTCGAGATGGCGGTCCAGTACAAACAAACATCAGGACACTTGCCGGACCAACATAGTGCTACGTTGCTGGTTGTAGTTCGAGATGTGGTAGCCCAAAATTAGATAGAAAATACCACGTGAAACCAACTGCAAAAGGTCAATTTAAAAAACATACAGTCTCGCAGCTATTTCATTATTATTATCGCAGCTATTGACTGCCTGTGAAGTGCAGCGCTACGGCACTCGTCAGCCGAAGATAAATACATGATACGAGTATATCCCTTTACGAATATAAATTACGGCTGGTCTAATCGAGAGAGCAGCGACTCATCGAGAGCCCCAGCTTTAAATCCCACGCGCACCACTGCCTTTTTGAATTCATATGCGAAATTCCGCTAACTTAAAACAGTGAAGGAAAACGTCGTGAATAAATCGGCATGTACCTAGAATTTTTCAAGGTCATGTGTCATCCACCAACCCACCCTAGGCCAGCATGGTGGATCTTGGCCTAGACTTTCTCCTTGTGGAAGACAACCCCGAGTCCCGGGACTATTTATTTAGTGGGGTGCTAATGAGAATATCCCTTTGAACTGTAACTTATTTTTCATATCTCCTGCTCGACAAAGTCCAATTATATGTTATGAAACGTCAAAACAAAGCAATTGATTGTGACCTTTCAAAATGCCGAGGTAAGTAATATTGAGAAGATTCCCTAGAGATTAAAATGATTTGAATCTGGAACGTTAAAATTCGTATGAAAATTATTCATACCCATAGTACCATTGTAAAAAGACTTTATTAAAAACTCGAACTTTTTTTCCAAATATCGAACTGGCCACGCACAGAAACAAAACACAAAAAAAAAGAAAATATGAAAAGGCGCCATTGAGTCGAATTTTGTTAGTTTTGAATTGTATCACTTTAATTCTTAAAAAACACCAAAATGTCTTCAAGCGATAGTGAATTGACCCCGGAGTTCATCAAATTGGACGCTGTAGGGATTATTAATAATCTACTTCCGGAAAAATCGAAAGATAAAAAACCTAAAATATTTTACATACCCTTTCTTTTAATTGCCTCGCAGAAGGTATGAAAAGTAGAGTATTCACCTCTGAAGTAAGAAACTGTCTTGTGTGATAGGCGGCTTGGATCCCTCGCTTCACTCGGGACTCGACTCGAGTCCCTGGCTGCGCTCAGGATCCAATATGACGCCCATGACACAAGACAGTGCTTTACTCCCTTGGTGAATAATCTACTATTAAAATGTTGCTCTTTAAACTGGGACATAGTAATGTTTGCAGGTAGACTAAACGGTAGAATCACTGGCAAAAATGTAACAAAAACCTTTTATATTATTTGTCTTGTCATCTTATGTTCTCCAACAACAGACAGACAATCAAACTCGCACACTCTCCTGCCTTGCGCCGCCGGCGCTCTATTCAAACTGCCAAGTAAGAGACTGTATGCAAAAGCGAGGACAAAACAGTTTAGTGGAGTTTGTACGTCGCTGGGGGTGGGGAGCGGGAAGGGACTATGAATTAGGATTACATTACAATTCCTATGCATATTCATTCATTAATATTTGCTCACGAGTCTACCCTCGTTAGTCGTGTGGAGCCGAGCGGTACTCTCATGTCCTCAGATGCACAGAACCACCTCTGTTTACACACGACCACTGTCCACACGACAGACGACATACTTTTTTTTTATCCACCTGTATGTCCCCCAGCACAAGCCGGGGACATTGTCAAGATGAACATTAGCAGAAGCGGTTTTCTGTTACACAAATCGGCCAGATATGTAGATCTGCCTTTTATAATACGCGATTAAATAAAAAATAATGGACATCATATCACGCATTTCATACATTTCTTTTAGGATCAAGTTAGCAGACGACATTCAGTAATGGTAGGACTCTTTGCAGAGTCCACCTGGGAATGTTCCACGTCTCTGGCAGTCATTTCACCGTACAACAGTAACGAAAACATTATTGTGCACTAGTAGTTCGAAGGGCAATGTTTCCAGAAAATTACAAGACAATAAGAAAGATCATCTTATACAGGGTTATTAGTAATCCGCCTGCATCCTTTTAAGGCGGTGTTAGGTACATTAAATAGGTCAACTTTTGTTCTACAGTTTATAAAAATTGGCTATATTTATCCCATTGAAAATAAAAAGAGTATTTGCCCGGTCTAAAAGCATCAAACTCTTCGTGACAATTCGTAATAAGAGCGCGCGCACTCTTTAATGTTCGATAAATTATGTGCTGAAGTGAATATACACCAAACTGGGCTAGAGAGGACAACAAACACTTTTTTTTTAAGGATACGTATTTCGTTTTAACAAGAGTTGTTTGTTTAAACATGCAGAACATGCCTTTAAACGGATGCAGGCTGAGTACCAGTAACCCTGTATATCTGGAGAACATTACAGTGCTAAGTAGTGATATTATGGAGTACGGTAATTAGCAGACATGTTATTTACCATCAGGCAATTGTCTTGCTCGTGGCGTCATTCTAAATTATAAATAGTTTAATTTTCTTCGAAAAAACAAACAACGATAAAATTTATAATTAATTAAACTTAGACATTTGCAATTTTTTTATTTTATTTCCTGAAATCAAAAAAACACTGATACTCATATCATCAATGTAAACAAATTTGAGATACTGTGTAAGCTCCATCATAGAATAGATAATGTAGATAGAACGGACACTCCCAACCCCCCGCCAATTTCAAGCTTCCTCACCTCTCAGGCCGTTTCGGATACGCTAGGAGCACTCAACGAAGGGCTGGTATCGAACATCTAATTCCTAACGAAATATCATCATGGTGGGTTGTTGTGCTGTTTACGGCTGTCCGTCAACTAAACGGGACAAGATTAAAAACTTTATTTAATTTCCTAATGATCAATAACGTAAGATTAGAAACTTTTCAATAACGTTGCTTTATAATATTACAAGCTTTGCTTAGTTTGGGGTCAGATGGTGTTGTGTGTGAATTGTCTACCAATATTTATTTATTTATGATAACGAAGTCATTTTTAACTCAAAGTTCGTAACTCAGACAGCCAGTAACTTATGTGCCCAAGCACGCATTGATAATGCCTGGAGGAATAATTATGGTAACAGAATAAAGTTTCCCTCATGGGTAAGTGTAAAATAAAATGCGAATGTGTACTTACTAACAGAAATATATATCTAGGTTTAATCTATCATCGGTTTCGTTTCATTTTACGCGGCAATACCAACACCCACAGATTTCTGAAACAATTTAGAAATCTGTGCAAACACCCTTTTAATTAGAATAGTATAATTTGGGTCCATTCTATTTATGTAACTCAACATTATAGCAAGTTTATAGACTACGTCACCAGGTGAACTCAAGGGGCACAACTATTCAATAAAACAATTCAGCAGCCCTAGCTCTAACGCACACATTCACGCGTGTGTACGAACCACATCTGCGTAGTTGTGTGAAGAGTAGGTAGCTCCACAGCGGCGTTTGTATGGAATTTTAGTGGAGTGTCCGGGGTGTGGCTCCATGTAACGTCTCTCGATTTAACGACAAACTTACTAAAACGTCAAAATTACTAGGCTTTGGTTGGTTTCAGCTGTTGGTGGCAGTTTGTATTCCAACCAATAACGACCAAATTGTCGAAATTTAATCGCCAAAAACTTTTTTTTAAGTTGCCAAAATTAGTAAACATTGCGCTGGTGTGCACATTTTTTTGTGACTTCATTATCCTAAGCAATTAACTTAACTATCGGCTTCATACATACCGAACTTTCCGAGAAATCCTTTCTTTTGTGTTCGAATTGGGATTTGTTGCATGTGAAGACTGTAAGTTAGGAATAACATCAGTAAAAAAGAAGTGTGGCACTCGGGGTCTGCCGCGGGAAAGCTATTGCATGTTGCATGCATTTTTATCAACATAAGCAATAGGAATGTTAACAATTTTTCGAATCTGCTTTTATTTTGAAGAGTGACATTTGTTTACCATAAAAAAAATGCAGAGAAGTATACAATCTAGTCAGTCTTCGACAGCTAAGAGCATTTAGTCTGTAAAGCTAATACAAATAAGATTCAAAGTCGAATGACCGAGTGGGGAGGACGGCGTTACGGTCTTCCATCCCTCTTTTTGTGAACATAAGAAAGAGATGCACGATTACTAAAATTCGGTCTCCAGGACCGCGATAAAAGCTATGCAATAGCTTAAAAATTCAACAAAATTAATGGTGCAACATAAGCCGTCAGACGAAAATAACAGACTATACGAATAAATAAGATTTCTTTTTTTATCTTTCTTTCTTTTTGTTTTTCTGATACCCACAGCCTTTTCTTCTTTCCATTTATCGTGAATTCTCTATAACGTCAAATTATGCATAGATAGTCGCTTGAGTGTCGTTATATAGAGTTTATGCTGTATTTGTATATTTTTTTTAAACCTTTGAATCGATTTCGGTAATTTTTTTTAGTAAAATTAGTAATCTTTTTAAAAGCACACACAAAACACAGTAAATATGTTTGAAGAAACCCAATTTACGAACGTATAATCATTAAGACGGCTCTGAGATAACAGTTATTTGGGACGAAAAAACGTTACATTTTCAGGTAATACAGCGGGGAAAAATCTGAAAAATTCTGGTTATCTGGAAGCAGTTATCAGCCGGAAATAGCGTCGTCGCCGGCGCGGGCCGCATCCGGCGCGTGGCAGGTGCTCGGGGTATCGATCCCGCTACCCTTCTTTAAGTCACAATAAGTATAGTACCAGAGCAGAGGGTGACATAGTTTTTCTCGGTTTAAACACTGTGTATACTTAGGTACAGATAAAGAGCTCCCAGTAATAGATTTTCTTAAAAAGAAAGCAACTTGAAAAAAAAGAGTAGTCATCTGGATTCGAACCCGGATCTATTATTCCGTGACCGCCCAACTGGCCGCCTGAACACAACGCATAACGTGGCGAAATTTTCTTTCACATTCTAATGTTAATATAACAGTTTTTCATTGTCTATAAACGTGCCTAAAACGTCATTTTAATACAAATAAAACCTAGCTAAGCTAGAACGATTTCTTGCTCCCGAAACTGCCTATTATACCTACTAAGTTTCGTGTAAATCGTTCGAGCCGTTTCCGAGATTCAGATTCTATATTATCGAGTATATATACAAGAATTGCTCCTTGAAAGGAATACGATACCTAATACTGTAAACCTAAAACAGGAGTATCCCAGCCCACTGCCACTCTGCGGCTGGTACTCTGTGATCATAATACATTCTAACCGTTGTTGGTTCCGCGAAGCGAGCGGCGAATAATTCCCACTAAACATTAGTTTGGGGTCTATCGATCGGTTCTAGAAATTTTGCGTGTTATTTTACCACAATTATCTATATCGCTAATTTACTTTTCGTGAAAACAAATTATGAATTAATTTGTTTCCACGAAAAGTCGAGCTACCTCTGTAATTATAATGTACATTACGTTTACTCAAACGAAGGTTTAACTCAACATTTGTGATAAGAACGTCTACGAGGCTGCGGAATGCGTTGTCTGAGTGAGTTGAACCGGTAAATAAAATCTTCGTATTTCAATTTTAGTAATTATTTGAGCAAAAACTTTATTTATTTTGCTCAAACAAATAAAGTAATTAATGATAGGACTCTTGACAGAGTACCACACCTGGGGAAGTAACCACACTTTTGTCCGTTATTCTACCGCCAAGCAGTAATGTGCAAACATTACTGTATTCTGGTTTGAAGGGCAATGTTTCCAGAGATATTGCACTCTTGATGTTCCAGTACTGTGTGTCACTGTGCTGTTATGTAGCAGGCATGTTGCTTACCATCAAGACTATGTCAGGTCTCGTCTCTATATACTATTAAAAAAATCGTCCATAGTGAATCGGTTTTTTTTCAAGTAAATATGCTTTATCGTAGATCACATTGTCGCTTAATATCAAGCGAGACGGGGATCAAGTGCATCTTATTACCGAAATAAACAGCTCCTCTACCGTCAAGTACTCATTTTTACATTTTTTTTAACCCCCGACCAAAAAGGGTGTTATAAGTTTGACGTCGATGTCTGTCTGTCTGTCTGTCTGTCTGTCTGTCTGTCTGTCTGTCTGTCTGTGTGTGTGTCTGTCTGTGGCACCGTAGAGCTCAAACGGTTGGGCCGATTTCGATGCGGTTTTTTTTATTTAAAAGTTAATGTCCGTGCGGGTGTTCTTAGCTATGTCTGGTTAATATCGATTCAAAATGGCCGCCTCACAAAATGGCGGACAAAATATTTCTTCACAACCTACCTCAATATGGGTATCAAATGAAAGGGCTTGACTAGCAGAGTACTATACGCTATAACAAATTTGAAATCCAAGATGGCTGCCACCACAAAATGGCGAATTATATAATTGTTTTCACTACTATCGCAATATGGGTATCAAACGAAAGGGCTAGACTAGTAGAATACTTTGCACTATGACAAAATTCAAATCCAAGATGGCTGCTACCAAAAATGGCAAATTACATTTCTTTTTTCACAACTTCCTTAATATGGGTATCAAATGAAAGGGCTTGACTAGTAGAATGTTGTACAGATAACAAATCTAAGGTAGTCGGGGTTAGTCAAAATTTTTAATTTTGTTCTTGTAACTATAAAGATACTGCAAACAATCCACACGTCATGACGGCATTGCCCTCTGACCTGGACTTTTCTAACACCAATCTAAGTGCATTACCAGCCAAGGAGAACTCTTCATCACCATTCGTTTAAATGAACCCAAATCTTAAACCATGGGAAATTTTAATAGAATTAGAACCGTATCCAAACTTGAAAAAAAAATCACGCAAAAGTAACGGCTAGAGAGATCACCTAAGCTTCGAACTTTATTTTTATTGTGTCATGGACGTATAAAACAGTCGGACGTAGTCTCGCTAAAACAAAACTGTGTCACTAGAGTCGGCCACATTTGCACGTGTTGCGTTGTCAGGTTGTCACTGATAGGCTAACACGCACACATATACACAAGTAGCGCGTGTAATGACCCACTGATGTGTGCATATCAGCCTTTATGTGACAGCGCACACGTGCATATTATGTGGCCCACTCTATGGACACAGTTTTTGTTTTAGCGAAACTACGTCCGACTTTTTTATACGTCCAGGGTATTGTGTATCTATACACAAGTAGTGCTTTACACTTATATTATACATATTTATATATCGTCATAATACGTCGCTCTTCTTCTAATTTCCTGCGCTATTCCATAAAACGAGATAAACTAATTAATATTATAACTTTACAGGTAAGGCATTGAAATCAGTTAAGAAGTATTAAATTAAAACATTTCGCTTCTGAATAACAATCAGACGGCTTTCCAGTTATCGCTCCCTTTGAATTAGAATCGATTAATAACGCTGATAAAAATGTACAAAACAGAGGCGTAAAAGAATTACAGAAACAAAAATCGAGTTAAATCCGTGCTCCCGATACACGTAGCCGACGAGTGCCTCGGTCCCCGCTCGGGTACAAAAGATTTTTCTAGAAAGTTTCCCGTTTGCCCCTTTGTCGCCGCGTTTAATCTCTTCGCTGTTTCACTTCTCTTTGTTCCGAGTTTTTTCGCTAATAAACCTGCCTGCGCGTGATGAACCGGAGCTGTAACCGAACTAGATCCCTGAACCTGTTATAACTTTGTAAACAAAATTACCCGCGACTCTAGAGCTGTTGAAGAATGGGTTCATCTGGCTGTCGGCTCGACGCAACTTGTAAATGAGTTTTTGTAATGTTATAGAAGGTGAGTAGGTGCTATGAGAAAATACTATTTACGAATTTTTCTAGCTAATTGTCATCGTTTAATTTGCGCGGTCAGTAATTAAACTTGTATATTTTGATAGAACAGTATAAAGTGAGTAAAAGCTATTATTAGCTCTAAACTATACCGAAACGAAGAATTTTTTTTAAGGCTTTGCATGTCTGCTCGTAATATACGACTGTAAGACCATACATAGCTCAGATATCATTTAAAGCAAATCTGATTATATAAATACCATTTTTTTTTAAGTTTAAAGTGATGAGACTAGCAGGACATGTGCCTGATGGTAAGCAACATGCCTGCCACATAACAGCGCAGTGACACGCAGCTATTGGAACACGAAGAATCCAAATCATTACCTAGCACTGTACTATGCTCGTCACCCAGAGATCTAAGATATTATGTCTCTAAGCCCTGTAATTTCTCTGGCAACATTGCCTTTCAAACCGCAACACAGTAATGTTTACACGTTACTGCTTGGCGGTAGAATAACTGGCAAAGGTGCTTCCCCAGGTGGTTCTTCCGGGTGGTTCTTCACTTCTGGTGGTGGTTCTTCCGAGAGTCCTACCATTACTAAAAGATTAACTACCCTTACCACTACCCTTAAGGTAAAGTAATGTCACAAGCCAATTCCAAACTCTTTAGCCGCTAAAAAAATGAAGCCACTTTGTCACTAGACCATCCAAAAGTAGCCAAACCCCTTTGAAGTTTCAGAACGTTTATTTCGAAACTATTTTTCTATCCACAGTTTATTTCCTTCCCAGGCTCGTGTACGGCAGTCGAATCGACCCAGTTGCCATTCAGCTTACAGCTTTGTACGAAATTCACAGCTTTGTAGCTTATCATAGAAATCTGCTCATCTTATCAGTGTGAAGAGACTTACTCGAAATGGATTACTATGTCGTACATACAAATACACGTGCATTTATAAAGAACGAACCGCGAGGATATGAAGTTATAGGTAACTGGTCACACAGAAACCGTCACAGGAGTGGATGTTTCCTGATGAACGAGAGTGCATCAGTATCTTCTAGCACGTAAGTAAGCACGCTCCATTGTAGACCGCTACACAAAATACTAGTTGCCTTGAAGAGATTGCTTGTCAACAACAAAGTCGCCTAAATTTTGGCGCTAGTTCATAAGTAATTTACTGTATAATTGATATGTTTTGTTAAACGATTACATATATTAATAAAGAGCTTATCTATGTCTACAATCAAAACCATCAGGTATTTAATGTATGATTGCAAGATCGATGAAAAACGCACCCTCTACATTACACTACCACCAGTCTTTCACTTATATGATATTTATCTTACTTATTATAATTTTTATTCACATCCCCTTTGCAACCCGTCGGGTGCGGGCCAACGGTGCAAAAACAAAGCGTAATTAAAAGTAAAGATATATTTACTCAACTGCACTTAAAATATATCAACACATCTCCCATATTTTTATAATATTACAGTACCTGGATGACCGAGCTTTACTCGGGTTTTAATTGCTTGAAAATATGGATAAAACAACGTTTAAAAAAAAAATATAGATCGATCCATCGTCTCCAAAATAAGCCCCTGCTTACTAAAATTCCATTTCAGTTAATGAAGTAATAGTTATTTCTAATACAATAGCCATTCAACCATTTATACTTTATATTTACTGGAGGGGTTTAATATCATATGAGCAGTTTTACGATAAGAACATCAAAACAATGCTCGATAAAATTTAGAAGCGTTTTCAGGCGAGCTTTATAAATCTCTATTTTATTCTCCCGCTGGGAGTCTATCTCGAATCTCTCCCAGTTCGTAAAGACGTACTTTGACTTTTATGTGTACTTAATGTACTTTAATGCGGCTGAGGCTTGCTGGAGCTAAGCCACACGGCCTGATACCGCGCGCCTGAGATCACGACGATCGCTGGATGGAGTGTAACTCTTTAACAGCGAGGCAGTTTTTTGACGGGTTTTCCAATATCATAATGAACCTGTTTTTGATGTATGTTACAGTCATGATTATGCGCTCTAAAAGGCGGGTAACTAGATTTTGATATTGCAACAACTTTATAATACAGCGTGATATAGTGTTTTTGAGTTTTGATCGACTGTTTTTGTCGAAAAAAGGTTTGTATTCTGCACAATCATAAATTACGCTGATGTCTAACAGCAAGGGAGTGTGCTCACCTTAAACAAATCAATTCAAAGATGAAGCTATACTTACGCACATATTTCACAGTTAAAATTTTTAAATTACGAGGTGTCAAAACTCTACATGTTTTGAACCAAAGAACAATCTCTCATTTTAATGCTCCAAGCAAAGAGTTTACATATACTACGTATAGAGTTGGCACAAACGCTTTACACCGAAAGCACGTGTAGCATGTTTCTTGCCTTGTCGCTCTTGTGGAAGTGTCATACTTTTGTCGCGGCACATTACTCTGTTGCCATAGAAAGTATGCACGTCATCTGCTTACGATTGACACAAAGGAACCGTGCGGGAAATCTTACTCTGTACGTAGTATATGTAAACTCTTTGGCTACGAGTAGTTCTATGGTGAACTGTAGAAAATATTATTCCATGAAAATGTACTCGTATCTAATAAAACTATCAACTTCGTGACTGAAGTTTATAGTCATTTAAAAAAACAGCACAGAATTCTGCACAATGTTAATTTTATGCTTTATCACGTCTAATTCGTTCTTTATCACGTCTAATTCGTTCTTTATCACGTCTAATTCGTTCTTTGTCACGTCTAATTCAATTTTTAACATGCCATTTTGAACATTTTCGTCCAATTTTATAAAATACTCGCTAGTCGGTCAAACTCGGTCACCCGACGCAGCGGAGCAGCGACGCCATTCGCTCCCTCCACAGTTAGTTTGTCTGCGCGTGTTACCTATAAACCCGAATAAGTAGAACATAACCGTCTTGACGTCACAGCCTCCACCGTGACACTGAAACGAGATAAATATCCAAGATATGCGAGTTACTCATTACCGGGGTATAGTTCACCTCGATGCTGCGTGTCGCCGCTGGTACTAGACGCTGGAACGAAAATCTACTTTAAGTAGACGTGCATAAGAGCGAGTATTCTTTTCATACGTAACATTGTGTGTATAATGTAAATGCCAACATTTGAATTTTTAATTCCAATTCCAATGTTCCAATTTAGTAAGCTGTAATATATAGGTATGCTATGAGTTTGTGTATGAATGATCAAATTAAGCATTATTCATTTTTATATTACCTATAGGTTTGTACCTAACCGTCGATGTGACGGTGCAGCTTACGATGGCGCATGCGTACCTAGAAGAAACCGATTCAAGAAATTAACCATCGGAAAACTCCCTATCAGGCAACTACGTTTCTACTACGCCTCTACGTTCGAGTCTTTAGGACGTCAACCATGAATCGATGTGGCTTTTTTGAGCCACGAGCAATTCGATAGAAAAACGGGCAAAACGTTATTAAATCATGCAGATCAGTTTTACAATCTCCGAAATGTATCTGATAAAAAACCGATAAGGTAGTAACTCTTTTTTTATAACATAGGCGGGAGCAAGACATGCGCCTGATGATAAGCAACACAAAGTCACAGAACAGCACTGTGACACAAATTTAGTGTTTTTTACACAAGTTTCATTATTTGTGCATGTAATGAGACTTACTACGATGTCTTCATTCGCATTTTATTCACGGCTAGTGGCCAAATAAAAACATAAAGCAATATTGATCTATTCTCAAGTCTTTACCAAAGATTTTATTAATAAGCAAAAGAGTGTTGAGCGTCAAACACATGGCAGTGTGTGTCATGTATTTAATTTATTGATTTGATGTGTTTTTATGCATGTTAAAAAAACTCTACACTAATTCTCTGTAAGTATAAACTATGAGTACTTATGGAAATTTCATACTCATCCATCCGCGTAATAATCGTAAAAAGGGTACAAACTGTTTCCTTGACGTACATATATTATAGATCCATGTGTAGATTTTAAAACAACAATTTAAAAATAAGGTACCTACATTGCGTTTCGAGCGACCACAGAGGATAGTACGGACAATGACTGAATTCATCCACACATCCTCACATCACCTCCCCCCCCCCTGCGTCGACCCCTCACACGTCACATGCCCCGTCCGCGCCCGACCCCGCGCCGGTTCCGGTTCTCTGTCTTACAGCGGAAACCTTCATTATAATTTATTGACGTACCTCACACTCACACAGCCGCAGTTCATAAAATATCATATTAAAATATACACACAACTAAACAATTTCAATGTGCATAAAACGGGAGACAACTCTCCAGTCCTAAGATAAATAAAATATATTGGAGAACATTACTCAACACCATCAAGCCTCAAACTAAGCATAGCTTGTAATATGAGAGCCAGATAACTGATATAATATAATACTGCTCGTAAATACAAATAAAAACATCCAGACACAGAACATATATTTATATTCATGACATACCTAAATATTGGCCCTAGTTGGGAATCAAACCTACGACCCTCGGCTCCGCAAGTCAACTTACCAACTAATCCGTTAGGGCAGTCTCTAGATGATATTACATATCCACAGCCTTCCTCTACCCCACCGCCGGGCTTAGCTCACGTGAAACTAATCATTATAACGTTGTCTAATAGTCACTATGATAAATTTGTGGCTGCCATCACAAAATGGCGAATCACAACTTCCTGAATAAGAGTATCAATGCACCTTTACCTGTACCTTTGGTGGAATACTACAAACCATGACAAATTTCCAATTCAAGATGGCACTCGCCACAAAATATCGTTTTTTCGAAAACATTTTCGTGTTTTATTTGGGAAGGTATACCGATAAATTTGTGTTTAATGGCGTCTACTTGAACCGGTCTTTATTTCAATATAACCCAAATTCAAATTAAAGTTCATTTACATAGAAAAGTCGCAAATTTAAAAAAAAAAAACAAAATCAAAATTTTTGGCGGGAAAATGGTCCCGAAGTATTGAAAAATAAAAAATATAATTTGTGCAATCGAATACAGTTTTTTTGGTGTTTCGAGTTTGTTATTTCGTATACAACACATTTAACCCATAAAACCACTGTCTCCCTTATAAATTATTAAAGTTATAGTCGTTAGACTACTTGAGAAATCGCAAAATTTTTACTCAAGTGTCAAAATGTTAGTTTACATTTTAAGTACATTAATTATAAATAAATGATTCCAGCTAGAAGCGTCTTGAAATGCTCTTGAGAGTAAATGGCTCAAACGGGTAAAAGTAAGGCGGCACTTCATAACAATATGCCGAAACATAAACACCGCACTTATGTAACCTGACACCCGTTTTCCCGCCAAATTTGTAAAACGCGAAAAACGGCCAGTGTATCAAGCGGCTAGATAACATTTGACACGTATCATGTGTACTTCAAAAACAAAAATATTATTTTATTTATCTATAGACACGTGATGTTTTGATGTACAAAATATTCAATACTGAAAATTTCAATTATTAATTCTTAAATAACTTGTGTCCGAAGTATATCTGTTTCTAGTATTGATTATTCCTGTATCCATGACGTACCTTGTATAACTAACATGTTGTAATGGTGAGTAAATGATCTGAATCTGAATCAAATATTCCAACAAATGTGTGCAGGAAGTAGCTATTATCGGAATACTGTCAACGTCGCTATTTTATGGTGGTCAGACGTGATTCTTACCAGCAGGCGTCTGACTTTTGTTTTCGTCTAGTTTTCCAAAAGGGCTTTAGGTTATCCTCATGTGTTATAACTATGTAACGTGTAGCTAGTACATGATACGACACCACATTATGGGCAGGCTTATTCACGGGAGAGACTAACGTAACTTTATTAAGATAACTCTCCCGAACCCTGTGCCCGGTATCCGGGCCGCGTCCGGGCCGGCTCCGGGCCACAAATCACAAACTCACGGACCGCGAGTTACGGCGTACCGGGTAATAACGGAGATCTGTGCATGCGTGCGGGAGGCGGGAGATGGGAAGTCGGGAGATGAGAAGTTGGGAGATGGGAAGCCGAGAACCGCCCAAATAATTCCTACATGCAATAAATATGAATCAAATTTGCAATAAACTAAGGAAATCATATTTATAGTCTTATATTAGCTTGTGATTTACTGTTCAAATCATTTTTTTCCGTGTACCACAAATCACGGAAAATCGGTTCTCCTTGAGTCATAAATTTAATAACATATTCACATATTTATTTACAGAAACTACACGTATTCAACCACGGAAAGCTCAACCGACTGGCGTTTATCATTATGTAGGGTGTTTTTATCTATAATAAATATGTATTTAGAACTATATAAGTATTATATCAGCTATCTGGCCATCTTACAAGCTTTGCTTAGTTTGGGGTCAGATGGTGTTGTGTGAATTGTCCACCAATATTTATTATTTTCATTTTTAGATATATGCCATTCATTATGTCATCATACAAGTGTAAAACCCTCTACACACGAGCCCTAATATCAGAGGAAATTACGTAAAACTAGTGGGGAGGACCCTACATCGCACCATCATATGGTGCGATGTAGGCTCCTCCCCACTACTTTTAGGTCATTTCATCTGATTTTAGAACTCTTGTGTGGAGCGTTTAAATTAAATAATCATCACAATCGATTCACAATAGGGAATATGCATGCATGTTTGATTTTTTTTTTCCTAGAATCCTTAATGTCCCGCCATTATGCCAAAACAATTATTTTATTGTTTAGTTATTTATTAATTATAAAAAATATTATTTAAAAAGTGCAAAATAGGCGCGGGAAATTCAAGTTTGCGAAACGCATCATTCATTATCTGTGGAAACCAAATGTGACGTCACATGGCATGTTTTCTGCTTTAACGGTGTCGATATTCGTACTGAGCTAGTAGTGTTAGAGAGAAAAGTCGTGTTCTCCATCGTTTGATTAGCTAGCACAACTCAAAAATCGGTACAAAGTAACTGCAACACTTGTAGTAAACAAACACAGGTCGTGGCCTGTGACGTCATGGAGGCCCGGGAAAGATGGTGGCGTTTAAAACTGGACAAATTATATCGATATTTTAAATATTATTTTAAAAATCAATTTGTACATTTACAAGATTATTTATATTTTTTATTGCGTTATAATAATGTAAAAAGTGAATTACAAAAAAATATTTAAAAAATGCATGCATATTCCCTATTGGCAGAGCTTACTTAACATACACATACAAACAACACGAAGCCTTACTGAAAACCTCCTCCTTTTTTTTATGTCGGTGGAAAATATAATGTAACGGTTAGTTCAATTCTCAGAGACTTGAACCTCATATTTATCTATACTTATAATAAAACTGTAACGGGTCGAATTCTGTACATTGAAGATATTTTGAAAATTTTTTTTTTCAGTTGAGCACTCCATAGTCGATACTGATGGCGAATCTGCATTTTTTCTTTCATGTCTGTCTGTCTGTCTGTCTGTCTGTCTGTCTGTCTGTCTATCTGTCTGTCTGTCTTTCTGTATAGGGATCACGCATCACGCCGAAACTACTGATTCAATTCAGCTGAAACTTGGCATGATTTTAGTTTAAATTAACGAGATTGCTGTAGGCTACTTTTGATCTCCAAATTCTGATCGGTTTTCTTGCGGGAGGGTGAAAGTCAGAATGTGTATTTGGTTGTAACTCATGTTTGCTTTGTTTAATTTCATTAATTCTTTCTTGTTAGAAAGAACACATTTTTATATTGCCCCATCAAAATTTGAACAATATCGGTTTGGTGGTTCGGAAATTACACAAACATTAAATAATAACGACATGCACGGCGCGTTCGGTACACACACTAATCTCTAAGTATTCTGTATCACAGACGATCCACAGAATATCTAGATTCCAGATTCAAGAAGTGCCAACGTGATCGCGTCGCGTCGTCTTGAATGACAAAATAATTGTCAAAAATATATTTTGTGTGGAAAAAGGAGGAGGATGAGAACATCCTCCTTCAAACAAGGAGGATGTTCTCAATCGGGTTGCATGTGTTTTTATTTGGTTTTATTTTTACACGATAACTCCGCTAATTGTTAGTTGATTTTGATAATTCTGTTTTGTTTGGTTGAAAATACTTCAGAGGTGATCTTATATATCGAAAACAGGGAGGTAGTTTTTCAAATATCAACAAAAACAAATATCAGCTTAGATTTATCTGTATTTAGTTCGAACGACAGAATTAAATTGCCTGTCATTGAAGTAAATTTTTGTTCTTTTGGAGAAAACATATCAGCATAATAAGTAGCAGCATAAACAACCCATTAAATGTTTTCACTGCTGGGCGTCGGGGCCTTCTCTCGCAAGGAGAGATTTAAGTAATCCACCACGCTGGCCCAGTGTCGGTTGGTGGATGACATATGACTTAGAACTTAGATTATAGGTACATTTCGGTTTCCTCGCGATATTTTCCTTCACCGTTTAATTACCGGCATTACGAACATGACTCAGAAAAGATAGTGTTGCGCGTGGTTTTGAACCCTGGGTCTCCGGATCAACAGTCGGCGTTCTCTCGACTAAGTCAGCTGTAGCTTACTAGACCAGCCGTAACTTAACGTATTATTTCAATCCAAATACTGTTTAAAATTTAAAGGTAGTGTTCAACAAGCTTCGGTAACCGAAGCAGACCGTTGTTAGGGTTCCGTACCTGACTTCGCTGTCCGTCCATCCTTCCGTCTGTCACCAGGCTATCTCAAGAACGGTGATAGCTAGACAGTTGAAAGTTTCACAGACGATGTATTTCTATAGCCGCTTTAACAAAAAAATACTAAAACTAAAATAAATATTTAAGAGGGCTTATTTTCATACAACAAACTTTACTTTTTACCGTTTCTTGCTCGATACTAATAACGTACCTGTCACAGGTTCACGCTTTCACTATTCACATAATATTTAGTTTTGTTCTCTTTAAATGTAAGTAATTAAAATAAAATAATTTTTAAGGGGCTCCTATACAATAAAATCATTTTATTTGCTAATGGTTCAGAACCCTTCGCGCGCAAGAGTCCCAATGGCATTTGACCGGTTTTACTTTTTTTCAAATTTTGTAATATCCTATCCTTTCCTAATATTATATAAATATGTCAATATTTAAATTTTTGCTGCTCAATTACGTTGGAATGGCTGAATGTATCGAGATAAAATTTGAAACATATTCTTGGCTTAGCTTAAGTACCACATAGGGACATATAGATAAGTAACTATACATAGGCAATGTTTGGCCTATGTGTTCTTCCAGACTATAATCTAATTGTATTTCAAATTTCAGCCTGATCACTTGATACGTTCCGCCATGATTAAGTAACAAACATCCAAACATTGACATTCATAATATTTACAGGTACATAGGACAACGTTGGAACGGCTGAACATATTTGGAAGGAATTCGAAACACACGTAGTTTGTAATCAGAAATAGCAAATCGGTTACTGTGACGGAATCGAAATTGGAAAGACTAAGCAAATTTGGTAGAAAATTGAAACAGATAACTTATAGTCTGAAATACCACACATAGTTTAGAATCTAAAATTTCACATAGGGTCTAAGTCTATATTTTCGTTTAACTCCATATTAATCTATAATAAGTATATATTTTGTAAGGAACTTGATGTGATGGTAAGGTAAAAGCCAAAAATTAAAAATTTATGCACCCATTTTGGCGTAGATAATACAGGTGATTTGCGTTCACAATCAAAATAACAAGCAACATTATATTCTCACTAGATGGCGCTAATGCCAGTTTAAATCTAAAAGCACTAAAGGCCATTCAAATCAATGTTTTGCTGTTGTGGTATGTATGTATTTTTCTTTCATCACTAGGTGGCGTTACTGGTATTCTAAATTGTACTAATAAGTTTTAGGGTTGCGGTCTATTTGGACTGAATGTTATATTGTGCTAAAACCGTAATGAACAAATCTTAATAAATTCATACATTAACATTTCACTAAGACTTGGCTTAGATTTACAGGTTCAACTTGTTTGAGTACCTATCATTAAAACTCAAAATTTTAATCATTTTGATTCCACACAGGCTTCGTTCAAAATTTTACGCAGGCGAAGTCGCGGGTAACAGCTAGAAAACAGCTTGCGGATAAAAAGAGAAAAGTAGGTAATCAGATCATGCACATCAGCTTCGGAATTTTCGTAATGTATCCTATAAAATCTTACAAACTTAACACTTGCAGCTATGTTCGATAGAACCTCATATTAATATGCAAATATTAACGTTGAATAAACCTTTCCTTACTTCCCATTACGAGAGCGAGTACACGGACCGAATCACTCGAAGCGCGCCTCCGCAGTAAACAGCCAACACATCCGCGCGACACGGAACTCGCTCGGAAAAGTTCCGACCTCTGTTCCGAGCACAAATGTGTTTAAATACTTACCCATTTTATAAACGCGGAAGCAAGTTTCTGTGTCGCTTTTGCGCTGTTACGGAACGATAATTTGTTGAAATTCCAATTGGAAGTTGAACACAACATTGTTATGAGCAATCACTTTTGTTCACCTCACTAGTATCATCGCCCCGCGGTTTTACTCACGTTATTTCCCCGAGATAAGAAGAAGCATATGCATTATTCCAGACCATTATCTAATTATAATCCAAAGTTCAATCCGATCCATTCAGTTATTTCGCCGTGACTGAGCAACAAACGTCCAAGTATTCGCATTATAACATAATTAGGACGTATTTTTTTCAATAAAGAGTGACGAGACGTTCAGCCCATATGCCTGTAAGCAACATGCCTGCCACATACAATACAAATACAAAATATGATACATAATACTAAATAAAACCCAGAAATGAAAAGAAGATGAGGAAGAAGTATACTTTAATCAGCTGACTATTATTTAATTTTTTTCATTGTGTAATAGAACAAATTGTCTTCCCAGTCTTACATATTGCATGCCTCTCGCAGAGGCCGCTTTGTGGGTCAACTTTTAAAATGTTTTGTATCATCTTATCTTACCTACAAAACACAATAAAGATTTTGTATTTGTATTACAATAATTATTTTTTATTTATAATATTTATATTTATTCATTACGTAGATCAGCGCACTATCCAAAAATGTGCTATAAAAAATTGATAAATTTGCAAATTTGCGGCGATGTTGGAGATGGAGGTATATGGAAGAATACAGATACTTAAGGCAAATAACCATGTATTGTGAGTAACCGAGTATGTGAGTATAACGGCAGTATGCACGGCTCGCTCCCCCGCTGTAATAACTCGGGGGTGAAGGAAAGAGTGTCACATAATGTTTATGCTAATTCAGCTAAACAACTCGCCGCGGGCTCCCGGCCCAGCGAGCGTGTATTAAACGGGATTCATGATCCAATTATACGAGCCACCTCTCAATTTCAACCTTATCTTTCCTTCAAAAAGAACCACTTTCCAACGGACGTGTGTAACCTCTCTCCGAGCCCTGGAAGGTTGGCAGGTGAATGATGTATGCTTTAAACTTCCACGTGTTTAGTATTACGTAAATATTTTAATTGTGTCAAATTCTCGTTTAATTAGGGACTTAATAAAACAAGTCCATGTTTATAGTAATTTACGTACTTATTAAATGTTAGAACATTCTGGACTTTCTAACATACACGGCCAGTACATGTTTGTTTTGTGTGTGCGAGGGCCGAGCCAGGGGCATCCAATGTCTCCGACATTTTTTATCTTAGTATATGTGATGTCATTTCTTAATCCCAGTGTGTTTTGTACGACTTGTGTCAAAAATTTTTGGTGGTTATCATACACCATCTTTATGATATTTTAGATTATTCAAATTGAAGACCTTTAAAAACTGATTAAAGTTTTTAAAGTGCTGGAAAACACACACCGCTTCAACTGCAAGATCCATTAGCATTAGGCAACAACTTCAACCTCTAAAGGCTTAGATGTCTTATTTCGACTTTAAAGTGAAAATATCGTGGATTTAATAATGCAAATTGCACGCCCTCTAGATTTCAATTATACGCCGTCATTTTAGTCTAAAATAAAGTAAGAGCTATAAAAACAGCTGAAGTAAAGTACAGAAAACTATTTTGTGCCAGACTAAAATTAACTCGTTCTAAAAGGATTAAAACTGTGGTAAGTATATTTGAGTAAGTCTTTCAAATCCCCGTAGACAATCGAAGTGGGCACTAATCGGCTCGATGTTCACTTACTCTAAACTTTCCAGAGATACTCGACTTAATTCAGCATTCAGCTGTTGGAACTCACGAACCTCAACTCCGCAAGTTCCAGAGTCTGATAACTTGAAGTGACCTCGACTCCCTAACTCTTGGAATATTGTTTAAAATATCTGAACAGCAAAAGCACAATAATATCACGGTCCAGTTGAACGAACAACAGAGACAAGACGAGACGAGACGACCTTGCGAGTTGGTAGGTTGGTCGGCACAGTCAGAGCCCTGCAAATACCTACAAACTCTTCTTTGAACAGACATTAAACTAACAGTTTGAGGCTAAAGGATCTGAGTTTTGTTATTAAAATGTTACAAACTGCCTAAACATAAATTGAATTTACTAAATTTAAATTAAAGAAAAACATTTAACATTCTACAAAACATTTATTAAAATTTAATTTTCACCTGGAATCACTTGTGTACGCTTTAACTGGCTCGAAATAAAACTTCAGGTCGCAATTTATGGAACTAGTACTTTTGTTACTTTCTTAAGTATGCCCTCGGGAACAAGCAATAATGGAACGACGTTCTGCAATTGCATCGAAGGTGCTTAGTATGAGCATTCTAACAAGATGCGCGGATTTGCATCGTTGCAACATTATTGACAATATTTTTAGTGAAACGCTGAGTTTTACCAATCAAGTTGTAATATATTTTTGGAGAAAACTTCTTGATTACCTTCTACAAAAGTGCTTTCTAATCTCTTGGACAATGGAACAAAAGACAAAACGGAAGTGGGCATAGATCAAGACAGCGTTTGCATAGACACATGCATAGCCAATCAACTATACATCACAGACAATCAACTATACATTTTTGTATGAGCATTAGACTGACATTCAATAATTATACATCGTAGAATATTTTTCTGGTAGTACACCGGCGCCCCGAAGTTTTACCCGTGTAATTCCTGTTCGCGTAATTTTTCCGCATTAGAAGTAGATTATGATCTAACTGTGTTTCAACTTTCACCCCTGTAGGTACGTTCATACGTTCGAGGTAATTGAGAAACAAACACTCAAATATCCAAACATTGAGATGTCTAATATTAGCAGGATAGGATACTCACAATGAAATAATAAAAGAGTTGAGCACGTAGCTCAATAAAAAGATAATGAATGTTGATAACGAGTTCGTTTCGAACACTCCAGTCTGTGAATATATTTTATCTAGCGAATATAAATCCCTGCTCATTACGTCTAACACATCAATTTGGTTCAATCAATTTTATTCCGACCATTAATCGACGCCAGAAACAAATGAATAACGGCGAGGCGTAACTGGCTGGAAATAATTCGATGTAATGATCAAGGTTTTAAATTAGGAACACGATTTTGGGATGAAAACTAACGAGGTTTTGCCTACACGTTTTGAATTAATTTATGAGTTAATCATTGAGTTATTGATTATACCCCATTGGGTTAGGTAGGGGGCTGGTTCTGAGGTGAACTGCATTCCGCGGTTGATTCCTGGAGTCACACCCATGAGTATTTAGGGTCAGATGTTCGATCTCATAGCTCCTCTTCGCGTTGGCGCGTCAGGGCTTGGTGGTGCTTTCTTCTTATTGTTCTTGAGGGCGTTGTTGATCGCCTTCGTCACTTGCCGGTTCGACTAGGAGAAAGACTCTCGGGAATGGGTAACTCACGAGTGTTTTATACATAGGCAGTCCAGCCCAACTTAACTGATATAGCACACGAATTACCTGTGAAATAATTTAAAATAGGAACACGATGTTTTGTGTCGCTATGGTGTCGCTACTGGGACGCTGCGGCGACGCTGCGGTGCCGCGCGGGGCCGCCGCGTGTCGCCGGGCTGCAGCGAATGCAGGTGCCAAATATACCAGTTTCGCCTCATAACGCAGTACCCACAATAACTATGAGTATTTAATATTTATTCAGTGATTCAGAAATTACTAGAGTGCAGCTGCGGTTTCGGATGCGTGAATTACGGGCTATTGTAATTAGTTTGTCGGATTGTGAAAAAATCCTACTAATATTATAAATGTCAACGTTTTGATGTTGGTTGCTGAAACAAGTAATGGTTGAATGAATCGCGTTGAAATTTAGACCACAGCTAAATTTTAGTCTAAAATAACTCGTAGTCTACTTTTTAACTTTTAAAGTAACGGGAACGAGAGATACGTGAGTAAAACCGTGGGGTGGTGCTAGTCTCTCATGTATTGGCTGAAAAAAAGTTGACGAAAACAGAGCATTTTTTCTTAATTATAAAGTTGGGCTTGATTTTAATTTTATGATGTACTACTAGCTGTACCCTGCCACGCTTCGCTGTGGCACATTGTGATGCAGAAATTAGATAAAAACAGTCCTTCATGCGGATTATATATCATTCTAAAATTTCAGCTCGATCGGTGCAGAACTTTTTGAGTTTTTGAAGTGTACACAAACCAACATAACGTTTTTATATATAGAGATAAGAGATATGCATATGATATGATTATAATTTTGGGCCCAATTTTAAGCGACGCGATGACTGAAATTATTTAAATCAATGGAGGTAATTTACGGCTGGTCTAGTCGGGAGTACAGCCACTGCCGATCCGAAGCCTCGGGATCAAATCCCACCCGCACCACTGTCTTTTCGATGTCATATTAATGCGTATTGCCGCTAACTTAAAAAATGTAAAGGAAAACATCGTGAATAAAACCGACATGTACCTGGAATCATTCGAAGTCATGTGTCATACACCAACCCGCACTGGGCCAGCGTGATGTATTATGACCTTGAATCTCTTGCGAAAGAAGGCCCAGAGTCCCAATAGTGGGAGGATTTATTAGGCTACTTATTATGCTCATACAATGGAGGTGTTTCTCGAGTTGAGAGTATACTTTTTAAACAGCAGAGTCATCAGTCACGAAGGTCCATAAACTAACAAACATAATCAAGACCTAACACAGGGTTACCCGAAAAGGGTCTACTCCTTAACTCACTCTCGAGGAGTGATGACCTGCGTGGCTGCTGTAAATCTGACAATACAAGCAGGCGTGCTCAGTGTGCTTTAGGAGGAACCTACGTCAAGCATTGGAGAGACATTTAATGAGGACCTCCGCCTTTGTTCTTGGTAGAATCGTCTCTTATTTATTAACAAATTTATTTTACTATAGCAGACATTTTTTTTTAATAAAGAGTGACGAGGCGGGCAGGAAATGTGCCTGATGGTAAGCAAGGTTCATTCGCACTAGTTCCATTGCATGCCTGCCACATAACAGCACAGTGACATGCAGTTATTGGAACATGATGAGTCCAAATCATTACCTAGCACTGCACTGCGCTCGTCACCCAGATATCTAAGATGTTATATATCTTAGCCCTGTAAATTCTCTGGAAACACTGCCCTTCAAACCAGACATGTTGTTTAAAAAATTTAAAGTAAATAAAACAAGCGGTCTCGCTTTACTTCATGCAGGTCGTCACTCTACGTGGCCGCAGAGTATCCTCGACTGACGTTTGCGGATCCTCGCTCTGCGTTTCAGAGCTCGTCTGCTCCAACGGTTATAGGTTCTGCACCCCTTCATGTAATATCGTTAAAAATAACTGTTTCGCAGGCAGCTGCTGCAGATGCGATTATATACATTAATGTAAGCAGTTGCGAGCGTTCCGAGCTCCGCCGCTCGCGCCTCGCGCCGCGCTGCCAGCCGCGAGGAATGAATGCCAAGCGAGCGGTACCGCTCACTGCGGCGCTATTCGATTTAATATTAATATTATTTGCAGTTTTACTGTCTTTTTCAACACAACTGATACAAGCGAAGCGAGTATACTGTAGGCGCAAGGGCTCCTCATTTTTTATAGTATAAAACGACTAGACGAGCAGGACATATGCCTGGTGGTAAGCAATAGCCTGCACGTAACAGCAAAGTTGCACGCAGCTATTGGAGGATGAAGAGTCCAAATCATTGCCTAACACCGCACTGCGCTCGTCACTGCGTGTGGTTTGTCTCTTAGCCCAGTAATTTACCTGAAAACAGAACAGAGTAATGTTTGCACACTACTGCTCGGCGGCAGAATAGTTGGCTGAGGTGTGGTACTTCCCCAGGCGGACTCTGCAAAGCGTCCTACTACTACGTAAACCTCATTCGGCACTTGCAGGTTTCTCGCTCGAAGCTGGCGGTTTCCTCGCTTGATGTTCCGGTTCTTTACTTGTATAAAATTGCTTTTCGCTTTCTTTCGGTTTCTCTTTATTTAACCCTCAATATAGAAAACCACTTTAATAATCTCATCAGGTAGTACATAAAAATCTTCCGAAGTTATCCTACGTCGTGGTGAGCTCAGCCCAACCTATTTTATTCATAGAACAGGCATTAACTTTAATCTGACTTGCAAATGATCCGCTCCCGCACCGCCCCCGCGCCGCGATCGGTCCGCGGTCACGGAATACTGATAACACGAGAACAAATTAGCTGTTAATCTAGGTATAACTAGATAAAATGCAACGACGCGGCGACTCAGTAGTGTCAGATTTCATAAACGTGACCGTAGATCAGGCGCTACATTAAATAATAATTTTATCTTAAAAAAACGAAACAAAACAACTCGTAAATGAGATGCGATCACGCGCGCGCACTCTCCTTGAAAAAGATCGCCGGACGCGATCGAAACTTCAGTCGGACTGGACTGACTCTATCAAACGTGAGCTACCGTCTATTTATTTAAAATAATTACCCTGTTAATGAAAATTAATGATGATAAAATAAGCTTTGATAGTTTTTAATTTATTTATTTAGAACATACAGTCGCATCTTAATGAGTAGGTAAGTATAATACTTAACGATACACATAAGACCCTCTGTATAGGTGCTGCGAATAGTATAGTGTAGTAGGTATCTATACATATTATACAGTATCTTAAAACTACTATTTATAATTCAGATATTTTAAAATTACGAGACTTTGAAACGTTTTGTCCTTCAAATAGTCATCTATTTTGTAGTAGCATTTTTTCAATTAAAGCCGTTTTTAAAATAGTTTTAATCCTTTTAATATTTGTCTCCTCGCGTAGTTCTTTAGGTAATTACCATCATCCACAAACCCCTTTACCCCACTGCTGGGTAAAATCATCTCTCTAAAGCCCTTATTACGCTTGTCTAAATTTAGTGAGTGATCTCAGAAGCAAATTTAGAAGTAAGGTTTGTCTGAAGGACTGCATCCAGAAACAAGTTAAAAGCAAGCCACTGTCGCTTCTGAATTTAGTATGCTAACTGAACGCTTCACTGAATCCAGTAACGCTTAAATTCATTCGACTAAAGTTAACCCAGTGTGGTCGGATTTTAAATTTAAATTTTGATTAGAGAGATTTCGTGAGGAGTTGGAAGATGAAAAGGGAATGAATGGCTCACTTACTGAAGTTCCTGGGGTCCTGGAGTTCCTGGAGCTTCCCGCATCAGTTTGAAAGTGGATTCACTTGCGGCTTTCACCTCCCACGCTTACACTTAGGTATTTCATTAACTTCGCGTTAATTCACAGTTCTTCACTCACACCCGGGGTGGGGCACACTGGATTAGTTAATTTTATGCTGTTTTGTATGATATTTAGTTTAGATTTTATGTATTTATGTTGTATTTTAACTGACCACAGAAGAGCGCGTGGTGACTGGCTCGCTGGTTGCGTTGACAGTGGCGACACCGCGCGGCAGGATGTAGAATTGTAGACATGGAGTAGCGCGATGTTTAAATGTCCTTTCTTCCGGTGTGTATTTGTGAGCCAGTAAGAAGTAGGGAGTTAGGAAATCGAAAGGGAAAATAATGGGAACTGACAAACTCTAACACAGTGTAATGAGGGCACAGAGGTGAAAAACTTCATGGTATCGGTCCAGTAGTTCTTGAGATAAAGTATATGTCGTCATCAACGCGGAACGCAAGCGCCATCTGTCTGCGTTCGATGTAGTCAACATTCCCCCGGCCGAGCGGAGCGCGCGACACTTCTGGTGCGGCGGTCGGCCAGAGCGGTTGAGCTTGAACCATCGCGCGTTCTATGATACGTGCTTAGCGATAAGACCAACTTTGTTGCCTGTGCTTGATATTTTCCATTGTGTTTGCGTGTTTTCATCCAACACTACCCGCCGCTACGCCCACAGCAGAAGGATGCGATCAATAATGATGATGGCGAGACTCTGTCGCCGACATATAGATATTACAAGCTACGGTTTCGCGAACGTCGTTCCCGGTCCATTTATTTTCGCGGGATAAAAGGAAAGGATATAGGTTCCCCGGCAACATATTTTCAATTTTGTTGTTCGTCTTAGTTGTTAGTACTGCTTGTGCCAAACGTCGAGCTTCTGTAGATGTACGGGCCTCGGCCCCGCGCCAACCTCGCGCCGAGCAGGATAATGCGTGGGGCTAGCACGCTGGTACTAAAGTACTAAGTATAATGTTAACAATGAACATACACGGCTTAAAACCAATGTGTAAAAGGCCTTCTATTTTAAAATATTCACAAAGATTCAAGTATAGTTTAGATTTGCGAGGCTTAACTTTTCCTTGCTGAAGCCCGTCAGTTTTCTGAAGTTACGATGGACTTCCACTTTCCCGCCAATTCACCTGAAGTTAAGCAACGACGTGGTCTATAAAACCACTTTTTGTAGTATAGAGTGTCGGGACGAGAGCAGGACATGTGCTTGATGGTAAGCAACAAGCCTGGCCATAACAGCAACTTGTCACGCAGCTATTGGTACAGAGATCAAAGCTACCTAGCACTGCACTGCACTCGTCCTCTGAGATATAAGATGACTTGTCTCCATGCCCGTAATTTCTTTGGAAACATTGCCATTCAAATCGGAACTCGATATTGTTTGCAGATTACTTCTTGGCGGTAAAATAACTGGGAAAGATGTGGTACTTCCCTTGGTGGACTCTGCACACTACACTACTTAAGTAACGTATTCCACAATTCTTATTCCCTTTTTACTCCCTCCCTTTCCCTCCCTAATTGAAGTAGTTTGTTGACGCGTTTGCCTTAGTGTATGTGCTCTGAATAGCCCTATCAGTACTGATTCCAGAAATAACCTAGCTCGTTACCAAATCTAATCCAAGTCCTTCCCCAGTTTAATGGAGCATCATATATTTTCTTGCAGAGTCCACAACGAGCTTGTCTTCTGTACTACAATTCCAGGTAAATAAATACCAAAACAGAAACAGTCGCAAGCATAACTTGACCCGTGATTCCGCGTAGAAATTGAGCCAACATAGGGATCAAGTCACATTGGCCATTTCACCCATTTTGGTTGCTAGCCATTGTGAATATAGACCTTGGTCGAAAGCAAACGCACATAGACCTTAATGTTGTCTGCCGTTAAGATTTAAATTTAGATAAGCCGGCTTGGTGTCGATGGAGACCCAATAAAACTCTTCAATTGCACCATTGCGTCGAGATTTTCATCTGCTTCGGTAATCGACGGCGGTCAAACGTAAACTTATCAATTTAAACAAAAACTCGCACTTATATCGTATGCTACGATACATTAGCATTGGCTCATTCATATACCACTAGTCTCATCAATGACGCTGTCTTCTGTAGAGGTAAGAGATCCAATGGAAAAAGTCAGAAGTAAATTTTTCATTCAAATACTGTTTAAATTCTTTAGAAAATGGTGATATTTTTTAATTGTCTTTACGTGAACTTTGCTGGAATAAATATTTTTTCATTTCTTGCTCGTACATAATACTAGATGTCCGCCCCGGCTTCGCCTGTGGTACATTATAAAGCACTCATCGGGATCCCGTACATATCCCGTACGTATAATAAAATGACTGAAATCGGTTCAGTAATTCTTGAGAATATCGCTTTCAAACAAAACACCTCTTCAGCTACCTGCTACGCCACCTGTCGGAAATTGGTCGTACCAACTCAAATTTATAAACAAATTAATCTGATTAGCGAAGGTTTATATTCAATGACGCAATCTTGGACATTGGTGAAATTACGGTGACATTACCGAATGGAAGCAAAATTAAAAATTTGAAGTTGACATAATCGCTGTCATTCTGTCATGTCAAATATATCTCTCTACTTAGCCTGTGGTCAAAGCACGCTACGAAAACTCTGAAAAAGGAATATTTTTCCCCATTTTTGTTACATTCTTGATTCATGCTCCGCTTCTATTGATAGTAGCGTTACGTTATATAGCCTAGAGCCTTCCTCGATCAATGGACTATCTAATAGAAAATAATCTTTCAATTTAGACCAGTACTTCCCGAGATCTTAGCGTTCAAATAAACTCTTCAGCTTTGTAATATTAGTATATATATCAGGTAGGACAAAAGAAGAAATCGGAGAAAAAAGTTTTAGTTGCGGTACGACTCTTTGCACGGTCCGCCTGGAGAAGAACCACACCTTTACCAGTGATTCTACCGCCAACGAGGGAGGAGATATCTCTGTGTTCTTATTTTTAAAGTCAAAACTTCTTTTGACGCGGCACAGACAGATTTTTCGTGGGCTGCGAGTTGAATTCTAGCGTTACGATCGGGAATGATAAGAAATTTTCGAATAAACTCGGAACCATCGCCATTGGCCATCTAGAAATGCGTCAACATTTTCTGTTGGCATTTCTAGATAGCCTTGCTCAGCTCCACGCCCTCCAGTTTCACCCGCGTAGTTTCCAAAGTAAGTCATCAAATTCTGAGTTCTAAGTTTTCACTTCTATCGGCAGTTCCTATGACTGTCTATATCTTTTTCTTTTTTGTATATATTGTTGGAAATAACAGCGTGTGTTGCTATGGGGTGACCAAGGGAAAAAGTTTAGTTTTATAGTCTCAGTAAAATTTAATAATGTTTCTTTATCTAAACTAGTTAATTGACAGTAGGGACAAAATAAATTAAACCTCTCTTCTACTTTTGCAACATGCGAGCCATAAAACTAGCTACCTTTTACATAATAATACATTCTAGATAACATTGTAGTTTTGTGTCAACTAATCCAGATTTCAGTAAGGACATTTAGTCAAACGATGTATTTCAAAGTGTAGCCTCCAGTGGCATGCAAGACCTACTTCGTTACAAAACCAGCGGCTTGGAGCATAACCTCCCGTTATCCACAAAGCGAAACAACAAAGCACGTCTCTAAAATTAAGTCACTAGTTATCTTCCCGCGTTTCTTGCAGCTTTAGTACTTACATTTAAATGGTATTTCTTGCTGCGTGTATAGTGAGGTTGTACTACAACGCGAGGGAGGGGGGGTGTAAAAACTAGAGGAGGAACGCTGCGGCACTTTGAGAGACAAACATCTGCACTCTGCACCGAGCCAGCCCCGCCGTCTGTCGGCTGCTTCCGAGAATTTTGTGCTAAATGTTTATTAAACACATTTCAGGGAATGAAATGCTTTTCAACTCTGCCGTTTTGTTTGCCTGCGTTAAGAAATACATATTTTATTTAACCGTCGTATTGTCCTCATCTACTCTAAGAGTTATGCGACCCAAAATATAGTCTTTTGATGATAGTGATGATGAAGTATTTTACAGATGGTAAAATGAAGTCGAGGCACTAACGTGACACGACTTGATGTCTTTGTGTTTGTGTGATGAATAGATATATAATATGTCGGTCTCCCCCAGCAGTAATACCAGTGTTTTGTAAAAATCTTACACCGGTCACCACAATACGGGCCACAGTGTCTAGTGTGAGGCCAATGGTCAAGACTGGGAGAAACTTTGTAATATATATTTAAATATTGTCTCATTTTGTTTCATGTGCTTATTTTATGAGTTTCTTGTATGTGGTTATTGGTAAATAAATTATTATTCTATTCTATTCTATGTATATGTATAGGTTATATAATATGTCGGGGAAAAATTACTTTTGTGAGTTTCTCATCGACATCAGGAAGGCCTTTTCATGGCATATAGGATTCTAATCGTGGGCGTTAATGGTCAGTGCTAAGCGTGTCCAATGATTAACATCATTGGATCCTATCAACTGTACTAGCACACTCTTGTCTACACAACTCTCGTATACATCGAGTACTCGCGAAAAAACCCAACACGTAGCTGCTCTGTCCACAATACGAATCCATCCTGGCCTGGTGGCTTAGTTGGTAGTAGCTCTGCCTGCAAAGCCGAGGGTCGTGGGTTCGATCCCCACCCGGTGCAAATATTTGTGTGATGAATTCAAATGTTTGCACTGTGTCTGGGTGTTTCTATGTATTATAAGTATGTATTTAAAAACTATATAAGTATTATATCAGCTATCTGGCTGCCATCGCACAAGCTTTGCTTAGTTTGGGGTCAGATGGTGTTGTGTGTGAATTGTCCACCAATATTTATTATTATTATCACATATTCATTTATTTTCTTATTTTTTAAGTTTTTTATAATAGATATTAAAAATAAACAAAGACCATAAAAAACTTAAAAACTAGAATGCCGCCTGCAGCGGGGCAGAGCCCAAGCTACTGGTGGTTAAGGCTGCAGAGACAGAAACCTCCTGACTATGCGTGCCGTATCCAAAACGACTGCCTTTTGTATCTGAGCCTTGACCCAATCGTCTAACGAAAGCCTCTTAAGATGTTGGTCGAGGCTTTTCGCTATAAGACCGTTTACTGACACGACTATCGGGACTATGCTCGTCGAATCAACATTCCACATGGCAGTAACCTCGTGAGCCAAGTCAAGGTACTTGCTAAGCTTGTCCTTCTCGGCTTTCACGAGGTTATCGTCATGTGGTATGGTGATATCGACGATCACAGCTCGGCGCTGAGACCGGTCTACCAGGACGATATCAGGCTTATTGGCGACAATAGTCCTGTCCGTGATGATAGAGCGGTCCCAGTAGAGTAGCGCACGACCATTTTCAAGAACTGGCACAGGTGCGTACTTGTAGTACGGCACCTCGGACTCGACAAGCCCGTGTTGAAGAGCAAGTTGCTGGTGGATGATTCTGGCTACTAGGTTATGTCTGTGCAAGTACTCGCCGTTAGCAAGATGCGAACAACCGGAAATAACATGACGAAGAGATTCGCCTGGACGGCGGCATGCCCGACAAACGTCGACCGTACCGTCCTTCATTATGTATTTCCGGTAATTATTCGTCTTGATAACCTCGTCTGCAATTGCACAGGCAAAACCCTCGGTTTCTCCGAAGAGGTCCCCGAAGCGTAGCCAGTTCACCGACGCGAGCAGATTCACATCGGGTCCCGTTAGGGCCCGATAGAATCGCCCGTGCAGCTCCTTGCTCTTCCACACTTCCTTGCGATCATCAGTGCTGAGCACCGATCGTTTACGCCAGTTCTCGTTTGCCAGTGAAAGTTATTATTATTATTATTATTATTATCCTCTACTTAGGCTGTGGAATCCACAATGATGTCACCACGACTACGCTCAAACATTGACAATGCCCTGCTCGATGTTTTTTTTTTTTTATAATTTAGAGTGACAAGACGAGCTGGACATGTGCCTGATGGTAAGCAAAATGCCAGCCACAAACAACACAGTGACACGCAGCTATTGGATCATGAAGAGTCCAAATAATTGCCTAGCACTGCACTGCGCTCGTCACCCAGAGATCTGAGATATTATATCTCTAAGCCCTGTAATTTCTCTGGTAACATTGCCCTTCAAACCGGAACACAGTAATGTTTGCACATTAATGCTTGGCGGTAGAATAACTGGCAAAGGTGTGGTACTTCCCCAGGCGGACTCTGCTAAGAGTCCTACCACTACAAATACCTATGTTTAAATAATTTGATTTGAATGAAAGCTTAATGCTAAAGGAGGTTGACTCTATACATGAAGAAAGTGCATTATAATATGCGTTGATTTCCCTCGTAGACTCTTCCTCAAATATGTATAGGTAGGTTTTGGTGGGTTGTTATTTTTACACTTGACCGTCATCTCGCCTGATGTTAAATGACGATGTGGTCCCATATCTTGATTAGCTATAGACCTTCAACCCTTCATTGGTATATGGATAACTCGGATGTGCTCAGTGTAAATAGTTAGGTGTGTAGTGTAGTAGTTCACATTGTAATTTAGTTTTGTTAATAATTGCTCTGCCCATTGCCACATGTGTTGTTGTATGTCCGTACAAAGATACATTTCTAAGCACGTTAGCATGTTTTGATTGGAAAAACAATCGAAGTCGCGTTATTGTTGACGATACTTGTGTATATGTATGTACATATATTGTGTTTTTTACTTTTGCCAGAGTGCCAGTGAATGTTTCTGAGTAAACGGCGTAGAACTTTTCGACGTTTACGTTGTTAAATGAACTCAGAGATAAGGAAGTTAGATTTTTATATTACAAGATTAGATGTACAAGAAGAAATATTTGAAAACATCGTAATCAAGTTAGCGTAAGTTTATTGCATAATTTTACCAAATAAATAAACATAAATATTAGTGGATAATTCACGCACAACACCATCTGACCCCAAACTAAGCAAAGCTTGTAAGATGGCGGCCAGATAGCTGATATAATACTTATACAGTTATAAATACATGCTTATTATACATAGAAAGACCCAGACATTTTTACACACATGAATGACACATTAGGTACCTACTTCCCATTCGATTCCCACCCAGTGCAAATATTTGTGTCATGAATTCAAATATTTGCACTGTGTCGGGGTGTTTCTATTTATAATAAGTATGTATTTAAAGCTATAAATAAATATAAAATAAATATTGGAGGACAATTCACACACAACACCATCTGACCCCAAACTAAGCAAAGCTTGTGTGATGGCAGCCAGATAGCTGATATAATACTTATATAGTTTTTTTTTTTTAAATATATAGCTGATATGTGTATTATATCAGCTATCTGGCCACCATAGTACAAACATTGCTTAGTTTGGGGTCAGATAGAGTTATGCGTGAATTGCCCACCAATATTTATATTTATTTATTACTGAATCAATAATGTTTGTTGCTCATCACGTTACGACTTTTTCTAAGAATTTTGTATATTTCAAGCTTGCCTAGAAGATAATCGCTTTCAGCAATCAGGCCTCTATTTTTTTTTTTACTATAATAGGTTCGATTTGACCACCATCTCGCCTGATGTTAAGCGATGATGAGATCTACGATGGAGCGTGCTTACCTAGAAGAAACCGATTCACTCTCGATTTGAAGACACCAAGTTGTAACCATCGGGGAAAACCTGAGTGGGTTTTCCCATTCAACGCAACGCATTCCACAACCAAGACGTTCTTATTACAATCGTGGAGTCAAATCTCTTCGTTCGCGTTTTCGGAACATCAACCATGAAACGATGCCGCCCTTTTGTGGAACGAGAAGTCCGATAGAAAAAAGGGCAAAGTGTAAGGTGTAACAAGGTGGTGGGCAATTTTTGGCACCAGGCGTATTTTTCCTATACTGTATGTTTACTTCAAATTATACTTTTAACCATTTTAGGTTTACAAGTGAGCGCTATCTCGCTTGATGGTAAGCGACGATGCGGTCTACGATGGAACGTGTTTACCTAAAAAACACCGATACACTCTTGATTTCAAAGATTGTAAACATCGGGAAAGCCCCGCTCAGGCAACGCATTCCAGAGCCTAGACTTATCACAAAACTAGAGACAAACCACTTCGTTCGCGTCTTTGGAACGCAAACGATGTGAGCAATAAAGCATTTTCATTAGTCCATGAACCAAAGTTTGCAGAGGTCCGCCTCTCTGCGGTAACAGTGGAGTTTATTCTGAGAGGTTTTTTGCAGTCGAGAACAAACTTACTTGAAGAACGACTCTTAAGTTAAGACTTGTAAGGCTAGCGAGAGTTAAGGTCTGGGCTAAGCTCATAACTTAGGCTAGAACTTAAATATCAGTTAGTCCAGATACACTTCTTGTCTAAAATAGAATTACTAGGTTTATGTTTACTCCTTGAGTAATACCTACCTAACGTTATAACATGACTAGATAGCTTAAATTATAGAATGTGTAAGTCTTGAAGTACATATATTTATTTTATTTGCGCGAAACTCTATTTAAATATTATTTGTTAAGTAAAAGTAGCATTATTACATTATACTCTTTTCTTCTGCAGCTATATGTCAGTCAGTGAAACTCCCGTTATAATTGGCCTGGCTGTTTCAGATATTAGACAGATCAGATAGACAAATATGCAAACAAAAAGTTAAAAATGTATTTTATTGTACTCGTATAATACTTTCGTAAGCACTTAATGAAAAGCTGTTGATTTGTAACCACGTACAGACGCTTCATCATTATTTATATGTATATACCTATAGATATCAGCGATATGTATATATTCACAAAAGCGGAAGGCTTTTGTGAATATTTATTTATTCAGCGTCTGTTTGAAGTTACCCATTTAATAAGTTATAGACACACGAATACACGGAGTTCATAGGAAAAGAATATTGGAAGTAATGTTATTTTCGAAACGATACACTTTATTGAATAAATAAGATATAAAAACAAAGGGCTGTCTCCGCCCGCCCCGCGCCCCGCGCCCCGCGCCCCCCGTACCTGCGGCCGCCGGTAACAAAGCGGAAAGTAATTGTTCAGAGATAAATCTCTGGGCGCAAAAACAAAGGAAACTTACTCAATGTTGTAAAACAATTGTGTCTTGGAAGTTTCCTCTGCGCTCGGCGGCCGAGAGCAGCTTTTTACTAGGGATAGGCTAGCGTCTGACCGCTTGCTACAGCGGCTTGAAGTGACGAAGCCGTGCAAATTTATCGATTTTACGACTAATCGGGCAATTCATACACAAATTCCATTCTAAGAACTGGGTGTAGCGATCTCAATGACTAATGATAATTTATAGATGCACTGACGTTAGTGGTATTACTCTTTGAGGATTCCGTCTGGAGAAGTACCAAACATTTGTCCGTTATTCAACCGCCAAGCAGTAATGTGTAAACAATATTGAGTTCTAGTTTGAAGGGCAACGCTTCTAGAGAAATTACAGGGCATAGAGATAAAACATTTTATATCTCTCGGTGACGAGCGCAGTGCAGTTCTAAGTAATCGTTTGGACTTTTCATGTTCCAATAGCTACATGTCACTGTACTGTTATGTGGCAGGTATGTTGCTTACCATTAGGCATATGCCCTGCTCGTCTTGTATAGGCGCTCTAAATTAAAAAAAACAACTTTGCGTGTTTGTTTTTGCTTACAACGCCAGTTACCTACCCCGCGCACGCCACGAACTTGTATGAGTTTCTCCAGGTTAAATAACCCTATTTAACCTTAATGAAGCTAAAGTTGTGTTTCATTTTTGTTGATTTTCATTGAACAGTACGAGAACATTTGAAAAGGGATTTCGTTAACTTTAAGAACCTTCCGTAAAGACATTATTAGGATTACTTCAACGATAGAACTTCTAAACAATCTTAATTGTGTATTGGAGCTAGTCTTGGTTTGATTGTCAGTCCCGCGAAATCTCAGGTCACAGACTGCCTATTGTCTCAACAATTGACTGAACGCTGTTATCTAATTGGTGGTTTAATTGGGGTGTCATTCAACGAATCATTTAAAAATCTCCGTGGAACATTTGATCTAACCATTCATTTTAAAAAATTTGATCATACCTTATGATACAATCACATCAAAACTGGTAAGCTCTGCGCATGGGGGGCGCTCTACGATCCCTTCGCAATTTTTACCGACTGCCACCAAAACTACACTAGTACAGTGTCTGCTTCTATCCATGCAGGACTATGCTGACGTGTGTTTTTCGATCATAGAGAACTCCTGCTAGAACAAGAACAAATTTTTTTTTTTTATTAACCCCCGACTACCTCGGATTTGTTATCTGTACAACATTCTACTAGTCAAGCCCTTTCATTTGATACCCATATTAAGGGAATTGTGAAAAAAGAAATGTAATTCGCCATGTTGTGGTAGCGGCCATCTTGGATTTGATTTTTTTTATAGCGTATAGTACTTTACTAGTCAAACCCTTTCATTTGATACCCATATTGAGGTAGGTTGTGAAGAAATATTTTGTCCACCATTTTGTAGAGGCGGCCATTTTGAATCGATATCAACCAAACATAGCTAAGAACACCCGCACGGATATTAACTTTCAAATAAAAAAACCGCATTGAAATCGGCCCATCCGTTTGAGCTCTACGGTGCCACAGACAGACACACACACAGACAGACAGACAGACAGACAGACAGACATCGACGTCAAACTTAAAACACCCCTTTTTTGGTCGGGGGTTAATAACTCAAGCGCCTCCAGAATTACTTTACTAGGTTGTAAATTACAATCCATACTAATATTATAAATGCGAAAGTAACTCTGTCTGTCTGTCTGTCTGTCTGTCAGTCTGTCTGTCTGTCTGTCCGTCTTTACCGCCTAAACCAACCAACAGATTTTGATGAAATTTGATACATAGATAGAATAGATCCCGAGAAAGGACATAGGCTAATTTTTGTTCCGAAAAAAGGGTTGAAAGGGTTCAAATAAGGGATGAAAGTTTATATGGAAAACTTCGTCATTGTTGAAGAACTATGAAACTTTACGTCTAGATATTTAACACGAAACCATAAAATGTATGTTTTAGCAGTTTTGTAGTTTCGAACTGTACCTACGGGGGTGGAATTGTGGGTGAAAGTCTGGAAGTTCAATATTATTGAAGATAAAACCATGAAACTTTGTATCTAGACACTTGAAATGGAGTCGATAAACGTTTGTTCCAGCAATTTTATAATTTCTAACTATACGGGGATACTTATATAAGGGGATTTTGATTAACGTCGCGGAACATCGCAGGACGCGCCGCCGGCGCCGCGCGCGGCGCGACGGGGCGTGGGGACGGGGCGACGTCTATGTCATTGTATTGCTTTTTTTGTTCGTCATTATTTTTTGATCGTACATCTGGATACTGTAATTTGGTGGTTTTGGTTTGTAGTTGTTAATTTTAAAATTAGTTTGCGTGTGTATTTTCGTGATTCTATAGTTTAGTGTTATATTGTGTGTGTATTTTCGTGATATAGTTCTTTATTGTAGTTATTCACATAGTTATTTAGTGTTGTTTTTCATTGTTATTAAAAAATAATACTGATGGTAGTACTTTTAGCTGGTGACTTTAGACAGATCCTTCCGGTGATTACTAGGGGACGCCGGCAGATGAAATAAATGCATGTTTGAAGGCATGTGTGTTATGGGTTCATGTGAAAAAGTATTGCCTTACTACAAATATGCGAGTACAACTTCACAATGACTCTCAAGCAGAGCAATATACTGCTGCTATATTAAAAATTGGAGAAGATCGTATGCCAACTGACAATAACGACATGATTACGCTTAGTCGTGAGTTTTGCCACATTGTCGATAGCACAGATAACCTTATAAATAATGTTTATCCGGATCTTCTGACAAATATGACCAATCGAGAATGGCTATGTGAAAGGGCAATTCGGGCACGGACTAATGAGAAAGTTCACAAAATAAATGAGCAAATCATGTCAAACGTCGAGGGAGATGTTGTCGAATACCTTTCAGTGGACAATATTATGGACACCGAACAGATCACATCATACCTTTCAGAATTCCTCAATTCCTTGGAACTATCTGGAGTGCCATCCCATAAGTTGAGGCTAAAAGTTGGTGTTCCAGTCCTATTAATGAGGAATTTCGACGCGCCAAGGCTATGTAATGGTACACGGCTACAAATCACACATTTGAGACGCAACATTATTACGGCTACAATAATGGAATGGCAAAAGGACAGAATGTCTTGATTCCCCGTATTCCTATAATTCCGACTGACTTACCATTTTCGTTTAAAAGAGTACAGTTTCAGTCCACAAAGTCTCTATGTCTTGGCAAATGATAGAAAAACAAAAAATGTTGTTTACAAAAATGTACTATAATTAAGCTCATATTTAGAGTTGCGTCCCAGATGTAAATATTTTATCCTTAGTATAACAACTTCCTAAATATACCTCCAAAACACAAACCCAAACGTATGTATTAAGAACGTTTCTTCCTCTGCTAAGTTTTTGAAGAGTAAAACCTTAAACTATAGTACATTAATAGTTATATATATGAAAGTAACTCTCTCTGTACGTCCGACCGTCCCAATATGATTTTAAATTAAAATCTGTTTTTAATTAATTTTTTGAGAACATAGTTTTTTTTTAATTTTAATTTTATATTGGAAATTGTACATTTCTTAATAAATATAAAACTTTGACTTAGACCGATTTTGATTAGGAAACGTGAATGAATTTGTATGGTAGTAGAAATACGAGTACTGCCTCAACGGTACTGTGCGGACGAAGTCGCGGGTAAAAGCTAGTATAATATAATTACAATAATACGAGTATGTATTATAAGATGTTTAAGTTTAATTTGATTGACGTAAATGTATCAAGTGTCCCATTTTTGCGCCAAGCTCAAGTGGTTGTATTGCCCACTGGCTTGTTCCGTAATAAATAATTTTACAACCGAAGCCAACATTAGCGATGTCTCGGCACGCGCCAACCACTCACAGCGCGCTCGTAACATCACAGCGGCCGCCAAGTCTCGGCTTTGCTGCACTAGAGCCTTTACGATCTAAAAATATCAATTTATCTATACTAGCGCGTAGAATCGAGTCAGGCGCTTATAGCTAATATTTTACACGAAATATCGAACATACTCGAATATCGATTCAGCTGGAAGGAAATGAAGAGCAATGAAGAAGTTTTGAAGATGGTAGAGGACCAAGTATAGATGGTAAGTTTTGAGGTTTTGTGGTTTTGAAGATTTTTGTAGTGGTAGGGCTCTTGGCAGAGTCCGCCTGGGGAAGTACCACACCTTTGCCAGTTATTCTACCGCCAAGCAGTAATGTGCAAACATTACTGTGTTCCGGTTTGAAGGGCAATGTTTCCAGAGAAATTACAGGGCTTAGAGATATAAGATCTTAGATCTCTGGGTGACGAGCGCAGTGCAGTGCTAGGTAATAATTTGGACTCTTCATGTTCCAATAGCTGCGTGTCACTGTGCTGTTATGTGTCAGGCATGTTGCTTACCATCAGGCACATGTCCTGATCGTCTCGTCACTATTTATTTAAAAAAAAAAAAAAGAGGAGAAAAGAATATTAATGGAAACAGTAAAAAACAGAAGGGGGAAGATGTTGGGACATCTGATACGACTCGACAATTTCATTAGAACAATAATGGAAGGTAGATTAGAAGGGAGGAGGAAGAGAGGTAGACCTAGGAGAAGTTACATGAACCGAGTGAAGGAGAAGATAAATGTAGCGTCGTATCAGGAAGTCAAGGAGAAGGCGGAGTGTAGAAGTACATGGAAGGAACTCCACAGACAAGAGCGTCGCTCTTAAATTGTGAATGAATGAATCGAACATACTAATCATTGCACGAACAAAGATTTTTTTCATAGTTTGTAGTAACTGGACAAGCAGGACATTTCCCTGATGGTTAGCAACACGCCCATAACAGCACAGTGTCACGCAACTATTGTAACATGAAGAGTTCAAATCATTACCTAGTGCAGCACTGCGCTAGTCCCCCAGGGATATAATACGATATATCTCAAGCTCCTATAATTACTCTAGAAACAAATTTTCCTTTCAAATCGGACCAGATGCTAGCGTTTATTCGGTTAAACGTAAAAGATTTTCCATTCAACATGGCCGCTAGCATACTGAACACACCCAGACTGGTAGTGGGCTTGACCATCTTTTTTTTTAATAAAGAGAGAAACGAGACGAGCAGGACATGTGCCTGATGGTAAGCAACATGCCTGCCACATAACAGCACAGTGACACGCAGCTATTGGAATATGAAGTGTACAAATTATTACCTAGCACTGCATTGCGCTCATCACCGAGAGATCTAAGATGATAAATCTCTAAGCTCTGTAATTTCTCTGGAAACATTGCCCTTCAAACCGGAACACATTAATGTTTTCAAATTACTGCTTGACGGTAGAAAAACTGGCAAAGGTGTGGTACTTCCCCAAGCGCACTCTGCTAGGAGTCCTACCACTACAAATTTTAATTAATCTCTAAACATTGAACATATAAGCACTGCTATTCAGCGTGCTAATACCGCCTGTACACTGAGGCTTGAGCATCTTATCACCAAATATTCATATATCTACGGATTATAAAATTATATTATGCTTATTGCACGTTTGCAGTATTCATTGTAATTTAATTTTGTTATCAAACGCTTTACTCTACTTCCAAAATAAAGCATGTTCGTGGTAGGATTGTTCGCACAACACTCCACACAACCCTACAACTTGTACTGTGGTAGCTAAATAGCCCGCCCCATACCTAAACAAACACTTACACATAGCATATAGTTATGGACATAAACCCGTCAACTAGAAACTGTAAAAGCCGACGCAAACATGCGAGCTCGGTGCGACGGGGTTCTATTTACGCTCATTAGCCGCCATCAGCGCGCCGAGCGAGCTGCTGTATCGTTCCTGCCGAGCCCGGCGCCATCCGGGACTTAATTACGTGTTGTGGAACTCGGCTCCACTCGCTCTGTAGTTACACACGCTGATAGCTGCTATATCCGCAATCAAGCGATACATTTGGCTGCGAACATCAAAGCCTAACTTTGCTTCCATAGATTCACTTGTGGCATACAAAGTTTGTTTAACTTAATTTGCGATAAATACCTCTACAATACAATCCAAAGAAATGCGTCGCATGGCAAGACAACTCATCACTACGCAACTCTAGGCAAAGCTAAGAGAGCTAATAGAGCTACGACGAAGCACCGACTTCGCCACATCCTTATCGGCCTACTACGCGTCCGCTTACTCCAGGCTGACCTACGGGATCCTACTTTGGGGTGGAAGTGTTGATGCCGCCGACCTCTTCATCCTACAAAAGAAATGCGTGCGTATCCTCGCCAACGTCAAATTCCCCGATATAAGTAAACCACATTTTCATAAACCCTATTTCATTGACTACAAAATTTTAACTTTGGCATCACTATATGTATTGGAAAACTGCAAATTTGTTAAAAAATATCCAAATTTATTTAGTAAAGTATCAGACAACTGGCGCTACCCGATTAGGACATTATACAAATACAACTTAAACGTACCAACATCAAAACTAACTTTACATAGTACCGGTCCGCATGCGATGGCTACAAACATTTATAATAAACTTAAGGAAACTGAAGACGAGCGTAGGTTTGTCAGGACCTTGAGAGATCTGTTATTGTCTTTTGACAATAACATGCCTATTATAGCCTATCCGAGTTTTTAACCGATGACCTAAGAACCTTCGAGGAAGAAAACCAAGTACCTATTTGACTGTGAAATGAAACGCTTTGCTCCAAAATGACACTTAAATTGCAATGCCCGGTTGGGGTACGTTGTGTTACGACTAATTTTGTACTAATTTTGTTTTAAATGTACTTATTTATTACTGTAACATAATGAAGCAATAAATGATTGAGTATTGAAACTTTGCAATGCACTGACACGCAACACAATGAACTGCAACGCGATTCAACTCAACTCAAAGCAATGAGTTTAAAAATACTCTGTTGACATCACAAAATAAAGTAAAATCAAGTTAACAAAAAACTACACTTATATAAACTATCCGACAAATAATTACAAAAATATTAAAATTTTATATCTAATCCTAAATTGATTGGCGTCACTTATGAGTTTATTCTAATTGATTATTTGCCTAAAAATGTGTTCAACCGGCAAACCTAGCGTAGCACGTTGAGACTAGGTGAAGCGGCACTGTGCGGAAGAGACAGCAGCAGACAGTGGATGGAGGTCAGGGAAACGACAGGGAAACGAACGTGCAGCAGTGGACTAACCTAGACTGATGATGATGATGATCAACAATATATATAAAATGTTATGTTGGTTTGTGTTCGCTTCAAAAACTCAAAAAGTTCTGCACCGATCGAGCTGATTTACAATGATATGTAATCTGCATCAAGGATTGTTTTTATCTAATTTTTGCATCACAATGTACCACAGCGAAGCGTGGCAGGGTACAGCTAGTGTGTTATAAAGTTTCTTTATAGTATTGCGTCACTTGCTGTATTTTACACTGTATTTTATTTCAATATTCCATTAATTTTACTATAAAGAAGGGCCATCTTCTATGTTAATACACAAAAAATCCAATTTGTTAGGCTCCTTATTTCCAAGGATGATTCCCTCGCAGATCCATCAGGGAACGAGCCCCGACAGGCAATCAACTCCACTACACGGACAAAGCGTCTTAAACTCTAACAGAATACGATATGAATTCGTAATACGAACGTCTCAGCGGGTGATATAAATAATTTGAGCTTCGAGTCTCGCTGTAGAAGAACAAAGCACCTTTGTACTGACTTTATGCGAGACTTTGTTATTTTACATGTGAGTTGACATTTCCTTTCTGATGAAAATGCTCCAGCGATATTTCTGAATAAAAAACCGGCTATATTTTGATGTCGCCGCCGAGATGTCTGGACTTACCAAGCGTCTGTGACTCGTGATATTTCCATCAGGCAGCTGGAGCGCGCGCCGGCTGGCTCCGACAGCTCACCTCGTCATATGCGGTATAATTGTCACTTGCGGTCGGTCAGAAGCTTATATTAAAACTTGCTGTCACCCGTCACAGTTTTATTAAGTCGTTTAAACGAATCCCAAGTAGTTGTGAATAAATCATTTAAACAAATCTTACCAGCAGTTTTGGAGATTTTCAATAAATAAAATATAAATAAATAAATATTGGTGGACATTTCACACACAATACCATCTGACCCCAAACTAAGCAAAGTTTGTATTATGGAAGCCAGATAGCTGATATAATACTTTTACATTTTTAAATATATAATTGTTATACATAGAAAGCACCCAGGTACAGTACAAATATTTGAATTCATCACACAAACATTTGCACTGGGTGGGGATCGAACCCGCGACCAACGGCTTCGCAGGCAGACGTACTACTAACTAAGCCACCAGGCTACCAACATTGAATGAAACAAAATTATTTGACTTTTCCTAGCTGTTGGCCTTCCATGAAACAAGTTTTGATTTTTTTACTGTGGGCAGAGTCTTTATTAGCAAAACTAAAACACAATGAGAACTACACTACACTACAAACCTACCTAACTAACTACTTACACTAAGCACACCTGAATTATCTATAGACCACTCACTACTGATCTACATGATCTACAGATACAGTCTACAGATAATCAAGATGTTCAAGCCCACTACCAATCAGAAGCGTACCCAGCATTGCTTAGTTTGTGGGCGCTGTGTCAACAATAATTGTAATAAATAATGAAAATAACACGTGGATCTATACTGTATACTCGTAGGTACATGATCTGCATGATCTAAAACCAACTTGCTCCTTTCGTCATCGCTTCATGGTGGAAATTTCAATCAAACGAATAGGTGCAACTGGACTTTCGTTAAAACGCAGTCTAGGCTGTGAAATGCGTTGCTTGAGTAGGTTTTCCTATACATAAATCTTTCTGGCTTCAACTCGAGAGTGAATCAATTCCTTCTAATTAAGCTCGTTCTAACGTTGACCGCATCCTCGCGTCGTTTAACATCAAATGAAATGGTGGTCAACTGCAAGCCAATCACTACAAAAACACTAAGATAAATAATTTATGAGCTACAATACACAATCTAATACAAAACACTGTATTAAACCACAAAACATGGCAAAAACCATTAATTCAACTTTATGAAAACATTCAAAATAAAACATGAGCTTAAATAGTGCTTTATACAAGTGTTTTTTCAAAATGAGCGAAATCCATCGATCAGGCAACACCGCGCGTACGTAGGCTACGTAGAGGTAACGTAGCCGCTACGTAGAGCTACGTAGCGCGTACCTCTACGTAGTAGAGCTACGTAGAGGTACGCGCTGGTTCTACACGCTATACTTTCCGTTTGATCTATTTATTATCCATGAATTTGATCACTTTTGGAACGGCCCGGGGGCAGATCTAAGCCAGAAAATGATAATTTTCAGTTCCTTTAACACACCTCCGTCTAATATTTTAGGAGAAAATTGTCTGCTCTCAAGAGCAATCTAAATCATTCGTTCTGAGGTATCGATACAGAATCAGAAGTGTTCCTACTAATATTATAAACCCGAAAGTTTGTAAGAATGTATAAACGTACGTTTGTTACTCTTTCACGCAAAAACTACTGAAGGGATTCGAATGGAATTTGGTATATAGGTAGATAATGGTCGGAAATAACACATAGGTTATTTTTCACCCGGAAAATTAACAGTATCGGGAACTACATTGGGGTGCTGCTAATCTCTAAAAAAATGGGTCTCAAATACCTAACCTAACTAAGTAGTATGACAGAACATAAGGCTTAAAGCGAAATGAAAGGTTTTATTCGCCGTCTTAAGGTAAAAGCGTTCCTTGTATTTTTAGAATAATTGTGCGTAAAAAAGCATCGTTTTAGGTTTAACCACTAGCAGGTTAATGATCTTATATAAGTGTAGATTAAATTGTGCATATAGTTTGTATAATATTACGGTCATTGAATACACAAGTGGACAGGTGAGATGTGGACGAATTAATTGAAACGGTAATGGAATATCTAATCTCACCGCATTTCGTCAGTATTTGTGTTCAATGAAGTATATATGCTGGTTTCTAAGTTTTTTTATCTGATACATTTTGGAGAGTGTGCAACATAATCTAGATGATGTACCAGTTTGTTCGTTTTTCTGTTGGACTCGTAGCTGCAAGAAGCGACAATATTTCATGGTTGATGTTCCAAATATTCAAATGAAGAGGTTTTGCTCTACTTTTGTGATGAGAACTTGTTGGCTGTCGACCGCGTAGCCTGAGCGATTGTTCCCTGCCTGAGTGGGGATTCCCCGATGATTACAGTTTTAGTGTCTTCAAATCGAACGTGAATTGGTTTCTTCCAGATTAGCACGTTCCATCGTAAACCGCATCGTCGCTTAACATCAAGCAAGATGGCGGTCAAGTGTAAATAAACCACAGTTAAAAAGAGACATGGTTGTCCAGAAGATAGCATTTTCGAAAGGTTGAACCGTAATAACGCTCTGAAAACAAATTCGGTTATTTATTTAGTTATATTAGATTTCTTTCTGTACACCTTTTTCTCATAAACCAAATCTTACGGTCTTCCAAGCGTGTGATATACAGAAAAAGGCACCCAACGTTTCGTTTGAAAAAAATCTATCATTGAGCAATACCAAAGCCTACGTATAGCGTTTTCATCGTGATCACTATGGAAATATATTCAACGTTAACTTTAACGCGCCGTTGCACTTGTACATTTCATACATTTTTGTGAGCATGCCGTCAGAGTGAAAGCGATGGTTGGATGCATACATACGTGTGACACAAAAAACTGATAGTCACAGGGAATGCAGATAGAAGTAAAAACGTATAACTTAGAATTTCAATATTATACAGTAGATACACATTACAATACAATACAAAACACTTTATTGGCACCACAAACAAAGTTGACAACAAGTAACATATAAAATAACAAAACATAATGGGCACAAAAGGCGACCTTATCGCTAAAAGCGACCTCTTCCAGATAACCTTTTGGGTCATGAGGAAACTAAATTTGTAAAATTTTGGGCAGTCGTGCGATTAACAATATAAATAAATATTTTTATTAAATAATTTTATTATATATAAATTACTTAGACTACATAATGAATATACAATACATAGGTATAAATTGATATGTATAATATATGTATGAACAATAAATATATACTTATTTATAATACGAAACACAAAATGCCGAGAAGATAAACACAAGTCAGTGAACAACTTTTGTCAGGAAATGCTGTCGAATCTGCGTCCTGAACGAAACGACGCTCTGCGTACGTCTAATGGCCGCAGGAAGAGCATTCCATAAGGCCACAGCCTGCACGCAGAACGACGAACCGTAAAAGGAGCTTGAATGAGCTGGAGTAGACAATAGGAGATTTGTAGACGACCTAAGATCGACCGAATGAGTGTCGCACAGAAAACTGAAGCGGGAGCTTAGATACGGAGGGGAAGAAGGAGTGAAAAGTGTGGTATATAAAAGTGATAGGATGTGACTACGACGTAAACGGATAGGGAGCCACTCAAGCTTAGATTGGAAAAGAGAAACATGGTCATATTTTCGGAGACCGAAAACAAACCTAATACAAAAATTTTGAAGACGCTCGAGCATATCGAATTGGTCCCGTCTAAGGTCAAGATAACAGACGTCAGCGTAGTCAAGGATGGGAAGAAGGAGGGATTGTACTAACGCAACTTTGGTGGCTGTAGGCAAGAAATTTCGAATTCTTCGAAGTGATGCTGCTGAGGCAAATATTTTGCGCTTTATAGATCGAATTTGTGGATCCCAAGTAAAACAGCGATCGAAAATAATGCCCAGATTATTTATTTCTGCACTGAACGGTACCGTCACGCCACCGAATACAGCTTTGGTTGTAGTGCCATAGTCGATTCTCGATACAAGCCGCGAATTTCCAATAATTATGGCCTGTGTTTTCGAGGGATTAACAGTAAGACCGAAAGACCTACTCCATTTTTCAATGCGGCGCAAATCTTCATTGAGCATCTTAATAGCATCATCTAGGTTGTCAAGTGAGGCTTGACACATTGTTGTACAATAAATACATTTACTGTTAGTAACATATACTGTTTTGACGCATGTCATGGACGCGAACTCCGAATAATTCGTTCATCGAAAAGTTGAGTCGAGAGAAATTACTGGGCTAAGAGATAAAACACCTTATATTTCAAAGTGACGAGCGCAGTGCGGTGCTAGGTAATGATTTGGAATGTTTATGTTCCAATAAAAACGAAAAAGTGTTTCACACGCACAACCTTTCATGTTGGTGACGCAGACCCGTATTATTCTCACCTACCAACATTTTCTACCTCCGGGTAATGAGGCTGAAGAAGTTGCCACTTCCAAACGTTTTTAACTATTTGTTTTTGGAAGCAAACTATGTCACGTCACGTTGGTCGCTGAATTTTTTATGAAAAATACGGCCGCTTCGTTCACCTAATGCAGAGAAAATGAATACAGATTCACATTGATGGTATCAGTAAGGATGAGCGACGCAGCTATAAAATAATTTCCGTCAAAAATGAAACTGAGACGCCGATCTGGCGCGATAAGCGGCGGTACGGCGGCGGCACGGCGGCGGCACGGCGGCGGCACGGCGGCGGCACGGCGGCGGCACGGTAGCGGAGCGGTGACGGAGCGTCACTGACCTAGAACTAAGTGGCCGGGGCCGGCGGGCCGCGAGACCCGCGCTAAAGGCTTGTTCACACTAGGCTAGTAATTTAGCCTAGTGGCGAGTAATTTAGCAACTAAACGTGTATGGACAGTGAAAATTTAGTCGAGTAATTTAGGAAGTGATTTAGTCGAGTCAATCTATTTTGTTCTATTTTCAACGGGCGAGTAGCACCCCCCACCACGCGTTCGTTGCGAGCGGTGCGCTCATTGGCTCGCCGATTAAACAGGTTCGAACTTGTCGAATTAGTCTGGAGAGAAAAATAACTTCAAACAAATGCGTTGTAGGATCTTCATGTTGCGAAACGCTACTCACTTGTGAGCTGTACTAAAGCACGGTGCGAACGATTTTTGAATAGTAGCGAGTATTTTAGCTACTAAATTACTCTCTACTAGACTAATTTGCTAGCCTAATGCGAACAAGCCTTAAAGGCTTGTTCGCACTAGGCTAGTAATTTAGCCTAGTGGCGAGTAATTTAGCAACTAAACGTGTATGAACAGTGAAAATTTAGTCGAGTAATTTAGGAAGTGATTTAGTCGAGTCAATCCATTTTGTTCTATTTTCAACGGGCGAGTAGCACCCCCCACCACGCGTTCGTTGCGAGCGGTGCGCTCATTGGCTCGCCGATTAAACAGGTTCGAAACTTGTCGAATTAGTCTGGAGAAAAATAACTTCAAACAAATGCGTTGTAGGATCTTCATGTTGCGAAACGCTACTCACTTGTGAACTGTACTAAAGCACGGTGCGAACGATTTTTGAATAGTAGCGAGTATTTTAGTTACTAAATTACTCTCTACTAGACTAATTTGCTAGCCTAAAGGCTTGTTCGCACTAGGCTAGTAATTTAGCCTAGTGGCGTGTAATTTAGCAACTAAACGTGTATGAACAGTGAAAATTTAGTCGAGTAGTTTAGGAAATGATTTAGTCGAGTCAATCCATTTTGTTCTATTTTCAACGGGCGAGTAGCACCCCCCACCACGCGTTCGTTGCGAGCGGTGCGCTCATCATTCGCCAATTAAACAGGTTCGAACTTGTCGAATTAGTCTGGAGAGAAAAATAACTTCAAACAATTTTCCAAATACGAAATTGTCTATGGAATAACTTATTTTATTGATCACACAAATTTCCTCATTCGCCTCTTCTAAAATAGCCATTACGATTCGATAAGATTAGCTTATTCATTCATTTATTTTATTGCGTTGTAGGATCTTCATGTTGCGAACCGCTACTCACTTGTGAACTGTACTAAAGCACGGTGCGAACGATTTTTGAATAGTAGCGAGTATTTTAGCTACTAAATTACTCTCTACTAGACTAATTTACTAGCCTAATGCGAACAAGCCATAATGCGAACAAGCCTTAAGAGAACATCACTCAATCAACGGCGCGAGTGCACAGCTCCGACACTCGCTGCTGCAAACCAATATTGAGACCTTCTGCTTCAGACGAAATATTACAAATCTGTATGGGTTGACTTTTGTAACACAGTTAGCGTATTTATTTTGTGTCGAGTGTCGAGACGAGCAAACCATATTTGCCTGATGATAAACAAGATCCCTGCCCATAACAGGAGTAACATACAACTATTTGGAACATGAAGAGTCCAAATCATTGCACTGCGCTCATTATTTAAAATGTTTAATTTCTATGCCCAGTAATTTCACTGGAAACATTCAGTGTCCTTCAAACCGGTACACAGCGATATTCTCACATTACTGCTTAACGGTAGAATAACTGACACAAGTGTGGTAGGTACTCTGCAGAGAGTCCTACCACTACTATAGCCTGGAATACCTTCTTCATCGTGGAAAGAAATACTACCAGTAGTTCATCGGAAGGTGTCAGCTCTGAGTCACGCTCCTGCAATACTAACATTGTAATGTAGGCAATGCAGGAGCGCGCTTCCCGCGTCTCACCCCGCACGCCCCGCACGATAGCCCCGTCCAGATGACGTCGTCGAGCGACTGTATGATATAGGTAATAGACTGTGATAATAACGAGGACGCTCTGTGCGGATAAGACCGCGGGGCACAGCTAGTCTCTTACAGCTCAACATTATACATAGAGACTAGTAGTACAGGCAGTTGGTGTAGAGCTTCTCGCTGGGACATTCACTTACAAGGCATCTTAAAAGGTTTATTAATTTCTCTCTGGTCTATTAACTCCTTCGCTAAACGGCTATTCTTAGCGTTTTATTTAATGATTTTTGCAATAAAAAGCTAGTGTTTTTTAACTTGATGGGTTACTAGTCTTGTGCTTCAGTTGGTAGAAAGTCTTTCTGCTTACAGATCATGGGTGGGTTTCCCACTTAGCACAAATACTTTTGACGAAATATGCGATAAATTCGGATATTTGGTTTATGTTTGTATGTTTCTATATACTCATGTATTTACACTGTACTGCGCTCGTCAGCCAGATAGTGAAAATGTCTGTGAAACGAAACAGTGGCTCCGTCCGCGCGCCGCGATTTATCCTCGCCAGGATAACGAGACTACACCATTTTATGGGCCATTTGTCAATGCAAACAAAATTGGTGAGTCAACAAACACACAGTTCGATCGTCGGGAAAATACCCTTCAATGGGAGCTCGGTTGGTACGATTCATTTTTATTATTATTAGGAGACGATGCAGACAGAGTCCCGCAGGAGCCGCGCGCTTCGCACAGCGCAGCTCGAACTAGTCCAACGCACGGCGCTTCCAGATTGAGTTTAGTAAAAGGTTTTAAAATCCAACATCAGGAAGTAATAAAAATGAGAACCGAGTTCTTATTTATTTATCGCGTCGGAATTCCCCGAACGGAACTTGGTAGTTTGTTTCATTGAACTGTACATTTACTTTAACTGGAGATACGCTGAGTCCGGCGGCAGGACATTGTAAAAGTTTGGTGAAATAGGCATGGTGAATAACAAACGAATTAGTCTGTAAATTTATATAAACTATTTTACACGTATTGTTTCTTTTGTTTTCGTGTTTCTAAGTTCCGAGTGACGTCACTTCATTGTAGGATTTTTATGAAAAAGTGACGTCACAACATAACCACCTTTCAAAAGATTGATGATCTATAACTTTGTCAATTTTAGTAATATGATAATTAAAACATAAAATACGCATCCTATTTTTCCATAATCTAGTGAATGGTTTATTTTTGATCCGGTCATCATCCCAATTTGCCCCTTTGATTTTATACTTTTCTAGATGTAGCGTTACGCTGTAATTGCGACAAAAGTAACAAGCCAGGTTTCAACACATTTATGTGCGTGTCACACACACAAGTGTTGAAACACAGACGCTTGTGTTCGTGACATGTTTTTTAAATATGGCGTCAAGTGACACTGTCCTGAGTCCTAAGACACAATTGATTTTGTTAAACCAATTGTTTCTGTAACTAAATGATTATGATAATGATTATCATTTAGTTACTTACCGTTGATAGCAAACTTTTTTAGTTATTTTAAATCGTCTTTTGTAAGTTTTGCAGAATTTTTTAGAGCCTATCATCATATTTAAGAGTCACAAGACACGTGTTTACCGCACAACAACCGTGTCGCAACTAAACTGACAGATCTAGCTCATCAGCGAACAGTTAGCTGATATTTTTTTACGCTCAAATGGTCTATCTAGACAAGTGTATAATCAAAGTTTGTACCATTCGGTTGGTGGTGGAGAGCGGTCACCGACCTCGAGCGGTCCGAAACACGGCCGCGTGCCGGCGAGTGACGCGGATGACGCGGGTGGCTCCTGATTGCCAGCGGTCACTGGGGCCGGACACCCGGACACGCCGCTGCCGTCACTCACACGACTGTCAGAGTGAACGTCGGCGCGTTTCGGTACTGACTGTATCTCCACAGACTAGTTAGCTCGGCAAATATGTGTCACTATATTTTGCCAGACATATTCAATGCCTCTCGTGGAGGTATCTCAGTTTGTATGGGTCAACTTTTAAAATGTTTTGTAACATCCTATCTTACCTGCTAATAGCAATAAATACTTTTGTATTTATATTATCTGTTCACCACACCCTGAACCGGTGGCGAAGTATCAGGTTGCCCTCGCGGACACTTCATAAACTTGATTAGTAGCTCCACGACTCGCTTCGAAGAATCTCAAAGTAAAATGTTTTTCAGCTGCTCCCCAGAACAAGGCCCGTCATCCAAACTTTAACGCTCGTTCGTAGAACTGAGAAATATAATTAAACCTTATATAATTTATTTTCTATTCTATTGCTCGTACTTTCCAATCCGCCGTGCGCAGGACTGCTGCTCTAATAACGAATAAATTCTTAGAGTACGAAGCTTTTTTTAAGCAGAAACCAAACAAAAGAACTCTAACATTGTTCTCATATTAAAAAGTGTAAAATAAAGGTAAATAACCGCGGCTGGAGCACAATTAGCCGCTGCGAGAATAAAGGCACAAAAGCGCTCGAAAATTAAACGTAATTTCCTCGTGTTTCGTTACTTTGACGCAGCAGTTATTAAGAAAGTTAACAAATTATGTCAATAATAGGATTAATGATGCGAAGAAACGAATTTTTACTTGACTAAGCATAATTTGGCTGAAGGTCAAGTCCGGAGCGAGGCCGGCCGGGGAATACTGGCGGTCCGGACGCAACTCCCCGCAACTAACAATTATTTGAGACAAGTTGAAGTCTCCACTCAAACCTTGAGCAGCATCGCTTCAAGCCCCACCGAGAGGAAGCGTCTCCTCGTCGCCTCGTAAAGCGACGGCTCGTGATATCTCGTTTGCATCGACACGCATTATTCTCTCGAATGGTAATTGTTCGCTGTAAAAGCTTATTTCCTGGCTGTAAAAAGGTTGTAAAACGAGTTATGGAACACGAACTTGCTTATGTAATAAAAGTGGGCCCGCGGCGCCGCAGCAGACCCCCCTCACCCCTGCGCGGCGTTTAGCCTCTTGCCCCGTCGGCCTTTCACAATACATTTTATAAATTGCCTCCGATGGCCGCTCAATGGCCTCCCGAGAGGTCCTCGGTTTTATAATATCGCTATAAATACGCCGTCTCTCCCGCCGTCGACGCGCGAGAGCTTGAATATTTCTCTACATATGGCAGATCGCATAAATTTCACTTTGGGAAACCGAAACCCGGCTCAGACGTATTAAAGAGTGTTTAGGGGAAGAAGCGGCGGCGCGCGATAACAGTAGAAATAAAGGGTCGTATTTCATTCAGTCCCGAGTGCGGAGCGCGCGCCGAGCGGGCACCATCCGCCGGGAGACGTGTTCGCGAACGTATTCAAGGTTCGCGGCAGGAATCTTCGGAGAGGGGGTTGGGTTCTCGGTCGCTCCCAGCTCTCCAGGCTAGTCGCTAGACTCGGCGGACTCGGCGCTAAGTTGGCGGTTTTAGTGTTCCCTTACTTAGTCTAATCTTCACCACAGCGAGCGGTACGAATGGAATCTAAACAATATTCACGCAGCTCTTTGTTAAGATTCAAGCTGAAACTTAGCTCAGATACAAAACACAATTTGTACCTATCGGAAGAAGGACCTGTAGATGTACCTACGATGTTAGAGGTACTTGTGAATAGAATCATTATTAATTAATTGTTAGGTAGATGTAGATACTTCACAGAACACTAAATTAAACACTGCACAAGTTTCTCTCAGCGTATTTAAGATGGAAGAAATATCCCGCTAATATCTGTTTTATTTATTTATTTATTTAATGTTGCCGCTCCACAGACTCTGGGGTCCGTGACCTTTGTCATTACAATTATTTATTTTTTACATATTTTTTGGATTAGGAGAAGAAAAGGAAAATAGGGGGGTGTTGTGAACATTTAATTCTATTACTAGTCAGTCCGATTTCGTCTGTTGAGCCGATCACTACGGGTTGGGATTCCGATAGCAATCGACACGACATCGTCTTTTGCTTAAGCCGTCTCCTCCTGGCGCAGAGCCTTCACTACGGGCGCGGTTCTGGCCTACTAACATCCTAACGCTTTCGCTATTCTAAAATCTAAACTAAATATTCGAACTAAGGAACAGAAAACTCATTCCGAGACTGAAGTTGTTGAGTGGAGCCCCCGGAGCCCGGAGAGCCGGAGTCACGTCGCGGCTCGAAGGAGCGCTTCTTTACCAAAACTGTGAATTTCTTCGAATACATGTTATGATAACTAAAGTAAGCTAAGTTCTTAATTTTTAAAGCTATTCGCGTTTTATCTGAAAACCAATCGATTTAGGTCACACGCGATTTAATTTTTTGAAGTGAAACATCTTTTGCCGCGTCACAGACAGATTTTTCGTGGGTTGTGAATTGAATTCTAGCGTCACGCTCGGGAATGATAAGAAATCTTCGGGTAAACCCGGGCCCTTGGCTATTGGACATCTAGAAATGCATCTGCATTTCCCGTTGGCCGACGCATTTCTAGATGTCCATGCTCATGGCCACGCTCCGGATTCACCCTCGTAGTTTCCAAAGTGTGCATCAAATTCTGAGTTTATAAGTTTGTACTTCTATCGGCAGGTCCTATGACTCCCAATTTTTTTTAAATCTAAAACATTCTTAATATTTCGTTATCTTATCTCTTATGGCTTTTCTATTGGACATTAATAGAAAAGCCATAAGAGATAACATTGATAAACGACGATTCCTTTGCCCTAATATACAGTTGATTAGTTAAAGTCTGTTTCTTAAGTACAATTACGTTAAGACTATACCATGTAACCATTTTGTGGGTGTAATAAAGCATTATATTATTATTATATAGAAACATTTGTTTGCTCTCCGTAACGGAGGTGTTATATAGGCACGGGCCGGAGCCAAGTGCTTTTAAGAAAGTGATAGAAATTTTCGGACTATTCTACAGGTGTTCAAGATTACAGATTTTTGAAGTAATTTGAATGTTGCTGGGTGAATGTCCAGTGTGTTTAGACTGGTGTTTAAGTTTTTAGGTATAACACCCGTTGTCGACAAAACAATCGGGATAGTTCTAGTGCTGTTTAATTGCCATTGGGATTTTTTTCGGAGATGAGTTTATATTTATATGCAAGAAGTTGGTGTATTATTGCGGCTGTCTGGTCATGGCGATGTTTATAGTCTGTCTGGACTATGGCTTTACATGCCCCTGTAATGTGCTGAATGGTTTCGGTGCTGCTATTGCATCTTCTGCATGTGTCGGATATATTAGGTGCCTTGATAATGAACTTCTGGTAATTGTGAGTATCAATAACTTGGTCCTGAATAGCTAACATGAATGCTTCAGTCTCTGGGAAGAGCTCTCCCTGCATAAGCCAAGCGTTCGACGCTACTTTGTCGACATGTGACTGTTGCAGGTCTTGATAATGTCTCCCGTGAAGAGATTTTCGCTCCCATGCTGCTAGCTTGTCTTTGTTGTGTGTAATGTGTTCATTACGCTGAATGTTTGAGTTGGCTAGATTCAAAGGTGTGTAGTTTTTGTCGGATGTAACAATAACACGATGTAGGGGTGATATTTGTGCATGTTTGTGGAAGTACTTTCTTAGACTGATGATTTGTTTGTTGTGAAGATTTGTTATATCCACTATTCCCCTTCCACCTTCTTTTCTAGGTAGTGTAAGTCGCTGTATGCATGCTCGTGGATGATGTTTGCGATGAGTGCTCAGGGATGTGTTAATGATGCGTTGCAAGTTTGTGAGATCAGTCTGTGTCCATTTAATTATGCCAAAAGTATATGTGAGAACTGGGATTGCATAAGTGTTTATTGCGTGCACTAAGTTGCGTCCGTACAATTGTGATTTCAGTACTGCATTAAGCCGATATCTGAATTTCTTTTTAATTGTGGTTTTCGTGTCTTTTAGGTCTATTTGATGAGATTGTTGGAATCCAAGATATTTATAAAAGCTATCTTGATCCAGTGGTTCAATTACTTTGCCAGAGTTGAGGGTGTAGGATTCGAGTACAGTGCACTGGTTTTGGATAGAAAATGTTTTACATTTATCGATGCCAAATTCCATTTGTATATCGTCAGAAAACATTAGTGTTGTTTTAGCTAAGTGGTGGAGAGACTCAACACTGTTACTGTAGAGTTTAATATCGTCCAAATACATGAGGTGCGTTAATTTGTAACTGCCTGTATTATGAGTAGTGATATTTAGTCCGTCGTTTAGTTTATTTAGTAGTCTTGAGAGAGGGTTTGTTTGTCGCAGCTAACTAGCTTAATCAACCATTCAATTAACGGACTAGCCTGCTTGTCGACGCCATTTTGACAATTTGGAGCGTTCGGCATTAGGCGGCAGAAAATGGTAAACAATTAATACAATACAATAATAAACAATAGATACGTAGGTTAACCTTTTTTTATATGGGGAAATTCTTTTAGGTATGCCCACCATGCAGGGACATGGTGGGGTATGTCGAGCTCGGCACCATGGGAGTCAACATGGTGCCTACCGGCTAAAACCCCCACAGGTTTCTCCGGCATGGCCAGAGTCAGGGTCGCGGGGTCACTTTTCGCACTCCCATCAACGACCCTGACCCTCCTGCCATCGCCCTTGCGGGCCACCCCGCGGGGGGTGGGCATCCACACCCCCGCATTTGGATCCAGCGACGCGCCGGAAACTACCAGCGCGTCACCTCCTCAGGAAGGTCTATCCCTAGGCAGGGTGGCAGACGGCACGTAGGTTAACCTAACCCAGCTCGTGCTGTCGCGCTACAACGATATATTATGTGGGTGCTGTAAGCGAGTGATGCATCTAAGTAGTAGATGTAGGCGAGCGATGTTCAGAATCGGAGCCCTGGCTCGTGTTCCGCGGCTCGCTGGATCCCGAGCCCAGAGTTATGCATAAGTAATGAAGCCCGCTCCGAGCGAGGTATCGCGAGTACGTGCGCGCAGGAAAGAGTTCCGAACTAGTTAGTGAGGCGGTAGTTAGTAGGGCTTCCATGCTCACACCTACTGTAGAGATAAATAGATACTTCTCTATAGCCACAGATATCCTTCTTTATTTTAGTAGTGGTAGGACTCTTCGCCTGGGGAAGCACCCACCTTTTCCAGTTATTCTACCGCCAAGCAGTATTTTTTGCACATTACTGTTCCAGTTTGAAGGACAATGTTTCCAGAGAAGTTGCAGGGCTTAGAGATATAACATCTTAGGTCTCTGGGTAACGAGCGCAGTGCAGTGCTAGGTAATGATATGGACTCTTCAAGTTCCAACAGCTGCGTGTCACTGTGCTGTTATGTGGCAGGCATGTTGCTTACCAATAGGCACATATCCTGCTAGTCTCGTCATTATTTATTTTAAAAAAATATATGACTAAATCCGCCTGGGAAAGTAAACTTTGACAGTCATTCTACCACCAAGCAGTGATGAGCAGAAATCACTCTGTTCCGATTTAAAAGACTATGTTTTCATAAATTATTTGGCGTGAAGATTTAAATCATCTTACGTCTCGGGATGACGGGTGCAGTGTGATTGGACTCTGCATGTTCCAGTATCTGCGTGACACTGTGCTGTTATGGGCAGGCGTGTTGCTTACCATCAAGCAAATGAGCTGTTCGTCTCGACACTCTGTAACTCTATAATATAAAAAAGCTAAGTTCTCAATCAAATTTTGTTCATTCATCAAACTGAATATTTTGAATGAAAAAATGTATGATATTGAAGAGTGTGGTCACTCTACCCCAGGAGCTGGCAGGCCAGTAATGTGCAAAATAAATTAAGGTAGCGGAAATTAAGTCATTACAAATGTGGAGCCAACTTAATCATAAGCCGGATTACACATAATAGTAATTAAAGTCTACTTCACAACTAGCCCGAATTACTCGTAATACAACCTAATTACTGGGGGGATTCTAGACAACGCCGGAATTAACTGAGAGATCGAATTAAGCTGAGATTTATACAGCCTGGGCACCGATCTATGAATAATCAAGGAGCTCCTATTTCATGACTAGAGGCGCCCGCGAAGTTACTCGCAACTTAAGTCTTATACGATAATTACATTTTTAACGCACTTAAAAAAAAAGGTTATGTTAATTTCAATTATATGTACTATTTATTTATTTAACTTCATTGAAATCTACTAACCCGTTACAGAGATACGTGAGAACGTATAGTTTAAATCTTTAGCAATTACTTGAAAACATTCGCTCGGAGTTTGGAATGTAACGCTTCGAGGTAATTAAATAATAGTTTAGATCGCGATCAAGTTCTGAATAATGATTCCGATATACGAAGGAACAAATAATAAACACACTTATAACAAGAACAAAATTTAAAAATAAATATTAACCTCCGACTACCTCAGATTTGTTATCTGTACAACATTCTACTAGTCAAGCCCTTTCATTTGATACCCATATTAAGGGAGTTGTGAAAAAAAGACATGTATTTCGCCATTTTGTGGAAGCGGCCATCTTGTATTTGATATTTGTCATAGGGCAATGTTTTTCACTAGTCAAGCCCTTTCGTTTGATACCCATATTGAGATAGTACCTAGTGAAAAAAAAATATAATTCGCCATTTTGTGGTGGCGGCCATCTTGAATTTGTTTTTTTTTTTATGGTGTATAGTATTTTACTAGTCAAGCCCTTTCATTCGATACCCATATTGAGGTAGGTTGTGAAGAAATATTTTGTCGGCCATTTTGTGGCGGCAGCCATCTTGAATCGATATTAACCAAACATAGCTAAGAACATCCGCACGGATATTACCTTTCAAATAAAAACACCGCTTTGAAATCGGCCCATCCGTTTGAGCTCTACGGTGCCACAGACAGACAGACAGACATCGACATCAAACTTATAACACCCATTTTTTTGGTCGGGCGTTTAAAAACACAAACTTTCGCGTCTATGTTATTATTTAATCATATGAAAATGTGTATACAATTTTAATTCGTGCCGCGTATTTCAAACATACGAGTATGTCTACTGAAGGTTTATTTTTTACTAAAAATTACGTTTACTCAAGGATTGCTAAATGAGTTAAAATTTTCTGAAAAAAAATAAATCAGTTTAATATTGGGAGTGGTTTAGAGTCCTTAGAAGTCAGCTACGGAAGGATATCGCTTTGTCGAGTTACCAACAGAAGAAACACGGACAAGGTTGTATCAAATATTGCGATTCAGCTGAACACTCCGCGAAATCTGATAAAAATTTATCTCAGTGGTAGAATCCTACCACTTCAAAATAGTAAGTACTAATATTTTGGAAACAAGAATAAGTTATAACAACTACTAAAGTATGCCATAAAATGAATTGATCTTCAAACCCGACTCCTTTAAAGCAGCGCAACACTGCATATCATTTTACTCGTACTCACCCTTTACCTAGACCGCGATAAGACCGGCTGCGTGTAACCTCCTCTGCGCGTATCTCCGGCGGTATCTGACGCTAAGCGCGTTATTACGGAGATGTTGTATCCATTTAGGTAAGAGGGTAAATCTGAGAAGCTCGTTAGCCGCGTAATAGGTAACCTAAGCCTCGGCTTTGGCTCGACTTGTCTGGCACACGTGCCGACGCTCGTCTACACAAACCAGATAATTATACTATTTTCTTTGTACTTTCTTGTGAAAGGACGTTGTATTTAACTTTATTAGGTTAATTGGCCGCCATCTCGCCTGAAGGTAGGCGACGATGCGGGACGATAGAGCGGTATTAGAATAAGAAATCGATCCAATTTCGATTTGATGAAACCAAGATTGTAACCATCGGAAAATATCCCCACAGGCAATGTATTGTATGTATACAGCCTACAAGTTATTAGCTTTTTGGCACGTCTCTCGATTTAGGTATTTAAAATGTAGAACGGAAAATTCAGTGTGTCGTTTGTGATGGGTGGCCGCGTCGTCAAGTGAACGCGTCCGTGTCAGAGAAGTCATTACGGCGCCGGCGGTGGCGCGTCGTCCGCGGCGCTCCGCTTGTTATTTCCGTTTGAGGGCACTGCGTCGAAGATCTGAGGCCCTCGAGCCTCCGGAGCCCACATCAGAGCCCGAGAGAGCCCTCGGACCCTCCCCTCGAGCACGCGCCACTTGTCAAAGCCCGACACATTCCGAGAGACTCCTTCAGGCATCACCGCTCCCGCTACATAAATATTTCGTTGAATAAATAACAACATTCAATGAATGTTACGAGTATTATTATGGTACTTAATAACATTTGAGGAAAATGGCCGTACGTGCGCAATCTACGAAGCGATTCGTCGAAAATAATATAAACCTATTTGTTTGAGTACGTTTGAATGGAAAAATGGTAGATTGTAATGTAATATCAGAAACGATACAGTGAGGAGGGCCGCGGCCGTCTAGACGGAGGACGACGAGCGAGTGCCTGCGACCACTACGAAGCTACAGTAGCTACTTGATACAAGTTAAATTTTAAACCTCGCTGTAGGAATATTGTTTAGAACAAAGTTCCCTGGGCTACCTCACTGCGGCTGCTCAAATAATAAATCCCAACGCCGCCGCGTCGTAGACGACGAGTAAGAAACTGCGTTTAACTCGCACAACTTATGCTTAATTTTGTGATTTCAATTTCTTCTAAACATGTCAAATCACTGATTAACACTGCACTGCGCTCGGCACCCAGATATGCAAGATTACGTATTATTAATTACGAAAATATTTATTGAGTTTCTATTTAAATACTGATATTTCGATGCTGTTACATGTGCCATGTTGGGGACTACACGATAAATCCAGTATTTTGTATTACTAAAGTGAATAACCATGATAATCTATTTGCTCTATAATTTCTCAAAAAACATTGCCCTTCCAACCGGAGCACACGTCAGTAACGTATAAATATTGGTTTGCTTGGCAGTAGAATAACTGGAAAAGGTGTGTGTGTGTGTAAAGTTCACTTGATCTTTCTCAAGTGAGCTCTACAGAGTCCTACCGATACAAAAATATTCTCAAAACCTACAACTACATTTTCTTCCCTGTAACACAAGACTAGTTGAATATCGCTCTAAGAAAGAAAATCTCTAACTTGTACAGATAACTTATCGACTAAATAATTAAAGATACATTTTCAGTTCCGGAACTACAATCATGAATGAATCCTCGGGGTGGTGTAACGCGTATAGTGCCACCAACTTACGTCTGCGGTGGAGAGAGTCGCTACTAACGAATTTATTGACGCCTGTTGATAAATTTACGTATACGATTAAGGTTGGATCATGAGATGGACTTGAATAATTATGTATTTCGTCTAAGGAATGTAAAAGTGGAAGTTTATTTTTTATCCAATCACGCCAAAAGTTATTTTTATAAGATCGAGAAATTTCTCTGATTTTGACTTGATATTGGCACTAATGTTTTTCAGATCAAAATCAATTGTTCATATTTTGGCTAGAATTCAGTGTACTAGGCGCAATGGTAAACGAGGCTTCTGTCCATCCCAGCACAGTGCCACGTAGTAACGAAATTCTCCATTATCCGAAATTTGTGGACATAAATGTTGTCGACTCAAATCCAATATTTTTTATGTTTTGTTGTTCATATAAGGTTTCGATGAAGTCTACCGTACCCCTTGACAAAATTATTAATATAGATATTTATGTAAGTGATAATACTTTCGGTGAGGTACTCTGCAAAGAGCCCTATCAAAACAGAAGATAGATTACTATTAGTTATTAACGTTAGCATTAGTTCTAAATTCGCCCAGCAGAACAGATAAGTTGGCTTCCCCGCCGAGTGGGCAGACCCGCGGGTACCCGGGAACAACTCCCCAGAACCCGCTTAAAATATTTGTACCCGCGCTCCCCGACTACTTCGGAATACTTTGCCTTTCTCTCCCGTACTTAGCGAATGTATTAGATTATTCTACAGTACATTTTGAATAACAGGTTTGGGTTTCCTACGCGTGAAAATAAAAACTTTTGTACAAAAATTTAGGATTTCACTTAATCTGATCACGTTTTGGACTCTATTGTCAAACGAATGGAATTATGAACCTGGTTCCTAGGAACTGGGAACCTGGTTGTGTGAAATTACTTTGCGTTAGCTACTCGGTCTGCAGAGACGGGGCCTGTGAGGGCGAGGAGGGCGGAGAGGATGGACAAACGATTTATTTTTTTGCTATTTTAAAGTTGGGTCCGCATAAAAATTTGTTCACAAGGATTGTATGGAGTAATTGTTCGTTCCTTTGAAATGGGTCGGCTCAGTACCAACTGGAGGCTCTAGAATAGATCGAAAAACGTGCCAAAAAGTAACAACGGCACCCTTGTTTGAAAAAGACTTCAAAATCTTGAACACCGCAAAAAAAATCTAATTCTATCGGATACATTTCAGAGAGTGTGCGACTGATACGCATGATCTAATATCATCTTACTCTTTTGTTTGTCGTACTGCTTAAAGCTAAATGCGACATAATTTCATGGTTGACGTTTCTGAGGCGCAAATGAGAATGTATGTCTCTAAATTTTTATCTACATTCAATGTGCCATAAAATCTACATCCATAATTTAAGAAAAAAGTTAATATTGCGTCGAGAAAAACAAGATTGGGTGTCCACTGACGCATCGCTTTACTAACTCTTCATACCAAGTGCAACCTGTATGGAAATGTTATCATGTAATACTATAATGATAGACGTATCGTCAGCACGAAGGCGGGGCGGCGCGGACGCGGCGCGGGCGCGGTGCGTGCGCGGTACGGTGAGTATGTAATGCGGATTTCCTAAATTGCGAGGCGGCGGCGGCCCCGGCGCCGGACGTCCGGGGTTTTCAGCGCGACCCGTGTTTACTCACCTAAAAATACCGGGATACGCTCCCTCTACTCAGATATTACGTTTCTTAACCACTGACTCCGACCTCGCTTCCGCCCTGTAATTCAACGGCTACTTTCACTGCTGCAATCGTAAATCAGAGTCATTACCCCGAATTACTTTATAGATAAGTTGTAGAAATGCAAAATTTGGTTGTTTCTTTGGCATGAAGTAAAACTCGGATAATACTCGGAATAATTACGCGGATCACTTGCAGGGAATAAATGAAAGAACAAATGACAATGTAGTATTCATATTGGTCACTATTAGTCCAAGATACCAGAGCCGCCAGACGTCACGTATTTTCTGATGGATGAAATGTGGACGATTGAGTAGAGTTAGTACGTACTAAGAACACATGCTTACCTTAGACGGCCAATTTTGAGATATGGGGTCCAGAAGATACATTACTCACTTCACGTATTTTCTGATAACTGATTTCCACGTCTGTTATAGGCAATATCTTTAAAAATAAGGCCCCGATACTCCCAGACACTTTCCGTCGACCGTTGTGATTAACAGCCGCTTGAAAAATCTATTACGCGTTCTTCGACACATTTTAACTGTATTATATATGTTAGAGATACGAGATACGCGGATATACGACGCCACTTATTTTATTAGAATGGCAATATGGCACAATGTGATTGACATCTTATAGCTTATCAGTTGTCAAGTCAATGTCAACGTATCTGTCAGTAGCGCGTGTGCTCGTTTGTCCAGACTACTACTTCACTTGCTCTCGGAACAACGCCCGCGCCGGACGTGCGCACTGACTGATAGAAAATACACCATGTCGGACGACGACCACGACCATTCAGATAGCAATCCGTCTCCATCGCCGACATATACATAATACGTATATATAATCTACTCGTATATTGACATCTGTCTACTATCTTTCTACGAAAAACGTAATTTCGATAGTCATTCGCAAGTTTATTTCGAAATTACGTTTTTCGTAGAAAAAGACGTCCTGGTCTACAACGATGTCACACATCGTAACCAACATATTGAAGAAACAAGAACCAAATTAAAATTTTTGACTAACCCCCGACTACCTCAGAAATGTTATCTGTACAACATTCTACTAGTCAAACCCTTTCATTTGATACCCATATTAAGGGAGTTGTGAAAAAATAAGTGTATTTCGCCATTTTGTGGAAGCGGCCTTCTTGAATTTGAAATTAGTCATAGTGCAATGTATTCTACTAGTCAAGCCCTTTCGTTTGATACCCATATTGAGGTGGTAGTGAAAAAAATATTATAATTCGCCATTTTGTGGTGGCGGCCATCTAGGATTTGAATTTTTTATAATGTATAGTATTCTACTGTCAAGCCCTTTCATTTGACACCCATATTGAGGTAGGTTGTGAAGAAATATTTTGTCCGCCATTTTGTGGCACCATCTTGAATCGATATTAACCAAACATAGCTATGAACATCCGCACAAATATTAACTTTCAAATAAAAAAACCGTATCGAAATCGGCCCATCCGTTTGAGCTCTACGGTGCCACAGTCAGACACACACACAGACAGACAGACAGACATCGACGTCAAACTTATAACACCCATTTTTTTGGTCGGAGGTTAAAAACGTCACAAAATTTGTAACTTAATATTAAATATTGAAGTAATTTTATGAAATTAGATTTATTAAATTAAGTTGTGAAGTATGAAGTTGTTGTCTCGCCTATATTATAAAAGTCTGGAATCTCAGATAGATAGAAAGTCTCAGATAGTCTGGAATAGCAAATTGGGTGCTTTTTATTTCAAAAATAAGTTAAGTTCCTTTAGGAATAGAACCTATATAGCTAAGTCCTATGCAGATGCGCAACTAATACCTACGCCATGCCAAAACGGAGGAGAGAATATTAAATTATATCTTTGAGATGGATAGATTAAAAATTCCAAAAGCAATATACAGATAGCAGCGAGCAACACGTCTTTCGTCTTTAAACTGATTGTTGTTTTTTTACAAGTTCATCTAGTCATTATAATTTCAAGAAAATACATATTATTATTACCCAACTGATATCCGCGTTCCCGTTCTGGTTCCGTTGCGCTCATTGCTCGCCCTATTATCGAGATTTACTCAAATTATTTTAGGGACACAAAGTTAATGACACAAATAATGGCAGACATTTATCTGCACATTTATACATTTATCTTTATTATTCACACAAATAATGCCGTTAATGACACAATAATGGCAGATAAATGTACCTATAGTGCTACCGACTTATCTGTGGAATAAAAGCGGAACTATTGAGTTAAATGTATTAAAGAACAATGAGGTTGTCTAATCCTACTAATATTATAAATGTCAATGTTTGTTGCTCAACCACGTCGTAACATATGAACGGGACGGGCCGAACTTTGGAACACAGAAAATAATCTGGAAGACAACAGAGGGTTTTATCCCTACTACTACTTAGCGGGTAAAACCTCGGAGCGCTGTTAGTTTTACAATAATAACTGGCAACACTTTTTGACCGTGGCGCCATCGCTACCTTCTATAGATAACTTCTATAGATTCTTCTATAGATAACTTGGTCGACTGCACAGTAAATTTATCTGTCATTGTTTGTGTCGCGGTAAGTGGTGTTTCACTTGTTTTATATACAATCGTTGTAAGTATAAGACTAGTGTACACCAAAAGTCCAAAAATGATGTATTTTTGAAGCGAAAACTTCTTTTGGCGCGCCAGAGACAGATTTTTCGTGGGTTGTGAATTGAATTCTAGCGTCACGCTCGGGAATGATAAGCAATCTTCGGGTAAACTCGGGGCCATGCCCATTGACCATCTAGAAGTGCGTCAGCATTTCCCATTGGTCATTGGGGTTTCTAGGTGGCCATGCTCATGGCCACGCCTTCCAGTTTCATCCGTGTAGTTTCCAAAGTGAGCTATCAAGTTCTAAGTTATAAGTATTTACTTTTTTCGGCAATACCTGTGACTGTCAATTTTTTTAAATATTTGATCTAAGTACATAACTAATGATGATGAAAGAATTATTATATCCGCTACTTATTCTACTACTAGTTACTATTTGAAGTCAGTGCTAACCCGAGCATTGTTAGCTTTTTATAATATTAAGTAGATCCGAGACAAACAAGACATGCGTCTGATGGTAAGCAACAAACTCACAATTCGAGAATAAAGAGAATACGTATAGTAAGACTTCTACGCAGCTAGCACTGCACTGCGCTCATCACCCAGAGATCTAAGATGTTATATCTCTAAGCCCTGTAATTTCTCTGGAGACATTGCCCTTCAAACCGGAACACAGAAATGTTTTCAGATTACTGCTTGGCGGTAGAATAGCTGGCAAAGGTGTGGTACTTCCCCAGGCGGACTCTGCTAGGAGTCCTACCACTACATGTAAGTAATGTAGATTAAGCCCCGTGTAATATTTCCACTATGAGTTCACATCGTGAAAGTATAAAAGTTACAATTTAAAATAATTATAACGACAGAGGTCTGAGAGGCACTTAGAAGTTATCCAGTTGTTGAAAAAATGTCGCTGATGTTACTATTATTTTTAGCTAAATCGTAAAATACAAATACACCGTCCAGCTGCTCCCGTATTACCATAATCACTCTCGCCCAAGCGAATTTAAACAAACCCTTTACAAATTAAACAAAACAAGTCTCCAACACAAAACAGAGCCAATATGTGAAACACAGACATATTTGAAACCCTCTACACTCGAGCGTCCTTCGCCCTTCAATAAATCTAATTGTCCACCAAAGGTCGGCGAGCTCCGACCTCGCGATAAATCCTGTCTCTTGGCACATCTTCAGAAAAATGGCGAAACTTCCCAACTAATGATTACAAAATGCATAATACAGCTGTCTGCTTCGAATGGATTAAGTTTGGAGCCATTATCGCCGTCTCCGATATTTAAGTTGGACCGTTCAGTTCACGGCGGGTTTTAATTAACAGTGAGCGCTTTTAAACGAATTCTTTGAATATCGGTTTGTCTTTTTAATTTTCGCTTCATCGAGTTCTATAAATCTCTCGTTCTTTGTGCCGAGAGCCAGGCGGGGAGGCCGAGGAGCTGGGGTCGTGGTGCGTTGTATTCACTTAACACCAGCAAAAGAAAAACATATCCAAATTCGACTAAATGGGAGTTAACGAATCGTTTTCATTTAGGTAGGCACCCACGCTTAACATCAGACGAGATGGCAGTAAAATGCAAACTTTACTAATAGTTAAAAAAAACGTTGTTGTGTAGTTATTTATTTCACTTTTTTTAATTTATTTAAAACGACTCCTTGAAATCTTTCATCAATTTATCTTTATTCTCAAGTTTATTAAGACACTGTAGGCTTAAGATCATCAAACAACTAGACGAAGTGTTATCTCAACAAGAATAATATTAAAAAAAAATAATTAACCCCGACTACATCGGATTTGTTATCTGTACAACATTATACTAGTCAAGCCCTTTCATTTGATTCCCATACAGTGGTAATAGTAAAAAAGTAATATGATTTGCCATTTTGGTGTAGTGGCCATATTGGATTTGAAATTTGTTGTTATGTATTGTATTTTACTAGTCAAGCTCTTTCATTTGATATCCATATTGAGGTAGGTTTTTTTTATTATTATTTATTTATTCACCAAGTTTCCTTGGATCCTAATACTTATTACAATCTAGCCTAATTTATTAAGTCTAGGCTAATGAGTAATTTAAATCTAACTTAAATTGCTACATAGTTCATAATATACAAGAAGGTGTCCATCAGCACTTTTCTCGTTGACTCCATTAAGGGGAGGTCACTTATTTCACTTGACTTAGTACATTTAATTGTTTTATATAGTATTGCACTGCCACTACACTATGTTAACTCAAAAGGGTTTATTCTTTTAAGTCTCCTCACTGTGTCCGTGTTATCAAGGAGCTGGATAGCCTCGACATTCACATGATGGTGAAGCCTGCGTTCATGTGCTTCTGCGTTCTTTTTTATCACTTTGCCGACAAGATCCATTCCAAGATCTCGATGTATATCGGCATTTCTCACATACCAGGGCGCATTGACAATATCCCGGAGTACTTTGTGTTGAAAGCGTTGTATTATCTCGATGTTGCTATTTTTGGTACAGCCCCACAACTGTATGCCATAAGTCTGGCATTAGGACTTGTTTATATAATAACAGCTTGTTATGTATTGACAGCATTGAGGTAGGTTGTGAAGAAATATTTTGTCCGCCATTTTGTGGAGGCGGCCATCTTGAATCGATATTAACCAAACAAAGCTAAGAACATCCGCACAGATATTAACCTTCAAATAAAAAAAACGGCATCGAAATCGGCCCATCCGTTTTAGCTCTACGGTGCCACAGACAGACAGATACACAGACACACAGACAGACAGACATACAGACAGACAGACAGACATCAACGTCAAACTTATAACACCCCTTTTTTTGGTCGGGGGTTAAAAACAAAGATTAAGAAGTATACAGCAAAGTCGGTGTCGTAGAGGTATGATACACGGTGACCTATGAGCACCCTCCTCACCTTGGCCATTGATTGGATTGAGCACGGGACAATGAGACGAGAAGTCGTTTGACATTCCCGTTCGTCATAAGCGCCACGATGAGCCGCGATGGGTCGCAATGAGCCGCCATGGGCCGGCGATAATGGCCCACGACGGGGCGACAGCCATTCAACCCTTCACTTGCGCTAACTGTTATCCGAGCTGTGCGTAGGCTCTCCCTCGGGCCCGAACTAATGGCATCTTTGTTAAACTTCCTCTCTCGAGATCGAGCGACAAAATTGAAACTATGTAAAGCGTAAGTTACGATTAAACCCGAACATTTGTTGCTAAGGGGCTTAATAAAGGTGAGAAGCATCAACTTGAAGAATCTTTCAAACGAGGAGTTTTACAGCGAGAGACGGATATTGTCGTGATTGTTATCTTAGTATGTATGAGTGCCAACATGTATGAGTTTTTCCTTATGGTAAGTGGTAGCCGTCACTTATTTTACATCTGTAACATTAAAGATGCTGATGACATTTGTCAGCCTAGAGAGGTGTTTAAAGATACCCTTTTTAATAACATATGGGAACTCCATAACATACAGGTCGGCGGTAGAAGTGGTCGGGACAACCGGAGAGTTGGACGTTTCCAGTTTTGGCAGGATAAAATATATCCATGAGGTTTTTGATGGTATCGGGCCGTATGGTTGTGAAAGTGCGATGCTACTCGTAGTATTAGGAGAAACAGCTCTTCCTTTTACAAAAAAAAAAATCACTAGACGTTTCCGAGGGTACGAAGCGTGATGATGAAACTTACCATTTTCTCCACGTTCACCTGAATCAGCATTTTTTAAAGTTCAATCGCTGCTAAGCTTTGATTAGCAACTGCTATCTATGAAACGTATCCTAACTGTAATAAAACCAATATAAACAATTCGAGGCTAAATTCCGTTTTTCGGTGAACTCATTCAAATGCGTCACCAAATGCACAATTTCCACATGATACAGCTCGCACGAGCTGCTGAGCGCTCCCACTGGCGCTCGTAATTCGCGCGAGTCACTCGCGCGTGAAGATAAACGAATCAAAATGTTTGAGCAAGTGCTATTTATCTCCAGCAAGTGTTGCCAGTCCGCGCCACCGACCGTATCGCGCGTGATACGCGTGATTAATTACCTGACCTCTAAACAGCTGCAGACCTCTGGGAAATTAGTTTTATTATTGAAAAATGTAGATTCAATAATTAAATGTCGTAAACTATTCAGCAATTTTTTTAAACTTCTATTCTTTTAATCTTTTTTTAAACTTCTATTCCTTTTAAACTTTTTTTAAACATCTAGCGACGGTGCGGTCTATGGAGAGTGCTTACCAAGTAGATTATCAATACGTAAAGATTCGTAGGCAAATACTCCCTTGTTTGGAAAATATTAAAAAATCTAGAACATTTCAAAAAAGTTATTAGTATATCGGTCTTTTATCGAGCACTTTTCAGAGAGTGCGCAGCTGATCTGAATGCTGTAATGTCTTGATCTTTTCATACTGGTCTACTTGTAGCTCAAAAAGTTACTTTGTTTCAGTGATGTTTCACACTTGAACGAAGAAATTTTATACCATATTCGTTGTAGAAACATTAAAACTATGGAATACGACGCCCTTGCATATTATGTCATCTAAATAATCTGAGTATGTTGGAAGTAAGTTCACAGCATTATTATTGTAGACCGCAACGTAACTTAGCATCAGGCGAGATGAGCTAGTCCGCCAGAACCACATATCCGTGGCTAAAACCGACTTGCAAAGAAATGACAGAAGTAAGACTCGCAAATAATACATTTATAAATAAATACCTACACTTAAAATTCAAGTATTATGTGTGGTTATTTTTTACGCTAAAAGAATTTATTTGGTCAAATTTATTCGGATGGGTTGATGTAGCTTCTGCTTGTTTAACATTTTTGGATCTTTTAATTTATCATTTCGTAATGCAAATTTTTATTTGTTTTTACGATAGCAAACCACAGATGTTCAATATATGTTTGTAATGCAACCAAGTTAAAGCTAAGTGATAATTATCTAAAACATTGATTTCTAATTGTATAGGTAATCATTCATAATACACGAGAACTAGCTAGAATTAGCTAGCATTAGCTAAGATTCGAGAACTTCTCTCACAAAGAGAAAATCAAGACTTTTTTATATTTTTATTATTATAGGTTTACACTTGACCGCCATCTCGCCTGATGTTAAACGATGATGCGGTCTAAAATGGAGCGTGTTTGCCTAGAAAAAACCGATTCACTCTCGATTTTAAGACATAAAGATTGTAACTATCGGGAAAAACCCTCTCAGGCAACGTATTCCACAGCCTTGACGTTCTTATCACAAAAGTAGAGTCAAATCTCTTCGTTCGTGCCTTTGGAACATCAACTATGAAACGATGTCGCTATAATGTTATACTACATTTGTCAAATGCAGGTTGGTGGATGAGCATGATGATTTCTTGAAGCACGCCGATTTTGTCAAGATGTTTTCCTTCGCCGTTATCGGCTGCAAATCTCGAACATCTGCACTTGGAAAAACACTCTGAGATGCAGGCGGGATATGAACAGGGGCGGATCCAGGGAAGGTGTCATGGGCGTCATGACCCCTTCTGGGCTGGGTACTGGTAGACCACTAATTAAAACGTACGTATGTACTTATGGCAGTTTTGAGTATTGATCACGACAATGTGACTCCCCTCCCTGGAGCCAGAGCTGGATATGAACCACCTAAACATATAAATTCACCCTTGAAATGAACCTACGACGTGACAATTGTAAAGTAAAATCGGACTTTGTGCCCACTAGGATACCACAGATTATTTCACTAAGAAGTACTGAATATAATCAATCCGATACGTGTGTCGTAAATCAGATTTATTCATTCACAGATAGGTCTGCGTCAGACAGCAATTGAATGATGTTAATATAAAGCTTAGCCGTATGAAAGTACCTATTATAGGCACACGGAGACAACAACCAACTACGTGTGAGGGAGACCGTTCTCCTCGAGATGACCTAAATTTATCACCAGCCGCGATGACTCAGCGATCGAGAGATCACAGAGACATAAATAATCCCCACGGAACCTACTACCTACCACGAAGCACCTTTGCAATGATCTTGCGAATCGATCAAGTCCAACATCATGGCTATTACGACCGCGAGACTTATTGCGAGGAAATACGGCTCAGAGTCGTTGTGCGCCAAATGTGAAGCATTCATAGATTATCAAAGCCATCCCAGGAACGGCTCGTGGTAGGGGCTATGGCGGCTCCGCCGGCCTCACGGAGTACGACGTTTATATCTCTCTACTAAATAACCCTTGTATTAAAGAGGGTCAGCCCCGTTGTCAACATCGCGCTACAGAAACAGAATAAATGGCGAATAAAACTCTACAAAAGGCATTGTCTCGCCGCAAATAATAACATTATTTTGTTATCGCGTAAAATCTTTATCAAATTAGGTGTGAAATATTGTTATGAATGTTTGTACAGACTGAGCGCTCCTAAATAATGTGTATCTTAGATGAATTCATTTATTCAAGAATAACTTTATAGTTGTTTATGTTCACGTCTCGTTAATTAAGTTGCGTTGCTTAATTTAGTTAAATCGATTTGTTATTTTATTCATTTCACTTGATTATATTTTAAAATGGCAACGAAGTTGAAATTTCAGTTTATTTTGTTAGGCATTTAATTAAAAGCGAGCAGCTTTTCATGTGAAGCCCAGTAATCAAAATAATGTACGCGTCATTGACTGCTTGGAGAAGTCTTCGACTTCAAAGATGCTTGAGTTTGAGTTCGGGTAAAAGTTTATTATCCATGGGAAGTTTTCAACTTGTGTGAGTGTTTTGTGTGTACTCCCACCGAGTGCCGGCGGGTCGCGCCCCGACAGATCATTCATTCAGCTGAGGCGCGGCCGCCCCGCTTGTTACAACTTTATAAACGAAACACATTTACAAACGAGCGCGGAGAGTAAAGTCCCCGCGCGCTGATTGTGTTTCGACTTCTATTTTTATTGCGACCTCAAAACCGAAAACGCAATTCCGTTGAAACGTCTCTATTCATTTGTGCGTTGATTCGTTTCTGAGGAATCGGTTCCTTCGGCAAACCTGGGCATAAAGCGTCGCTCGACTCGAGCCAGGCTGCGCCTCGTAACGATCACCTTTCACGGCTTTCTCGGCTCTTTGAAGCGTATCGACGAGTTCGGAGCTCACTTCTGTTCCCGAGCGACGTTCGTAACCCAGAAACGAGCAATATACATAAGTAAGTATTCGTAAAGTATTCATACAAAGAGCGGAATTTCAATGTGCCGTAATTTCCATTTTCATTGGAGCGGATGTAGCAAAAAATTCCGGTTGCAGCGGCGCGCTCTTTCGGCAGCATTGTGTGGCGGCCATTGTGTCGCGGCCTCTAATGGCCAATGTTTTCTGTGGGAAATTAAAATTTTCCCATTTGTTAGGGAGCCCCGCGCTCCACGCTCGCCGCACGACCCCGCACGACGCCCCACAATGTCGCGCGACGCCGCGCCGCAACTGTTGCATATTTCACACGAACGCGGCCAGTCTGCATTTTACTGCACCTTTTTCATGTTCATTTTGGATATGTGAATAATTTTTGCGAACTGAATATTTTTGTAACCACTTATTCAAATTTATGTAACCTGTGATAAATATTCCGTGTTAGGGAACGCTGCATGAAATATAAACGAGCCCCACTTTACTTTACCTTTACTACTAACAAATCTATATCTTAGAATAGGCTTGTGTATTATTCACTGAACTCTGATTGCTCATTATAACAATTTACAGCCATAGTATATTCCAGTACTTATTTTTTATAGATCAGTGATTGTGTATATTGAGTATTCAGTCAAGTTTAAATAAAGTTCTCAGTACGCATTATAACTACAAATACACAGACGGTAATTAAGTTATACCACCAGATACAATTAATCGAATAAAATGGATGGAATGAAAAAATACCTTTCTTTTGAAGTACCTAATTAAATGCAACTTAATTAATCATAATGTAGCCTGGACAGCGTTGCCATTTTATTGTTTAAGCCTTGTTTTTTTAACTTTGGTAAAATAAAAATTAAAAAAAGAGTACAGAAACGCACCGGTTGATGACTGCAATGACCACAGTGATAACAAATAAATGCTGTAATGAGAATAGAAGAGGCTAGAGATGTTACATTTTTATGGAAATAACAACAATGACGCCAGAGCCTGCAACTTTAATTAAGCTCCTCCGAATTTGTTTTCATTAGACCTAAACAAACATAACGGCTGGCGAGCGGACTACAAATATTATACTCAAAAATAACTTCCAAGAAAATGTAGTCAGTTTGTCGGGTGACTCCGCGCGGGTTCGGGGCCGCTCGGGTCCTTTCGGGGCTACTCGGGTCGCTCGGGGCCGAGCGGAATCCTTTGACATTATTAATGCGCTGCAGCCGAGCAACTCCCGCGCTAATCCCGCTCCAGATACAAACCAGAACCTCGGTATCAATAATGCAGGGATAACTCGTAAAAATGATGCCTCAAAGACTGACGCTCTGCCGCTCCAAAAGAGACTCTACCCTTTTGAGTACACAGTCGGAATTTTACTGCAGTTTCTTGTTATTTTTGCAATTGAAAAATCCAAAGACACGTTAGTTCCCTAGTCGCGTCTTGAGACGGGCGGGGCGCGGGGGGCGTCCCACACACGCGTACGGTGGAGCCTCCGCCCGCGTCACTCGGAGCTCCCTTGCCCCCACTTACAGATTTCAGATTTTATTGCCCGTATAATAACTTTTAACAGAGAGACGGTAGATACAGTAAGCATAGATGTTTCCTCTATCTAGTAGAAACTACCTACACCTGACATAGATTATTATGTCTCATCATTGTTCACTTACACTTATTCCATTGTATGTAGTGTCAGTACAACATGCCCGCTCCAATTATCACGTGACAGCTCTGAGTTAACTTCTTACAATCATAGGTATCATTCTTCAAACAATCCATTCACACTTTTTTAACCGCTTTTTATCACAACTTCCATTTACGCTCTAGTTTTTATGGTTCTGTGCAATTGTTAGCTTTAACCACGGATATCGGTTAGGCTTTAACCCTATACATAGCGTGATTGAACCAGTATATCCCAGCCCAGCACATCTCAATCTTTCTGTCACTGGTGCTACATTCATTATTGTTCTAAAATACTAATTTCTAATCTTATCCGTTAGCAGCACCATAATCCAACTCAGCATTTGTCGGCATTAGGGCCTACATCCATGACACCAATTATAATATAATATACGAAAGTTTGTATGTTCATTATCACGTGAGCAATGGCGCAGACTAATACTAGTGTTAGTGATGCCCTTTACGTAATAACTAATTCATTTTAACACTCTTCATATCTGAATATTTTTTTAACTATAGAGCGCAGTTATGTAAATTGTACGGCGAGTTATAAAATGTAAATGTTGCGATCACACACAAACAATTGAATAATGCCCATCTTACTCACGGATATCGGTGATCCTACTGAATATTGTAAACGCGGCAGTTTGTAAGAATGTATGTTTGTTACTCTGTCACTCAAAGACTACTAAAAGGATTTGAATGAAATTTGATACATAAATAGATGAAGGTCAGGAAAAACACATAAGCTTATAAGATAGTTTTTTATCCAGGGAAAATAAAGGGATGAGAAACTACTCGGATGAAACCGCGGGGCACTGCTAGTTAAAAATAAATTGACATCTCGGATTCGAGAGTCAGCAGTTTGTAGTTACACTAAGCTCTACACATCTGTTTACCCCTGTAGGTATATGTAGTACTTATAGATATCATCATCAACAGTCCGCTAAATGTTCCCACTGCAGGGGCTCGGGGCCTTCTCTCACAAGAAGAGAGTTAAGGCCATAATCCATCACGCTGGCCCAGTGTGGGTTGGTGGGTGACACATGACTTCGAAAGATTCTAGGTACATGTCGGTTTCCTGACGAAGTTTTCCTTCACCGTTTTTAAGTTAGCGGAATTACGCACATGACTTCGAAAAGACAGTGGTGCGTGTGGGGTTTGATAGATATACATTGTACATTTTAAATAAATACACGGGTAACTCACGTTTGACATAGTCTAGTCCAACTCAAGTTTCGATCGCGTCCGTCGATCTTTCTCAAGGAGAGAGAGCGCGCGTTATCACATCTCGTTTAGTGCTAACCACGTTAGTATTCATATACTGTAGGTACAAATGTTCGGTTCCACAGCATATTATTCCTAGGAAAGGAGGACAGGCCTCTTTGTAGCCCCCAGAGCTCGTCCTACAAGGGACCGTCTTGGAGAATCAATTAGATACTAACTACATCACACTAATTTAACTAATATTATGAAACATTTCGTCGCATATAAATATAACGGGAGGCCAAATTTCGGTAGCTAATGCTGGGTTATCGATTAAACTTTCTGTAGTTATGGTTAGTCTATGTTATGTTAGTATGTTTGGTTAGTCTATGGTTGCCTGGAAGAGATCGCTTTTAGTGATAAGGTCGCCAATTGCTACTTTATTTTGTTTGTTAAAAGTAATTTTTGTTTGTTTTTATATTAAGTGCAATAAAGAGTTAATCTATCTATCTAGTTACAGCGAGTTTTTTGAGAGTGATGGTAGTTAGAGTAGTTACGATAAAATTGTAAAGATTGACATAACAAGATTGACATTACAATTATTGTAAGTAAGTAATAAATATATATTTAATGTTTGACATATCACTGCACTATAATTATTATTATTGTACAGTGTATTATTGTACAGTTCATTTAAAACTTTGAAAATGTTTACTATTTGTATGACATTTCTTTTGTTTTTATTTTTATTAACGAAGGTACGTTTCATGTTCTACGATTATGGCACGAGTGGGTAAAGCGGGTGATTACAGCTGAGGCGCTATTGGAACCCGAGCCTTGGCGAGGGTCTTAAGATAGCCGAGGACGGTAATCATCAATGCACACATGTGTCATACAACATACAATGTTTTTCAACACACTTGCGAATAAAAAAAGGTAATAAACAAGAACAAAATTAAATATTTTGATTAACCCCCGACTACCTCGGATTTTTATCTGTACAACATTCTACTAGTCAAACCCTTTCAATTAATAACCCCTTTAATTTGATACCCATATTAAGGGAGTTGTGAAAAATAAATGTATTTCGCCATTTTGTGGAAGCGGCCATCTTGGATTTGAAATTTGTTATAGTGCAATGTATTCTACTAGTCAAGCCCTTTCGTTTGATACCCATATTAAGGTAGGTTGTTAAGAAATATTTTGTCCGCTATTTTGTGGAGGCGGCCATCTTGAATCGATATTAACCAAACATAGCTTAAAACATCCGCACGGATATTAACTTTCAAATAAAAAAAAAACGCATTGAAATCGGCCCATCTTTTTGAGCTCTACGGTGCCACAGACAGACACGCACACAGACAGACAGACAGACAGACATCGACGTCAAACTAACACCCCTTTTTTTGGTCGGGGTTTAAATAGATTTCTTTTTGTCTATCTGCGGATAGCATTTTAGCCACGTACAAAAACTGGATTTAAAGTTTTCTTTATTACAAAGAAAATAAAAGTTAATATTTGAGTGAATGTTTTATTTATAAACATGTACCTCATTCATTCATAATTTAAGAGCGACGCTCTTGTCGGTGGAGTTCCTTCCATGTACTTCTACACTCCGCCTTCTCCTTGACTTCCTGATACGACACTACATTTATCTTCTCCTTCACTTGGTTCATGTAACTTCTCCTAGGTCTACCTCTCTTGCTCCTCCCTTCTAATTTACCTTCCATTATTGTTCTAATGAAGTTGTCGTGCCGTATCAGATGTCCCAACATCTTCCCTCTTCTGTTTTCTATTGTTTCCATTAATGTTTTTTTCTCCTCTACCATCTTCAAAACTTCTTCATTGCTCTTCATTTCCTTCCAGCTGATTCTCTCCATTCTCCTCCAACACCGCATTTCGAATGCCTCTAATCTTTCCCTATCCTTTTGAGTCATCGTCCACATGTACCTACAAGTTCAATTTATCTATTTTAATACGAATTTGAATGAACTAACCAAGTACACCAAGTACTATATTAATTCATTTGTTTTTTGAAACACGATTTTTTTGTACTGAAACTTTTTTAAGAACAAAGCAACTCAACCAATAAAAACTATGTAGTGAGTAATAGTAATGAAAAGCCACCGTTTGATAGGTGTATTATAATTTATATGCCTTATTCCTATGCTTTATATGCCTGATTGCGGTGAAATTAGAGTCACTTTATGAGCAAGTCTGTTGAAAATTAATAAAATAAATATTGTATTTATAAATACTCCTAATACTCAGTTTGTATATTTTTCTCTAATATGCTACTTTTCTGATATTTCACTGCTACCGTGTGTGAATTACCTATACGCAAAATGTTTGTAGTTTTTTATGTAAACGTAAAACACAGATCTATAAATAAGTGCTAAGGTTATAATCATTGGAAAAACTATTTATGTAATATATCTAGTTTCTGTTGTCTTTGTAATCCTGTATTATTTGTAAAAACAAAATCTATTCCTATCCCCGGTACGTTTGGTGGCGTAGGGGCGTACACACGTACACAGTCCTGGCATCACCACACATGTTATCGGTACCTATAGGCAAAATGTTGAATCAGAAACATTCTCGAACTTTATCAATAACGAGCAAACTTGTGCACAAGATTGCAAAAGAAAAATGTAAGTCAAGTGTGACGCAGTTGGCGACCAGTGACGTCATGTTGGTGGAAACTTCTCGCACTGCGAACCGGGCCCCGGCTTCGGGGAATATTTTCTCTTATTACAATTATGGTAAGACAAAGTTTCTCCTGTCAGTTACAATGATTACAAGGAACAGGCGGCCGGGCCACATGAGAACACAAGTTTTGATCTTAAAGTACATGTATAAATTACTCCTTAACCGGCAATCAGAAAACGCTGTAACATCTTGTGACTTGCATTCTAAAATGAGACTTAAGTCTAAGAAAATACGGTGTTTAAGAATAAAAATAGTGTAGGTAGCTCTCCCGGGCAAAGCTAAGACCGGCCATTCTGCTAATTTGCACTTTGACCGGTCTTGAGCATTTGGTTTCTGCTCCATTTCACTGCGATATTGCTTTTGCGAAGTGTTATCTTAATGCGGGAGATATTGAACGCTATTAATATTAGCTAATGCGAGCCCGTGCGGTGCCGAGCCCCGGCCTACTTGGAAACTAAAGTTTTCATGATAGCAGATTTATTTGAGTTCAGTGAATACGAGCACTTTGTGTGAAATAACTTGCAGTTTCCACTCGCATATTGAAAACCTCGAAATGATAAAATAACGGAGGCGCGAGTTTTATTGTCAAAATATTCATGTTTTTGTTTCGTATTACAGAGCGTGCGGTGCATTAATTACGATAGCGAGAAATTAATTAATAATAGTTCAGTGAATTCTTGTTTAAAGAGATAAATGAGGTCGGTGAAATTACTGAATTCAACGTTAACGCGACTAGGTACTAATGTGAATTATACCCGAAATATTGTTAAACTATTGGAAGGATAAGAGATTACTTAGAATGCAATAGCATAAGCCTAAACAGCCCACTAAATGTTCCCACTGCTGGGACTCAGGGCCCTCTATCGCAAGGAGAGAGGTAAGGACATAATCCACCACGCTGGCCCAGTGCGGGTTGGTGGATGACACATGACTCGGAAAGATTTTAAGTACATGTCGGTTTCCTCACGATGTTTTCCTTCTCCGTTTTAAGGGCATTACGCACATAATTTCGAAAAGACAGTAGTGCGGGGTGGTTTTGAACCCGGGTCGCCGGGTCGGCAGTCGCCGTTCGCCCGACTAGGTAGGCATTACAGTAATGATCATTTATAATAAAAATGTCCAAAATATAATACAATAATTTAATAATATTTTAGAAGAGCACGTATTATTACAACGTTATTAATTTATTGTAATTATAGGTAAAATTATGGTAGAGTGAAAAGAAACATTTATGTAGAACATAAAAAAATATTGTTTTAAGCTTTCGCCATTTGAACACACAATGTTTATACAAAACGGGGCTTAATCACGACATAATTAATTGTTTAATTACCTTACTTTAATCAGTCGCCTCGTGTCCACGGCGCGGCGTTGTAGCGCGGCCGGTGCGTCGAGGTATTTAAACAATTCATTATAAATATCGCAAATAAGTATTGGCCGCCACGCCAGCCTGAACGACATCATACGCCGAGCTTTTTCCACCGCCAATGTCCCAGCCATACTCGAAGCGAGTGGCCTTGCGCGTGACGATGGCAAAAGACCTGACGGCATGACTGTTGTGCCTTGGAAGTTGGGTCGGCCCCTAATGTGGGACGCAACTTGCCTCGATACTCTGGCACCATCACATCTTCCAGAGACACATAGTAGGGCCGGTGCAGCGGCTAATTTAGCTGAGCGACTCAAACGGCGCAAATATGCAACCCTCGGAAGTGGTTACATATTTGAGCCCTTTGGCGTTGAGACATTGGGACCGTGGGGGCCGGGAGCTCACCTCATTTTCAAAAGCCTATCCGAGCGCTTGGTCGACGCGACGCGTGACCAAAATGCTGGCGTTTATTTGGCCCAACGCATAAGCATTGCCATTCAGCGTGGTAATGCCGCCAGCATGCTGGGTACGCTTCCGATTGGTAGTGGGCTTGAACATCTTGATTATCCGTAGACCTACAGTGGTCTATGGATAATTCAGGTGTGCTTAGTGTAAGTAGTTAGTTAGGTTTGTAGTGTAGTGTATGTAGTTCTCATTGTATTTTAGTTTTGTTAGTAAATAAGCCCCGTACTATATAAACATCAAAAAATTATAAACTATTTTCGTACAAAAAATTAAACCGACTTCAAAACCACAAATTGATTACCGACTTCAAATAGATGAGTGAGTAGCGGTTAAAATAATGATTTTAGTTCATTTTTCGGTTTTGAGTGCCTATTTGTGGTTTTGAAGTCGGTTTAATTTTTTGTACGAAAAAAGTTTATTTTACCCTTTTTACTCGTAGAGTAAAATAAGTTTTTACTAATCCAATTACACAATTTCGTATTGATTCGATAGAGTGTCATAACTTTTGTGAAATCTACAATTACGTCATCCAGAAAATTGTACGCAAATTTTAGTTTATGGTTCATATTTCAAAAACCAGCCGACCGATTTCGATAAGATTTATATGAGACTATTCGGGAAGCATCCCCATCTGAACACAAAAATAAATTTTAAAATCGGTTCAGGGGTTCTCGAGAAATCAGGTAACATACATAAAAAAAATTGGTAACCTCCTAATTTTTTTGTAAGTCGGTTAAAAATACTTGTAGCAAAATAGACCTAACAAGGGCCCTGCACATTGCCCTTCAAACCGGAACACAGTATAGGCGGAAGAATAACTGGCAAAGGTGTGGTACTTCCCCAGGCGAACTCTACCAAGAGAACCACGACATGCGTTCAAATGGCGCTTTAGAACACCAATGTAACGAAGGTATGGACTCTCAGGTATAGTGGCTGGCAAACAAGTTGACCCAATGAAGTTAGCTGCGCATGGCTGCGCAGAAACGTTTCTAAGGTATCTTTGGTGGAAGTGCACATGCGCAAACTTTCTCCTTCCACGTCACTTTTGGGTCAACTTGTTTGCCGGCCAGTATACATTTGCGTTTTCTGTCATTCAACTGAACTGTGAAAAAACATATGGTAGTTATAAACTTGGTGTTTTTTATGTTACAATCGCTAATTAATCATCTATTTAAATATTCTCCGCGTCGCTACGACTAGAGCTCTAGGTGTATATATAGCGTGTAAAGCACACCGTATCAATTTCAAGTTTCAAGTTCACCTGAAAATAATTGTAGTTGGCTGTTAGCACGTAGTTGTGTGACAAGTTGTTCAATTAAACAGCGCGAGTAAACTAGTGTGCTCGGCGGAACTACGGAACTACGCAGACAGCGGGCGGCGTCCATCGCGAGCGAGACGGCCGCGACACGGCGACAAGGTTGCGCGTGGACTGCCGGCTACACAGACCTTTCAAGATATTTACAATGAAATAGTTATTTGTTATACAAGAGTGCAAAGTTGATTTTTAACCGCGTGCTCAATTTTGATGACCGAGCAAGCGAAGCGAAGCACTCGCTGCGCTCGTGATTCAATTTTATATTTATTAATATTTTATTTTTATTTTATAGTTATTAATATCACGTTTAATTTAAACTAATAGCATCTTGAAGTTAACTCCCAATTCTGATATTTTCCAGAGATAAAAAAAAAACAAGGGCTAAGACCGCACGGCAGAAGTGAAAACTTAAATAAGAAATAAATACTTAACTATTTAAAGACCAAAAATTCAAAATTAGAATCCTGAGCGTAGCAAGGGAATCAAAAGAGCACAAGGTGAAAAATCTTTGCACTCGAGTGCAACACGTAACTTTTCATTCCACCTCAGCGAGGAAATGACTAAATGCAAATTTTTTAATGTTTTCGCGCTAAGCAAATTAAAAAAACTAAGTACACCAAGGCGGTTCAGAGTCTGAGTTTTTCACATATTAAAAAAAATTGTATGATGCATTCAGCACCAAGGAGGTAGAAATAAATAGGTTGAATTATGTTTTGAATTCAAAACCTCAGTACACACGATGTTCTAAATTCAAATTTACTTTAACCTCTAGAGGGTAAAAACGACTTTTGCGCCCTGATATCGAGGAGCAAAAGTACTCTTTCCGAGCTGGTGGGATGAAAAATAAATTGGCAGTTACATCACATGCCGTAAATACCTACTAATAATTAGTAGGTATTTACGGCATACGGCATAATTATAATTATTATAATTATGCTACTATATGACCGTTGTCCACTGTGTACAGTACTAGTAGGAAATAGCTGCCGTCGATTGTAAAATCCAGTCAGAGAGTAATACCATATCATGATTACCACGACACATACATGCACCCGTTGGCAAACGGCGCATTTCAGTACTGGGAATAAGTTTGAATTTGTGTAATTAATACTGAGGTAAATAAATAACTACCATGGGACACTTCTCGCGAAACACTAATTAGCCACAAAATAATCAAAGCCGCCAGGTGGCTGTGGGTGCCAGGTGGCTGATATAATCCTTATTTAATTGTAAATAATTATTTCAACACCAAAATTCCCAGACAGAAAAACTTCGTATCGTTCAACATAAATATTGGTCTACTGTAGCTACAACTCTGCGTCTCTATGTGCAAGGTCGATACTGCGCCATAAAGCACAGTTATTAATTTCACGTATAATTTAAACTAATAGCATCTTGAAGTTAACTCCCGATTCTGATATTTTCCAGAGATAAAAAAAAACAAGGGCTAAGACCGCACGGCAGAAGTGAAAACTTAAATAAGAAATAAATACTTAACTATTTCATCATCATCATCATCATCATCAGCCTGTATTCGTCCACTGCTGGACATAGGCCTCCCCTATGATACGCCACTCAGCCTTTCGAATATCGTCACTCCATCTAGTCTCAGGACGTCCTACACTACGTTTGCCGATTCGCGGTCTCCACTCCAGAACCCGTCTGCCCCAGTTGGCAGTCTGGCTATCGGGTCTGCGACAGATGTGACCGGCCCACTGCCACTTCAGTTTGCTAATACGCTGAGCTATGTCGGTGACTCTAGTTCTCTAGCGAATTACTTCGTTCCGGATGCAATCCTTCAGAGAAACCCCAAGCATAGCCCTTTCCATAGCTCGCTGAGCGACTTTGAGCTTACGGACCATTTTCACTGTCAGTGTCCACGTTTCAGCACCGTAGGTCATAACGGGTAAGACGCACTGGTTATACATTTTTGTCTTGAGACTTTGTGGGATGGGTGACGAGAAGACTCGACGAAGTTTTCCAAATGCTGCCCAGCCCAACTGGATTCTTCTCATAGCCTCACTCTCAAAGTTACTTCTACCTAGTTCGAGCATCTGCCCTAAGTAAACGTATTTCTGTACAATTTCAAGAGTGATTCCATTTACGGCAATCGGCCCCGGTGCAACGAATTCGTTGCACCTATTTAAAGACAACTAAATATTTTTAATAATTAAAAATTACTACTATTTATTAATCGAAATTGAATATACCTAGTAAGCATAGCAACACGAGAATAACATGGCCAAGAATAAATTGAAAACAAAATTTTACGCGGCTCGAAAAAAGCGTTTGACTCGCAATATTTTTAGTATTTGCTATTTATAATTTTTTTAGGTATTTCGCTAAAAATGCATAAATATGTGATGTTGTAGTGTATGTGTAAGTAATGTGATGAAAATAGGTAACGTTTTATGTATTTACGTTGTGTAAGTGCTGTGATAAAACAGTAATATATTACAACCAAAACTTTTATGCAATTGATGTGTAATACAAATTTAATATTTCGTCACAGGTTCAATGAATGTGGGAAGTAACTAGAAGTTAATGTGCCGATAAACAAAAACATGAATACACTAAACACAAGGACACAACAGCGAAGAGCAGTTTACTATATTATCTTTCTCCCTCTGGCGCTCTTGTTCACTATATTTTCTTACTCTCGCTCTAGCATCTCGATTCACCCGAAAATTTCTCATCATACCCGAGCGTGTCGCTAGAATTCAATTCATAGCCCACGAAAAATCTGTCTAGGCGCACCAAAAGAAGTTTTCACTTCAAAAGTAGCTTACAAATTTGTTACTCCAGTGTACATTATCTACGTAAGTATGTAACACAGTTCTCATTGATCACTTCAGTAGTTTTTGCAGAAAAGACTAACAAACATCAATACATGCATATAAACTATTCCACTTATACTATTAGCACGAAGTAGGACTGTAGGATTTCACATCGTTTTCGAGTTTGAGAAATTAAAACGTGTGAGTAATATAAATACATGTGAAGAAGAGAAGCCATGTCGTATTGTACGCACGCATTACAGCTACAATAGATATAAGTTTACAGCCGCGCATTGTTCTGAGGCTCGGCTCGTCGCTCGGCGGCGCCGCACTGCATATACCTGTGTACCTGTCTATCTATCTGTCAGCTATGTTGACAGCAGGCCTTGTCTGCGAGGAAGCCACGGGACAAACAGCTCCGAATAAATCAATATAGGAGGAGATTTCTCACACAACACCATGTAGCCCCAAACTAAGCAAAGCTATGGGATCCAGACAGCTGGTTATCAAACATGTTATATAAAATCAAGGAGGTAATGGCATTGGTATCTAGTGATTTGAATGATTGCTGGGAACAAAACAGACCGAACAAAACAAAACCAAACACTGACTAAAACACGAGTATATTGTCATGTTCTCAACCGTAACAAAAAAATCGAAGTCGACGGCAGAAATTAACTGATCTGAATCCAAAAGCGAACCATAAACGCAATCCCTGTACAAGTGTAAGGTCTCGATGAAACCAAGTTTAAAAAAATGAAATAAAAAGCTACCTTTTGAGCAAGGCATATTATAATGTAGACGACTTTGTTAAAGATAGTAACGTATGGAAGAGAAATGTGTCGAAATTAGAATCTTGTAATAAGATAAAATAATAAATTTATAAGACTTTTGATGTTACATTGTTTGTACTAATGTAGTATCTATATACTGTGTGTATTGATTATTTGTTATTTTTATAGCTGCATTTAATTGACTAGGCCCCTTTACAGCTGCTTTATTCATTTTGGCGTTGTTATTTTATCTTATTATGTACACAAATTATTTGCCTTTTTGTAAATGACGTTACCATGTGTTCTTAAGAATGTATGGTTCTAATAAATTAATTGAATTAAATTGTGTGTTTAATGAAAATTGTGATAAAAATAAGTAGTTCCGCCACTCATTTTTAACCCCCGACCAAAAAAAGGGGTGTTATAAGTTTGACGTCGATGTCTGTCTGTCTGTCTGTCTGTCTGCCTGTCTGTCTGTCTGTCTGTCTGTCTGTCTGTCTGTCTGTGGCACCGTAAAGCTCAAACGGATGGGCCGATTTCGATGCGGTTTTTTGTATTTGAAAGTTAATATCCGTGCGGATGTTTTTAGCTATGTTTGGTTAACATAAATTCAAGATGGCCGCCGCCACAAAATGGCGGACACAATATTTCTTCACGACCTACCTCAATATGGATCTCAAATGAAAGGGCTTGACTAGTAGAATACTATACACTATAAAAAAAATTAAATCCAAGATGGCCGCTTCCACAAAGTGGCGAAATACATTTCTTTTTTCACAACTCCCTTAATATGGGTATCAAATGAAAGGGCTTGACTAGTAGAATGTTGTACGGATAACAAATCTGAGGTAGTCGGGGGTTAGTCAAAATTTTTAATTTTGTTATCACAATGTTTAGTGTATCACCGTGTACTTTTATCAAAACTGTGACTGTTCTACGAATCCATGTTTCGTCTTCTCTATTTCCATTCATCAGTGCAACAGACTAGCGTCAACCGTCCTAATATTTTGAATTAAACAAATGAAATGAAACCTGCTATTTTAAATCACCAGAATATTTAGTTAAAAAAAATCACTTTACTTAAAATGGCCAGTATCATAGGCATCTAATGAAATAACGATTCGTGACCTGCACGCGAGTGTCGTGTGAAGGCTGGGACGCGCGTTCCCGCTCGGACCGGCGCGGGCGCCGGGTTCCGCGCAGTTCTACAAGTTTGTTTCCTGTAATGTAATTCGGGATATTTAATATCCGGATGAACTCACTCGCTAGCGCGGGCCCGCTCGCCGCCGCCCGCCGCCCGCCGCCGCCCGCCGCGGCGGTGCGCCCAGACTGGTTCTTAGCTCAGAATGCCGATATCCGTGTCAGAATATTTTAAACTACGAAACTAGATATTTATTATATTAACTATTAAAGCGACGAGCAAGACAGCTGTTTTATTGCAACGACACTCCCGTCCGTGGCAACACAGAAATACGGATTATATTAGCCAACTCCACTTAACTTATATGTGTGTGAATGTAAATTTTGTGGACAAATACACATATAAATGCACATACATTTGTTGCTATACTTGTTCTTGTTTGTAAGTTTATTTTAATGTATGTTTTAATTGGATGTCATTATGAAATATAACATGGGAGAAGCCATTAGAAAACGAGATACAGTACTTGTACTAGTTCGAACCTAATGGATTCAAAATGTATTATGTAACCAAGTTCTTATTCTTATTGAAATTAATAATAACTCGAAAGCCAAAGCCGCGGGTAAAACCAGTCGTTGTGTTGGTTCGCTTTAAAGCGCAGTGCTTGCCACCATATTATATTATCATACTGCCCGCGATTTCACATTCACGTTCACATAACTTTAACAGAAAGGCTTCGGATATTCTACATCGGGTATATAAAGTAGCCGGTGTGTTATCCCAGAGTATAATCTATCTCTCCACAGTACAACCAGATCCGTCGCAGTGTTATGTCTCGATTGAGCAATTAATATACAAACATCCAAATATACGAACTTTCACATTAGTTACGAGTATATGAGTAGGATTATTAGAATAAACAAAGGACAGATTGAGTCGGATATTACTGGGCCAAACAAACACTCAGAAATTCAATTTCTCGTAGAAAATCGAAGAATTTTTGATCCTTAAATCGCTCTCCATTCAAATATCTAAACTTTAACGTTAATAACATTAATAGGATATCCAGCATTTGACCGAAAGCTAAGCTAAACAAAAGTCCTTCGAGCCGAAGGAAATGTTTCCACGTCACTGGCTGAACCATTAACAATGGTTCGCGGCCCGGCGCCGCGCCGCCGAGGAGCGAGTCTCCGCGCGAGCCGCGCCGCGTGCAGCGACCTCCACTTCAGTTTATTTTGCAGTCACAAAGGACTATTGTTCAGTTTTAAACGACGCCGACGCTAAACTTTCTTAGACAACTGTGAAGTCAAATGTAAAGCGCGTCTAAGGCCACGCGACAGTCGCCCCTTTAGCTACACAGAGCCACTCAGAGTTTTTTTAATCAATGTCTGTACAGTCCGTAGTCAGGTCATTGATGTTTGACAATGTTTGTTTGATCACAGCTCCACACTGGCACCACTAATTGAACTAACAGTACAAACCCACTAATCTGTAACTACACAAATACACCTAACCGCCCATTTGAGGTCCGCCTCTAAAGTACCTCAGTGTTATATCTCCGTAATAGATATTTATCTGCCGTTTTATCCGCGTGTCTAGCAGCTAAGCGCCGAGACGGCTAGATTGATAGATAGATAGACCGCCATAAAGCCTGCGAAGGTCGTCACGGCTCAGCTATCACGAATCTGCCAGAGCGACATTACTTACCCCTTACTTGTTGTCAAGAAGAAATACGAACCTTTAAGATACTGAATAAATTATTCGTCTCTAGGCAATTAAATGTTTATCAGAACGATAATTCAGCGAAATAACTGGAGCGCGGTTAATCCACGCTTTGCGCCGTTTAGCGGAGTATTTTACAATAGCTAACTGGATAAATACAGTCATTTTGGCAACGGGCACGTCTGAATGCTTAATGGAGCTATTTCGGCGTTTTGGCAGCGATTCAGGCACCGCTGGGCAGCGAGCAACGCTAGACGCCGAGCAACAAGCAACGAGCAACGAGTGAACCCGATCTCGTGGTGTCGATCGAGCTGGCGTGGCTAATGAATATACGTATTAATGCCGCTTACGAAACTATTCTCATTAACTATCATCACTTGTTACAAATAACAAGAACAAAATTAAAAATTTTGATTAACCCCCGACTACCTCAGATTTGTTATCTGTACAACATTCTACTAGTCAAGCCCTTTCATTTGATACCCATATTAAGGGAGTTGTGTAAAAAGAAATGTATTTCAACATTTTGTGGAAGCGGCCATGTTGGATTTGAAATTTGTCATAGTGCAATGTATTCTACTAGTCAAGCCCTTTCGTTTGATACCCATATTGAGGTAGCAGTGAAAAAAATAAAATAATTCGCCATTTTGTGGTGGCGGCCATCTTGGATTTGTTTTTTTTATAGTGTATAGTATTCTACTAGTCAAGCCCTTTCATTAAATACCCATATTGAGGTAGGTTGCGAAGAAATATTTTGTCTGCAATTTTGTAGCGGCGGCCATCTAGAATCTATATTAACCAAACATAGCTAAGAACATCCGCACGGATATTAATTTTCAAATAAAAAACCGCATCGAAATCGGCCCATCCGTTTGAGCTCTACGGTGCCACAGACAGACACACACACAGACAGACAGACAGACAGACAGAGAGACGTCGACGTCAAACTTATAACACCCCTTTATTTGGTCGGGGGTTAAAAAGAGTGGAACTAAAATGAAAGTTTCCATTTGACTATTATTGGTTGCTTGCAGCAATGGATTAACTCGCTGCGTAATATAGTACCTCTCCGTATACCTATGTTGGAATGGTTTAGAGCCCCCTATCCTGCAACTTGAAACTCTAATGTAGTGGACAACTGTCGATGTCTGCCCAACACTGGCCGCAGACTAAACTCTAAATATAGGTTACACTCGGCAAAGCGAGCGTAACATAATCTACATCGCAGCAAAATCGGTATACTGTAGCAGCAAACCGCGCCAGCGTAGCACTATAAAATTCGATTGTAAGAGTTACTAAGTAGAAAGCCAGGCTCAAAGAAAAACGACCTTGGCTCGGCGGCTTTCTGCGCCGCTAATACGGGCTGTGAGCGGCGGGCCGGGCCAGGTAGCCAGAGGGCCTTTAAATCAAACCTTTCGAACCCTTCTGCTAAATTATGCCCGGCAATAAGTAGTGCCCGGCGAGGTTTGTAAACTGAAACTTTTGCTCGAACCTGACTTATGGAAACGAGGCTGCATAATGTTACTGAGCCTTTAGGCCACTATTGGGAATACCGTTAATGTTCCTCTTTGTAATATTTTGTAAATAAATCTAGTGTGCGTTATTGTGGGTAAGAACTAGGAAATTTTATGGAAATATCAATTGTTGATTATTTCATACAAAACTGTCATAAACGTCGGCTAGGTAGCATCGCTCCAACAGGGAACGTATTCCCAGATCAGAACGTATTCCCAGATCAGAACGTATTCACAGATCAGAACGTATTCACAGATCAGAACGTATTCACAGATCAGAACGTATTCCCAGATCAGAACGTATTCACAGATCAGAACGTATTCCCAGATCAGAACGTATTCCCAGATCAGAACGTATTCACAGATCAGAACGCATTCCCAGATCAGAACGTATTCACAGATCAGAACGTATTCCGAAGTTTAAATGTTCTATTACGGAAGTGGAGTCAAACTTCTGCGTTCGATTTTTGAAACATCAACAATGAAACTATATCGCTATGGGGAGCTACGACCAGTACCTAATAGAAAAGGAGAAGGTGGTATAATTAAGGTCATGCAAATCAGTACACGCTCATATTTTAACACAGACTTCAAAAACGAGGTGTTTGAAATATGAAAAAAAAACTAAGAGGTTTCTTATGAAATTTGGTACAGTGCAGTGTCTGAATTTTATTTTAAATTGAATCCGGTTTTATTTTCGAAAAATAAATTAATGTTTACTAGCTGCCTGCTAGACGACATTCGTGGTATAACTGTAGTTACGTGGCCAAGGGAGACACACGACAGGAAAAGGTGGCAAGCTTTAGGGGAGGCCTATGCGCAAGCGCAAGACAATCTCAGTACCGGTGTCAAATAAAATAGATATGTAAGAAAAAGTATAACATTGTTAAATAAAGGCTTTTTATTATTATTATTAGCTGCCCGTTCCGGCTTCGCTCGGACATCCGGCTATCATATAAAGACTACTAACCGAACTAAAAACAATCATATCTCTCAAGTTGGATCAAACTGCACATCATCATCATCATAGATAAACCATGATGACCAATAGTCCATCGGGAGATAAACACGTAATTTATTATAAGATTATTTTTTTGTATTCTAGACACAAATATCTATGAATGTTAAACCAAAGAGGAAGCCGCGCTCGAGCTGGCGCCGGCTCCTCGTCCCGGAGCCAGCCCAGTGGCCGCGTGGCTGCGCATTACTACGGGCAGGCGTTTAATTAACATTCCTCCGAATCATCTCTCGCTAACACGGACGGGAAGCAGGACGCGCTCCCGGAGGATGCGTATTCATTCTTTGTTTAGGACCTGTGCTGTTCTACAGCCTGTTGGTGTGGGAAGCGTAACTTTCGTTTTCCTGAATATGGTTTAACCACAAGTCTTGTTTTACTTTACTAATAGTACGTGAGCCTACGACCAAAATTTTTGTCTCATAGCAATACAGCCAAAACCGCATCAAATCATGGCAGCTATACGAAAAGTTGAAAAAAAATATATCCATATTGCTATGATACAGGTCGGCTAAATTTGTTGACATTTTCAAAAATGCGCTCAGGCTATGTGCTACGCACAAAATGTCTGAAAACAAACTTTTTCGTAGTACAATTATAAAATCTATGTACATTTTCACTATCAGACGTATTGCTATAATACCGACTGCCTTTTTTTTTGACACAGCAGAAATGGCCTCTCACGCAGTTGCTACACTTTCGACCGTTACTACACACCTAGTCGGGTTCAGAATCATACAATCTAACGATTTTATAGGGTTTTTGCCGTATTGCTATGAGACATGGTTTTGGTCGTGGGCTCTCGTACTATAAGTAATACGGCTGGGAAAGAATAGACCGCGCTCTAGCTCATGGTTCGAATCCCACGCGCACCTCTGTCTTGTCGAAGTGGTGTGCGTAAAACCACTACATCAAAAACGTTGGGGGAAAACGTTGTGAAACCAACATTTTTTTTTAATTTTTCGAGGTCATGCATGCGTGGTCATCTACCTACTGGGCCAGCGTGATGAATAGGAATGACGACTGATGCTGGAATTCTATTAAATTATACGATACAAAAACAGTATTTAAATAGAATAAAATATATCCCATCTTTAACTTTGTTTTTATTATGTTTAACTTTATGATCATTCAAAGCTGGATGGGCAAGTTCATTTTAAAAGTACGAAATTATTAGAAAATGTATTTACCATTGGATAACCCATTCAATTTCAAGTGATTTTTGTTATGAAACCAGTTTCCTAAACGCAATATTTAAGATACCTAACATACAAACTTTACACGCGACGCATAAAAAATACGAGACTGTGACGTCACGCTGTATTAGGGGTTTTGTATGAAGCGTTTTTAGAAGAGTCCAAAATTGTAAAATAAATAAAATAAAATGTCTTTATTTGCGAAAATGGGTAATTACAATAAGATCTTAAATGTTTACATTGAGAACTCCATAAGCAACATTACGTCATGCAAATATTAGGTTGTCTATGACAATTTGACGAAAAAACTTTATAGGTACATACCTAATGTACCTAATTTGTACCTAATTCATCACTCTAAGCTGCCTATTCAAGAATTTTACTCACAGATTACATATTTTACTCTATTATTATCTACATTACTTATGTATACAAAAACTCATTAGGCATTTATCGCAATCCAATGATAATGGAAGCAAAATAATAAAGTAAATGGATTTTTTTTTAACAAAAGTAATGGCAATGATAGCAGTATTTTAATACATTTAGCTATGCTACCAATATCCACGAATAAATAAAGGCTTACAAATCTGAATCTAATTTATCAGTCAGATGCTCATTAACTGTATAATATGTCTGCTCTGTCAGAAGGCAATTTAATTTATTTTTAAATAAATACATTTCTGTTATATTCAAAACATGTTCTGGTAAGTAGTTGTAAATCATAGGAGTCATGTGATTTTAAAATCGTGATAACACGGGGAGTTTTTAAGATAACAAAGTAGTTGTTTCACCTATGTCTGTTATGAATGTTATGCCTATTGTGGTCTTACTTCTCTCCCTGCCCTTTGAGTCCTACCAGTGGGAACGTTTAGTGTGCTGATTATTCTTATTTTACTTCAAGCTCAGCTGCGTCAGCTTGCTGGCTTGCAGATGCATTCAGTATAATGTCTCATCATCGCTTAACATCAGGCGAGATGGTGGTCAAGTGCGAACCTATTATAGTTAAAAAAAAAAAATAAAAAAAAAAAAATGTTTTTGGCTGTGACTGGTGCTCACAACACTGTGTTTGTCAATATGAGTATATTATTTATTTAACCGTCGTTATAAAGAAAAGGTTGCCAATTGCAACTTTCTTGTTAGTTTCCAAGTTTTCGAGTATTTTATTTTTAAAATTAAAATACTATCCACCTATCTAGTATTAGCCATCACGGGACTCGCTCTGCTGATTGACTCCGAATATTTTCGATCCAGTTTTATTCGCCATTTTTACCGTTCTCTCCCCCTTATTATTCACGTTAAAAAATATCCTATTTATTTTATTTATAACCGAGAATTGAAAGATGCCGGTTTCCTCACGATATGTTCATACACCGTCAAGGCCAGCAGTGATGATAAATTTGTACATTTGCATTTGAAAACTGCTCAGAAGCGTAGGCGGGATGGGAACTCGGGACCTAACTATTATGAATCGCACGTTCTAGGTGCTAGGCCACCGCGACGTCTTCTAGAATTCATTTGCTTCACATAGAGGCTGTCTCTTGATCTCTCGACCATTTACCGAGTACTTGCCGAAACTTACTGTTCTGGTTATGTATATAGAGCAAGGTTTGTACGAATGAAAACTGTAATAAATGAATAAAACTGCCAACATTTTTAATTCTGAATATTTTTGATTCTGAAATGTACAATTTTATAACGACACTCCTACATCCAGACAAATTATTTTCGAACTCCAATTTAATTTTGAGACGTCCACTTTGTTAAAGTAATTTGATTTAAAAACAACAACTTAATTTCTTCGAGTATCTAATTAATTTGCGCATGCAAATGGACGAGCCTCATTACTTTTTAAGACGACGACGCAATAAATAAAATTGAAAGGTTTTTAAATCACAGACGAATTGAACGTTACTGTGCGCAGAGCTCAAAGGGACTGGAGGTAGATATACAGAATAGATATAGAAAGTCCGTATAACGTCATCGGTCCGCGTAATATCTGTTCTGCGGCGACCGCACCCTCCAATTACTCCGGAATCCGGTTGATCTCTCGCGCCTCGTGAGCAAACAATTGTGATTGCAATCCTGCGGCGCCGCCCGCCCGGACAAACAGACAAACAGCCGCCGGAATCCTGCGGATATATACTCTGCCGTCCCCTCGACTCACACCATTTCATCGTCGTCGTCTGAAGCCTTTCTTATCTCACCCAGCTGTGAGGTTAATAGGTCTTTCTCTAAGACAACTTCTTTACAAAATTGCTTTGAACATGTAGTTTTTGAAAGTAGCTCTCGTCGACTCATCCTGTTGGAAAGATGGGCGATGTCGAAGGGACCTATGGCAGGCCTTCTTCACTGCCTGCCGAACTTGGATCTGGGCAAAAAGCGCTGTGTCCAACATCCGCTGCCTTGTCACAAGGCTCACTATACCCTACATATTACTCTCATCCATGCTCAACCGTTTAACATCAGACGAAATGATAATCTACATAAGTAATGCATAAACCCTACATTTGGAGTGTGCAGAATCTGCACTACAGATGAATGGAATTTGATTGCTACTACGATAGTTTTAATTCGGTAATTTTCAGTAGATTGTTCTGCAAGACACTATGTTTGTAGAGATGTGGCATGTATTCACACAGCGCTATTTCCTAACTATGCCTAATGTAAATCGAGTATCGTAGCATAAAACCGCAGCGGTCCCTCCTGCGGTCGTATACCTCGCTTAGGTTTACCGGAAACGGTTCGCAACGGTGTTTATTTATCGAAACGGCTCCATATTGGAGCGGAACTGTTTGGCTTAATTAAACTCTGAGATATCGGTCCGGCGGGCGGTGAGAGCCGGCGCCGGGTCGCCGGGTCGCCGGTCGCCGGCCGAGCCGCCGGGCCGGGCCCGACCGCGCCACATTCCGCCGCTGCTACCTGCGGCCCCAACGAGCACGCCATCAGCTATTTGGGAAGATCGTGCGGTCGGCGCCGGACCCACTGATGTCTGCTGCAATAGAATGTATCGGGAAGAGCCGCTCCCACGGCAACTATGACCTTTTGAAAAGGATAAGATATTATGATACTGAAGTGAGTTTACTAGACAATACTGATGTTTCGATCCGCTGTATCATTTGTGTATGAAAATGAAATCATAAATGAAATGCCTACAATCATGTAATACTACCTACACCCTAATGCTACTTTTGTTAAACAAAGTTATATCCAACTTCAAATTTACTAGCAAAAACAACCAACCGTCCGAGGTGTGCGACCCACACCTGGTTTTACGTTACTTCTAATATGCAGATTAGTTGGCAGCTTGTTTCATTTACATTGGAATGTTCGGTTCAGCGTTGGAAGGCTACTAAACGGTTAGTTGCAGAATGTAGGCGTAGGTACTCCGCGATATCAAACACGACCGACGATGATTGGAGCCACAATCGTATTCTACAGTGAAAAACGCAAGCCGTCGTATGTATGTAGCGTAGTTGAACAATTTGGCCACGAGAGTTGAGTAGCGGCGCGGACGCCAGCAGCCAGCGGACCGTCGCGGTATGGACGTTTCATTAGCGCGGGGTAATTAATAATTTTCATAACAAAGCAAAAGCGATCATAAATCACTTGAGGTTCTACAACATTATATACTATAGGTAGTGTTCCGTACTACTCCGCACAACACTTCCGTTACAGTCGCACCTAATCGTAGTAAAAGTGGGAATATAGGTACCTATATACCTAAAGCTTAGTTGTGTCTCGAAGATCCTTAATTCTCCGACTGTGTGTGGTTAACGGTGAGTCGTGGCCTGGAATGTTTTAAAAACCATTTCATAGCGACGGGAGAGAAACGGTAAGCAAACAATGTTTCAGCTTTATCACTTAACTATACCTAAATGTTTGATAACACATAAACATCATGATATTCTGTAGATACCGGATGGTCCATAACATTAACACGAAGATAACTTTTTTTTATGGGGGAAATTCTTTTAGGTATGCCCACCATGCAGGGCCATGGTGGGGTATGTCGAGCTCGGCACCATGGGAGTCAACATGGTGCCTACCGACCAAAACCCCACAGGTTTCTCCGGCATGGCCAGGGTCTGGGTCGCGGGGTCACTTTTCGCACTCCCATCAACGACCCTGACCCACCTGCCATCGCCCTCGCGGGGGATGGGCATCCACACCCCCGCATTTGGATCCAGCGACGCGCCGGAAACCACCAGACACGTCACCTCCTCGGAAGGCTCTATCCCTTTGCCAGCGACGTCGCCGAATAAACCACCAGCATCGTCTTTTGTGTACCTCAGTCGTGCGTTTGTGGCCTCCCCGTCAGGTAACGGTGCAGTCGGTATGTAGGTTATCCGAGCGAACTTGAGACCAGCTCCGTACAATAAAACCGTAACCGTAGTCCTCTTATCTGTAACATTATCCTAATGACCAGATCTTGAAGAGATCGCTGTTAGCGATAAGATCGCCTTTGTACCCAAAATGTTTTAATCTTAGGATCGATTTTTGTCATGGTTAAAAGTGTTTGTATAACACTATAAACGCTTCCACCTCACACGACCTCTCACTGTCAAGCATCACGACGAGGATGGTCGCCAGCGAGAGGTCCCCAACACGGGATTTGCAACAGCAACCGCAAGGTCGCATACATAAATTTTGTGGTATCTAAGAACCGCGGGCGCGGTTGGAAACCGCTCCATGAGTTCTTAGCCTGATACGACCCTGTTTAAGACGTAGCTCGTGTCAGAGTCAACTCTCAAGACCCAAGGCTGCACGAATTCGCGCGGCGTCGATGGTTCCCGCCGTAGCATCACATGGAGACGTACCTACAAACACTAACATCAATTATGAAGCTCTAGCTAACCGACATCCAAACAGCGTCCCTAGCGAACACAGAGCTGTATTTTCCTTGCATATCGCAGAGATTACACGTCTCTAGAATTACTGAGATCTAATATTCAGCCCGGCAACAGTTGCGGCATAGTACGGGAGCCCCATCAGTTCTAATAAATGTAGAGATTCGCTCTCCAACGGGCGCTCGCCGTCACCGCCAGTCTCTGCTCAATTAGGAACATTCACCGAAACGAAGAACTTTTTTCATAAAGGCTCTAGAAATTCGAAGCTTCGAGCGGCGGCTCTCTCGAGACAGCGTCATATAAACACACACACATACACATTACACATGTTCGATAGCGCGCTGTCTCACTCTACGCTTTAGTAAATCGTAGGTAGTTAGGCTCCTATTACATAATGTCCCACAAAATTAAATTGCCTGTTTACATTGTACCCACGCTTGTTTCCCTCGGTGTATTGTCTACCTACCTATGGAATTTATGCTTAAAAGGATTTTGGGCGCTGTTTATTTCGTATTTTCGTTTTATGTCGTTTACCGTTGGCTGTGGAACTAAACTGTCTACTTCTGAGGGTACTGCGCCTCGCGGCGGCCCAGGAGTCGCCCGGTAATTAAATTGCTTGTGTCAGTGATATTGTTATTTCCTTATTTTCAAGATAAAATCATGCAATTTTGTTTGAAATGACGTTTTCATATTACTGCCAAGCAGTACTGTGAAAACATCACTTTGTTCCGGTTTGAAGGGCGATGTTTCTAGTGTGATTACAGAGCATAGAGATAAAACATCGCATATCTCTGAGTTATGAGCGCAGTGCAGAGCTAGGCAATGGTTTGAACTCATCATGTTTCAATATCTGCGTGTCACTGTGCTGTTGTGATATATTATCCGTGGATATATTATTTTGTGCGTTATTTGAGAAACTGTGACAGCAAGCCATAAGGCTTGTATATGATAGAAGCGCCAGTCGACAGTCAGAGCCCATCAAATACTCGAAACGAGTTGTCCTGACCCCGCGGCCCACGCCGCCGCCGCCGCTCGCGAAACTAATTTCATATGAAAGTTGACGGACATTCGGCACAACCCCTTCCCTCCTCGACCACAACCCCCTCGCCGGGAGTTAAGCGGTCAGTCCCACTGCCAACAACCTGGAATAAATGTACTCGTCTCATATCGCTACATACCTATGACGATAAAGAATAGCGCTCGCGGTAGACTCGAAAAAAAACACTGGTATTCCATAATTTTTCGGTAAAAATGCATTCTGATCATGAATTCGTACTTAGACCAACTGAGCTCAGCCCGCCTTCATTTGTTATCACTGCGTTAAGTCAGTGTGTCTCCTGGATCATTTTGTCGGCACCGCGGTTTCATTTCCTTAAGCGCGTAGTACCCACGATTAGCTCCGTGGTAGTAGGTACCTGTCTTCGTTTAGGCTATAGTATCACTTAAAATTTTTTTTTGAAGTGAATACTTCTTTGGGGCGCCAAATACAATTTTTTCTAGAGATGAGCTTAATAAAATAAGGTTAACTACCGGGGAACCGAGGTCAGTTCGGTTGGTAATAGTTGGGAGTTAGTAAGAGCTACCGGATACGAACGTTAACAGAGAGCTTGGGAGCCTCCTCTGAAAATCAAAAATTGTTGGGAAGAATTGATGCTGAGATTTGAGGGTAAGATGTAAGATTCCCATCCCAAGATCCCACCGGTGAACTCCAACATAGATCGAGACATTCTACCCGAGACCCAGGAACTGTTTGTACAAGAGTTTATATTTAATACGCAGAGGCGGGTGCCGCTGCGTATTACACCCCGACTTCACTATCTACAGTATCCGATAGCTCCACATCCAGAACTTTCTGCGTCAACTATTCTAATATCTAGAAAAGTGTCGGCAACAAACAGACAGCGCCTCCTCCCGCGCCCCGCGCCCCGCAAGCCCGAGACAATCGAAAAAGTTAGCGAACTAGTACAATATGTCAGGGCGCGCGTCGGAGCCCCGGGCCGGCGGCGGCGCCCCGTGCTCCCGTGTGATAGTGTAATGAGCCACTTTATATTCGCACGGTCTCCGATGAGCCCGCCATTGTTGTCACTTGATCTGATCTCGCTTGCCAAATAGACAAAGGAATTAGGTTCACTCGGACGGGTCTGTAGCCTACGGATTAAGTTATCTGATGACAGAACTGTCGCGAACGTCCCTACAGATGGATTCGGCTAATTGTGTGCTGCTTTTCCTATAAATATCAAAGTTTGGATATGAATAATCGAATTGAACGAATCGAGTTGCCATTTGGAACACAGACTATAGGTAAAATCTGTCGTAAATAGAACCTGGTTTAAGTCTTAATCTGACTTAAACCGAATACACCGTCTGGAGTAACACATAGTGTACTTTTTACCGAGAAAATAACGGGAACGGGAACTACGCTAGTAAACCCGTGGGCCAATGCTAGTCTTGTGAACGTGGCTAAACGTAGGCACAATTGCACTTGCGATAAATTCTACTTATCCTTTTCGGCTCTACTTGAAGGCTGGAACTATACGAGCAAATAAATCTTCAGGTAGCATAGTAATTCGAGCGGCGGACTTCTCAGCGCACGTCCTGTGATCATTTACAATATTGCTGTTGGTTGCGATCGCTCCGTGGATTTACTGTCGGTGACTTTTTGTTTTATTTTATAGTAGTGAGGAGACGAGCAAGACATGTGCCTAGCGCCTGATGGTAGGTAACATGCCCTCCACGAGCATGACATGCCATACATGAGAAGTTTTATCTCTATGCCCTGTAATTTCATTGGAATCATAGCCCCTCAAACACACAGTAATGTTTGCACAGAATAGGCAGTAGAGTGTCGGGCAAAGGTTTGGTACTTCCCCAGGCCGACGCTGCAAAGAGTCCTACATCTACAAATTAAAAATGTTTAAAGGTTATTTTACAGTGGCGGCCTCAGAGGATAGCGACCGAGGCTGACGACCCGGAACACTTTCCCTTACACCCTTGGCGTGCTCTTTTACTCGTCATTGTTTCTTGTTCAATGTACCGCACTTGCCTGCCCGCAGGCCGCATTCCACCGTTGTCGAGGCTGGTGCCGTAGCGCGCGTCGATCCCACAACCCTTGGTTTAATGTTTTCAAGGTCCCCGAAGATTAATGGACGTCCACGGGCCGGTCGCCCGGTCGCCCGGTCGCCCGGTCGCTGGCTGCGGCCGCTACATCCATCACTCTCTCTCGGACTCATTATTCAAACTACAAAGCGGAATGACAAAAATGTTTCATCTAAAAACGATTCCGTGACCTGAGAACCCTCGATAAAATCCACTCGTAATTAAATCTGTAAAACTTACTTTGTTACTCTCCTACTTTTTATGTTTTAATCCGAGGTCCTTAAGTTTAAACACCGGCTTAAATGAAATTCCCTACTTAAAATGTTCCGTCTCAAGAGACCTACCCTACATGTTACACCGGCAGACAGCGATGTCGGCGATCCTTATTCCTAGTGAAGTTGTTAAATAACCTATAAAGGCCGAGTTAGGAACACTAGTAACATAAGGAGTGTGGAACAGCTGTCGTCGGCACAAACAGGCTATTACCGTCTAACAGCGGCCGTCAGACGCAGGCCTATGTATTCAAAGCATGCAAACGATACTATAATCCGTGCCCTTTCCGACTATTATCGCTTATGGGATGGGTGCGTGCTAATACTTACGGCTCCAATGCTCGAGTATGGAGGGATTTGCGGATATTATAATTCTTATATTTGTGGTACTATCATGAACTGTAAATAAATAGGGTCATGAAAACTTCAAAATCGGAATTCACAAACATATTTAACTAAATCCAGATATAGCAAAAGATACAACAAAAGTTCAAAACTAGCTTCGTAATTAATGAATTATTTTCTTAACCTTATTAACCTTAACGTTATATCACAGGCTATATAATTATGTCATCTGATGGGAGAGACGTATTTCGAGTAGGTACTCGTTTGACGGTCTATCTTTATACGTGACATTGGCGGAATAGGCATGTCGACTCATTTTTGTTTTAATGTGTCATCAAAAGGCTACTCGATAACTGAAACATAGCTTTGCGATTCTTTTCTCTCTAAACTGGCTCAACAGAAAGAACATAGCTTGCTGCTCAAACTAGAATATCTAGCCTCTCTTTATCACCCCCAACGGTTATTCGACGATGACATACCATGCCTGCTTCGTAGCTTCCTTTTCCTATTTCGTCTTCCTCACCCACTTTTTCAGGCTTCCTTGTTACCCCTTTATTCTACGCCTTTTGAAGCGCTTACTTTCCTTCCCAGCAATATCATTTTAGACTTTGGGGTTGACAAGAATACCTTTGAAGCAAACAAGGTTTTCTGTCACAAAATTAACACGGAATACAAAGATTGGATCAAAATATTTACTGATGCTTCCAAGTCTCCTTTTTTCCTGTTGGTGCTGCTGTGTGGATCCTCACACTAATATTATATTGAGTTTTAAATGCCCTCCGTAACTTCAGTTTTACGGGAGAGGCTATTGCTATCTTGGAATCTCTCCTATTTATAATATCACATAACCTAAACAAATCTATAATTCTATCAGATTCTAAGAGCTGCCTCCAAGCTATTCTTGCCAACCCCTTTCGCTCAAAAACCAGGTTTCCTATAATTCTCAAGATCCGAGAAGCTCTTTTAGAATGCCTCTCTCGTAATATTAATGTAGTACTGGCCTGGATTCCTGGTCACGCAGGTATATTGGGAAATGAACGTGCTGATGCATTTGCTAGTGAGGCTGTTCAGTCCGGTCTTTCTACATACTCTCAAATCCATGCTCATGACTTATGTACTATCCTTAAACCAATGTTACGTAAATGTTGGTCCCAAAAGTGGCAGGAATCTAGGATCGAGAAAGGTAAATTCTACGGTGACATCCAGCCTGAAATTCCCCATAAACCTTGGTTTTTCAAATTTTAAAAGCAAATAAAGCTACTACTTCTGTAATTTCCGTTTACGTCTCAATCACTCATGTACACCTGTCTTCCTGGCCAAACTAAGGATTAGGAATCACTCATTATGCGATTGCGGTTTGGACGAAGGAAATGTGAACCATATTTTTTTCAGTTGTCCCTTAATGCAGTCTTCATTACATGATTTTATCCCTCCTGATATTCCTCGTCCCACCTCCGTTAAATGTCTGCTGTCTCTTGTTTACACCCCCTTTGTTTATATTTTATGTAATTATATTAAAAGAAATAAGATTAAATTGTAAAATTAGTACTTGTGAATATTTTAAGTTAAATATGTGTGCATTAGATTATTATTAGATTTTTTGTGTATATGTCTGTTATGTAGCTTTAAGTTTTTGCGACCTAGTAAAACATAGAATACGTGACAAATCCTCTTAGTACAATACTCATATTACTGGCCCCTATCTCTTTGTTTGACGGCCTATCATTTAACGTGTCTTTGGCGGAATTGTGAGGCTAATCCACAAAGAGCCATTCATAAAAAAAACTGAAACATAGGTGAAAGAATTACTTTGTTATCTTAAAAACTTCCCGTGATATCACGAATTTAAAATCACAATTTTCGACTCTCCCAAAAACGCTTCATACAAATCACTACAGAAACGTGACGTCACAGTGTCGTATTTTCTATGCGTCGCGCGTAAAGTTTGTATGGTAGCTATATTAAATATTGCATTTAGGAAACTGGTTTCATAACAAAAGTCACTTGAAATCGAATGGGTTATCCAATGGTAAATACATTTTGCATATGGACTTGCCCATCTATCTTTGAATAATCATAAAGTAAGTTAAACTAAAAAAATACAAAATTCAAATTGGTACACATTTCATTCTATTTAAATACTGTCAGTATATCAAATAAGTTAATCTAATTGCAGGACCTGTCGTCACGCCTATTGTGAGGCTAAACCACAATAAAAGCCATAAACCAAGAGTTGAAGTTGAAGTATTTCGAGTACAAGATCAGCTGATGACAGTCTGTGTTATTCCGATGCGATGTTTGAAACAGGTGATGATGATGTAATGTTAGTTGCGGTGATGGCCTCGCCGGCGCCGGCGTCACGCCTGCGTGCCGGTGCGGTCGCGCGCCGTTCGCCGGCAGAGAGGGGAATGAAACGCACCTGTATTTTTATTCGGGCCACTGGATCGAGTCAATTATAAACTTTGGAAATTCCCTCAAACAATTTTTGCTTTTAGCTGTCGAGTCCACGGCTACGGCTGGGAATTTAACTTTTCAAATTTGAAAAGGGCGGCGGCTGTACCTCGCCGTATTATTACACCAAATCGTGTGCACCCTTGTTTAACTTTCGCTAACAATCGGAAGTAGGTTCCGGGGTTTATTTATTTAATATTTTTCTGCGTTAATTTGGAAAAGCTAACATTATTCGTGTGTTTATTTCGCATGTGTAACAATGATTGAAGTAATGTATTCATTACTTCAATCGCGTCTCCAGTGTGAAATATACAGTAATTAGGGTAATTTGCTGCATTAATGAATTTCCTGACTTGTCAAGGTAAAAACAAAAATTACCATCAGTGGCATTAAAGAAAGACATCGAAGTACATCATTAGGTATGATACGATATATACTCGTATATGATACGAGTAAAGTAAGCTATTCGCAAACCAATTACCTAATTAGTAATAAGTAGGTAGCAACTAATTAAACTTACTGCATTATCAAATAACATAATAATTGAGTTAATGCTTCGTAGATGTTAGTAACGGTAGGACTCTTGGCAGAGTCCACCTGGGGAAGTACCACACCTTTGGCAGTTATTCTACCGCCAAGCAGTAATGTGCAACATTACTGTGTTCCAGTTTGAAAGGCAATGTTTCCAGAGACATTACAGGGCTTAAAGATATAACATCTTCGATCTCTGGGTGACGAGCGCGGTGCAGTGCTAGGTAATGATTTGGACTCTTCATGTTCCAATAGTAGCGTGTCGCTGTGCTGTTATGTGGCAGGCATGTTGCTTACCATCAGGCATATGTTCTGATAATCTCGTCACTCTTTATTTAAAAACAAAAAAAAAGAGCACAAGCCTCAGGCCTCCTGTTGACCTCATATCTATACTAATCTATACTAATATTATAAAGCTGAAGAGTTTGTTTGTTTGTTTGAACGCTAGAATCTCGGGAAGTGCTGGTCCGAATTCCGAATGGAAAGGTTATTTTTCTATTGGATAGTCCATTTATCGAGGAAGGCTATATATAATAGGCTATAGAAAATAACGCTACTATTAACAGAAGTGGAGCATGAATCAAGAATGTATCAAAATCGGAAAAAATATTCCTTATTGAGAGTTTTCGTACGTTTCGTGCTTTGACATGACACATGACAGCATGTGTCTAAGATTGCGTCATTGAATATCACAGATTACATACCTCTTGAATATAAAACCTTTGCTAATCTCTGAGTTGGTACGACCAATTTCCGACAGGTGGCGTAGCAGGTAGCTGAAGAGGTGTTTTGTTTGAAAGCGACATTCTCAGAAATGACTGAACCGATTTCTAAAATTTTTTCACCGTTGGATATGTGCGGGATCTCGATGAGTGCTATATATGCTACACGGGCGAAGCCGGGACGGACATCTAGTAATGAATAATCCTCTCGCAGTACGTCCGTCGAGCCGCGACAAGATAGCCGGACTTTTCCAAAGCTCAGCTAAGGCCAGGGCAGGACTAGGGTCTCCATATTCAGCGCGTCCCGTGCCACATAAATCACACTATATTATCGGGCGCGGCGCCCAGACGCTAGACACAGGCTTTGTCAGAATAAGGCCGAACATGCCAGAAATGCCGGCGATATTGGCTCGTATGTGGGACGCCTGCGAAACCTTGTACCTACAAAATGATACGAAAGCGGAGTTACGTAATATGGCACCAACATTAATGCGGTTAAAAGTACGGTACAGCGTTGGGAAAACCGACCTCACTTAGGCTCTGTAGGACGCACTCGGGGGTCACATTATCACTTCGACTTATTCAGTGATTTTCGAGGCAAGTATTGGCGTCCGATGTTTTGTAGAAATAGTGACGAGTTTTTTTTTCTTTTGTAGGTTTACGCTTGACCGCCATCTCGCCTGATGCTAAGCGACGTTGTGGTCTACGATGGAGAGTACTTACCTAGAAAAAACCGATTCAATTTGAACACACCAAGATTGTAACCATAGGGAAACCCCCACTCAGGCAAAGCATTCCTCAGCCTAGGCTTTCTTATCACATAAGTTCGTTCGAGTATTTGGAAATGATGTCGCTTTTTTTCAATCTACGAGAAGCCCCATAGAAATAATGATAAGGTGGTATTAGATCATGCAGATCAGTCGCAAACTCTCTGAAATGTATCAGATAATAAACCGATAACCAGTAAGCTAGCAATTTTGTGGTGATGTTCAAGATTTTGAAGTCTTTTTCGTAGAAGGGTATCGTTGCCTATGAGCCTATGAGATGAGAACGTCGCAACACACTTTGCGACTAAAAACGCCTTTTTATTGTCGTTTTTTGGGGAAATGGGTAGTGGTTATCAAAATAATACTTAAATGTAGCAAAGAAAGTAAATGTGATGATAGAGTAGACTAGTCTCTATTATTTTTGAAACCAAAAATAATAGAGACTAGTCTACTCTATTGAAACCAAAAATAATAATAGTGTGATGAAACCCACATAGTAAAAGGAAGAGAATATGACAAAAGTGAAAGGAAAAATAATTTACGGGCGTTTGGAGGTCGCGAAGTGGAAGGTTTTATTGGTAAAAACAGCTTATCTCGATTTGCAGCAAAACAGCAAGTCCTATGGAAAAAAGCACATATAAGTAAAAAGTAAATTACAATTGTAAAAGCTGTAATTTTTATCTCATAAAAAAACTTAGTTACCTATTTGAATTTTTCACGAAATTTCGTGGTGTAAAAAAAAGTGTTGAACCAAAAGTTGTAGATCTTTTTACTACCTACAACAAATACAATACAAATACAAAAATCTTTATTGCTGTTTGCAGGTAAGATAAGATGATACAAAACATTTAAATAATTGACCCACAACTTTGTGCAAAAATTTTTTTCCATAGGAATTTGTGGTTTTACCGGATGCGCTTAAAGGGTGGCGAACAAAGCAATCGCCCGGAACCTCGCTCTTGCAGGGGCCTCACGTCAAGTAAAGAATGAACTATTTTGAAACAAAAAAGTAAACCGACTTCAGCACCACAAATGGCACTCTAATGCGAAAAATCAATTGAAATAGGTAATTACTATAACCGCTACTCACTCAGCTATATGAAGTCGGTGTCAGCCAAGTCTAACAGGTAGTAGACAGATACTACTTACTCGTACATTCTAATCACACTATATGTTTTATGGTTTCAGAAATTACAGAGACTGGTCTACTCTAAGAAAGAACGTGCTTAATCACATTTAAGCACGTTCTTTCTTTCTATCGTTCGTTTCATTTGTTTTGTATAAAATTACGGTCCCGAAATAGAATTGTGGCATAATATTATCCATTATGGAATATGAGTCAAGGAATGATTCCGAGCCCCACTGCACACAGCGCTACTGGTCCCCGTATAGTCGCTGCATTGCTGCATACACAGATTTCTAAAACAAAAGGCAGATGGAACGTTCGGAACACAGATCCTTAGGTCCAGAAAGCAAATATCAAACGCCAAAGCAAATACAAACTCCAGTCAGTACGAAACGGACTTCCGTCTCGTACGGGAGTTCCGTGTGATTTTAAGTTTTGTTTAAGATTATGCCGTCTTGTGTCTTCAAACATTGCAAACATTGTTCCCAAAAATAAGAAAAGGAAAGAGGAATATCATTTCATAGGAAAATCTGAATATTTTTACTGCTATTTATATAATTTAGGCGATTTCATTTCGATTGATGAATAGAAACACAACACCTCAACGAAAATTGGTTAGTTTTGCTATACTAAACTGAAATTATTTTCCCTAATCTTAAGGTAAAATATAGATTATGATTTTTTGAAAATACTCGTAGACCAAATTATTTATGTACTTAAGTAGATTGTATTATTCTATTTTAAACCCTATTTTTATAATCGTATTTTTTTAATTTAATGCCTAGCACAAATCCACGTCATTACTAGTGTTTATAAAAATACTAATAGTGTTGATGAAAACTATAGTTATGAAGCAAGTTTTTAATACTTGTAAGTGTAAGTATAGTGGAGCTTAAAAAGTAGACGAGTTCTTTTGAGAGATCTAATCGTTTTAATTAACCTCATGTTATCTGGTCGAGTCAGTAGTGACATTGTCGAAGTTTTATACGGTGCTAATTTGTGCGTACATACTTACCCAAAAAAGATGTTGGGATCAGGCCAATCGCTGTTGGCACCACATATACTGGCCTTGCTGCCAAGGTGAGGGGTTGTAGGTATAAAACGTTGCACTTTCGTGCTCCCTGTCCCAACAAACTTGATTTTGGTTCTCTGGGTGGACGTGAGGCTGGTGTTCATTCTGTCTTGACTTTCTTTGTCCAAAATTGGGGAGAGGGCTGTTAAGGTGGGCGTCAAAAACGCCTTTAATTTAGTTAATCGTGGAGCCCCGTTGTCCGAAGTGAAGAATAAAATTCTTGTCCTCTACAATTTTCTTTGGCGATGTTATGGCGGACCCACAAAATTATCAAAACAAGCCTATGCTATCTTCCGTTGGCTATCAACTTGGTGAACCTTCGGCCATGCGACCTTCGCCCTGGCCATTCGCTTTATCATTTAACGTCTCCAGTCTAATTTAAACGTTTGGTACTTGGACGACGGAACTTTGGGTGGCGATGTGAATAATGTTCAACTGATTTACAAAAACTCTTAGACGGTTTTCGTTGGTTTGTATCAACATTTTTAAAAAGGTAAACTTTCGTTTGCGACACGCGTCCAGACAAAGATTAGATAGTAAACAAATTGAATGATCTGGCCCCCCAACATCAAATCAGTTGACAAAAATTCTCTGCACCTCCTGTGTTCACCGATATTAAATGTAGTTGCCACCTTTTGTCAAGCATAATATTCAAAATTTTACAAGAAGCTCCTATATAATACTCAAAATAAACACACACATGACTTGTACTGTTATAATTCGGCGTTGTCTTTTTATTCTGAATTTTCTGTACGAATAATAAATTATTTTAACATTAGAATATGTGTTTATTATACGCGAAGATTTCCGAAGCTAAGACAACAATAGTGGGATTTTTTCTTAAGACTGGGAACATTACACGCACACCAACGTGAGTAATTCGACAACGTCGGTGAGAGCTGTCACGCGTACATTATTAACTACTGGCCTCACAGTGTCTTTCACGAAGGTTTCATCTGTTTAGAAATCTGTGGCTGCATACAGAAAGTACACGAGAGTATTTGGCTATAATTGTTCGATTTTAAATCTGCCCAAGCTGCGTGGCGTCTATCTCGCTCTGATTGGTTCTGCGCCGGTGACATGAACTTTGACCAACCAATCAACCCTAGATTGTTGGAAAGACAAGGAAAGGCAAAAACAATTATAGCAATTTTACGTATGAGTAAAAGGTGAAACCATTTTTCTGATAACTGAAAATTGTACTGTTGGCCCCACATCATTTTATACAATAAGACATTTTTATCCACTACCATTAGGAAAAAAATGTGTGCGCTTAAGACCGCACGGCAGAAGTCAAAACTATAGTGGTAGGACTCTTGGCAGAGTCCGCCTGGGGAAGTACCACGCCTTTGCCAGTTATTCTACCGCCAAGCAGTAATGTGCAAACATTACTGTGTTCCAGTTTGAAGGGCAATGTTTCCAGAGAAATTACAGGGCTTAGAGATATAAGATCTTAGATCTCTGGGTGACGAGCGCAGTGCAGTGATAGGTAATGATTTGGACTCTTCATGTTCCAATAGCTGCGTGTCACTGTGCTGTTATGTGTCAGGCATTTTGCTTACCATCAGGCATATGTCCTGGTCGTCTCGTCACTCTTTATTTAAAAAAAAACTATAATTTTTACAAAAAAGAACCGACTTTCAACAGGAAAATTATCAAGTAAAAAAGTTTTCCTCGATTTCTCTAGGATGTCATCATCAGATCCTGGTTTCCTTATCATGGTACCTACCACCCTTGGAATATCTTCTTTACAACAAAAAAAGAATCATCAAAATCGGTTCATAAACGACGAAGTTATCCGCGAACAGCGAACACACATTAAAAAAAATGTACGGTCGAATTGAGAAACCTCCTTTTTTAAAGTCGGTTAAAAATAATAAATACTTCTAATACTATATGATACTAATAAAAGACCACTAAATAATTTTAATAATTAAAAACACAAATTATTTAGAAATTGAAAATTAGTATATACCTACCTAGTAAGCACAGCAGCACGGGAATAACGTGTGGCGAAATGATTAATATCTATGGCCACCACACCCTGCCCGGCTGTCTGTGGACGCCGCGCGGCATGCGGTTCCCGCCCAACATAACTCCTCGAAGAGCATCTCCGTCAAACAACTACTGGAGAACGCAGACCGAGGAGAAGCAGGGATCCGTATCCGCGGAAGTGGCTCTCTTCATGGACAGCAACAAAGAAAGATTCGGAATAAGCTTTTGCTTCGCTTGAGAGCGGAAACGAGCCCGTTTGTCGCCTGGATTGTCTTGCCTGCTCAATGGGAGTACCGCAAAAGTCACGATGAAGCGGAAAACCTACGACGCCATGCCGGTGTGCGAGGTAGACGGCCACCGATTTCGGTTGGTGCGATCGAAAAACAAAACGATTGCACTAATAGAGTACTCGGAAGGTCGGACGCCTTTCACACAGGCAAGTGCGCTGCTCGCACATCTGAGCAGAAATGCAGGTGAAACACCCCGGGTGATAAGCGTGGATGCGATGGCAATCGAATATTCAAGAGCGAGAGTCGCAGACCGGCTGGGTTGCATTGAGGCCTCTAAACATCATGAGGTTGTCGTATACGAAGACAGGGGGGAAAATCTGAGCTTCCTCAGAGCCCCTTCGCACGATCAAACAAATGCAACTGATAGCTGGGGACATCCTGTTCCTAGTTCGACCATCCAAACCGGCTCCGAAAGAGTACAGCAGAGGGCAGCCGCGGAAAAAAACCTCAGCCAATCTAACTGGCAGCCGAGGCACCAACACGGCGTTCGTGACTGCTTTCAACGCAGCAGCAAGGAGCGTACTCCGAATCGCATCTCATTCATCACCCCCCTCGACGTCAAAGACCCCCAAAGCAGCTTCACAGCAACAGCCGGGAGGAGGCAGCTTAGGCAAATGGCAAGGCAAACACTCGATGTCGAGTCGATTACTAGCGGAATCCCAACCGGCAGTGATCGGCTCTACAGACGAGCACTAGAATTAGATTTTAAATGTACCCAACTCCCTCCTATTTTTCTCTTCTTCTCCTTATCCAAGATATGTGTAAAAAACGATAATTGTAATGACAAAGATCACGGACCCCGGAGTCTGTGGAGTGGCTAATTTAAATAAATAAAAAAAAATTATCTATGGCCAAGAATTAATTTTAAAAATAATTACGCGGTTTAGAAATAGGGTTTGACTAGCAAATTTTTTTTAGTGTTTGCTATTTATTTATTTTATAGGTATTTCGCTAAAAATGCATATACCTATATGTTGTGTTTAAAGTGTATGTGTAAGTGCTGTGATGAAAATAGGGTATCATTTTGTGTGTTTACGTAGTGTACCTAAGTGATGTGAGTACGTAGTGTAAGTGCTGTGATAAAACAGTAATACGAGTATATTAAAACAAAAACTTTTTTACAATGGATGTGAAATGCAAATTTAATATTTCGTGACAAGTTCAATTAATGACATTAGTGCGGTAAGTACCTAGAAGTTAATGTAGGTATAAAAAGATATAAAAATAATAAACACAGGTTCACAGGGACTATATTATCTTTCTCGCTCTGACGCTCTTGTTCACTGTGTTTTGTTTCTCACTCTAGCATCCCGAGTTCATCCGGAAATTATTATCATACCCGAGCGTGACGGTTCGTTTCATTTCACAGCCCACGAATTTTTTTTCTCAACGCGCCTAAAGAAGTTTTCTTTTCAAAACCTTTTTTAAGTAGAAGCAACGGATCGAATGCGCTCAGGTCGAAGTTCTAGACGTCTACTCTCTTTCTAGGAAAAACGTGATTTCGAAATAAACTCGCGACTTTCCTTGTCCGGTTCTACTTCGTTTCGTTCCGTTGAGAACCGGAGCAGGAAAGTTGCAAGTTTTTTTATTTCGAAATTATGTTTTTCGTAAAAAGAGAATAGACGTCCTGGTCACAATTAGTCTTCGTTTGCCCGTGCGCCGATTCATATTGCGGAAAATCGCCTTATTGTGGCAGAATTCAGAAGTAATACGTTACAACTCTCGCGGATATTTTCTGTATGCATTGCTGCGTATTTCGGAAGGCAATTTCATACAAACATAATACAGAAAATATATGGGGGCAGAGGACCAGTAGAGCTGCGTGCGGAGACGGACGGACCACTGCCTAAGGCTTAGACCTAAATTCCTAGGATGGAAAAACAAAGGTAAGAAAGAAAACGAGATTTAAAAATCCAAAACTATAATAAAATAATGCTACGTTTCGACGCCGGGGCTTAAAAAAGAGAGCGTTTCGTCTCGTCCCTTGTCGAAGAGGCAGGCGGCGGGGCGGGGGCGCGGGGGGCGCGGGGGGCGCGCGGCGGCGCAGCAGCAGGTACAGCAGCAGGTTGTACTCCGAGCCGGCGTGCTGCACCAGCCGCAGCGTGCGCTCCAGCTGCTCCTGCTGCGCGTCCCACGCGCGCAGCCGCGACACGCTCGCGCGGAGGAACTGGTTCAGCTGGAACACCACTCCCGCTACCGGCTGGACGCGGCCGCCCGACCCGCAGGGCGGCCGGCGGCGGCGGCTTACTATATTGGTGGTCCACCCCCACCAATATAGTAAACACAGTGACAGGAGACAGACCGCAGCTAGCAGCTGACTGTATCTTTCTCGCTCGGCTACCCCCGGCGGCGCCGAGTTCAGCCGTTGACGATCAACCTCATTCACAGCTTCCGAATAAATCTATGTGTGGTGCGCCAAAAGACGTTTTGTACTTCAACAAGCGTCAGACTACGCTCGTCATACTACCTACTAGCATCACACATCAACTCATGTTGTTTTCCTGCGGATCGGTTGCACGAGGGACACAAATACATCCAACCAGACTGTGTTCCTAATACTATCACAGTTTCACACATCACCTAGCTTAAGCCGTTTTACGCTGACGCCAGTTAGCGCACATCTCATCACACCACCTCTGGCCAAAAGGAAACGTTGCAGGAGAGTTCGCACTCATACGCCATACCGGCTCTGATTTACTTATTCTAAATGGAAAACATAAAATTTAAAATGAGTACGAAATGTTGGAACCACACGCCATGATAAAGTCGTATATTTCTAACTTTCCCAGTCAACGTCATGAGAGTTGAGCGTCGTCATAACTAACCCTCAATACATCGCACTGGCATGTGGAAAAATCATGTTGGAAAAAGTCTCAAACGGCTAAGGAATCTCTCAAAGTCCCAAAAGGCACGGCGCGAGTGTACGAATGGGGTCAGTCGAAGGACCTAGCTCGCGAACATGTGGCAAACGTAGGATAAGGTTTCGGGCTCCGGGCTTGTGATCGCCATGAAGCCCCCCGGGCCCTGGCGACCCAGTCCGACCCTGGAGCAGCCCGCCTGGCCTCACCTTAACTATCCGTCTCTCCATGAGCTTCCTGTGCAGGAACTCGGCGAGGTAGACGCCGGCCGCCAGCAGCAGCAGCGCGGCGGCGGCGCACAGGTCGGGCGCGGGCGCGGGCGCCGGCCAGCGCGCGGGCGCGGGCGCGGCCGGCGCCGGCTCCGGCACGTAGTACTGCGCCGGCAGCACCAGCATCGCCAGCAGCGCCGTCGCCACCAGCCCGTTGGGGCACCCGCACAGCGCCATCGCTCCTCGCCTTTCGCTCGCCGCTCCTCTACCGCCCGAACACCACTACCATTTCTTCACTGATTATTATTATTTGAACGACTAAAATACTGGAGTTTGTATAATTTCTACGAATATTGTTTGCAGTAAATACGATGTGTTGATAATTTTTTTCCGCTGTCTAAATTCTGACGTACTCTTTGGTCTAATTTGATTATTTGAAGTTTCCGCCCAAATTGGATTTGTCCTAAATGGAAGCCAGAAACGAAACGCAAAATATGCGATGCAGTTTTTTTCTACGTTTATTTCAGTTTTGATATACTGTGTACTGTTTTTTATTATTGTTGAAATAATTTCTTAAAATAGCGAAATTATTTTTACTGCTGCCAAATATTTTCAGAAGTCTCAAACAATTTTACCTTACATCTAATGATTTCAGGCATATCGAAACGCACTGTCTTTATGACATTGACGTTAGCTGACTTTTCTATTGTACCTAAAAACTTGCCAGTGTTCACGTTTCTCCCAACACGATGAGAGTCACGCACAAGAAGAAACAAAATGATAAATAAACACAAAATTATGTGATATAATAAAATAACGTACTTCTTGTCTATAAAAGTGTCTTAACACTAATTTGAAGTATTTTAAATAGTACCAACGTTCAACAACTTAGGACAAATTGCGCAGACTGCACGTATTTTTTCGTGTGATGACTTGATTTATATGTACATTTGAACATTTATAAGTATTTATATTTGTAACCTAATTTATCCTTAAATGGTTAAATTTATCTTCATACATAAAATATATCCTTAAAATTAGAACATCTTATTATGTATCTATTTCTTAAATATAATATCATTTGTAAAAAATTGATACTTTGAATGATAGCTTTTACGAAAGAAGTATCAATGTTACGACAGTACCATGTTTGCATTATCTATGGTAGTATAGTGACTGGCGTTTAGAAGGATGATAAATATTTACGATAAATGTCTGTTCGCTATATTTTTGTCTCATTGACCTATATTTGTGCATACGTTTATATTTATAGTAAATTATTTTGTGATTTAAAATTTAAACTGCCATATTCCAAACGCTGTTGCAATAATTAATAAGGATAAAATTTATTTAAAAGTTATGTCATGTCAAATAACGTAATTTATGTTTACGTTATACATATTCGTCCTGTTACTTGTAGTTGTATTTATTTCGAAAGATAGCTTTTACAAAAGAAGTATCGATGTTACGCCAGTAACATGTCTGACATTATCTATGGCAGTTTAGTGATTGGCGTTTAGAAAGATTATAAATAATTACGATAAATGTCTGTTCGCTATATTTTTGTCTCATTGACATATAATAAAAAATAATAATAAATAATAAAAATGTTTATTCAATAAAATCGGTACATATTCACTTACATTACTAATTTCCCAAACTAGGTGAGTTCACACCTGTATTTTGGGTATTAGGCCTATTCGTTTTTACTTCAATCTATATAAGTACACTTCGTCAATTCTTGATTATTATCTATATTGTTTACAACATTTATTTTATATCAGAGAAAAAAATATAAAAAAATAAATAATAATTACAATAACTTCAAATTAGATTTAAAAATTTTAGTACAATAATATTAACTTACAATTGAAATAGGATATTTTTATGGCATAATAGTGGATTGTATGCTCGTGTGTCAGGGTGTGTGTGCGAGTCTGGCAGAGTGTGTGAGGGTGAGTGTCCAAGGCTGGGAGGGAGTGTGGGATATATTTGTGCATACGATTGTATTTATAATGAATTATATTATAATTTCAAATTTGAGCTACGGTATTCCAAACGCTGTCGCAATAATAAGGATAAAATATATTTAGAAGTAATTTATTCTAAAATATTATGTTTACATTTTACAAATTCGTCCTGTTATTTGTAGTTTGTAACAGGACAACACAGATTACTGTCATCAGTAATTTGTGCAGGACAAGAAGATTGTCCGTAAAGTTTACGGGCGATAATTAAATTTACGTGAAAACATTTTTCGAACGGGAAGCTTTTTCCTGAGTACTCCTAGCTTTCACCTATTTATAAAAAATTTGCATGTCAAAAATAATTTATGTTTTGTTGAGGATTAGACCATCTACAAATCTACATAATATATCCGTGTTTGGGTTTTGACGAAAGTGATAATTTGTACCTAGGACATGTCAGGAAACTTATTCTTGAAAAATGTTATCACACAGCAATAGTTATGAAAGTTGTGTAATAATGCAAGAGTATTTTGGTATGTTTTCGAGGGTAGAATTAACTATCCTCGTTGAAATTCCTCAGATAAGAAGGTAGATGGGTATATTTTTAAATAAGCTGGCAGCCCTCTGGCAACAGCTGGTAAAAAAAAAATCAAAGTTGTGGAAGAGTGAAACTGTTTAATTGTTTTGTTTTTAAGTAAAAAACAGCTGATTTTCCCAGGTGAGTTACTGGAAAATCTATCGTAGGAGGAAGTTCAAGGCATCACATCAGAGACCTGGCTCCCAAAACATTAATGAGATCATTATTATAGTTCCGATTAAGTCAGTCTCATTTAAAATTCAATGCCTCACTTGAGCACGGTGTTTCCTGCTTTTCCAGGGCCGAGGAAACGTAAGTGCGTCGCGACGAGCACAAAGAACTTATGTCGACGAGATTCCGCCGACCGAGATGAAGAAAGTAGTCCTGTTCAAGGGCGAGTCAGAGGAGTACCGCGAGGCGTTCCTGGAGGCCGGGTTCGCGGCCGTGTTCGTGGAGCCGCTGCAGTTCGCGTGCGTGGGCGGGGACGCGCTCGCGGCCGCGCTGCTGCGGCCCGAGTACGAGGCGCTGGCGCTCACCAGCCCGCGCGCCGTGGACGCGCTGGCGGCGCGCTGGGACCCCGCGCGCTTCGTGCTGTGGCACGCGCGCCGCGTCTACGCCGTGGGCGAGGCCACCGCGCGCCGCGCCAAGGCCGCGCTCGGCCTCGACGCGCTCGGCGCCGGCGCCGGCAGCGCCGAGAATCTCGCACACCTCATCGTTCAGGAGAACCCTAAGCCCTCCAAGTTTCTGTTCCCGTGCGGCAACCTCAGCTCGGAAACGTTACCCTCGCTGCTCAGCAAGGCGGATATCTCGGTGGACTCTATGACAGTGTACGAGACCAAGGAGAATGTGAATCTAAAGAAGGAGCTGATGGCGGCAGACGCGGAGCCGCGGCCGTGCTGCCTGGTGTTCTTCAGCCCGTCGGGCGTGGAGTACGTGCACCGGCAGCTGCAGACGTTCGCCAACCGGCTGGGCGAGCTGCCGCGGCTCGCCATCGGGAGCTCCACCGCCAGCAAGCTCGAGTTCCTGGGCGTCAGACCCGCCGGCGTGGCCGCCAAGCCGCGCCCTGACTGCCTCGTTGAATCTGTACAAAAATACTTTGCCAAGGGAAGAGGCTGTAGCTAGTACCAATAGTCTTCATTGTACAAATATGTAGTAAGTATTAGATAATTGGGTTGTTTACCTATAGTTCAGTAATTTGTGTATTTGGAATGTGTTAACACATCAGTTGCAATATGAATATCACTTCACTTTTATGTGAATATCACATCACTTTTTGCTGAATCTCACTTGGTTATATTTTTTTTCAATATAGAATGATGAAATCAGCAGGACATGTGCCTGGTGATAAGCAACACTTCTGCCCATAACAGCACAGTGTCACACAGCTTGTGCAACACGAAGAGTATAAATCATAACCCAGCACTGCACTTTGCTCGTCAGAAAGATATATAAGATGATTTAAAATCTCTGTGGTATAATTTTACTAATTCAGTATATCTTTTCAATCTTTTTCTTATTCCTTTTCAATTATTATATCTAGATCTAAACATTTTGAGGATGAACCTCGTGTCGTTGTTGTGTCATATGGCACCGTGGCTACAACAGAGGAGCCCACTTTTCCATTAAATTGAATTGAATTTATCATAATCTAATGTTTGTTACAAGAATTAATTAAGAAAACCACTCAAAACAGAGGATCTGATGCAAAAAGATAGTTTCACAGAAAAATAAAAACTATAGGTAAACATGCACTCGGTTGTCTGAGAACTAGTTGTGATATATTAAATATTTAATTTTGTTAAGAGGATGTTATGAGTGTTCGTTAAATAAAGGTTCAAGGTGCGAGTGGACATGACATTCAAATAAGGTGATGGTATATCTATGTGTTATTTTATTAAGAGATTATGTAATTTGAAAAAATAAAATAGTCATTTATTACTTTTATTCATTTGTTCTACATTCTTTATTACATTTTAACTATTATTCCAGTTATTTACAATGCACAAAGTCGTACAACCTACAATATACTGTAACAATTTAGCTGTATTTCCTCGTTTACATGGCAAAATTAATTCCTTAATGTGCATATATTTTGTACAAAAGTCACTCATGTTGTATGCAAATAAATATATCTTTATCCTATTTTGTAAAGATAGAATAGCGATAGAAATGTGTCCATTGATGTTCACTCATGTGCACCTTGTTACACACAAGCACCTTGTTCATGTCACTTATCACTTCACTCAAAAACTTAAACTTTTCCAAAAAAATTGTTATGACGATTTCCAAGGTCTAATCCAGAGGGGGGGTGAAGGGCCTGTACTGACATCCTCCTAACTCTTCTGAGTTATTTAAAATTACTGAGCACGGGCTTGGGTCACTGCCATACCACTCTCATTTCATCAGGTATTATGTTTCTGAACACTTGATTTGGAGTGTCTTCAAGGAGTCCTGATCTTAATCTTATGCTTACTGTGGCCTCACAGCATAGGAGCATGTGTTCTACAGTATCATTCTCCTGCAGATAACCCTGAGGGGCCTGTCAGTAAATCCTATTTTGTGATGATGGATTTTCAGGGTACTCAGGATCTAGGGGCACGGCGAACTTTTGTTTTGTTCCATCTTTATTATCTTCAGCTAGACATTGTAGCGGCAGCGCCCTGTGTAGCTCCGCAAATCCGCAATGTGTCGTGTCGGGCGGTACAGCCAGACGTCGTGACCGTGTCGGGCGGTACAGCCAGACGTCGTGACCGTGTCGGGCGGTACAGCCAGACCTCGTGGCCGTGTCGGACGGTACAGCCAGACGTCGTGGCCGTGTCGGGCGGTACAGCCAGACGTCGTGGCCGTGTCAGACGGTACAGCCAGACGTCGTGGCCGTGTCGGGCGGTACAGCCAGACGTCGTGGCCGTGTCAGACGGTACAGCCAGACGTCGTGGCCGTGTCGGACGGTACAGCCAGACGTCGTGGCCGTGTCGGGCGGTACAGCCAGACGTCGTGGCCGTGTCGGGCGATACAGCCAGACGTCGTGGCCGTGTCGGGCGGTACAGCCAGACGTCGTGGCCGTGTCGGACGGTACAGCCAGACGTCGTGGCTGTGTCAGACGGTACAGCCAGACGTCGTGGCCGTGTCGGGCGGTACAGCCAGACGTCGTGGCCGTGTCGGGCGGTGCGGCTAGGCTTCGTGGTCGCGGCGTGCGGCGGGCGGCGGCGCGCGCGGCGCGGCGCTGGCGTCCCACACGCGCATGGCCGCGCAGTAGGTGCACGTGGCGCCGCCCACCGCCACTGCACCCGTCGCTAGCGCCAGCACCTGCAACCACATATATGACATGCAACCACATATAGGATACACACACGACAAGCACACAATCGGATCCTTTTATCTCTAGTAGGATAATTTTTATACTATCTAGCGTTTGCTCGACGGTCACTGAGATAAGAGTATATTTACTTAGCCCACGGCCTTAGTCATGGGGTTCATGACCCCCTCCCCCCTTGCGGTGGGTTCAACCCCTAGGTGGGCCACTAATTAAAACGCACGGACGCACTTATCGCACGTTCTTGCGACTTGACTATATCTGATCCCCCTGGCGCCAAAACTGAAACCGCCCTTGACTTATCCGTATACGCCTACCGTATTCAGTATCCTAGGATAATACCACTCGCAAAATTTGAAGGTAAAATTGAAATGAGGTACCATTTCAATTTTACGTAACGCCCGGGCGGCCAGGCGGCGCGGCACAGCAGCAGCCGCGCGCGACACACGGTGACGTGCTGCACGCAGGCGCCACGCTCCCGCGGCTCTCGCTCGGCATGTATCTAGTGGAACGGTCACGTTACCCCGGGCGGCCAGGCGGCGCGGCACAGCAGCAGCCGCGCGCGACACACGGTGACGTGCTGCACGCAGGCGCCACGCTCCCGCGGCTCTCGCTCGGCATGTATCTAGTGGAACGGTCACGTTACCCCGGGCGGCCAGGCGGCGCGGCACAGCAGCAGCCGCGCGCGACACACGGTGACGTGCTGCACGCAGGCGCCACGCTCCCGCGGCTCTCGCTCGGCATGTATCTAGTGGAACGGTCACGTTACCCCGGGCGGCCAGGCGGCGCGGCACAGCAGCAGCCGCGCGCGACACACGGTGACGTGCTGCACGCAGGCGCCACGCTCCCGCGGCTCTCGCTCGGCATGTATCTAGTGGAACGGTCACGTTACCCCGGGCGGCCAGGCGGCGCGGCACAGCAGCAGCCGCGCGCGACACACGGTGACGTGCTGCACGCAGGCGCCACGCTCCCGCGGCTCTCGCTCGGCATGTATCTAGTGGAACGGTCACGTTACCCCGGGCGGCCAGGCGGCGCGGCACAGCAGCAGCCGCGCGCGACACACGGTGACGTGCTGCACGCAGGCGCCACGCTCCCGCGGCTCTCGCTCGGCATGTATCTAGTGGAACGGTCACGTTACCCCGGGCGGCCAGGCGGCGCGGCACAGCAGCAGCCGCGCGCGACACACGGTGACGTGCTGCACGCAGGCGCCACGCTGCCGCGGCTCTCGCTCGGCATGTATCTGGTGGAACGGTCACGTTACCCCGGGCGGCCAGGCGGCGCGGCACAGCAGCAGCCGCGCGCGACACACGGTGACGTGCTGCACGCAGGCGCCACGCTCCCGCGGCTCTCGCTCGGCATGTATCTAGTGGAACGGTCACGTTACCCCGGGCGGCCAGGCGGCGCGGCACAGCAGCAGCCGCGCGCGACACACGGTGACGTGCTGCACGCAGGCGCCACGCTCCCGCGGCTCTCGCTCGCCATGTATCTAGTGGAACGGTCACGTTACCCCCAGGCGGCCAGGCGGCGCGGCACAGCAGCAGCCGCGCGCGACACACGGTGACGTGCTGCACGCAGGCGCCACGCTCCCGCGGCTCGCTCGGCATGTATCTAGTGGAACGGTCACGTTACCCCGGGCGGCCAGGCGGCGCGGCACAGCAGCAGCCGCGCGCGACACACGGTGACGTGCTGCACGCAGGCGCCACGCTCCCGCGGCTCTCGCTCGGCATGTATCTAGTGGAACGGTCACGTTACCCCGGGCGGCCAGGCGGCGCGGCACAGCAGCAGCCGCGCGCGACACACGGTGACGTGCTGCACGCAGGCGCCACGCTCCCGCGGCTCTCGCTCGGCATGTATCTAGTGGAACGGTCACGTTACCCCGGGCGGCCAGGCGGCACGGCACAGCAGCAGCCGCAGCGCGCCCCACACGACCAGCAGCGCGCCGCCCGAGCTGCACACGATGATGTCCTGGGGGCAGGCGGACTCCTTAACCTACGCTCGATACAGGTCATCAGATTGGGACGACATGCGCTCTTTCTTTCCATCTCGCCCTGGGCATTCGTACCAGAAGAGAAGCTTCTTCCGCAGATCCTTCAGCCTGCGCAGATCATGCGATTGAAGTGATACGAACGGCTATGAATTATTTCATTCCATACTCTGCGGAATGGAATATATGGAAATGAAATACTCAATAGCAGTTCGTATCACGTTAGTCGCAGAATCCGGCGAAGAATCACCAGAAAAACGTCTGTTCTAGTACGACTGCCAAGGGTGATACGCAAAAAAAGAGCGCATCTCATCATAGTCCAGCAAAGCTTGCATTTGATTTGGTCCTCAATGTACCTCTAAAGCATTTAAACATGAGACCTACCTAGCTGGGTTGACGTTCGACAACGTAAGGCAAGCGACATACACCAGAAGCAGTGGTTTAACAAGGCTAATAAGACATGCAAAGAGTTTCAGCAAAGGCATGGCAGCAAAGCGTACTGGCCCCTAGCTAAATCGGTCAAATCAAACATCTGTCGTCCCTGCGTACCTCACAACTTTTAATGCCGAAACCTTATGGGATGCTGATTCACACCGCAACGCAATGGAGAAAGCAACTTTATAGCATCTCACTTTGGAGTGAAGCTATAGAGAAACAGGGGGAAACACTTGCAGTCTCCCTGGACATTTCGAAGGCTTTCGACAGGGTGTGGCACGATGGTCTTATAGGCAAGCTTTCTACATAAAATATGGTTTGTCTTCTGGTATCATGGATATCGAAATTTTTATAGATAAGGAATGGATCCATACGAGAGGCTACATTGATGGCTGCTTGTCGGATTAAAATCAATGCCAATCATGAGTCTCTCAAGGGTCGGTCTCACTACGACGCTCTTTCTGCTATATGTCAACGATTTGTTGAAGCCCGGTATGGATAATATTTATAATATACAGGGCTTAATCACGATTTAATTCATTGTTTAAATACCTCGACGCCGGCCCGGTATGGATATTATCTACTTTAGGTACGAAGATGAAAGCATAGTTGTAAAGTTATATATCTAGCGCGAGAGCCAGTGGGCACCAATCTCAGGCACTGACAGTTTCATGATCGAGCGTCTGAACTGTCTAATATACAAATATGGAGCGAGGCCATCCGGCCAAGTTTAACGAGAGAAAGACGCAGGAGTGTCTGTTCTCCGCAAAAAAAAAGATAAAATTTCAACTGACTCCTACTTTTCGGCGTGTATCTATTCCAATTACAGTTGTTAGTAACTCTGCCTGCGATGCCAAAGGGCGTGGGTTCGATACCCACCCATCGCAAATATTTGTACTGTGTCTGGGTGTTTCTATGCATAATAAGTATGTATTTACAACTACTTATATAAGTATTATATCAGCTGTCTCGCCGTCATATTACACGTTTTGCTTAGTTTGGGGTCAGATGGTGTTGTGTGCGAATTGTCCGCACACAACACCATCCGGCCCTACCCAAACGTATACAAAAAAATCATTCAAATCGGTCGAGCCGTTTAGGAGGAGTTTACTTACAACGAAAAGTGGCATTGATTTTTATATATATAGATAATTACTGACCATGTCGAGCTAATTAATGGGCGTTAGTTCGACATCTACGCTCAACTTTGATTCATTCATCGAATCCAAGGCTGTCCTGTCTGTCTGTTCGTCATCTCACTGCTGGGTATATGCAATTCTCTTATCAGATTATCTGCCTCAGTCCTGTGACAATCGAGTCCAGGTTCGACCTACGATAAAGACCATAGCAATAAACTCGCTTTAAGATTTTTTTTTCTATCAAAGAGAAGCTTGTCCTTGATCACCATTTCCTCTGCTGAAGTAAATTGACTACATTGAGGGTGTGAATGAAGCCAACAGCAGACAGGATTGTGTGCGGAGTCGGATTGGGGACGCGCTCGGTCAGGGTACAAGATCCTCTTCTTTTTCGGCTCTAGTCGTTCTGTACCCTGTTTGACAACACAATCGGATTTGATCTCAACACGAAATCAAACCTCTCGGTCTTTGTACTATCCGTGTAAAATAACAAAGACAAGGATTGATAATCCGAATTGAAACCGTTCGGATTGCGTTCAGAATCAGAACCCAAGGAGCAGACCGTGCGCCAAAAAGTGCACCTGTGCTTGTCTGTAGAGGTCGTGTTACCCTTCGTTGGAGAATTACAGTATGCTATCAAACTGGTTCCTAGCCTAGAGCGGATCGGATACCTTCTACCCAAACAACCCACTCTGCACTCCAAGACATCTGGGTGTGTCACGTAAGCTCACCGCCACCGACAGTGGTAGAACTCTTGACAATGTCCACCCGGGAAAGTACCACACCTTTGCAAATAAATCCACCGCCAAGTAATAATGTTATTTTTATGATAAACAAGACGAACTGGCCATGTGCTTGATGGTAAGCAACGTGTCTGCCAATAACAGCACAGTGGCACGCAGCTATTGGAATATGGAGAGTTCAAATAAATACCTAGCACTGCGCCTTGCGCTCGTCATCCGGAGATATAAGGTGTTTTATCACCAGTAATTTCTGTAGAAACAACTTGATATATGCTTGTTAAACTTGATAGATGGTTGATAGTATTCGCTTGTTCGTACTCCGTGTCTAGTATCCTCCTGTCTGATATATGCGCCTTCTCAGTCTAACGTGTGAGACTCGGTTGTGGGAGGCCAGTCAAACCGAATCGCTGTCACAACAGAAAAACACTAAACACTTGTGTTTAAACTCGTAGAACTGTTAATGTACGAGTCGTTGTTGACGCCGTACACTAAGTACGATGTTTTACTTGATGAAACAGGAAAAATAAACTAGAGAACTTGAATTCACTTTAATGTGCTCGTGTGCACTGCGTACTTACCTTTCGTGAACTGATGAATTTGATGCGAATGTGCAAAATTATGGAAAATGTGTATTGCTGATGTGACAAAATGTATGATGCTTCATCGTACCTACACCCTTCAAACTGGAACACAGTAATGTTTGTACACTACTGTTTGGCGGTAGAAAAACTGGCAAAGGTGTGGTACTTCTCCAGGTAGACTGCAAAGAGCTTCACCACTACAAAAGTAATATAATCTCTTAATGTTTCATGTAAGCGCGTGGTATTGTTGTAACTGGTAGGCGGACCTGGCCGTCCCGTCACTACACTCGTATCTAGGAAATAGAGGTGCGTACGGCGAGCAGGTGCGCGTGCGCCGCTCGCAGCGGCAGCTGCAGCGCGCGCGCGGCCAGCAGCAGCGCCTGCGCCGCCGCCACGCACAGCGCCGCCGCCGCGCCCGGCGCCGCGCCCAGCGCGCCCGCGCACGCGCCCGCCGCGCCCAGCGACACCGCCGCCAGCGCCGCGCCCCCCGCCTGCAACACCAGTCAACACGCGGCTGCGACACCGATACAAACGACCACATCACTGTCAATAACTCTGTTGATGAGTTGATGCATATGTGTTGTGGTTGCCACAAACATGCCATGGCAAGGGTGACACTCGAGGCCAGTTATGGTAGAGCGACTGCCCAAGGTGCCAGTTCGAAATTGAGTTAGGAGGCGCCCGCCGCTAATAGTGCCGAAACCGGCCCAGCTCGAGGCGAGTTTGTATCAAACTTTATAGACTCCCGGCCGACAAACTTGCATTTTATGCTGTAAAGTATGTCAAATTGCAGAAATGTTTTAAAACTTAATCGATTTGAAAGATCGGAAAAAACACATTATCTAAACAACCAAGTTTGCAGCAATACCTAGGTAGGTATAGTTTTGTTATGTTTGACTTATGATGTACTTACTATAATTTCAATTCAAATAAAAAACAAAGTTTGCATTGAGTGCACATACTTACTACTTGAGTGACGAGACCAGCCTATCCCAACACCTAAGACTATACTCGTCAGTCGTCACTTGGACACATAAATTGGCTTATCGTATCTAATTCCACCATTCGTGCCACCGACCTGGCCGTTAGAATTGTCCAATAATTAGTAGATATAAATGAAACCTATCACGAGGTCAGTATTCACTTCATCTGTATCGTCTATCACTATCGCACACCTGCTGCGCAAAGCAAGCGCTCACACTTTGGATACCTATCAATCTATAACGTATCAGTCAACAAGAATGTTGTGTTGCCGATGAATCCCCAGTAGACCCCCATTAGTTCGCAGGGGAAGATAACGAGAAATAATGGTAGGTATAGTGTTCCGGCGACGCCTGAATTTTTGCAAACGGCGACCCAGGTCAAAGTTTTGAAGGTCAAGAGGTTTAGACAAGAAGAGCCGCCTGGCGTTATAATACTAATACCACACATGAATGTATAATGTAATAGTAAAGACGCATTCTGACGATGTCTCTCGTGGATCAAGATATTTCAATGACAATGCGATTGCAAGGTTGTAACTTGTAACGCACCGATAGGTATGAACCGGGTAGTAAAACAGTAAATATTTCCGAGAACTCTGTATGTATCGGTCAGATTTCCATCGTGCGTGAAGTAGGTGATAATTAATCAGTGCTATCTTGCGATCTAACTACCGCTTTGAACTAGCCGCCTACATGTTCTACAGAGTGATTCGTTTTTACTACTGCCACCGCGCTGCCGTGCCCCCAATGTTTTCGTCTCCGACAAGAAAAGGTCTTCCCGTCACTACGCGATTTTTCGTCATTCACGTTGTCAGGGCTCGCGAAATTCGCACAGCATCGAAGGGTTTACCGCCTTAGGGAAACGGTCTTATCTTTGCCAATATTCTCTTTTAGACTGCAGGCCCGTGAACAAAATTTATGGGTCAAATGAACCACCAGGAGACCTACGTAGGATGACAGAAGGGTGTTGTCGTCCTGTTTTGCAACACCCTAACAGGGTCTTTGTACACATAGTTATAGATTTTAGCTATAAGATCTATTTAATAAATGTATGTACACTGTGCAAATAAATAAATAAATAATCTTACCTGTCTTATCTGAATATCTTCACCTGCACTCAGTTGGACAGCTTTCAAGTGACGGCATAGTCATCATCATCATCATCAGCCGCAAGACGTCCACTGCTGAACATAGGCCTCCCCCCTAGATTTCCACAACGAACGGTCCTACGCAACCTGCAACCAGCGGTTTCCAGCGACCTTTATGAGGTCATCTGTCCATCTAGTGGGAGGCCGTCCAACACTGCGTCTTCGGCATAGTGCTCAATCTTATTATTTTATACCCTTCTATCATCCTATACACATAGGTCTCCTGGTGTATCATATGACCCATACATTTTGTTCAAGGGCCTGTAGTCTATTTTCTTTTCGCTTGAAATTATAGAGACAACAATAGACATGCCATGCAACCACAGGCCATGATTCGATTTAACATTAGAAAATTAGAATGAACATTCTCAGAAAGCTAAGCTGAGCTCAGTAGCATGCTCACGCACCACTTGCTAGCAAAGTAATTTAAACTTTAAAAAAACCCTCCCGAGATGGTTCCCACCACTGCCCAGCAGTGGGAACATTCAGTGGGCTGCTTATACTACGATATCTAGAGGCCTATATAATGTAATATATGTATCGAAAATCTAACATGGGACATCGAAGGGTCGAAGACTGCCTTATAACAGAAAGTATTTTAGCGCTGATTGGCATCCACTTGCAACATGACCACTCTGTTGACTCTTGTATGTTTGACAGACGCGCCAGGAAAGTACGAGTAAGCTTTTATCAATTACGTAACAGTGAATTTCAAACCGTGCGTATGATCTATCTATGGAATCGATGTCCGTTAGGTGACCATCGTCATTATCATTAGCCTCTTCTATCTATAGCAGATGATTTCGGCTGACGAGACCAGTGGCGACAAGTTGGGTGCTGTTTATATCGAACCTCGTCATATTAATACTACCAGCTAGTAAGTAAGTAACCATAATTTTATTTACTTATATTTCATTACACAAAACCCGTGAAGTTATAAGTCTATATTATCTATTCTATGGTTTTACTGCCCTACTAGTAGTACCTACCTAAGTATCGATCAGAGTGAGAGGCAGAAGATGCGCAACACAAAAAAGAAACTATGTAACACATGGATGAGTAAAACGGCCACGTGTTACATGAGTCTAAGATAGAACGTCTAGGCTGTGGAATGTGTTGCCAGAGAAGGATTTTCCCAATGATTGCAAGCTTAGTGTCTTCAACACGAGAGTGAATCGGTACATCTTCTAGGTAAGCACGTTCCATCATAGACTGCGTTGTCGCTTAACATTCGCCTTTTGTATGTTATGTGTGTAAGTATGTTCTTAATTTTCCTGGACGCGCTCACGTGAGCAAGAGTACCGCGCTGGTGCCGGATACAGTCCGTGTGGATGTAGATGCCACAATAGTTAAACTTGACTTGCCCTCGCGAGAGAAGGCCCCCAGTCCCAGCACTGGGAACATTTAGTGGGCTGCTTGTGTTTTTTTTTTTTTTAACTTCTATATGTTTACACTTGACCGCTATCTCGCCTGATGTTAAACGACAATGCGGTCTACGATGGAGCGTGTTTACCTAGAAATAACCGATTCACTCTCGATTTGAAGACACAAAGATTGTAATCATCGGGGAAAACCCACTCAGGCAACGTATTCCACAGCCTAGACGTTCTTATCACAAAATTAGAGTCAAATCTCTTCGTTCGTGTCTTTGGAACATCAACCATGAAACGATGTCGCTTTTTCGAGCTACGAGCATTCCGATAAAAAAAGGGCAAGGTGGTATCAGATCATGCAAATCAGTTGCACACTCTCCGAAGTGTATCGGATAAAAAACCGATAGGCTAGCAATTTTTCGGCGATGTTCAAGACTTTGAAGTCTTTTTCGAACAAGAGTATCAATGCCTATGAGCCTTTTGGCACGTCTCTCGATCGATTCCAGTGCCTCCAGCTGATACTTAGCTGATCCATCCCAAAGGTGCGAACAGTACTATACCATACAGGAGCGAATCTGTGCTTGATATAAAGTGAGCAACTGTTCAGACTTGAAATACCTTCGCACCTTTGAGAGGACACCTAGTTTTTTGGCAGCTAATTTGAGTAATTTGGCCTTGGACTCGATATATGAGCCAAAGTTGAGCGTAGATGTTAAAGTATCGCCCAAAAGCTCAAGACGGTCAGAAACCGGCACGGACACACCTCGAAAAGTAGGAGTCAGTTGGAATGGACTCCTTTTTGCGGAAAACAGACACGCCTGCGTCTTACTCTCGTTGAAATTGACCAGATTGGCATTGCCCCATTCAGACACCGCCTCAAGGGTCAAGTTCAAACGCTCAATCAAACTCTCTCTCAGTACCTGGTTTTGCTGCCCACTGACTCTCGCGCTAGATGTGTAGCTCTCTACAACGGTGCTATCATCTGCGTACCCAAAGATGCCGGGCTTCAACAGATCGTTGATATGTAGCAGGAAGAGCGTCGCAGAGAGTACCGACCCTTGAGGGACTCCGGCATTGATAGCCATTTGATCCGACGAGCAGCCATCAATGACGACTCCTATGGAGCGATCCCTCAAGAAGTCCGATATCCACGCAATAAACCCAGGAGACAAACCATAACTTGCTTATCATAGCCTGTCTGCTATGAGGTGACACCGTCACTACAGACTACAGTCCCCTATCCTCGTATACAGTCGTATACGAGGATAGGGGAGAAAATCTGAGCTTCCTCAGAGCCCCTTCGCACGACTTAACAAATTCAACAGACAGCTGGGGACACCCCGTTCCTAGTTCGACTAACCAAACCGGTTCCGAAAGATTGCAGCAGAGGGCAGCCGCGGAAAAAGCCGCAGCCAATCAAAGCGGCAGCCGAGGCACCATCACGGCCTTCGTAACTGCCTTCAACACTGCAGCAGGAAGCGTGCTCCGAATCTCACCCCATGCATCACCCCCCTTAACGTCAAAGACCCCCAAAGCAGCTTCACAGCAACAAACAGCCCGAACGAGAGCCGACATGGGACAGGTTGAACCGCCCCGCTATGTCACAGCTTCGGAGCCACGAAGTCATGCACGTAACGCCTTCATCGAATTCATAGCCACACTGAGAGCAACAAAACTAGTCAACCTCAAGATCTGCGAAAACATCATGCAGTTCTATAAGCTAGGAAGTGAAAGCCTCCTAAAGGCGAAACTTGATGAGGCCGAAGCAGCCATTTACAATAATGTCACTTCCCGGGTCATCAAGGGAACCATGACAGGACAGTATATGGCAGCCTACAGTGCAGAAAATGGCTACGTGACACTGAACGAGAGAGAGACAGAGCGCGCGGGAAGACCCGTTTATGCGACACCACCAAACGACCCAATTGTAGTTACCGCCCGATGCACCAAGATTATGCTGGACGACAGGATCCTCGAGATGGCCAAGGGATGGGTTTCGGAAAAGAGAAATTCAGCCGCCTCATGGTGGATGAGGCTCTCATGAACCATTTCGGAGCCATCGTGATGGTCTCACGGCTGTCTGGTGTAGGCGAAATCGTCCTCATCGGAGACGTCAATCAGTTACCTTACATCGATAGGGAAAATCTCTTCGAAATGAGGTATCACCGCCCGAACCTGGTAACATAGATCAGCCAGGAGTTGCTCTGCACACATCGCAATCCGATGGATGTCGCATATGCGCTGAGGGAAATATACTCAGGTATGTACTCATCAGCACCCCGTATAAAGTCTCTAGAGCAGAGAAGGTTTAAGGGGGCGCAAATACCCGGCACCCAATACAACACCCTCTTCTTAGTGTATACTCAAGAGGAGAAGGAGACCCTGACAAACCAGGGTTACGGGTCGGGCACCGGGTCACGCATCCTTACCATCCATGAAGCTCAGGGATTGACATACGAGTCGGTCATCGTAATTAAAACTAAGGTAAACATGAACCTGCACGAGAGCGTGCCCCATGCGGTTGTTGCAATCTCACGGCACACGGGACCTTCACATACTACGCTGACGACACCGACGACGCCATCGGTCGGTTCGTACGGCGAGCGTTAGCTGCATCACCAAATACCATCCGAGAGTTCAACCTACAGATGGCCATAAAAGACAGAAACGCGGCAATAGTGGAGGCTCTGCGCCGGGAGGAGGCGGCTTAAGCAAAGACGATGTCGAGTCGATTACTGTCGGAATCCCAACCGGTAGTGATCGGCTCAACAGACGAAATCGGACTAGTACTAGAATTAAATGTTCACAACACCCCCCCTATTTTCCTTTTCTTCTCCTAATCCAAGAAATTTGTAAAAAAAAAAGATAATTGTAATGACAAAGGTCACGGACCCCAGAGTCTGTGGAGTGGCTAATTTAAATAAAAAAAAAAAAAAAAAAAAACTACAGACTACAGCCCGAGCGACCCTAAGGTCATAATCGTACAGCTATTTGGCTAAACCAACTCTACGATACATAAGATGATACTCACAATCGAAATCAGCTTGAGGATTCCTTCCGGGGAGAACAAGACGTCGCTTTCCTTGTAGTACTGGATGAAGATCTGGTCTGCGGTAAGGGAGACGCGGCGCGCGTATGTGCGGCGGCCGAACCCGGGGTCCGGGCCCGCTTCTGCGCCCCGGTCCGAGCCCGCTTCTGCGCCCCGGTCCGGGCCCGCTTCTGCGCCCCGGTCCGAGCCCGCTTCTGCGTCCCGGTCCGGGCCCACACTAGAGCCCACGTCTGCGCCCCCGTCCTCGGCCGCACTCGCTGGCGCGCCCGCGTCCGCCGCAGCCCCATCCTCGCTGCCACACTCCCTTCGTTCATTGCACTGCCAAGCTGTCTTCCACTCGCTATCCCGCGACGCGCTCGACGGTGCCTGCACTGACAGCCACTCCACGGAGCCGGTCATACGACACATGCCACCGCCGTCCGAACAATACCATCAACGGTAATAGTTCTTTCGACAAAGAATTTTGTCACTATCCTATTTTTAGGAGGTGATTCGCGTCAACGTTCTTGTGATATTAACCATAGGAAACGGAACGGAAAGTTGTGAATTCTATGCTCACAGCGTACTGTGCCTTAAAATGGCATTTTCTCTCCGGGCGTTTAAAGTTAAGCTGGATTCGAGTATGAAGCTCCCCCGATAAGTCATGGCGGGGCAGACTCCGCGGCGGCGGCGGCTCAAATAAATCAAAACCCATATTCGATCGATAAGGATCTCCGCTAATTAATCGCGGTGGTAAATCGCAGATAACGCCGCTAGCTTCTCGGAACCCGCCGATACAGCCATTCAAGGCTTATTTACATAAACGATTAATTACTATCAATGACAGCGCACGCTGTTAACTGTGACAGTGGTACACCTACTGAATTACATGCAACAGATAGCATCTAACAGATTTCAGTAATACCGTGGTAAGCGGGATCAGTGGATGAAGTACAAACACTATAGTCTCCGTTATTGTAACGTAAACGCAAAAAATACATGAAAAATATATTTACTTACTAGCGGCCCGCCCCGGCTTCGCCCGTGGTACATATATATAACCTACAGCATTCAAGGATTACGTACATATGAAAGAACGGTGAACCGATTAACGGTTCAGTAGTTCCCAAGATTAGTGTACAAACTATATATATATATATATATATGCTATAGGCTACTTTTGATCCCCAAATTATCGTGCTGGTTACTGGGTCAGAAGTGACACCTGTAGACAACTGGCGGGGATAACTAATTAAATGACGATTGATAAGTTATCGACCGGGGATGAAAAATGATTAAATTACTAAAATGGCTATTAAAAAATAAGGGTTGATTGTAGAAGGGTGAAAATTGAGGATTGTATGTATTTTTGTATGTTGTATCATAAAAAAATAGAAATTAAAATTTTTGTCTAAAAATTAAAAAAATAAATTTAGGGGTGGACTACCCCTAACATTTAGGGGGATGAAAAATAGATGTTGGCCGATTCTCATAGATACCAGATAAGCACAAAAAATTTCATTAAAATCGGTCAAGCCGTTTCGGAGGAGTATGGCAACGAAAACTGTGACACGAGAATTTTATATATTAGATGAACAGGATAACAAATGAATAACATGATGTCACAGGTGAAAGGAACTGATTTCCCAGACGTTATGTAGGGTAGCGTTTATGTAATGATAACGGAGACAATAATTTGTAAACTCGAGTTTCTTAATATTATTTCTTTGATAAGATTTATTTTAAGTCTCTCTACAGCACGTTAGTTACGCATAGAGTGATATTTGGTCAAACTAAGAGTGACGGACAATCACTACTTTTTGATTGTAACCTCATCATCATTCGCCTACCCTTACCACGCTTTAGGTGGGGTCGGTACAACATATACGGATGTACGTTTCCTCTATTCATCTATGTCATTTGTCAGATCTAAGCGAAGTGAAATAAAATAATTATAATCTAATATATAAAATTCTCGTGTCACAGTTTTCGTTGCCATACTCCTCCGAAACGGCTTGACCGATTTTGATGAAAATTTTTGTGCTTATCCGGTATCTATGAGAATCGGCCAACATCTATTTTTCATCCCCTTAAATGTTAGGGGTAGTCCACCCCTAAATTTTTATTTTTATTTTTAGTCAAAATTTTAATTTCTATTTTTTATGATACAACATCCAAAAATACATACAATCCTCAATTTTCACCCTTCTACGATCAACCCTTATTTTTTAATAGCCATTTTAGTAATTTAATCGAAAACTGATCAATCGTCATTTAATTAGTTATCCCCCCTCGCCAGATCTCTACAGGTGTCAATTCTGACCCAGTAAACAGCACGATAATTTGGGGATCAAAAGTAGCCTATAGCATATATATAGTTTGAACACGCTAATCTCGGGAACTACTGGATCGATTCAAAAAAATCGTTGACCGTTCTTTCATATGTACGTAAAATCCTTGAATGCTGTAGGTTATATATATGTACCACGGGCGAAGCCGGGGCGGGCCGCTAGTGTATATCTAATATATTAGTAAGCGGGAAAACTCGACAATCTTATCATCACTAAATTGAACTCAGGCCAACTTAGACCGTAATTTGGTCTCAATCTCAAGCAAGCGATATTTCACCAATCGACTAAACTATCAACCGACATTACAACCTAATTTGGTCCGAGATATTAAACTGAAATAAAACTCACATTTGTATAAAACCATATAATTATTACCATTAAAATTTAAAAGTAAAAATGAATCTTACATAGTGGTTCGAGTTGTGATCCTACCAGCCGCCGACGCGACACCACATGGTCGCGAGTTTCGTGTCACATGTCGCGAGTTTCGCGTCACATGTCGCGAGTCTGGGTCACATGTCGTTAGTCTGGGTCACATGTCGTTAGTCTGGGTCACATGTCGCGAGTCTGGGTCACATGTCGCGAGTCTGGGTCACATGTCGCTAGTCTGGGACACATGTCGCTAGTCTGGATCACATGTCGCTAGTCTGAGGCAATGTCGCGAGTCTGGGCCATACGTCGCGGGTTTGGGTCACATGTCGCGAGTCTGACGTCACATGTCGCGAGTCTCGCGTAACATGTCGCTAGTTTCGCGTCGACGGATTCATTCGCACAGCACAACGCAGGCCGGTAACGCACCGGCACCGCCGCGGAAGCGATCATAGGTTGGCCTCGTCGGACATCGCTCTGCCACTACAGTAGCAGTTGGTTCGATCGGTGGCCGACTCAACAATCATTGCGGCATTTCACGAGTTCCGCTAGCGACGCGACCGCTGCTCGTGTCTATAATTGCCTAGATCGCTCGCGCCACGGCCGGCGAGCGGCCAGCCTGAGGACCGAGCGCAGCGAGCGACCGCTGTCACGCCGCCTTCTCACTTTACATCCAAATGTATCCGTTTTTCAATATAAAATCAAACGTACCCGACAGAACACTGTCTAAAACAAATACGACAGTGTGACCAACCACAGTGACAGCAGGTAGAAACAAATAAACCAAAGAAGCGTTTTCAGAAAGCAAAACATCGGTCAATAATACTAGTCTCAATAGCGACAAAGGCCGCCTTTGGGGCTTAATGTTTCTGTTTGTTAGAGAAATATAAGGCCTAATTCAATAACAATAATTTGACATATTTTTTTACCCATTTATTACTTATCTGTCAGTCTAAAAACGCCCCGTTACTGCGGAAGTATTGAACGTTAAGGATGAATTTCGCAAAATACAATTAGTGTTCTGTTTGTGCGGTAGTGTGAGAGAGCGGCGGACGCGGCGCCGCCGGACCCCCGTCGGGCTCCGGCTGACTAGGTAACAAGTGACTAGAAAACGTTACTTACAAATAAATATTACTTAAACAATAGTAAATAAGTCCCTAGCTTGGGGTCAGTAGTGGAACGTTATCTATGACACCTCTATATAAATTATCCTATACTTTTTGGTCTTAGTTTCAGTGTACTTTTTTGAATGATTAGAAGCAAAAGAATATTGAGATCATCAACTTAGCGCGACATTACATCGGACGCGTGCCAGGGTCGTCTGCCGTCTGTCAGCTCGGATGTAGCTTCGCACGGTGGATGCGGTAACGAGTAGTCGCCGGAGTGAAGCGGGCGACGAACCAAGTCCCCGGCGCGCGTCCGACGAACGTCGGCCAGAAACAGCATCCAGGCGGCGGTGGGGACTCCGTCGGAGACAGACACAACGTAACGAACACCATTGTAGACACGGTTATTGAAAAAATATCAATTTGTGATATGTATACTATCATCTACGTAAACCGATAAGTGTAATGAGTACAAACTTGTATACGACTAGTGTTATACATTTTCCTTTACAATTCCCAGTATTGAGTGACGAGTGTAAAGTAACCACGAACGGAAGTACAGTACAAAGATAAGCTCATGGAGCGTTACGTCAGATCCACTGCGGTACAAAATACTTATTATATAATCTACCTCTTCAAATCTCGAAACGCCTCGCTTACTCTATTCGAACAGCTTATACCACGCAAACGATATTACAAGCGAACCAAACTACCGCTCTCGGCCGACGGACATACATGTCTGTGGAGACTCATAGTAAACTTACGGGACAACATTACACGTACAATACCGAGTGGACGCGGACGAGGAGAGAACGAGGCCGAGCGCCGAAACATACGGCACAGACCTGTGCGCACAGCTCGGGAGCGCTCGGGGCCGCAGCGCGCACGCCGCGCGGCGCGGCTCCAGCACGCTGCAATCGAATAACTCTCGCTCGACGTAACCCTACTTAGGCGATCGAATACGATACACAAAACGGACTGAATCAAATCGAGAAGCGAAAGGAACGACCGGCGCGACATCGACAGGTTCGGGAGCGCGGGTGGCGCCGGCGCGCGCCTGATGGCAGTGTCGGACGGTCCCGCCGCGTGTTCTCGTCGTCGAGTGCACTCGGCCGCGGCGCCGCCGAACGTACATTTATACACAATACGGGCGCGACTCGGCCCGCGGCGAGGGCCGCCTGCGGTCCGACTCGCGCACGCAGAGCGCGCCGGCCGCCGCGCCCGGCGACCGCTCTAGAAGTCGGTGGAGGCGGCGGCGCGCGCGCACTATAAGGGCGGCGCGGGCGAGGCGGCCGGCACGGCGCGGTAGGCGCCGCGCGCCGGCGGGCCGCGCGCGCACGCCCGCCGCGCCAGCGCGCCGCCCGCCGCGCCCGCCGCCGCCGCCGCCGCGTACCCCAGCGCCTGAAACAAACGCCCCACCTTCACTCCGCGCTCCCTCTCACTTCCTTTTGTACATGACACCGCGGAAGTGTCACGTGCGTGTTACATTGCCACAGGGCATTCTGGGTTGCAGTACGGGTTCGAGTTATACGCGCGACCGACTGGAAGCGTGCGTTCCACACCCAAAAACGAACCGTACGTGTCACAATGCACAACCGTTAGACCATTTCCCAAAATGCTTGACATACTTACGTTGCCTGCGATCTTGATCTACTAAGTGGCTGTATATGTCAGAAATAACCTAGACTCGTACAACACGCGAGGAAAGAGACATTCTTGCAACATTTAGTGGCTGATAAAGTTAGAATAAAATAGTAAAAAAGTACAATTGATAATTGCGATTATAATAAATATTAAATGCTTGACACGTAGTTGTGCGATAATTATTATTATAGTACAGTGAAATTCTCATTTCAAAAGTTTAAAATGTATACTATTAGTGTGTCTTTTTGTTTTTCACTAACTTATATATTTATGTGAATAAATAGCGTCTCGCAGTGGCGTGCGGTACTCACGGCGGCGGCGCAGTGTAGGGCGCGCAGGCGCGCGTCGGGCGGCGCCCGCGCCAGCGCCGCCTGCAGCAGCACGCTGGCGCCGCCGGCCTGCGAGCCCAGCGCCCACACGCAAGACCACATGCCCTGCGGGAACACACGTCACTCAATGCGGTGCCGCTACTACCTCAACTCGCTCTGTGCTACTCATTCGGGGGGCCTATGTGAGGATATCTGTATCGATTGATACCGTTCACAATGTATGGAAAATGGAATGGCCTAATTGATATCGAGTTTTCTAAACTCTGAGGGTCTTTTTTTATTATTATTATTTTGCCGCTCCACAGACTCTGGGGTCCGTGACCTTTGTCATTATAATTATCTTTTTTTTACAAATTTCTTGGATTAGAAGAAAAGGAAAACATGGGGGGATGTTGTGAACATTTGATTCTAGTACTAGTCCGATTTCGTCTGTTGAACCGATCACTACCGGTTGGGATTCCGATAGTAATCGATTGGACATCGTCTTTTGCTTAAGCCACCTCCTCCCGGCGCAGAGCCTCCACTACTGCCGCGTTTCTGTCTTTTATGGCCATCTGTAGGTTGAACTCTCGGATAGACTTCGGTGATGCAGCTAACGCTCGCCGCACGAACCGACCGATGGCGTCGTCGGTGTCGTCAGCGTAGTATGTGAAGGTCCCCGTGTGCCGTGAGATTGCAACAACCGCATGGGGCACGCTCTCGTGCAGCTTCATCTTTACCTTAGTTTTAATTACGATGACCGACTCGTATGTTAGTCCCTGAGCTTCATGGATGGTAAGGGTGTTGGATTGGCGTCGCAGTATCTCTCTTCTTCACCATATTATTTCTGGATGGGTGACGAACGCACTGGACCGGTGCCCGACCCGTAACCCTGGTTTGTCAGGGTCTCCTTCTCCTCTTGAGTATACACTAAGAAGACGGTGTTGGATTGGGTGCCGGGTATTTGCGCTCCCTTAAACCTTCTCTGCTCTAGAGACTTTATACGGGGTGCTGATGAGTACATACCTGAGAATATTTCCCTCAGCGCATATGCGACATCCATCGGATTGCGATGTGTGCAGAGCAACTCCTGGCTGATCTTTGTTACCAGGTTCGGGCGGTGATACCTCATTTCGAAGAGATTTTCCCTATCGATGTAAGGCAACTGATTGACGTCTCCGATGAGGACGATTTCGCCTACTCCAGACAGCCGTGAGACCATCACAATGGCTCCGAAATGGTTCATGAGAGCCTCATCCACCATGAGGTGGCTGAATTTCTCTTTTCCGAAACCATTTACCAGAGCAGAAGCCATAGTTCGCACCCTGGTTTTGACCAGGTTTCCGATGCGGTGCAATAGCTTCACTCTTAGATCTTTTGCTGCCTCAGTTGTTGTGGTGATGATAGCGTCCTTGTTCACATCGAAGTGTCTAATCACCCATGTTGTCTTTCCACATCCTGGAACTCCGTTGACCCACTGTATTCTTGGTACCTCCCAGTTTTCCCAATACGCTTTGACGTTTGAGTTCCCTTCAATGGATTTGGCCATCTCAAGGATCCTGTCATCCACCATAATCTTGGTGCATCGGGCGGTAACTACAATTGGGTCGTTTGGTGGTGTCGCATAAATAGGTCTTCCCGCGCCGCACGGTACTCACGAGCGCGGGCCAGTGCCGCAGGGTACTCACGAGCGCGGGCCAGTGCCGCAGGGTACTCACGAGCGCGGGCCAGTGCCGCAGGGTACTCACGAGCGCGGGCCAGTGCCGCACGGTACTCACGAGCGCGGGCCAGTGCCGCAGGGTACTCACGAGCGCGGGCCAGTGCCGCAGGGTACTCACGAGCGCGGGCCAGTGCCGCAGGGTACTCACGAGCGCGGGCCAGTGCCGCAGGCCAGTGCCGCAGGGTACTCACGAGCGCGGGCCAGTGCCGCAGGGTACTCACGAGCGCGGGCCAGTGCCGCAGGGTACTCACGAGCGCGGGCCAGTGCCGCAGGGTACTCACGAGCGCGGGCCAGTGCCGCAGGGTACTCACGAGCGCGGGCCAGTGCCGCAGGGTACTCACGAGCGCGGGCCAGTGCCGCAGGGTACTCACGAGCGCGGGCCAGTGCAGCGGCAGCAGCGCGTGCAGGCGCGACAGGCGCAGCAGCAGCAGCGCGGCGTGCAGCAGCGCCGAGGACAGCGCGCCCAGCGCCAGCGGCCGCGCGCCGGCGCCCAGCCGCACGCCCTCCGCCGCCCACAGGCACGACACGCAGCACACGCTGCACACCTGACACACCACAGAAGGAAATACGTTAATGCTATAACATGGCCTTGGCCCTTACTGGTATTACGGCAACATATTGTCTCATGCCTCTATGCAGAGGATTATATTTTGTTTTGTTTTGGACTTGGACCATCATCGTAGCGGCCACACCTCATCACCTCGATGTATCCCGTCAACTGGGCATCACTGTAAAACCCCAAAACAGCCCAGGTTTCGACGGAGCCAAACGCCTTCTCATAGTCCACAAACGCTTAAGCAAAGATTGGTCTCCTTGGTCTTCTGTACAATCTGCTGCACTGTGTGGTTGTATAATGAATGCGGATTTGATTTTTTCTATTTTTAAGTTGCCCAAAAGTCACCACGATTTCGTCCAGACTTATCTCAGGCAGGGTGGCGAGTTAGAGTAGCTATTTTGTCCTCGTTTTGTGGCAGATGAGGCATTCCACTTCCGAAAGAATCTCCGCTTTGGATACAACAGCTCTCCCCGTCGAGATGGCTAACTTCGTTAGATAGCTTGGGGTGAGAGTGGTGAGAGAGAGGCGGGCTCACCACGAGCAGCAGCGTGGCGGCGCCGAGCGGGCCGCGCAGGTGGCGCGCGTGGCAGTAGACGGGCGCCACGCTGGCGGGCCGCGGCGCCGGCTCGCGCAGGTACTGCGCGTGCGAGTCCCACGAGCGCTCCGTCAGCTCCGTGCCGGCCGGCGAGCGCCCGCCGCCGCCCGCGCCGCACCCGCTGCCCGCTATCTCGAAGTCCTGCAACACCCACACACTCGCACTCAGACTGTGTTTCCAGGTGGATGACGATCGAGGCAAAAATATACCGGTCTAATTAGTCCGTCAACTAGATTATGGAAAAATATGGGACACGTATTTTTTGTTTTATCGAATTACTATCGTTCCGCCCCGGCTTCGCCCGTGGCACATAATCACTCAGAGATCACGAACATATCCAACAGTGCAAGAATTTTTAAAATTGGTCCAGGAAGTAATTCTTGAGGTGTTAAGAATCGACAAAGATATAGTTCATCAAACTCCCAGACTGGGAAGTTGTGATGTCACGTCTTCGTAAAAGTCGTCCAATGAAGTGACGCCACTACGTACTTCTATGTAGCTTCGTAATTTTTTGTTTGTAAATAAAGAAAAAATATGTTTTTTAAATACAATAAATTTAATTTCAATTTTCAATTTCATTATCGAAATATTGTAATTAAGTTAAAGGTAACATGACATGTAACATATGTATCTGTATGACATGAGGGACAGAAACTCGAGATCCTAACTATGGGCAAGAACAATTTATAGCCCAAGTTTGGTAGACAGTAGAAACCACCAAAGGTCAACCATAGGTCCCTTTATAAAATAAAACATATATTTTATATAAGGGAAAGTAGGTATCATGGTAAAAAAATGCCCTGTTGAGTGTTGTAAAAGAGGACAACAACTGGTGTTGTTCCTAAGAGGGAATACAAATCTGTTATTATGGTATTTATGAATTGTTATAGCATGATAAAAATAAGTAGCTTAGATATGTGCCAGAAAATTCTATTAAAACAATGGTGACTTCGAATCACTTACATTGTGTTTTAAAAACAATTTTCATTGATAGAAACATAAAAGTGAATGCGAAAAAAGCAATAGTTGCAACAACCACATACATGGAACTGAATACAAATAAGTAGGTAGATATTTACAAATGGAGTTTTTAATTAAATTGAAATTAATTATTGGTTTACAAAGTTTACATGAATTTATTCCTTAGCTTAATTTTAAGCCACATTTAAATTATAGTTTATGTATCATTATGTACAAAGCAATGCTTTTCAGTAATTGGTATTGAAGCTTAGAACTGTGCAAATAAATAATTAACTTGTATAATTAACTAAACAACATATAATTTAACTTAAATAAAACTTGACTCAGTATTGTCAAGTTTAACTTATCCTTTATCAGCAAGGTTAAACAGTAATGTATTTAGAGAATGCTCAGTTGGCATCCCTTAATAAATGAAAAATAGCTTGTTCAGTATATTTTTTATCAGATCCTGTGTAATTGTATAATAGGCATGACTTGATGACTCAGTTTTTATTTAATGTGCCATCAAAAAGTTACTCAATAACAGAAACATAGGTGAAAGAAATACTTTGTTTTCTTAAAAACTTCCCGTGATATCATGATTCTAAAATCACAATTTTGGACTTTCCCAAAAATACTTCATATAAAAACACTAATAAAGCGTGGCGTCACTTTTGGATATTTTCTATGCATCATGTGTAAAGTTAAAGTTAAAATGGGCTTGCCCATCCAATTTTGAATGATCATAAAGTAAGTTAATTGATACATATTTTATTCTATTTAAATCTATACTAATATTATAAAGCTGAAGAGTTTGTTTGTTTGTTTGTTTGAACGCTAGGATCTCGGGAAGTACTGGTCCGGATTTAAAGATTATTTTTCTATTGGATAGTCCGTTTATCGAGGAAGGCTATAGGCTATAGAAAATAACGTGACTATTAATAGAAGCGGAGTATGAATCGAGAATGTAACAAAATCGGGAAAAAATATTCCATTTTGAGAGTTTTCGTATGTTTCGTGCTTTGACATGACACATGACAGCATGTGTCTAAGATTGTGTCATTGAATATCACAGATTACATACATACCTCTTGAATATAAAACCTTTGCTAATCAATTTTTTTTTTCTAAATCTGTGTTGATACTACTAATATCCGACAGGTGGCGCAGCAGGTAGCTGAAGAGGTGTTTTGTTTGAAAGTGATATTCTCAGGAATGACTGAACCGATTTCAGTCATTCTTTCACCGTTGTATATGTACGGGATCCTGATGAGTACTATATAATGTACCACGGGCAACGCCGGGGCCGACATCTAGTAATTTAATATAATTGCAGGATCTGTCATCATGCCTATTGACAACAAAAACAGTGAATTTTATATCTTACTTTCACAATAGACAAATGTGGGCAATTATATGATGAAAGGCCAATATCTTATTGAGCTATTTTGGCAATTCTAATTTTAAAATTACTTTAGTGCACTCGCTACCAACTTATCTAAAGAACGGTCAACAGCAAAAGTACTGAGTAATGTTTGGGACTTACAGTCGAAATCGATTATAATGACATCGTTTACAACGACCAATCGGTTATTACAGCCAGATTGTAAGGTCCCGCCCGAATCTCTAGTAAACTATTCAGCAAACATACCGCCTATAACAACATCGGATACAGCGACATATCGCTTTCAACAATAATAATAAATAAATAATAATAATAAATAAATTGTTTATTTTCTCTCACACAGAAGTTTTACATTTTTTTAAATAACTTATTCAAAGTATACTTATCAGTAGTAGATTATCTATGTGAGAGACTGGTGTCTGCACTAGGAAAACCTGTATGACAGATCACCAGCCTCTCCGACACTGGACAAGTGGTGAAAATGGGTAAGTACTATTTGAAAATATAGATGTTAATTCTTAGGTGTAAGTGAGAGCACATAGTCTAAGTAAGTATAGTGTGAGGGTGTGTACATATGTGTGCGAGTGTGAGGGTGTGAGTGTGTGTGTGTGTACATACGTGTGTGAGTGTGATGGTGTGTGAGTGCGCGCGAGTGTGTGTGTGTGTGTGAGGGAGAGGGTGTGATGGAGTGTGTGCAGATGTGTGTTTGTGCGTAATTGTACCTATTAGAGATTATTTAATTGTTACAATGAAACTTTATTGATATTCATCGACTATAACGACCAACCACAGCAATAAAGATTTTTGTATTTGTATGCTTTACCATGTCGCAAAAAAAGAGGAAAGTGTTTTCTATAGAAGTAAATAAATAAATAATAATAAATAAATATTGGTGGACAATTCACACACAACACCATCTGACCCCAAACTAAGCAAAGCTTGTGTGATGGCAGCCAGATAGCTGATATAATACTTATATAGTTTTAAATACATACTTATTATACATAGAAACACCCAGACACAGTGCAAACATTTGAATTCATCACACAAATATTTGCACTGGGTGGGGATCGAACCCACAACCCTCGGCTTCGCAGGCAGAGCTACTACCAACTAAGCCACTAGGGCAAATCTCATGTCATGGAGGATCTTCATGGAGTCTCATGGAGGTTAGAAAATGGTGAGTCAAATAGTGAAATTGCAACGGAATGTGGAGTTTCGCGCTCTACGATATCAACGATTTGGAAAAATAGAGATATATCAGGTTTTGATTGTAAATACATATGTATTGCTTATAACAACTATCGGATATAACGTCGGCAAATATATGGTCCCTTCAATGTCGCAATATCAGGTTTTGACTGTACTTATAAGAGAACACAGAAGTTGTCTAGTTTTACAATACATGATGATGGGAACACATACACGGCACCACCAATACATTCTACAGATAAGTTGTTGGTCATGCAGTATTTGGGTTTGCCTTGAGCAAATGTTTGGAATATAACAGTTAGTGATTCTATCCACAGAGACAGCAGCACACTCCAACACAATTCCCTGCAACTGCACAGAACCACATTCTTTGAACCGGGAGCAGTAAATATTTGTAATCAAACTAGGAGCCTTACCCTCACAGCACACCTATAATTTATAACTTAGTCGTGTTATAAGGCGCCGACAAGTAATAAACTTTATTATTTGGGTATAGTTATTTCATTTTATATTACAGAAAGAAGGGAAGAGCAGAACATGTACACAATGGTAAGCAACAAGTCCGATGCACTGTCATGAAGCTATTGGAATATGAAGAGCCCAAATCATAACTTACCATGCTCTGCACTTGTAACCCAGTGATATAAGATACTTATGCCTTGGAACTTCTCAGGAAACGTTTCCCTTTGGTGATCACAGAATACTAGGATACTAGAAACATTATCACGATATCCTTGTACTGTGAGGCAGCACACGCGACACGCGACAGTCGGGCCAGCGCCCCGTGTTCGCTGAGGACAAGGACCGAGCGGCGGCCGCACCTGCACGTCCTCCCCGCGGCAGCTGGTGGGCTCCAGCTCTCGGATCTCGTCCAGCAGCAGCTCCACTTCGTCGGTCGAGTACAGCTCGCTGACAGACACGTAGCGCGCCGGCGCCGCTTGCATATCAGCCGCCGCGCGCCCTACCGCCGCGCGCCCGCGCCGCGGCCGCCGCTCCTGCAAGCCGCACAGCGTTACCGACCCCGCCGCAGCGCCCGCCCGCCGCGGCCGTCGCGCCGCGCTCACTCGCGGTACCTGCTCCGCACGACCACATCGAGGGCTTGCCGTCTCTCCGATAACCACATAATCCGGATGATGAGGGGTATTGACGTGACCTACTAAACAAAATTACTAAAACCGCGTCGTTCTCACGAAGCACGCCATGTTTGTTGTCATATTTTTTTTCTTTGTTGAATGAAAGAATGAAACTGACATTTACGGGAAATCTTTCCTCTTCGTTTTTTTATTGTCTATGCCATGGCGGATACACACCGATAAAAACATTAAAAACTTATTTTTTCTTAGGCTAGAAACAAGCATGTATACAAACCTCATACAAACCTACATAATTATCTAATCCAGTTTTTGCAGCTGTAGCGTTAATTGGCACATACCTAGGAATTTTATGGGTAATCAACGGGACCAAAGTTTTAATCTATAAAAAAGCATCCCAAAGTAACTAGTGTAGAAGAAAATAAAAAAAAACTGAATTATTCATTTATATTTTCACAAAGATAATTGTACATAATGGAATTGAATAATCGAAAAACGGAATTTAGATAACTATTTACAAACGCCCGGCTTGGAAATTTAAATAGTATTCAAAACATCTTCTTGCTTAACTTGCGACTCCGTATCATTTCCGTACTCCGTACCTAATAGTGTAAGTAACAATTTACTCGAAATAATAATTAATTTCTCTCCGTAATACTGTACAGAAAAGTAATTTTAATGCAATATTCACTTGTCCCTGATTCAAGTGAAGTGATCTGTGATTCAAGCGCGATTCCCTCCTGCGAGAATTCTGCTAAAGCTAGTTGCACTCTTAGTTTTTATAAAACTCCGAAATGTAATTTACGATTTCGCGCTTTGTAGTGTGAATAGGTAAGTTTTTTCAAATGCTAGGTTCATTATCTGCCCATACTCATACACTCTTGGGCATATGCCTCTCTCGTACGTACCCCGCGTACCCGATCATCAGCTTTACGTTTCCAACTGCCTTTTGTATGTTGTCATTTCATATACCTAGGTGCCTATTTACTAAGCAATCCGAACGGATCGGACACGGCACGACAATCATTGTTGCTGTCATTCTAAACGGATACGCCAAAGACCGATGCGTTAGAAGAGTTAGCTAAGCCCTTAGATTATCGAAACCGTCCAGCTTTTAAATAAATGCAAGTCCTCTACCGATTCAGCCATTATAACGACGTCGTGCGTAAATCATAATGTGACATGCTCGTCATTGAAAATTATTTATCGCACAGTTTTTGACTTGACCAAGAGTATGTTTACCTTTGAGGCACCGCTAGATTTTCCTTTGATAACGCCATGTCCAGATCAATCCACGTCTTAAAATTATCCATTAGTGCGTTGGATAACCACTTCGGGGGAAATTACATTCCCTTGCCTCATGCTTCGATATGCAGTAGAGAGTATGAAGTCCACAATGCAATTCGAACGATTAAAAAATTGGTAATGACAATCAGAGAGGTTTGATTCCATGTTGAGATCAATCCGATTGCGTTGTGAATCAGCGTCGCGATTCTGAACCCAATCGGATTGATCTCGCCACGGGATCAAACCCGTTCGGATTGCGATCAGATTCGGTACCCTAATCTGGGTAGATACTCTGATCAGCCCAGGTTTCGACAGCAATTTTTACAGCTTGTTAATGATCGTGATCATGGTTTCTTGTTTCTTGAATAAGAGCTTGTTTGACGGTTAATTATTTTATTTTCAAAATGTTCAAATTGGGTAGTACCTAGTAATGTGCGCTCGCAGAGTCCTTAGAGCAGTGTCGCTGGTCGCTGCGCACGCGCCGCTGCGATCGCCGCATCGCTTCAATGTCATTGTTTTGCATTAACACAGCTAAATGGGTAAATTTTACTTTTTTACAAGTAGGTATGTTACAGCTAGGCAAAAACCTCTCTCAATATGCCTATTTTAGTCGTGTTTATCAGTGCCGCATATATAATATATTAATGTTTATTTGTATTACTCCTATCATCTTATCACACTATTAGTATATATGTCAATGTTTGGACGGTTGTCGCTCTCAATCACGTCCTAACGTCTGAACGGTCTGAACGGATTGGGCTGAAATTTGGAGCGTAAATAGAATAAGAGTCTGGAAGGACACAGGCTTTTCATCCCAGGAAAATAAAGGGAACTACGCGGGTAAATCCGCAGGGCGCTGCTAGTGTAGTCATATATCGCACTTTAACTAACGTATGGGAAATCAGGACAACGCTCCCTGACAACGCAAAAGGATTCATATCACAGGAAGGTTAAGGATAGTTGAAAAAAAACAAGAATTTATTTTAACACATTATAATTTTGTAGTCAAAGGTCGACAGTTTTCTATGATTCGTCCAAAATTTAATCCTACCGTATCACAGAATCAACAAGAAGGCCACAGCCAGCCCGGAGGGTCGTCTACCGCCCGGCCCGGCCGCCGAGCACCGGACGGGCGTCCGCCGTTCACATAACGATAACTACACGATGTCGCCTGCCATCCGTATCCGTATGTGATACGATATAAGCCCACGCCAGTTAGTCGAATTGCACCAGCAAAAGGAACTGCGCTATTTCAAAAGTGTAATAAGAACATTCGCGGTTATATTTACAACAGTGAACAAGTTACATTTCTTTTACACGATTCTGCTTCACCCCGCGACAGATTGTCGGCACCCGATATCGGCACGACTATCTGTCGGCGGCGACACGGTGTGCAAGTCAGTGTCAGTCAGTGTGTCACATTCAGTAATGATTGTATGGAACTACCAGTCCGACGATATCGTGCAGTCATCGTCCATGTGAAAACGATCGACACGCCGTCGCGCTATACTAATCGCAGACAACAAATAACTGTCTCAAAATAAATGCAGAAATCAAACTAACACAACACTGTCAAGAAATACAATAACGTCAGGAGATTCTTACATTACATGTCTTATATTTAGCTTACAAACATACTTTAAAAAAGTATCAAAATAATGACTTAAAAACTATAGCACAAGCTGCGTTACTTAACTACTAAAGGGGCAGTAAGTAAATATTATGTACCGATGTACCGATGTGAGAGGGTTGCCGAGGTAGAACGGTGGAGATCGGAGGCGCCTAGGGCAACAATTGGGCAAATAGCGCGGCCTCGGGGCGACTAACGCGGCCATTGGGCGACTAGCGCGGCCATTGGGCGACTAGCGCGGCCATTGGGCGACTAGCGCGGCCATTGGGCGACTAGCGCGGCCATTGGGCGCCAGCGTACGGTAGCCGCAGCTGCGGGGCCAACCCGTCCGGGGGAACGAATCCGGTCGGGGCGGCGAAACCGACCGGGGGAGCGAACCCGGATGAGGGGACGAATCCGGCCGGGGGAACGAGCCCGGGCGGGGCGGCGAACCCGGGAGGAGGGAGGAGCCCGGGCGAGGGAGAGAATTGGGAAGGGAGGTAAAATGGGGCCGCGGGTGAGAAACCGGGGTAGAACTCGGGCGCCCGGGGGTCGAGCGGGGGCGGGCCCGCGGGCGCGGGCGGCGCGGCGCCGGCGGCCTCGCGCGCGGCGGCCTGCCGGGCCGCGTTCAGCATGTAGCAGTGCGCCGCCACCGGGTCCAGCGAGCTCAGCATCACGTACATGTCGTACCACGAGCGCGGCGGCGGCGGCTGGCCGGGGGGCGCCGGGGGGGCGGGCGGGGGGCTCGCGGGCGGGGGGCTGGTGGGTGGGGGGCTTGCGGGCGGTGGGCTGGCGGGCGGAGGGCTGGCGGGCGGGGGGCCAGCGGGCGGGCGGCCGGCGGGCGGCGGGCCGGCGGGCGGCGAGCCGGCGGGCGAGCGGCCGGCGGGGTCGGCCAGGCGCAGCCGCTCGAGCGCGGCGGCCGGCGGGGCGGCGGGCGCGGGCGGGGCGGCGGGCGCGGGCGGGGCGGCGGGCGCGGGCAGCGCGGCGGGCACGTGCCGGCGGTACGCCTCCACGTACTCGAGCGAGATGCCGTCGGCGAGGTAGCGGTATATCTCGGCGTAGTTGGGCGTGGCGCCGGACTCCAGCGCCTCGAACGTCGGGAACAGGTAGCAGTCGCCGCTCTGCGAACAACACACGCGCTACAGCCGCGCCGCGCCGCGCCGCCGCCGGGGCGAACCGCGCCCGCGACCCGCCTGTCTGCGCGCGCGTCGGTTCGCCCCCGCCGCGCGCCGCCGCGAATCACTCAACTCTTACTGGGCCCCTTGGTTCATAGCTTACATCAGCAACCACTATCCACGCGACGTCTATCAAATTTCTATAATAGGCATAAGAAGCAGACGTGGACACAGTGGTTCGCGGAACATTTATTTGTGACAGTAGATTGACGATCATACAAAAAATGCAGAAAAAAGTTTCTGTATGTGAGACCTGGCCACTGTGCTATATGAGGTACAAATAAAAGATTACCTCTTAGAATTTGCATATAATATAAAAATAAGTTAGAAACTATACAGAGAGGATGTACTTGCAGACCCAGTTTACGGTTTAGTTTCGAGCCGACTTATCACAATTGTCTTATTTCACTTGTTTTATTGAAATTTCTAGTCAAAGACAGGAATGTATAATTAAGGGCGTGTGGGCCGTAATTTTGAATTTTTTAAAACAACTTTGAGACCTTTAAAATAGTGTATTAAACTCTGAAAAAAATATATGCAATAGTTAAGGATCTAATCTAGTGCAATTCGCAGTCAGTAACACGATTTAATGAATTTTACTTGATAGAAAAAAATCCCAAAGTTACCCCTTTTAAAAAAGTTTTTTCAAGTTTATGACTAAACTAATAATTTTTTTTACTAAATTTTTGTACTCAACGAAAGCCACTAAAAAGTTATAGATGTATTCGCAGAGTTTGACTTGATAAAAAGCATCAGTTATTCACTATGTTTTAATATCTACCATATATATAGCGCGCCGTTCGGCAGGCCTGATCAGTCGCGTTTCGGCGCTCACGGACGTTGGGCCTGTGCTTGATTTTGGAATTTTGACAACCGATAAATTTTAAATATTACGATCATAGTGCCACAGTATAACAATATCAGTAGGTATTACTAGTGAAGCACGCTATGATCTTGATTTTTGATACCGTTTTCATTAGAATTGCAAATAGACGCTGATATTAATTAGTACGGTGTTTATGTTGTAGACCAAACGGGGAGTCTCAAAAAACTTTTTTTTTTTTTTATATATAAAGAGTGACGAGACGATCAGGACATGTGCCTGATGGTAAGCAACATGCCTGACACATAACAGCACAGTGACACGCAGCTATTGGAACATGAAGAGTCCAAATTATTACCTAGCACTGATATATATATTGACGTCGATAACACATCAGTAAAAAATTCAATGCGGATGCAATGGAAAATAGATAAGTATCGGTAAAATATTCGCCCGTTAAATCAGAGATCGGGATAAGGAAATAATGAGGGGGAGAAAACCCCCGCGTAAATCCCCTAATATAAATGCAAGTTAGGTATCATTTATGATACCTAACTTGCATTATGCCATTTAGGTAAATTCTTTGGTAGTAAGGTACTTAGTACTTGGAAGAAAAGTCCTCACATACAGATTTTACCACTTTGGAAGAGACTTTCGCGCAAACTATTCAGTTTAGAAAAAAAATGTTAGGAACTTCAATACAATTTTGAACACCTTTCCATTTAGATACACGCATGGTTTTGTTAGATTTTTTTTTTTATTTCTTTTCCAAGTTTGTGACACCACCAAAATTTATTGTTTTTCCTTTTTTTGTATGAAAATGTTAATATTGTTCATAGAAATTTAGACACTCGACCAAATTTGATAAGAAGCCTTTTAGGCAGTAAAATTACTGGTAGAATTTAACTCTGCACTAAATTTCCGATTCGTATTTTTTATATAAGGTTTAGAATCATTTCCTGAGCATAAAATCACAAAATAATAACAAATCCAGGTGGAACTTCAAGCGCCAGCTCGAAAAAACATTTTTGGCCGATATTCTGAAAAAGTTATAAAGCCTATTATTATTGTAGAAAATAAAATTTCCCATCTTTTGTTGCCAGTAAACTTTTTTTTCGAACTTACCGATTACGATTTATTATGTCAAATTTGATGATAACAATGTAAAAATAATAAGATGTGAATTCTGTTCCCAGTAGCATAAACATGTCCCTTTTTACCGGAATGGAAGAAGGGTTATGTTTTTTGCGCGTATCTTTATGTTTGTAAAACTTTTATTTCTACATATCTTCCAAACGGCTGGATGGATTTTGGTAACTAAGATATTCTAAGACTAGTCTAGTAGTAGTAGTAAAAAAATTTACTAGCAACAAAAGATGCAAAATTTTATTTTCTACTATTATTGTCAAAATATATAGTTTCCAAAATATCGGCTAAAACAGTTTTTTTTCAATTGGCGTTTGAAGCTCTACCTGGATCTGTGAGCATTTTGTAATTTTATGCTCAGTAAGTGATCTTTACCTCATAGAAAAAAATTGGATAAGAAATTTAGTGCAAAGTTGACCAAAAAATCTTCTATTTTTACTGGCCTTTCATTACGTTTCAGCATATTTTTTTGAATTTTTGACGAACTTGTGAATTATTAGGAAACATTTTAAAAAGATGCATGAAATTGGAAAAGCCATTCTCAACTTATAGTGTGACCAAAAAGAAAAGGTTGAGTTTTGTATATCTACGAGTATAGATAAATTTAACATTTCTTCGTTTATATATCAAAAAAACTATTATCACTTCACAATTCACAACATTGTTATCACTAGTATAAACAAATCTTGAACAAAAAATGAGTTAAAATTACAAAGACCAATATTTTAATGTTATTTCTGCACTGTGGCACCGATTCTGTGGTCGGTGACGGTCGCGAGAACAAGACAGCGTTAAATGCCTAATTTGACAGAACTACCTGGCCTTAAATTAAAAGATTAAATTAGAGTAAGAGATATACATTGCGGGTTGAAAATCCATTGTTCTGTATTACACTAGATAAAGACAAAAGAAAATACAATTTAACTAAAATGACAAAAACGAGTCAGGTGATCGGCAGGGCTCGTCTGGGAATACTCAACGAAGTAGTCAAAAACGTCATGAAACATACAAAATATACATAGTAATATTGTGCGATTTGATCAACAATAGTTATAACATTTTACCTTGTCTGTTCAGACTCGGTCACTGTCTTATGCACAGTAAACAATGTCTTTTTTTTTACAAAAATATAACACTAGATATCAGTTCAGGCTGAAAAAGGTTGAGTCCACCTTGACACGATTCTGTCATAAGTGTCTCACAGCATGTGTTATAAAACATATTTAACACTTTTTTACACATCACAATCTAAATAATAGCAAACAGAAGAAATAACTAGAAAAACTGATAACCTCACTTTTATTAATAAGTGATCTCTTCCAAGCAACTTTAGAATGAAAAAAAATGTAATCACGATCAGGAACAGGTTGATGAGTCAGATCGCTCGACGACCTCGAGGAGTCCCCGCAACTAGACGAAGCTATCGGGGAAACCGATAGAACTCTACTCCTGGTCGTGGAGGCCGATCCCGAGCCTGCGGCGGAGCAGGCCGGCGAGCGGGCGGCGCGCGGCGGGGGCGGGGGCGGGCGGGGACGGGGCGGGCGGGGACGGTGCGGAGGCGGGGGCGGGCGGGGACGGGGCGGGGGCCTGGGACGGGGCGGGGGCCGGGGCGGCCTCCTCGCGGAGCCTCCGCGTCAGGTCGAGCAGCAAGCTCATGCGCTTGCGGAAGGCGACGGACGCGACGCTCACTTCCGTGCCCGCTTCTGAGGCCGGCGGGGACGGCGGAGAGAGCGTCTCCGGTGTACCTCGCGACAGCAAGGCACGCGCGCGGGCCAGGCGCCGGCTCGGCGAGCGGGCGGGCTCCGGCTCCCAGGCCGGCAAGCGGCCCGGGCGCGCGTCTCCCAGCTCCGAGGCGGAGGGCGAGCGCTCACTCACCCACAGCGCGCAGTCGCCGCGCGCGTCCGCGTGCTTGGCGCGCACCAGCTCCGCCGACACGCACGCGTCCTCGGGCCCGCTCGTGTCGATCAGGAACGTCTCCAGCGTGCCCTCCTGCCGACACGACACACCACGTTACACACAGCATTCACATTTCGAAACCTCTCACGTAACATGTTTATCTCCAAAACCCATACATATTTATGTACCTAACTTATAAAAAAATATACCTGTTGGGTAAAAAACATGCATATATACCAAATTTTTCGAAAATATATAAAAAATGATTGAATGATGTTTTAAATGCATTGTTTTGTGTTTGGAACGCTCTCCTGTAAAATTACGATTTTGGAGATACAACTTACATAGGAGCCATCGATTTTTTTTGTGTACACAACTATTTTTGATAACCGAAGATGCGATGCGAGTTATTAGGAAATGTATCGTATTTTCTAATAGATTTTCCGATCTGAAGCACAAATTTTACATCCCGACACTGAGGTTTTTTCTTTGTCAAGACGAGCGTAAGGAACACAATTTGAACTTTTTTTTATATTTTGCAATAGGCCCGTCACGTCGTTGATAAAAGAGACATGAAGAGAACCTAACACTAAGTTTAGACCCGAGCCTTAAGCCTCAGTTTCTTGACAGCAGGCGAGATGACGTTGCAAAGCTATAACAGTTAGAATACCTATAATAGTAATAATCAAAAATGTGTTGGTGTTTTCCTTGACCTAGGAAAGGCATTTGATACTGTCTCTCCCATAATTATTTCAAGTTCAAAATTGGTATAAGAGGAGTTGTCTCTGACTTGTTCAAAAGCTATTTGTTGGCGCAGAAGCACTGCGTCAAAATTGGAGCCGATGTCAGGGGGGACTCAGTGTGTTAATTTCGGTGTACCACAGGGTACCATATTGGATCCAACACTTTTCAATGTTTATATTAATGCCAAGTGTACCTGTGTTTTCACAAATTTGGCACATCACTTCGGGGTCACAAGCGTGACGATGAGCTTCATTCACAGCCCAAGAAAAATGTGTGTGTTGCGTCAAAAGAAATTTTCGCTTCAGACATAATCTGTAAGAGCAAAGAAGGTAGGTTAGGGTGGGTGTGGGTAGTGGGTAGTGTGTTGTACCTCGTGGTCGACGGCGACGACGTTGGCGACGAAGTGTCGGTCGCGCACGCGCGCCAGGAAGGCGGCGGCGGCGGCGCGCGGCCAGCGCCGGCCCGCCGCGCCGGGCCGCAGCCCCGCCAGCCGCGCGCGCACCGCCTGCGCCGGCAGCGCGCCCCACGCGCGCAGCAGCGGCTTCAGCCCGCGCACCGGCACCGTGTCCACCGTGCCGTAGTCGATGTGCCGCACCTGCCGGGTACACCACCGTGTGATACACAACCGTCCTACTTTATATCACCATTATGTTGTGTTCACTTACAAAAATGTTGTTATTGTAGGAAAATTAAAGCTCTTTTAAAAACGCAATTTGTGGGCGGTTCTTTGATATAACCAAGGACAAATACGAAAAGAGTAAGAATTTGTTATCAAAAAAACGCAGGTTTAAAGCTAAACGTTTAATTGATGTAAGCCATTAATTTGATTAATTTTTGTTAAATTCTATGTATATTTTGTAATTTCCTAACTAGTAATGAGATTATGCCATATTTGTGTCTGTTCGCTCCCCGTATTATTATAGTAGATACCACCTACTTGTTGCTACTTGTTCTATCTGTATTAACTATTTTTTCTTTCTGTTTGTTTTATCAGTGAAAACTGTATTTGGCTTCAGTGTTTCCACTCATCAAAATTTTATGATTATGTAATGCTGTTTGTTTTCCATTTAGAATAAAATAAAATAAAATATTAAGCAGTTGTCACTTTTACTGGAATTAGTATAACTTTGAGTGGAAGTAGTATTTGGTGACAGGTAACTACTTTTACAAAAAGTACACCTTTCGCTTTTCAAAAAAGCCAACCGAATAACTACTTATATTTTTAACCCCCGACAAAAAAAAGGGGTGTTATAAGTTTGACGTCGATGTCTGTCTGTCTGTCTGTCGGTCTGTCTGTCTGTCTGTCTGTCTGTCTGTGTGTGTGTCTGTCTGTGGCACCGTAGAGCTCAAACGGATGGGCCGATTTCGATGCGGTTTTTTTTATTTGAAAGTTAATATCCGTGCGGGTGTTCTTAGCTATGTTTGGTTAATATCGATTCAAAATGGCCGCCTCCACAAAATGGCGGACAAAATATTTCTTCACAACCTACCTCAATATGGGTATCAAATGAAAGGGCTTGACTAGCAGAGTACTAAACGCTATAACAAATTTCAAATTCAAGATGGCCGCCACCACAAAATGGCGAATTATATAATATTTTTCACTACTACCTCAATATGGGTATCAAATGAAAGGGCTTGATTAGTAGAATACTTTGCACTATGACAAATTTCAAATCCAAGATGGCCGCTACCACAAAATGGCGAATAACATTTCCTTTTTCACAATTCCCTTAATATGGGTATCAAATGAAAGGGCTTGACTAGTAGAATGTTGTACAGATAACAAATGTAAGGTAGTCGGGGGTTAATCAAAATTTTTAATTTTGTTCTTGTTTTATAAACCAGAATAACTATTTATATCAGCCCTCTTCAGCACTGTTTCAAAGATCCTAGATAAATTGCTGAATACCAGACTCGAAGGTTTCTTGGAGAAATGTAATCTGATCTGGGACAAATAATTTGATTTTTTTTTTTTTTTTTTTAACTTTTATAGGTTTACACTTGACCGCCATCTCGCCTGATGTTAAGCGACGATGCGGTCTACGATGGAGCGTGTTTACCTAGAAGAAACCGATTCACTCTCGATTTGAAGACACAAAGATTGTAACCATCGGGGAAAACCCACTCAGGCAACGTATTCCACAGCCTAGACGTTCTTATCACAAAAGTAGAGTCAAATCTCTTCGTTCGTGTCTTTGGAACTTCAACCATTAAACGATGTCGCTTTTTCGAGCTACGAGCATTCCGATAGAAAAAAGGGCAAGGTGGTATCAGATCATGCAAATCAGTCGCACACTCTCCAAAGTGTATCCGATAAAAAACCGATAGGCTGGCAATTTTTCGGCGATGATCAAGACTTTGTAGTCTTTTTCGCAGAAGAGAGTCATTGCCTATGAGCCTTTTGGCACGTCTCTCGATCGATTCCAGGGCCTCCAGCTGATACTTAGCCGATCCATCCCAAAGGTGCGAACAGTACTCCATACAAGAGCGAATCTGTGCTTGATACAGTGTGAGCAACTGTTCAGAGTTAAAGTACCTTCGCACCTTTGAGAGGACACCTAGTTTTTGGCAGCTAATTTAGCCTTGGACTCGATATACGAGCCAAAGTTGAGCGTGGATGTCAAAGTAACGCCCAAAAGCTCAAGATGGTCAGAAACTGGCACGGATACACCACGAAAAGTAGGAGTCAGTTGGAATGGACTCCTTTTGCGGAGAACAGACACGCCTGCGTCTTACTCTCGTTGAACTTGACCAGATTGGCATCACCCCCCCATTCAGACACCGCCTCAAGGGTCAAGCTCAAACGTTCAATCAAACTATCTCTCAGTACCTGGGTTTGCTGCCCACTGGCTCTCGCGCTAGATATGTAGCTCTCTACAACGGTGCTATCATCTGCGTACCCAAAGATACCGGGCTTCAACAGATCATTAATATGTAGCAGGAAAAGTGTCGCAGAGAGTACCGACCCTTGAGGGGACTCCAGCATTGATAGCCATTTGATCCGACGAGCAGCCATCAATGACGACTCGTATGGATCGATCCTCAAAAGTCCGATATCCACGCAATAAACCCAGGAGACAAACCATAACTTGAAAGCTTGCTTATAAGGCCATCATGCCAAACCCTGTCGAAAGCCTTCGAGATATCCAGGGAGACTGCAAGTGCTTCCCCGTGTTTCTCAATAGCTTCACTCCAGATGTGAGTGACGTACGCTAGAATATCCCCGGTGGACCGGTTTCGGCGAAATCCGTATTGCCGGTCACTGAGGAGGTCGTTTGATTCTAGGTACGTCAGGAGCCTGTGGTTTAAGACACGTTCCATAGTCTTGCAGAGTATAGACGTGACCGAGATTGGCCTGTAGTTGGCAGGGTCAGCACGACTACCCTTTTTGGGCACTGGTTGCACAAAAAGGGTAGTCGTGATAGATTTGAGGAAAGAACGGATACCGCAAGTCTGTACCGGTTTTTTTAGCTGTATTTTTATTTAATCATTTATTTCAGACTACAGTCCATAATAAAGACATATTAAAAATTGCTTTGTTACGACAATATTAATTTTTTAGTACATCTTTGTTTAGTATAAGTTTTGCTAGTTAGTTTGGGGCTAAATCGTGTTGTATGTGAAATGTCCACCGATATTTATTTATATTGTTCATGATTATAAGGAGCACATACCTTGACGGTGTCGGCGTCGAGGACCTTGACGATGAGCGAGCGGTGCCAGTCGCGCTCGTACAGCGAGGCGCAGTAGTGCCCCGCGCGCACGGCGCCGCGCGCCAGCGAGCGCGCCGCGCCCGCGCCGGTCTCGTAGTACACGCTGCCGACACCAGGGGGCGCTTTACATTTCATTCTTTGATGGAATATAATGTAGTGACCAACTTTTGCTCAAGTACCTTGGGATCTCTCATCCTGAACGACAGCCATATACACCTGGCCGTTAAAAGCAGGATCAACATGTGCGAAATGCCGACAGGTCACAGCAACAAGCAACAACTCGTGAGCCCGCGTGTGCTCCTCAAATGTAAGGAGTCAATTTTTGTCTTACTGTAATGTATAAATATGCGGCAACCGCAACCAAAGAATCTGATGAAAGGCATAGGGAGTGAAGTACGAAAGTGACTTCATTAACAGAAAGGTTGATGGTAAGCACTAGGTTATCGTAGTTAGAGCACGTTATGGATAAGGACGCATTATCAAAAAAGCTATGAATAAATAAATGATTGTTGAATAAATGTGGAAAGGTTGTATGCAGGGGGACATAATTGGAAAGAAAAGAGATGAGAAAGATGACAAATGATAAGAGACACACAGAGGAAGCAGACATGTAGTACCGGCCACATCTAAAGCCGGATAAGGATAAATGTTAGTTAGCACGTCAGCAGGCAGGGGCTGGAGAAGAAAACCCGAAGATAGACCGGCGTGTTGTATCATGGGAAGCAGTGGACTACTAGGGTAGGAGGTTGGTGCAGGCAGGAAGGAGGCAGTGGTGAGAAGTAGACGCTGTAGAGTACAATGAAGAATAAGTGCTGAGAAGTGAAGTGAACAACCGTTTAAAATGTTTGAACTGTGTATTGGCACAGTTTATAGAAATACTACCAATAGTTCACGTCTTTGATCTTGGCAGAAACGCCGATAATGTCTAGTCACGGGTAGATAGAACCTAAACCTGACATCACGAAATACTAATGTAGGAGCACGTACGTGTACGTGCCAGATATAGTATATAAGTGGGGTCACCACTGTAGGTGTTGCTGGTACTGGAGATGGAAATGAAACCACGTCACTGTATAAACTGCTGGTTATATTGATCTTCTGTACAAGTGACGCGGGGCGAGAGACTAGCTCGCTCTCCGCTGTCATCCACTTATGTAATACATCAGTCACGTACACGTACGTGCTCCTACAACTATATCTGGCACGTACACGTACGTGCTCCTACACTAACATTGTAACATTGGCAATGGCGGGAGCGCGGTTCCCGCCTCTCGCGTCTCGCCCCGCACGATCGCCCCGGCTAGTGAATGGAGTGTGGTATACGAGTATCGAGCTCACGTCATCTCGTCCATGATGGCGTCCATAGCGTCGAGGTGTTCGGGCCCCAGCAGCTGCAGCCAGAAGTGCGAAGGCGAGTACACCTCGGCCACGGCCACCTCCAGCATGTCCCCGGGCCGCGCGCGCGGCCGCAGCGCCGGCACCGACTCCAGGAAGTGCATGCAGTCCTCGGGGAACACGTCCGGCTCCTGCGCACGCGGCACACGTTACACGCACGACCACGGATCCAAGGAATGGTGGGGGGCTGGACCCTTCCCTGGCCTGGCTCCAGAATGGAGATAAAACAGATATCCGGCAACTATCCAGTGTCCTGGCTTGTTTTCACGGCCGGGTACTTCTGTATTACAGACACAATATGGCACAATATTTTTTAGCAATCTACTCCTATCTTAGTGACGGATTAATTAGTTTTTTTAGTCATTTCGCCTATCAAAATCACCCAATAGACTATTTCTACATAAAAATGAATGTTTCTCTGTTATCTCCATGTCCTTTCCAGAATCGTAAACTATGCACTATGACCTTTAGCAAAGTTGTTGTGCATGAGCCAAAGGTTACTGCACTGGTACGACCAGTGTCGGACAGGTGGCGTCGCACGCGCGCAGGGTACGGGGTACAGCTAGTAACAAATAAAGTGGAATACTAACGAAGTCGATCCCGGGCAGCGCGTCGTCGGGGTCGGGCGGCGGCGCGCGCGGCGCGAGCGCGGGCGCGGCGGGCAGCGCGCGCGGCGCGGGCGCGGGGGGCGCGCGCGCGGCGGCGGCGCGCACGCGCACGGCGGCGCGCTCGGCCGCGCACTGCACGCGCCCCGCCAGCGCCTCCAGCAGCGAGTTCACGGAGCCGTGGCAGCGCGACAGCGGCAGCTCGCGCCCGTACCGCTCGCTGCCGACACACGCGTGATATACATTTACGATATCCTACTAGATGTCAGATGAACCCTTCATTCGCAATAAAACATTTTTTAATTTTGAAATTAGAATAAAAAATTTAAAATTCATCTACATTTAAGTACCGGACGATGATATTGCTACGGAACTTTGACATAATAACACCTGCATGACGTCACAAACCGCAAAAAAGTACAGACAACAAAAAAAATTAAAAACGTTTTTATTTGGGAAGGTATACCCATGAATTTGTTATTTTTTTGTTTAAAGGCGCGTCTACTTGAACCAGTCTTTACTTTGAAGTAAACCACATTAAAATTAAGAATTATTTCCATAGAAAAAACGTAAAATTAAATTGTGACGAAATATTGAATTTAAAAAAGAAATTATGCTGTCGAATGCAGTTTTTTTTATTTAGTTTTTTCATGTTTGTCACATCGTACAATACAATTCGGTTAAAACATAAAATCACTATGTCATCCTTATGATTTATATAAAATTTAATAGCTCCTAGACCATTTGAGTTTGAGAACCCGAAAAAACTCCGACTCAAGAGACAAAATTGTTAGTTTACATTTCAAGCACTTAAATTATAAACACATGCATTCTGAGGCGTGTTGAAACGCCCTTGAGAATAATGGGCTTAAACAGGTACAGGTAAGGCGGCATTTCATATGCCGAAGCGTAAACGACGCACTTAGGTAACCTGACGCCCGTTTTCCCGCCAAAATTGTAGAGGCGAGTCGCCGCCAGAGTATCAAGCGGTTATACCAACTATCGGATATAACGTCCGAAGTTATATTGTCCCCTCACTGTCGTTCTGTCCGGTTTCGAGTCTAGTTATGATTGGTGATTGAACGCAGTAGGTTACCGGTAGAGGCGCAGGATGTCGGTGGTGAGCACGCCGCCCTCGTGCTCGCGAATGAGCGCGTATACCTCGTCTTTCAGTTCCTCCAGAAGCGCGCGCTTGCTGCTGCTTTGGCCTGCAGGAACACACTTATATATCATACGTGACGTTACCCGTGAATTAATCCAACAAATGTGTAACAACCAAGATACTTTTCGTGCTAAAATAATAATAGATAAATTTAAGTAAAAATTCCGATGTTGAATTTTGGAACAATTTACGCTTTAAAGTTTTTAAAGACGGAGACGTAAAGCTGAGAACAGACAGGGGTGAGGCCTATGTCTAGCAGTAGCAGGCTGATGATCATGATGCTTAATGTTATGTTTCATTCATAATGATTCTCGGTGCAATACAACATAACTTGTTGCACAACCTGATCTATTTTCACATCAACAAGAATGGCCAAGGCATTAAAACAATAAAGGTAGCAGATGAGACTTACTGGAGGACGTCTGTCTGCCGGAGTCATCGTCTTCTTTGAAAGAGAACTTGTCATAGTCCTCGCGGCTCAGGATCTGGGAGCCGGCGTATGGAAGCTGACGTCTCTTGAAGAACTCACTTACACTGCTGCTGATACAATCTCTCTCGTCATCCGAACTACTCTCCGGTTCTACACTAGGCTTACATCTAATATCACTTGTTTCCTCACTCTGATGGATTATGTTATTGTTGATGGTACTTCTTATTCCTTCTTCAGTATTTTTGTTTGAGTTTTGGTAATGATAATTGTTCGCTTCTGGAAGACGATGATTACATTTTATTTCTGGGGCTCCGGAGTACGACTTAGTTTCTTGTGGGTTATAATTTGGCTTCTCCTCTGATTTTTGGTAATATGACTTTACTATTGGGCGATGGAAGTTTGATTTTGGTTCTGGCTGATGATGGTGATTTGTATTCTGTTCTGGGCGATGGTGGTTTGACTTTGCTTCTGATTGGTAATTGTTTGACTTCACTTGAGGAACGTTGCTTGACCTGCCGTCTGGCGGGTGGTAGGACTTTGCTTTTGATATATCATGCTTTCGCCTTTGTTCTGATAGATCATTGTTTAATTTTTTCGGGAGTTCATTTGAGTTTTGCCTGGGTGATTGATTTTTGACAAATGTTTGACATATCATATTTGTGGGTTCTGCATTTTTAGATCTCTCGGGAGGTCTCGTTGGAACCTCTACGCTTCTTCTCTTGCCCTTCCTGGAAAACAAACACAACACTTAAAACTATCCATAGTGCAAGGGCTGCATAAGGTCGCAGACCAGTGCTGTTCCACGACGAGAGTCACCCAGAGATGGTTTATCTCTTTGCTCTGTAATATGGAATAGTAACTCAAGACCTTATCTACCATGTTGAACAGAGAACTTTACAAGAGGCTGCATATTATGAACTTGGTTGTACATAATATTGCATGTATTTATAAAACTAGTCATTGCACATGGTTTAGACTTCAGCGAATTCAGTCAAAGAAATAATGATTCTTATCGAAAAAGTTGTCTAGTCTCTATTTCACTGTTATCTATATATGCATTGTAAATTTCAATCCAATCTGTTCAAATATTCCGGAAGATTGTCTGTATTTTTGTGTAAAATCGTTAACTTCTCTAAAACGTTTTTACAAGACAAAAATTATATAACTGCAATATTCAGGACAAAATTCATAAATTATGCAGTTTAAAAACACGCAAAAAATTGCACAGATATCAAGACCACCAAAATAAATATATAGAGCAGTATACTCGTAAAAATATTAGTAGGAGGAAGCACTTAATGATAGAAAATGTTGTAGATACAGGACGTAATGATACAAACTTACATTTTGGTAACAGCTGTGCATTTTTGTCTCTGCACAAACTGGTCAATATGCTTCAACGACTCGGGCACAATCAGAGTGAGAGTGGGGTTGGCCGGCATGCCCTGGAACTGTTATATAAATTGTCAAATATTAAACTATTAAAGAAGCACTGCAAAGTAAAGAGAGACGATTTTCTTAGCATTCCATGGATTCACCGTGCGGGTGCCGGGTCCATCGTGTGGCAGAGAGAAAACCCGAGTAGACCCTGAGACTTGTGACTCGGGCGTAGGTTTAAGGGCCCTTTCTGACGTACATCAACACTCACCTTCACCACTCGTTTTCTCTCCTGCCCAGCCAAATCTGATATGAGCCTACTAGTGCAGCTTTAGATACTCGTTCTAGTATAGAACTTACTGCACTTCTGGGTAAGCCAAGGTCTTTCAGCAGGTTGTAGAGAGATTTTGCTGGTATACCTCTCGCTCCCACTTCTACAGCGTATAAACTAACTACATAGCCATTTTTTGTTAATTCGTTTAGGAGGTCGTAATACTTATTTTGTTTCATCGCGTGGTCTTTAGGTATATTAGTTTCCCACGGTACGGTAAGTTCTACAAGGACTATGCGTTTCGTAGCTCTAGAAAAAGGAAAATGTCCGGTCTGGATGACGAAACACCCACATCCTCTGGGATCCTGTAGTGCCTTTCATACGTGTCCATTAAAATAGTCCAATCAGGCGCTGAACCCAGGATTGAGTAAGGCTTGTGTCTGGAGTTTGAAGTTGAGCCTTCTTTTACAAAGTTAATTTGTCTTTTGTTTGTCGTCAATCCCTTTTGGGCTCTAGCTACTGAAAGGCTTATGGCTTCACGAATGATTTCAAGTACTCTGTCATGGCGCCGCGAGTAATGACCCCCATTAAGGAGCACCTTGCATCCCACCAATATGTGCCTTGCTGTACATATCGCCTCTCCACAAGTATAGCAACATTTTTCAGAGGCTTTTCCCCACCTTACCAAGTTACTCTGGTCAGGAGGGTCATTTGGAATGCATTTAGATAAAATTTTAATAAGGCAGGAGACCAGTCATAGATCAAGGTGCGCCACTTTAGAGCTAATGGGATACAGAACTCACCTATGGTTAACCACTCACTTTGCATATCTAAATTCATAGCGTGCACTTTGTAACCGTCATTTTCGTCTTGTTGTAGAAAGGTTTTTACCATGTCTCGGTCTTCCCTTTTCTTTCTCGCACCCAACCCAGCAGTATTTACTTGTGCACCTGCCATAAATTGTTTATGGAATTGAAGTCTAGATTCCAGGTCTGAAGCAGTTTTGTCTTTTCGGAGAGATGTAATTAATTCGTCTTGTGACTTTCCCAAAACATGCGTTTTTGTAACTTTTAGGTGTTTGTAAAGTTCAGACGGTTTCTTTAGTTTCAGCCCAAAACTATTGTGATCCCTAAAAAGAGTAGAGGGATCAGCCGGATGTGCCAATCCGAACCATGACTTCAATATCTTTAAAATTATTAGAGGTAAATTATTATGAGGCAAATTATTATTTGACGCAGGTATTATTTTTTTGACTGACTATAGAACTTATAGAAATTTTTTTTTTGAAATTACCTAATAAAAATAATTTATTTCATAGATAGAGATATCAACAAGAACAAAATCAAAAATTTTGATTAACCCCCGACTACCTCGGATTTGTTATCTGTACAACATTCTACTAGTCAATCCCTTTCATTTGATACCCATATTAAGGGAGTTGTGAAAAAAGAAATGTATTTCACCATTTTGTGGTAGCGGCCATCTTGAATTTGAAATTTGTCATAGTGCGAAGTATTCTACTAGCCCAGCCCTTTCGTTTGATACCCATATTGAGGTAGTAGTGAAAAAAATATCTGATTCGCCATTTTGTAGTGGCGGCCATCTTGGATTTGAATTTTTTTTAAATGTATAGTATTCTACTAATCAAGCTCTTTCATTTCATATTGAGGTAGGTTGTGAAGAAATATTTTGTCCGCCATTTTGTGGAGGCGTCCATCTTGAATCGATGGTAACCAAACATAACTAAGAACATCCGCACGAATATTAACCTTTAAATAAAAAAACCGCATCGAAATCGGCCCATCCGTTTGAGCTCTACGGTGTCACAGACAGACATACATCGACGTCAAACTTATAACATCCCTTTTTTTGGTCGGGGGTTAAAAACAATCGATTATTGAAACGAAAGAATAAAAACTGATTCAAAATATATCCAACAGATGGCGCCTAATATTCAACACATGATTTCAAAATATATTTCTTAAATTTAAAGTTCTTTCGATGTCAATGGAAACCATGGGTTCAAGTGCGCCGGTGACGAGGCGTTTGGACGGACGCGCGTTTTAAAGGTTTTCGTTTTTTTTTCCACAGATTCCTAATACTTTTCCCCAAGTGAGACGAACCTACCGTTTTATCGACATTGGTACCGTTTATTAAATGTACTTTCATTTGAACTTAGTAAAAAGCCTCGATATAAATCAATAGATGTGTCCTCCCAAACTTCAGGCGCACGGAATTATGTAATCGTTGGGAAGAGTGAGCACACTCATTCCGTTCTAGTCGATTGTAGGAAGCGGTGAACGTCGGACATTTATACCTATCACTATTCGTTGTCTACACAGAACATATGTTGTCAACAACCAAGATAAGTAGAACCGCAACATATCTTGCCGCTAGCGATTCTAGGGGTCAAATAGATTGGTAGTTGTAAACCACTCACGCCTCGCACAGAGACGCAGTTTGTATACAATTCCAAGGTGCTCAGGGCACATCTATTTATTTATATCAATGGTAAAAAGCTGTAAATTTGATTTTATTACATACAGACACTCCAATTTTATTTATTTGTATAGATAAAAAGAAATAAGCAAATATCTGATAGTTTTAATTTAGTGGTATAAACCGAATACCGCCGTCCAACACGTAATTTGCAAGTCGCAAATAATGTTATTTGCAAATTGCAACTAACATTGTTTTGATTGTTTGAAGCTATCCCAGCTGTTCACTACACTAGTATCTATCATTAATATCTATTGGAAGAAAAACCTTTCTAACCCTTAAAAGATTTTTGAAATCATAAATGTGTGAAGAAAATATAATATACGTAATTCTAATGTACCTACCCTATTTATCGTTATTAATGTGACGTACAAATTTGATTTATTAATAAAAATCTGTATCTGTGATAACAGAATATTTACCGTGGTTCAATGGTGGAGCGAGGACTTTCATGCACCGTGCTCACAGGTTTACTGACGAATGGCGGAACTTAACACAAGGGTTTAATCACGGGTATTTCGAACTACCCTCATTCGCAGTCTTTTGCAACTCGATCTTATTAAAAGTTATTCCACTTCAAGACGACTTTGAATAATGTTGAAAATAAAAAGGTTTTGCATACTTGTCCAATAAGTGAAATTATAAATAAGTATGACGAGTTTTCATCATGACGAAAAAAGGCTCATAGACAATGACACTCGTGTGCGTAAAGGACTTCAAAGTCTTGATCATCGCCGCAAAATTACAAGTTTACCGGGTTTTTATCGGATACACTTCGGAAAGTGTGCAACTGATCTACATGATCTAATACCACCTTGCCCTTTCTTTTATTGGACTTCTCGTATCTCAAAAAAGCGACATCGTTTCATGGTTGATGTTCCAAAAACACGAACGAAGAGATTTGACTCCACGTTTGTGATAAGAACGTCTAGGTTGTGGAATGCGTTGCCTGATTGGGTTTTCTCCGATAGTTCCAATCTTGGTGTCTTCAAATCGAGAGTGAGTCGGTTTCTTCTAGGTAAGCACGCTCCATCGTAGATCGTATCATCGCTTAACATCAGGCGAGATGGCGGTCAAGTGCAAACCTATTACAGTTTAAAAAGAAATGACTTTGTGATCACAATGAGGATACCAATTAAGTACTATTTCTTGAAACGCTACAGTATCTTGTAAAATGATTAAAATTTAAATGTTAAGGGGGCTCCCATAGAATAAAAGAGGTGTTCGCCGGTAATTTACTAATGGCACGGAACCCTTTGTGCGCGAGTCCGACTTGCATTTGGCCGCTTTTATTTATAGTTTATGATTTCTAGAGAACGCTTGAACCAGTTTTAATATTTCTGTTTTTATTCGGATGGATATGCTTCCCGAATAGTCCCATATAAATTTTATCCAAATCGGTCTAGTGGTTTTGAAATGTGAACAAAAAACTAAAATTTGCGTAAAATTTTGTCTGGTTCACATAGGTAGTTGTCGATTGCACAAAGTTATGAAATTCGACCCTGTAAACACGAAATTGTTTAAATGCTTTAATGAAAACTTGTTTTGCACTAAACTAAAACTACTACTTTTACCACCACAAATAGGCACTCAATAGCGAAAACTACTTTGATATAGGTAATTATTGTAACCGCTACTCACCCATCTATATGAAGTCGGTGCCAGCCAAGTCTAACAGGTACTTAGTAGATAGATACTACTTACCTATGCCTTTTTTTAACTATAATAGGTTCGCACGTGACCACCATCTCGCCTCACGATCGCGATGTTAAGGCCAGGTAGTTCTGTCAAATTAGGCATTTAACGCTGTCTTGTTCTCGCGACCGTCACCGACCGCGGAATCAGTGCCACAGTGCAGAAATAACATTACAATATTTGACTATGTGATTTAAACTCATTTTTTGTTCAAGATTTGTTTATACTAGTGATAACAATTTTGTGAATGTGATAAGAGTTTTTTGATATATGAACGAAGAAATATTAAATTTATCTATACTCGTAGATATACAAAACTCAACCTTTTCTTTTTGGTCACACTATAAGTTGAGAAAGGCTTTTCCAATTTCATGCATCTTTTTAAAATGTTTCCTAATAATTCACAAGTTCGTCAAACATTAAAAAAATGTGCTGAAACGTAATGAAAGGCCAGTAAAAACAGAAGGTTTTTTGTTCAACTTTGCACTAAATTCCTAATCCAATTTTTTTTCTATGAGGTAAAGATAAACTTACTGAGCATAAAATTACAAAATGCTCACAGATCCAGGTAGAGCTTCAAACGCCAATTGAAAAAAACTGTTTTAGCCGATATTTTGGAAACTATATGTTTTGACAATAATTGTAGAAAATAAAATTTTGCATCTTTTGTTGCTAGTAAGCTTTTTTTGTTAAACTTACCGTTTACGATTTATAACCCATTTAATGATACGATTGCTATGATGCCGATAATAGTGGATGAAAATGATGTTGTCTACGATGGAACTTGTTTCTCTAATAGAAACAAGCACAGTGTACCTTGTAACCCCAAGGTTCGAACCTTCGACAAAACCCACTCTGGCAATGCGTTTCACAGCTTAGTTGTTCTTATTACAAAAGTGGAGACCAAACTCTTCGTTCAACTCTTCAATCATGATGATGAACGGTGCTGTTTATTCGAGCAACGAGCAATATGATAGAATAACTTTAATTTAAAAACCCCGACTACAAAAAAAATCTACACGTAAAAAATATTACCTACTATCTAAGGACACTTTGGCGAGTCAGACTAGTCTTAGAATATCTTTGTTACCAAAATCCATCCAGCCATATGGAAGATATGTGGAAATAAAAGATTTACAAACATAAAAGATACGCGCGAAAAACATAACCCTTCTTCCATTCCGGTAAAAAAGGACATGTTTATGCTACTAGGAACAGAATTCAAATCTTATTATTTTTACATTGTTATCATCAAATTTGACATAATAAATCGTAATCGTTAAGTTCGAAAAAAAAAAGTTTACTGGCAACAAAAGATGGGAAATTTTATTTTCTACAATAATAATAGGCTTTATAACTTTTCAGAATATCAGCCAAAAACGTTTTTTCGAGCTGGCGCTTGAAGCTCCACCTGGATTTGTTATTATTTTGTGATTTTATGCTCACGAAATGATTCTAAACCTTATATAAAAAATACGAATCGGAAATTTAGTGCAGAGTTAAATTCTACGAGTAATTTTACTGCCTAAAAGGCTTCTTATCAAATTTGGTCGAGTGTCTAAATTTCTATGAACAATATTAACATTTTCATACAAAAAAAAAAAAACAATAAATTTTGGTGGTGTCACAAACTTGGAAAAGAAATAAAAAATAAAATTCTAACAAAACCATACGTGTATGAAAAAGTGTAGGAAAGGTGTTCAAAATTGTATTGAAGTTCCTAACATTTTTTTCTAAACTGAATAGTTTGCGCGAAAGTCTCTTCCAAAGTGGTAAAATCTGTATGTGAGGACTTTTCATCCAAGTACTAAGTACTTTACTACCAAAGAATTTACCTAATGGCAGATAAATGCAAGTTAGGTATCATTTATGATACCTTACTTGCATTTATATTAGATTTACGCAGGGATTTCTCCCCTCTCATTATTTCCTTATCCCGATCTCTGATTTAACGGACGAATATTTTACCGATGCTTATCTATTTTCCATTGCCTCCGCATTGAATTTTTTACTGATGTGGTATCGACGTCAGTTTTTTGAGACTCCCTTATTGGTCTACAACATAAAGTAAACAGCGTACTAATTAGTATCAGCGTCTTTTGCAATTCCAATGAAAACGGTATCAAAATCAAGATCATAGCGTGCTTCACTAGTAATACCTACTGATATTGTTATACTGTGGCACTATGATCGTAATATTTAAAATTTATCGGTTGTCAAAATTGCAAAATCAAGCACAGGCCCGTCGTCCGTGAGCGCCGAAACGCGACTGATCAGGCTGGCCGAACGGCGCGCTATATATATGGTAGATATTAAAACATAGTGAATAACTGATACTTTTTATCAAGTCAAACTCTGCGAATGCATCTATAACTTTTTAGTGGCTTTCGTTGAGTACAAAAATTTAGTAAAAAAATTCATTAGTTTAGTCATAAACTTGAAACAACTTTTTGAAAAGGGGTAACTTTGGGATTTTTTTCTATCAAGTAAAATTCATTAAATCGTGTTATTGACTGCGAATTGCACTAGATTAGATCCTTAACTAATACATATATTTTTTTCAGAGTTTAAAACACTATTTTAAATGTCTTAAAGTTGTTTTAAAATTCAAAATTACGGCCCACACGCCCTTAAGCGAGATGCGATCTACGATGCCTACTTACTACCTCGTACATAGTATATGTCTACTAGCTTTTTGACTAAACTGGCACTGACTTCATATGGATAAGTGAGTAGCGGTTATAATAATTACCTGTATCAAGTTATTTTTCGCTTTTGAGTTCCTGTTTGTGGTGTTGAAGTTGGTAAAATTTTTTGTTAAAAATAGTTTATCCTTATAAAGATTCATTTTCGTACGTAACCTGATAGATTCCAAATGACACTGTGACTAAACAATAGCATTAATCCTAATACTTTCAACTGTTTTGAGATTCAAAATTTAAACACATTTGAATATACATAGAACAGTTCCAAATTCAAAATTGGCAGAAAATATGGAATTAAAAGGCATGCCTCGTATCACCATTCTTAAGATACAGCCTAACAGATGGACGGACGGACAAAGAAGTCTCAGTAATAGGATCCTGTTTTTACCCTTTGGGTACAGAACCCTAACAACAATCATCTCTTTATCACCTTTTTTCTCTTTCATAGAGACTAAATGAAATGATAAAAACTATGTGTCCTCTCATGGATCCAAAGGTACTTCAAGTCTGATCAACAGTTACACAGTTATAAGTTCCTCATGTTATACCAAGCATAATTATATTCGCTCTTGTATGGAGTACTGTTCGCACCAATCAGAGTACTGTTTGCAGATTTGGTATAAGTTGGTTAAGTATAATAACAGCTAATAAGGCTCTGGAATGGATGGAGAGACGTGCCAAAAGGCTCATAGGCAATGACAAAGACTTCAGAGTATAGAATATCACTGCAAAATTGCTAAGAGTAGCGAATCCATGTGTGCAACAGATCTGCTTGATCTACCACCTTGACATTTTTTATCGGACTGCTCGAAAAGCGACAACGTTTCATGGACGACGTTCCAAAGACTCAAAAAATGAGGTTTGACTCTACATTTGTGATAGGAATATTTAGCCTGTAGAATATGCTGTCTGAGTGGGTTTTTCCTGATACAATTTTGCTGACTTCAAATCAAGAGTAAATCAGTTTCTTATAGGTAAGCACACTTCATTTTAGAACACATGATAGGCGAGATAATAGCCAAATAAATATGGTTCGTTGCCACTAGTTCCATTCACAGTTCCATGATGGAACTACTGACAATATTTTTACAACATTAGTTCCATTAGAAATAGATCTCGAAATAATGGAACTAGTGTTAATTTTGAGTCGACACTAGTTCCACTCACAGTTCCATGATGGAACTACTGATAATATTTTTACAACGTTAGTTCCATTAGAAATAGATATCGAAATAATGGAACTAGTGTCAATTTTGAGTTAACACTAGTTCCATTCACAATTCCATGATACAACTACTGATAATAATTTTTTAAACCAGTATTTTTTTAGTTTCTGAAAATAATGGAATTAATTTCAAGAATGGAACTAGACCCATTTTATATCAATATCCTGAATCGCAGAAAGTAAAAAAGCTAGGAATCTCAAATTTAACATGGAGGTGTCTTTTAGCACGTAAGCACTCACTAAGGGGTTTGCAAATTTTCGCAAGGTTTAAAAAACAAAGCTTTTTAAATAAAAACATTGAAAATGAATCAACAGACGTTTCTTTATTATTACTTTTGATTAAAATTGGTACAAAAAAATTAGTGATTTGTTTCATTGAGGGATTGCATTCCCTAGTTTCAACACATGCTCATCACAATTTGTCTAAAAAATGACCCACAGATATTTTGCCAGCTACCAGTTGCATTTGTGTTTCCGTGACACAATCGTTTCTGTCTTGAGACATTCTGCGTCGTTTAGGTTGTGAACTAAGGTCATGGTTTTTTAGAAGATTAGTTCTATACTTCATAAACGTTGCTGTTACATATATTATATGCATTATTTGCATTAATACTGTGATGCCATCCTTCAATGACATTATTTGTCCTGTGCATCTTTCCATATACGCACCACATTTTTTGTAGGTCTGGTTTTATCCAAAAAGCGTCAAAAGTATTTTTTATTTATTTATAGGTTTCTGGACAGTCGAAAATTTCAAATTGACACTAGTTACATTCTTTTCATAAACTAAAAGGATGCTACTGGTGAAAAAAAACATATCAGTTGTTGCATCATGGAACTGTGAATGGGACTAGTGTTAACTCAAAATTGACACTAGTTCCATTATTTCGAGATCCATTTCTAATGGAACTAATGTTGTAAAAATATTGTCAGTAGTTCCATCATGGAACTGTGAATGGAACTAGTGTCGACTCAAAATTGACACTAGTTCCATTATTTTGAGATCCATTAGAAAATGGAACTAATGTTGTAAAAATATTATCAGTAGTTCCATCATGGAACTGTGAATGGAACTAGTGGCAACGAACCATAAATATATAACAGTTAAAAAACTAAAAACCTAGGTTTGCTATTGCTATTGACTTTGTAAGCTAAGCTTAGACTGATAATGTGATTTGGTTTCCTGACTTCATTTCGGCACCCTTAATAACTTTGTACATTATGATTGGGGAAATCTGATGACCTGTTTAGTTCAATCATGAAGAATAAGGTAATTAAGGGCTTATTACCTAATAGTAAGGTCACTCATGTGTGTGTGTATAAGTAAAAAGAAGTCAGCAATATCTTACTTAAGTTTTAGCTACAAATATTGAGGAACTTGTACATAATTATGTGTAAGCCCAGTAATAACATACAAAGTTGCCGAAGATAAAAAAAAATGGATTTGGTTTGATAATCTTTGGGAGTAGATCAGGTGGCCCCAGAATGGAAACTCCCCATTTGAATGAGAAGGCAATCACTTTCTTGGTGGAAAATTTACTCTTACAGCATAGCAAAAATATGTTATATGTATAGTATAGAGTGATGAGACAAGCTGGACATGTGCCTGATGCAACATGCCTGCCACATAACAACAGAGTGACATGCAGCTATTTGAACATGAAGAGCCCAAATCATTACCTAGCACTGCACTGAGCTCATCACCCAGAGATCTAAGATGTTATATCAAAACCGAACACAGTAATGTTTGCACATTACTGCTGTGCAGATAACTGACAAAGGTGTGGTACTTCCCCAGGTGGACTCTGGCAAGAGGCCTACCACCACAATATGTTCCTACAGCTGGGACTAGGGGCCTTCTCTTGCAAGGAGAGAGTCAAGGCCAGTCAAGGCCATTATCCATCACACTGGCCCAGTGCGATTTGGTGGATGACACTTGACCTTGAAAGATTCTAGGTGCATGTCAATTTCCTCACAATGTTTTCGTTTACTGTTTTTCAGTTAGCAGCATTTTGCACATGACTTCGAAAAGACAGTGGTGCAGTAGTGGTGGGTGGGATTTGAAACCGAGGTCTCTAGATCGGTAGTTGCCATTCACCCGACTAGACCAGCCATAACTTATAATGCAGGCCCAATTACCATTAATATTTTATGAATACTGACCAGGAAGCAATCATCGCAGCGCTCCTTGAGGAAGGTGACCAAGTCCCGGTAGCCATACTTGGCGAGCGGCACGGGCGCGCCCATCATGTTGCGGTAGTCGCGCGCCAGCGAGCGCGCGTCCACCGCGGCCGGGCTCGACACCACCAGCGAGCGTAGCACAGACTTCAGATCTTTCAGCTCTTTGTCCATCCTTACATACTTTATCCTGAAATTTATACGTACATCACATATGGGTCTCTTTACCCAGATATAACAACTTGACCTTACAAATATGACACTGCTTATACAATACAAAACACTTTATTGGCACCACAAACAAAGTTGACGATAAGTAACATATAAACAACAAAAACATAACTAAACAAACAAGAACAAAAAAAAATTGGTTGCCTGTAAAGTCGGTATACGGGCGAAAGTTTTACGTGACAACGACTTTGAGTGGTAAAATAATTTTACGGAAGGGACGCGTGCCTTTCACTTTTTATGTCTGTCTCCCTCGCTCTTAGGCGGGCTAACCATGCCCGAGTGGAAGGGACGCGTGCCTCTCACTCGCTCTCGTTGTGAGCGCATAACGTGAGCGGAGCGTAACGCAGTTTCTTGAAGTGTCACCCGGCAAACCAATTTATAAGACGTTGTCACGTCAAAACTTTTACTATCTATCCAAGGTGAATGTGCTCCTGTTATAGTCTTTACTCTTGTATATTAAGAGAGAGAACCCTACATTATTTAGTTGATAAGATTGCCCTCCATAACGGCTTTTTAGACTTGGCTAAATTTAGTCCACTGAATTTTATTGCTACTGAATCTAGTGAAGTGCAATAGCATTCAGTAAACTACTATATTATTATAAATATATTTCAATAACAAACTGGACAAATGGATAGCAAACGACAATATCATTTTGACAGACAATTACCTATAATTTGTTATTTCAACACTGAGATATAGGCATATCAGCAAATGCTGCTCGCCTGTTATTCAATAAATAAATATTAAGATTAAGGAAACTGCCTAACAAACAACAATAGTAAGTGAAAATCATCTAAGGTTCGTTTCTGACTGACTGAATTCAGTCGACTAAATTTAGCCAAGTTTAGACCACTGGGTTGGTTTATCAGTTTCCAGATGTGAACATAGAATGAACCTATGCCAAAATGTATGTAAGAAAACTGCCTAACAAACAACAATAGTAAGTGAAAATCATCAAGGTCTAGAGGTAGAAGACTGTAAGTTCCTTCTGGCTGGTTTAATGATGGTCCACAACAAAGTCAGTAAGTCAGGGCTCGTTTCCAGGTAAAACAACAATGATGTGTTAAAAACATGCTGAAATTTAAAAAAATATAATAACAATCTCAAATAACTTCCTAGAAACGCTTATGTCTAGGGTCTGAGGTCTGAAAAGTTTTCTATAAGTACATGTACTATTTCAAAGTGAGATACTGTTTGCTAATCAAATAAACTATGGAATCAGTTGGTTGCACGTTATATAATGTTACTATCCACAATTTTGAATGAAATGTTATGGTGTACAATATAATAATTTGAATCAAACATGCTCAAAAATAGTAAATGTGCAAGTGAAAATAGGATACTTTTCGAAGAAAATCTCACCATAAACAGCATGTATATATTTATTTATATATCAAAGTTGTTAGAAGGATGTTTGTAAATTTGTCGTGATAACCTGATAACGTTTAATTAATAACAGTACTATCCTACTATCACCAATATTTACTTTACTTTCAAAATGCAATGAAAACGACGTACCCCCACAGCACAGATCACCAGTGTTTCCACTTTAATCATTTCCTTTCCCCTAGTCCCCTAGCCTTAATTATAATTTCCTTTTTCCCTCAAAAATTATTCTGGTATAGTTTTGGCATCCCCCCCCCCCCCCATTCAGGAGAGATTCCAATTTTAAAATTGCAACAATCTCAATAATATTACAGCTTTCATGCTGCATCGAAAACTATATTATAAGAAACATCGCCTGAATGAAAAAAAAATGGAACTAACATATGTATGAAGTAATTATAGGAAAGTATTCCTCAATATGACGGAGTTTTTGTATTTCTTTGATTATGCATGATTTCCCCTTTACATCTCTTTCCCCTTTTGTATTCCCTCCTCTGGACCCTCATTTCCCCTCAAAAGAGGAAGTTTTCCTCATTGTGGAAACACTGCAGATCACTACGAACCACAGACTAAGTAGCAGAGATTCTATAACCTCGCCGGCCCTTGAAACCACAGACTAGAAAAGAAGACAAGAACAAAATTATTTTGATTAACCCCCGACTACCTTAGATTTGTTATCTGTACAACATTCTACTAGTCAAGCCCATTAATTTGATACCCATATTAAGGAAGTTGTGAAAAAAGAAATGTAATTCGCCATTTTGTGGTAGCGGCCATCTTGGATTTAAAATTTGTCATAGTGCAAAGTATTCTACTAGTCAAGCCCTGTCGTTTGATACCCATATTGCGGTAGTAGTGAAAAAAAATATATGATTCGCTATTTTGTGGTGGCGGCCATCTTGGATTTGAAATTTGTTATAGCGTATAGTACTCTGATAGTCAAGCCCTTTCATTTGATACCCATATTGAGGTAGGTTGTGAAGAAATATTTTGTCGCCATTTTGTGGAGGCGGCCATTTTGAATATAACCAAACATAGCTAAGAACACCCGCACGGATATTAACTTTCAAATAAAAAAAACGCATCGAAATCGGCCCATACATCAGACACACACACAGACAGACAGACAGACATCGACGTCAAACTTATAACACCCCTTTTTTTGGTCGGGGGTTAAAAAAGACAGCTAGCTTAGCTTCGCTGCTCAAAGTTCCAGTCACAGACTAAGTAGAGAGATACACTGTTCCAGTCGAGTGCAGTTTTGAAGATTTCATTTTGAAAAACTTCTCAGTCTATTTAGAAGCTAAAAAATATTGTTCAAATCTTTCTGTCATAGTAGGAGATCCCTTGGAGATCCCACTATACAACGACCTTCACCGAGCTGTTTATTGGATGAAAGGTATTTTATATGTAATTTAATATGTCAACAAATATATAGCAAATAGGTTGCCTCAAAAATTATGTCCAGAATATGATTAATTAACAATTAAAATGTAAATAAAAATAAAATATAATAATAAAATTACTTATAAATATAATAAAATTTAAATATAATTTAATTTAAGGCAACCCATTTGCAATATATTTGTTGACATATTCAATTACATATAAAACACTTTTCATCCAATAAACAGCTCGGTGAAGGTCGTAGTGTAGCTGGATCTTAGACAATCATTTCTTGCGGGAGGGGAAAGTTGCAGACTAGCTCAAAGCCGCACTATTACTTTTTTTTTTAACTATAATAGGTTCGCACTTGACCACCATCTCGCCTGATGTTAAGCGATGATGAGATCTACGATGGAGCGTGCTTACCTAGAAAAAAACGATTCACTCTCGATTTGAAGACACAAAATTATTACATACAAAACATACCTGCACCGATCCATTGCCGATCATACTCACACAGCCAAATCATTAACACATAAAAAATAAAGCACCATTCACAAATCTACAAATCTAGCCCCGCCCTAAGCCACAGTATATTATCGAACTCCATGGTCCACGTAGACTTGTACTTTGACAGAGGGGAAACGCTGTGTATGCCTACTCCCTTCCGTGTTGCTCGCTGTTCCGATTGCGTTTCAGCGGCCATCTCAGATTAACTAATATCCTCAAAGAGTGGCCGTCGTAAGAAAGCAACTAAAAGTCCAGTGTCCAATGTAGTGTTTTCAATTTAAAAAATAAAACACTTCAGAAACTTCAGCTCACAGGGATTCTACCCCGTGGTCACGGGTGGCTGCTCTGGGGATGTTTTCCACTCAAGGTTTGCAGTCCTCGAAGTTATTAAGTTATTCTGTGTTATTCAGTCAGTATTTCTCTTGGAAGTGAACGCCGTTTTGGGGTTTCCGGTGGGCGCGCGTGGAAGGGCGCAATATTTTGGAGATGAGGGTGCGGCGCGTTGTCTGCTGCGTCATACATTCATCTAGCTAAATGGGCGATGAAGTCCCCCACTGACTCCATGCGTGTGTCTTGAGCAAGGACGTCGTTGCGAACATATCTTCCCGCTCACGTACACATTCTTATGGCGACGTTCTGGACTGCTTGCATTCTTTGTTTGTTTGTTTGGGAACATAGTCCATACCAAGAGGCTGCTGCGTAGGTCAGCCGTGACTGAATGTATGTCTTGTACACTCCCAACTTTGTCTTTAGCGGCAGCCTACAGACACGAGGATTGGACGTAGCAGAGCACGAGCAGCTTTAGCTTGGTTTATGGCGTGATCCACTTGGGGGCCCATTCTCAAGAAGCGGTCTATGTGGATGCCTAAGTATTTGACTGAAGTTTGCCATGTCACTTCTTGACCTCTTAGTTGTAGAGGTGGAGGTAGGCTCCTTTGGGGACTTACTGGCAGTGCGGTTGTTTTTCCCACGTTGACAGCCACTCTCTTGCTGTAGGCCATTTGGGGTGTACAATGAGTACCAGGTAGTGTTTTTAATTTAAAAAAAACAGGTTTGACTGTTGACATAATTTTTTTGACAACTGACATTTATTGGAATGTTGTGAAAATTGTGGCCTATCCGAACAAAAACATACCTACATTTTCTCGAATTACGTAAGAAATTATCGAATAGTCGCAAAAAAGATGTCCTTTTTCCTAAAACGCACCGTCGGTGCGGGGTGCAACTTAGGACGTATCGTTTTCAGCAATGGAAAACCCAGCACGATTCAGCGTGTCGCAACCAAGACCGACCAAGCGGCACCTCAGGTGGAGACACGACCCACGGTCGCCAAATTAGACCCTCTCCAAAAAGCGCAATTAGTGGACTTCGGCAAATATGTCGCCGACTGTATGCCTAAATACGTACAGAAGGTGCAAATCACATCGGGCAATGAATTAGAAGTGTTGGTCCCGACAGAAGGCGTGATCCCAGTTCTGCAGTTTTTAAAAGATCACCATAGCGCGCAGTTCGCGAACCTCATAGATATCGCTGGTATGGACGTGCCATCGCGGCCGCACCGGTTCGAGCTCATCTACAACCTGCTGTCGCTGCGGTATAACGCGCGCATTCGCGTGAAGACGTACACTGACGAGCTCACGCCGGTGGACTCCGCGTGCGAGGTGTTCAAGGCCGCCAACTGGTACGAGCGGGAAATCTGGGACATGTACGGTGTCTTCTTTGCTAACCATCCTGATCTGAGAAGAATTCTGACAGATTATGGATTTGAGGGGCATCCCTTCAGAAAAGATTTCCCTCTGAGTGGGTATGTTGAAGTTCGTTATGATGATGAGCAGAAACGTGTTGTGGTAGAGCCACTGGAATTGGCTCAGGAGTTCAGGAGGTTCGAGCTGGCTGCTCCCTGGGAGCAGTTCCCCAACTTTCGCGGAAACCCTGCTGAGGAAGTAGTTAATGCAGGAGAGGAGAAGAAACCTGAATAGATGTACCATAGCCAATATTTATATCATATTGCTTGTAAATAAAATTGTTGAAAGTAGCAAGTGACTTACAAGTACTATTTAACTGTTTGTCCCACAAAATATCTAATCTGACATACAACAGTGATAAACACATGGTGGATAAACACAATTACAAAAACTCAGTTAGTTAGTTTGACGGGCCTTTTATCACACTCAGGCTAGGAACTCATGGAGTGGTTTCCGCGGCCACGCGAATGCGCGGGCGCGGACCGCTAGGGGCGACGGTTTTATTTCAAAACTCACGACACTGCTGATATTCGCGGTTTCGCAGCCGCCGCGGGTGAGATTATCGCCCGCGAACGTGGCGGGTGACGGGCGGGCGGCGACCGCGCGGGAGCCGCGTAGCAGCCGCGTGCGTAAACCGCCTTTTTGGTTTCAATTTTTACATACAAATCTACATTCTACAGAAACAGGTCCGTAGTTTGAAACCTCTCCATAAGTTCTTAGCCTTAGCCTATCAATGAGGCCATTGTACGTGGTTCATACTTCCCTTCTACTTCAACCAAGCATATTCAGGTTATTAAAAAAACCCATATTTTCATCACATTACATCATTAATAAGTTCCACACTAAGTTTATTTTGTTGTACACAAGTTTAAGTGATTAATTATTACCTGTCCAAAATCTAGAGAAAGTTATCTATAAGTACAGACAGTATTGAAACACAAATAAGCATATTTCATAGTTTATTACTTGGTTATTATACTACACAGTAATACCTCAAAACCAGACTTCTAGTAACCATAGAAACTGTTCATGTGTTTGTGGTCTACCTTTACTGATAAGTTGTAGCCAGGTTTTTGTTGTTACCAATAAACACTGATACTGAAAATATGATCTATATGAATTGCATATAACTATTAGTACCCTTGTTATCCCAAAAGGTATTTTGTCATAAAAAGTAGCCAATGTATGAGCTTTATTAATTTTTTAATGTACAGTTTCATTTCAATCTATTTCAGTAGGTTTGCAAAAGAGTAACATCCTCATGACCTTCCATGTTTATAATATAAGGATGGCTTGAAGTATATTTGCAATATGGTTTGAAAAATATTCCAATTAGTGGCATTTTCATTCTTGACTGGTGTAGTTATCAGGATCAAGTTGTCATCGGTGTCAGTATTCTATTAAAGCAGAACTGCAGATACTGGTATTACTGGAAGCGGCACCAGCTCTGAAGGTGTATTGTTATTCAAGATGGGGGTGATGTGTCCTGTATTGTTTGGTTGAGGTGTATTGCCATCTTCGCTGCCAGTGTTCCATGAGTCAGTATCACAGTGATGGTCTGGGTTGCTGGCACAGAGGTTCCAGCAGGTCTCCGGCAGCAGCGGTGCAGCTTGAAGTGGATTAGAGTTGGATGATATTGCTGCAGAAATACCAGCAGAAGGTGCACTTAAAATTCATAAGTACCATAATTATGATGTGTCCTGTATTAATATTTTTGTATTGTATTGGTATGTTAGCTCGACGTGTGTTGCCATCTCTGCTGGCAGTGTTGTCAGAGCCAGAACCAGAGTGGGGGTTACTGGTAGGTCTCCGGTGGTCTACCGGCGGTAGCGGTACCGCTTGAAGTGGAACCACAGCTGGAAGATGTTGTTGTGGAAGTGGCAGCGGAAGCCGCGCTTGTAGGAGTACTCCCACTCGCGGTTCACGATCTTGAACGCGATGTCCTCGTAGGGCGGCCCGGCGTGGAACCGCAGCACGGCGAAGTCGGGGTTGTCGCCGCACGCTTTCTGCAATCACACGGATGTTGCCAAATAACTCCTGGTTGATGTGACACTATCTGCAGTAGAGCATATGAAGTAACATCGACCTTCACCTATCTGTTTAATGGGTCAAAAGTTATTATATATGTGTGCTTACAGATGGAGTCCATTTTTTTTGCTTATCAGTATAAATTTAAACTAGGGATTTCTTAATTTTTATTAATTATACCTTAGTCAGTATATTTTCAAACACCCCATTTTTTTATACAATTTTTTTTATCTAATAAATCATTTATTTTAAATATTATTTTCATCCAACAAACAGGTGAAGACTGATGATGTTACTTCAGATCTTAGACTACTAGCCCCAAACTAAACAAAGTTTATGAATTGTTTTTTCTGAGATCGTCGTCGCGAACATCAGGCGAAAAGATAAGCGACGATCGACGATACTATACGAAAAATCTAAGAACTGCATGTTTCCAGTCTAAGGGTTTTCGGTCTTTGAAATTTTTTAACATTTTTCTTCCTTTGGCCTGTGACTGAAACAGGTTTTATCCTCTTTATAACTGGTCCATGCAATAAGTACAAAATATTTTTGATTTAGACCTAACCCAGTTACATTTATATAAACCATAATAATTAATATAGTATGGCTTTTAATACCAAGAATAGATGACTCAAAAAAATGTCTACATTCAATTTAATATTTTTAAATTCAGTGCTACATGTTTTGTTGTAATAATATTTGTGGAAGTGATCTAATGGCAACACTCAGACAATAAGAAGGTAGAGTTACCAGCGTGAACTCGGGCGTAGAGTTCTTGTCGATGAGGTCCGGGTAGAATATGTTGAACTTGTAGCCCTGCACGATCTTGGGCGGCGGGTTGTCCATGTCGTAGTGGGTCTGGTTGTACTTGTTCCACTCGAAGCCCGTGTGCACTCTGCAATCAAACGATATGTTACATTTACAAACTGTCAATACTAGTCCGTCGTCGTAGATCCGTTGGACACTCTGACGTGATGAGCAACAAATGTCCAAAGTTTCAAAACACCAGGTCCTAGCGAGAAGACTCTATCCTATATCTCTTGTTGTCTTTTTTTGAACATGGTTAAATCGTAGAAATTGAACACCTATATTCATTAGCCTTCTTAGAGTTCAGAAAAGAAACACGCAAGCTATATATTATACAGCTGCCACTGTTTTACCTAGTTAGTTTGATGAGGCTTTTCCGCACTCAGCCTCTTAATTGGGCCCTTGTGTATGGCTCACACCCTTTTTACTGCAACCATCTAAGGCCATCCCAGAAGCCAAGGATCCTATTCAGGTTGTAATATATTCTGAGATAGATGCTGGAAATGAGGAATTCTGCCCGTTGATCTGCCACAATATTTCATTCCATAAGCACATACATGGGTGTGGAGTTTCTTCTTCCTCTATGGTCCCCGGTTACCTGTTGAAGTATCTGGACTTCCCCGGCTACCTGTGAAGTGTCTGGAGGTCTCTGGTTACCTGTTGAAATATCTGGAGATCCCCGGTTACCTGTTAAAGTATCTGGGCTTCCCCGGTTACCTGTTAAAGTATCTGTGCATCCCTGGTTACCTGTTAAAGTATCTGTGCATCCCCGGTTACCTGTTAAAGTATCTGTGCATCCCCAGTTACCTGTTAAAGTATCTGTGTATCCCCGGTTACCTGTTAAAGTATCTGTGCTTCCCCGGTTACCTGTTGAAGTATCGTGGTTTGCGCGGGCGGTACTTGTCCGCCCACAGGCAGGGCTGGTCCGGCAGCGCGTGCTCCACGCTGAACTGCGCCTCGGCCGCGCTCGCGCCCATCGCCAGCCGCGCCGCCTGCTCCAGCGCCGCGCCCGACGCCGCGGCGCCCGGCCCGGTGCTCGAACCCTGCACACACAACATGAAAATGTGTTTCACACACAGATAGACTAACACATACTTTAGTAAATTTTCAAATCTATTAGGTATATATCCATACTAATATTATAAATGCGAAAGTAACTCTGTCTGTCTGTCTGTCCGTCTTTACCGCCTAAACCAACCAACAGATTTTGATGAAATTTGATACATAGATAGAATAGATCCCGAGAAAGGACATAGGCTACTTTTTGTTTCGAAAAAAGGGTTGAAAGGGTTAAAATAAGGGATGAAAGTTTATATGGAAAACTTCGTCATTGTTGAAGAACTATGAAACTTTACGTCTAGATACTTAACACGAAACCATAAAATGTATGTTTTAGCAGTTTTGTAGTTTCGAACTGTACCTTGGTGGAATTGGTGAAAGTCTGGAAGTTCAATATTATTGAAGATAAAACCATGAAACTGTGTATCTAGACACTTGAAATGGAGTCGATAAACGTTTGTTCCACCAATTTTATAATTTCTAACTATACGGGGATACTTATATAACCGCTTGCTTGATACACTGGCCGCTTTTCGCGTTTTACAAATTTGGCGGGAAAACGGGTGTCAGGTTACATAAGTGCGGTGTTTATGTTTCGGCATATGAAGTGCTGCCTTACTTTTACCCGTTTGAGCCATTTACTCTCAACAACGTTTCAAGACGCTTCTAGCGGTATCATTTATTTATAATTAATGTACTTAACCCTCCGCCCGTCGCGTGGGGTCTTTGAAAGCCTAGGTGTTAGAAATACATAAAATTCATATGTTTAAAATGATGCCCGCGTTTCTATACTTTAGGTACCCTCCGAAGTTGAATTATAGTCGGCGTGTATAGCAGCTAATTTCAGCTCGCGTACCTGCGTAGTGAGATATGGACGTGTTTTCAGCGCCCGGGCTGTGAAAGACCCCACGCGACGACCCGCGTAAGTAAAACTGAATTCATAATTTTATGTTTGATTTCTTTTTTAACATGTATTTTATTTATTTTTCTATTGTTTTAGAACAACACTTACTTCTAAAATCGGTGAAGAATAACAACAACGTATATTGCGTTGGTTAGAAGAAGAATGTGATGACATTTACAGTGGCGACAAATAAATATTGGTGGTGGACAATTCACACACAATACCATCTGACCCCAAACTAAGCAAAGGTTGTATTATGGCAGATAACTGATATAATACGTATATAATTGTAAATACATACTTATTATGTATAGTGTTGGAGGGTTAAAACCTTATTGCTAATCCTGGCTGACTTCAATTTATTGAAATGACTGACATTGTGTTCGGTTTTTTAGTTAAGAAAAAATGTTTTTATGTCATGTCTTGTGCTTAATAAATTCTTATATTTTACACCAAATATGTGTTTAAACATGATTTATAATAGGTTATGGTCCAGCAAAAATAGTGCAACGTTATTGTAAATATGTCGGAAACGAAAATCATAGTTTTCACATGAAAATTACGCGGACGTGAAAATTACGTCGAGTGGAAATTTGTTATGAAAAATGCATTGATTCACGACAATTTATGGATCTGTATAAGCGGTTACGGTAAGGATGACAAAACAACGTCCGAAGTGAAAAATCGACGTGACGAAATTGCAAAATCTAAAATTTGCTTGAGCGTTGAAAAGTCATGTTTTCACATTTGATGTCAGCGGATACGGCGAAAGACGCCTGGAATGCACTGGAACGTGCATATGATGATAAAGGACTCGGTTCAAGAGTGAGAACTCTTCAGAACTTGTGCGCTGTCAAACTGGAGAACTATTCTAGCATGGAAGCTTACGTCAATGAAGTATTGTCATTAGCGCAGCAATTGGCGAATATGAACAAACCTGTTGATGACGAGTTTCTTGGTGCGTTGATGCTCAAAGGTTTACCGACAGAGTACGAGCCCATGATCATGGCACTAGAGCATTCGGGAGCTGTCATTACTGCTGATCTAGTCAAATCGAAACTGCTACAGGATCAACGTTGGACTACTCGTGAAGATTCGAGTGAGTGCTTGTATTCTACAAGAAAAGGCGCTAGTACGAGTGACTCCTGGACGAGAAAAGCGCAGCAGCACAAGGATGAGTCAAAAGCGAAGGATAATTCCGCTAGAAAGAGAGAACCGTGGTGCTGGAAGTGCAGACAGAAAGGACATCTGAAGAAAGACTGCCGGAACGCGAAGGTTTCTTCAGGAAACTGTGTCTTATCAGCATATAGTACTGGAACTGACTCGGAATCTTCGTGGTACATAGACTCGGGGGCTACAAATAACGTGACTGGCAGGCGTGATTTGATGACAGACTTCAAATCGCGAGATGGTCACGTCACCATTGCTAGTGGAGATAAACTGCGGTGTACAGGTATAGGTACTGTTAAGTTGTCGGATAGCGCGACGTTAACTGATGTGTTGTATATACCTAAGCTGTGTGTGAATCTCATATCTGTTTCGCAATTGATTAAGAATGGTTGTATTGTTAATTTTGATACTACTGGTTGTACAATTTCTAAGCTGGGCGATGTTTTGATTAAGGCAAATGACGTTGGAGGGGCTTACAGACTTCAGACCTGCAGTCTACGGGCGAATCTTACTATTAGCACTGCAACTTGGCATCAAAGACTTGGCCATTTAAGCGCCAACAATATGAAGCTTTTGAGGCAGGGACTTGCTAATGATATTAGTTTTCAGGACGACCCTTGTAAAGACGTTGCCTGTGAAGTTTGTTTAAAGGAAAGCAAGCTCGGTTTCCTTTTCCCAGCAATCCTGAGAAGTCTGTGGCTGTAAAGCGGTTGGATTTAATCCATACCGATTTGTGTGGTCCGTTGCCGGTGAATTCGCTTGGAGGCAAGAGGTATATCCTGGCATTCTTGGATGATCATTCGAGGAAGGTGTTCGTGTATTTTCTGAAGCGTAAAAGCGAGGTGAGTGAATACACGAAAAACTTTATTAAACTAGTCGAAACTCAGACTGGTGACAAAGTTAAAGTTTTGAGGTCGGACAATGGGACCGAGTATGTGAACAGAGACCTTGAAGGTTTTTTGAAAGGTAAGGGGATAGTCCATCAGGTAACTGTGCCTTACAGCCCTCAACAGAACGGTTGTGCGGAAAGGCTAAACAGGACCCTCCTAGAAAAAGTAAGGTGCCTCTTGTATACTTCGAACCTAGACCACAAGTTTTGGGCAGAAGCTGCCTGTACTGCTGCACATTTAATAAATGTGTCACCTTCGAAAAGGCTCTCAGGGCAAACTCCTGAGGAAGCCTGGACAGGTAAGAAGGTTAGCTTGAAACACTTACGTGTATTTGGCTGCGAAGCTTATGCTCACGTTGATAAAGTGAAGCGGAATAAGCTTGAACCAAAAAGCAAGCGTTGTATATTTCTTGGCTATGACGGTAATGGATATAGGCTCTACGATTCGGCGAAAAATATAGTTTTTCGTAGTCGTGATGTTGTTTTTAACGAAACAATTTTTCCAGGTGTCAAGAGTAAACGGCCCGTGGAGATCTTCTTTCCGACTAGTGATGACGGAGATACCGTTGATGATGAGGATGTTCGTGATCAGTCTGGGACTGAGCTTGAGGTGGAGATGCCATCACTACCAACTGTAGAGGCTGAGGTTGAGGCGGAGAGACCGGTAGCGCCTGAAGTGTGGTTTGAGGCTGTCGAGCAGGTGCCGAGTTCATCTACTGATACAACCAGAATGCCACGGAAGCCACCATCTGACGGACCAGCCTATAATTTACGGCCGAGAGTACCGAGGACGATGTCTGCGCTCGAGACAGAGTTGAGTGAGCCGACGAATGTCAAGGAAGCTTTGCAATCGAGTGATAGTAAGCTTTGGCGGCAAGCTATGCAAGATGAGATTGATTCGTTCAATAAGCATGAGGCTTGGGAGCTAGTTGACAGACCGGCAGACAAGAATATTGTCAAGAATCGATGGTTGTTTAAAATCAAACGTGACGCCAATGGCAAAGTGGCGTGTTATAGAGCGCGATTGGTTGCAAAGGGTTTTACCCAAAAGTTCGGAATTGACTACATGGATACTTTTTCTCCGGTTGTGCGACATAGTTCGTTGAGAATGCTGTTGTCTCTTGCGGTTGAATTAGATCTGAAGATTGATCACCTTGACGTCAAGACTGCTTTTCTGAATGGCAATTTGAGTGAAGAAATTTATATGTCACAGCCTGAAGGTTTCGTCAAGCAAGGCAATGAGCATATGGTCTACAGACTCAAGAAAGCCGTGTACGGGTTAAAACAGGCGTCACGTGCCTGGTACGATAAGGTAAAGGAAGTTTTATTCGCAGAGAGAATTTCACGCAGAGCAAGTATGAGAGCTGTATCTTCAGTCGCCGAGTGGGTAAGCGAACTATTATTATTGCTCTCTATGTAGACGATTTTTTGTTTTTTACGACTGTGACGAGCTTGCTGATAAACTAAAACGTCACTGAAGTCTCACTTCACAATTAAAGATTTAGGTGAGGTTAAACATTTGCTAGGCATCAAAGTACAGCGCACTAGTCGTGAGTTGAAGCTGAGTCAGAAAACCTATATTGAAAAGCTTCTTGAACGTTTCGGTATGAGTGACTGTAAAGTTGCTAAGACGCCCTTAGATGTAGGTCTGAAGTTTTCTGATAGCGCCAGCCACGAGAGTAGACTACCGTATCAGGAGCTGATAGGATGTTTATTGTATATAGCTGTGACCTCAAGACCTGACATTTCATTTGCTGCATGTTTCTTAAGTCAGTTTAATACTTGCTACACAGCGGAACACTTTGCAGCGGCCAAACGTGTATTGCGATATTTAAAAGGCACAATGAATTTAGGTCTTGTGTACAGAAAAAGTGATGAACATGATAAATTTCATGTTTATGGATTTACTGACGCCGATTGGGCTAACGGGCGGACCGTAAATCTTACACGGGGTATATTTATAAGCTAGGTAGGAATGTTATTTCCTGGGGTTGTTATAAGCAATCGTGTATCGCACTTTCGTCTACCGAGGCGGAGTATATAGCTTTATCTGAAGCTGCCAAAGAGGCGGTATACGTCCGTGCGGTTCTTGCTGAGTTGATAGGTCAATGTCACACTGTAACCCTGTATAGTGATAATCAGTCTGCGGCGAAGCTGGCTAGTAACCCAGTGTTCCATAAGCGAACAAAACATGTGGACATTAGATATCACTATATTCGTGAAGCTGTTGAGAATAGGGTGCTAGAACTGATGTACATGCCAACAGAGCAGATGACTGCTGATGTGCTCACGAAGGCACTGCCTAGCTGTAAGCACTTGTCGTTTGTACGAGATATGCTTGAAGTCCTCCAGGATTAAGAGGGCGTGTTGGAGGGTTAAAACCTTATTGCTAATCCTGGCTGACTTCAATTTATTGAAATGACTGACATTGTGTTCGGTTTTTTAGTTAAGAAAAAATGTTTTTATGTCATGTCTTGTGCTTAATAAATTCTTATATTTTACACCAAATATGTGTTTAAATATGATTTATAATATATAGAAACACCCAGATACAGTAAAAATATTTGAATTCATTACACAAATATTTGCACTGAGTGAATCGAACCCACGAACTTCGGCTTCGCAGGAAGGTTACTACCCACTAAGCCACAAGGACAGTCCTAAAGAGGAAGAACAAGAAGAAGATGTAACATGCCCAGATGAAAGGAGTGACCAAAATACGGATTCAGAGCAAGAATGCGAAGATTTTGTTCTATACTACTATAAGGTGATTCATAACCTCCGCTTCAAGATATACAACCTGATGGATGCGCATCTATCCCAATGAGGCAGTACTTCATTCATTGTCCGAGGCAAATCGATAGAAAATTCAAATCTATCTGCCACTATGTAAGGGTAACATATGCCCAACACATACTAAAGTGGTATGTACTGACTGTGTTGAAACGGAAAATTAGTCCGAATTAGTTTGGCAAAAGTTTATATTTTTTTTGGGTATTGCGATTCAATATTACTATAATAAAGTGTTTTGATTCAATGCAATCTCATATAGATATAATAAAAATGAAAGTTTAGTTATATTGTAAGAAAAAAAAGTTTTTTTTGTGATATGATACAATTTATGTACCTAATTATAGATTAGTAAATTAAAGCAGTAAATAAATTAATTTATTTGATTTACTTTTTGTGTTTTATTGTTATTGAAACACTTAATAATAAACCATTAAGATAAGTTCAAAGATACAAGTTATAAGAGGTTTTATAGGCGGTTGATCTTCGAGGTTTTCAGGGACCCCACGCGACGAACCGCGTTATTAAAAACCGCGCGACGGGCGGAGGGTTAAATAAATTCAAGAGGGCCGCCGCTACAAAATGGCGGATAATTTGTTTTATTAATCCCATCAATATGGGTATCAAATGAAAGGGCTCAACAAGCAGAATACAATATACTATAAAAAATTGAAATCCAAGATGGCAGCCGCTACAAAATGGCGGATAACGTAGGTTTTATCAATCCCATCAACATGGGTATCAAACGAAAGGGCTCAACAAGCAGAATACAATATACTATAAAAAATTGAAATCCAAGATGGCGGCCGCTACAAAATGGCGGATAACATAGGTTTTATCAATCCCATCAATATGGGTATCAAATGAAAGTGCTCAACCAGTAGAATACAATGTACTATATAAAATTAAAATCCAAGATGGCGGCCTCTACACAATGGCGGATAACTTAGGTTTTATCAATCCCATCAACATGGGTATCAAATAAAAGGGCTTGACAAGAAGAATACAGTGCACTATACAACCTCAATATTTAAGATGGGTGCAGCCACTAAATGGCGTATCAGACAGAATTTTTTGATAGTCGACGAGATTTCCATGGTGTCTTATCAAATGTTATGCATGATGGTCGCTCGATTAAGGCAAATTAAGAACTGCGAAAATGAGTTTTTTTGGAGGAGTAAACGTATTACTTTTCAGTAATCTTTTACAACTGCCTCCTATAAAATGATCAGGAACACCTGTTTTCAATTCTAATATGAAATTATATATTTGAAAGTAACTCTCTCTGTCCGTTACCGTCTAACGCCTAAGCCACTTAAAGAGTTTGTTACAATTTGGTGCACAGATAGACTAGACTTAGGAAAGGACAACGGCGACTTTTTATCACAGAAAATGAGTTGAAAAGAGTGAAATGAGGAGTAAAAGTGTGCATGGAAGGATCTTTGCACTCTTTGTATGCTATTTTAACCGACTTCTAAAAGGAAAAGGTTGTCAATCCAGTTGTATTTCCAATTGTGAATCAATTTAGATGGTTATTTTTTGGTTGGTAGATTATAGTTCAGAGGTGGTCATATAAATTTTATCGAAATCAGTGCGGCGGTTTTTTTGAAATATGAACAACAAACTAAAATTTGCGTTCATGTAATCAGACGATATATCTACTAATATCTACTAATAGACTCTAATAAAATTTGGTGGACCGTCCCAATATGATTTTAAATTAAAGTCTGTTTTTGATTAATTTTTTGAGAACATAGTTTTTTTGTAATTTGTCGTATAAATTATACATTTATTAATAAATATAAAACTTTGACTTAGACCGACTTTGATTAGGAAACGTGAATTTGTATGGTAGTAGACATACGAGTAGGTACTGCCTCAATTACTTTAGTAAATATGTGGCGCGGACGAAGTCGCGGGTAAAAGCTAGTATATATATATCAAATGTATTAGGTGTGTGAGGGTAGTTACGGCGGCGGCGGTGGCGGCGGCGTGGTCCCGCGCGGCGTTGCCGGCGTGCGCGCGGTCGCGCAGGTAGGCGCGGCGCTGCGCGTCGTCGGCGGGCTCGGTGAGCAGCGTGCCGGGCTCCAGCGCGGCCGGCGCCAGCAGCGCGGGCGAGTAGCGCCCCGCGCGGTACAGCGCCTCGCACGCCGCCTCCTCCGCCTCGGCCGAGCCCTCCGACCCGGACCCGCCGCCCTCCGACTCCGCTCCCGCCTCCGCCTCCGCTCCCGCCTCTGCCTCCGCCTCCGCCTCGGCCTCCGACCCGGATGCGTCCGAGCGAGGCCCCTCCTCCGCGCGCGACGGCGGCTCCGCCCTGCAATACACAGGCTTCAGTACACCCCGCTCTCGCAAACTCCTGACCTCTGCAGCACAATGTACACTCTGCCTCCACACTACCCCAACTTGTTTCCCGATTCGACTTCAGTGTCTTTAAACAGATTCTTCATATGAGCATACCAGACAGTGATACGTTAACTGGGATGTTAATAGTTAGATGGGAGGGAATAAATAGTTAGATACATGGGAGGGAAGAAATAGATGCAAGTGAGAGAAGAAATTTTGGTATTAAAATTAACGTGGTTGTTACACATATTTAATTGGATAACGGGACACTCACGTATATACGGTCGTTCAATCCGACTCGAGTTTCGGCCGCGTCCGGCGGCCTTTTTCAAGGCGAGTGCACACGCGCGGTGGCTGCCCGTTTGGCACTGCAGTCCCGTTATCCAATTAAATATGAGAGAAGGAATAGTTAGATGCACGGGATGGAAGGAATAGTTAGATGCACGGGATGGAAGGAATAGTTAGATGCACGGGATGGAAGGAATAGTTAGATGCACGGGATGGAAGGAATAGTTAGATGCACGGGATGGAAGGAATAGTTAGATGCACGGGATGGAAGGAATAGTTAGATGCACGGGATGGAAGGAATAGTTAGATGCACGGGATGGAAGGAATAGTTAGATGCACGGGATGGAAGGAATAGTTAGATGCAGGATGGAAGGAATAGTTAGATGCACGGGATGGAAGGAATAGTTAGATGGGATGGAAGGAATAGTTAGATGCACGGGATGGAAGGAATAGTTAGATGCACGGGATGGAAGGAATAGTTAGATGCACGGGAGGGGTTCTCGCACACTCACTTGCCGGCGCTGACGCCCTGCTCCTGCTTGAGCAGCTGCAGCTTGCGGCGCAGGTTGAGCTGGTGCCGCTCCCGCAGGCGCGCGCGCGCCATGTGCGCTGCAACAACGCGCGCGTCAGACCGCGGCCTCCACTACTCATCAACTGAACACAAAGCTGTTCCAACTGTACGGGTGACCGCCGCGCAGGGACATGGCGGGGGTCGGACTCGACACCGTGGACATGATGCCCTTACCGACTTTGCTGGTTCGCCTCACTAGGGGCGTCTGATCCCCCGCATTTGGCTCTAGTGACGCGCCGGAAGCCAGCGGCGCGTCACCTCCTCGAGTAGGCTTAAAGGCTTAGAGGGATATGTGGTAGCATAACAATTTTTGTACTAATTTAAGTAGGCATAACGTTTTTAGGACTAATGATAATTTACCATAACAACTAAACGCATTAATAGTTAAAGGAAATGCCCCAATGCATCAGCATGGTGGCGATGGTATGATGAAATCGCGTTACCTTTGAGTTGCGACAGCAGGCTCTCCCAGTAGCCGACGTCGACGCCGTCGTGCCGCGCGCTGATCTTCTGCTCGATCTGCGCGCGCAGCGCCTCCAGCTGCGCGCCCGTCTTGCCCTTGAAGATCTGCAACGACGCGGACACTGCAGTGAACACTCATCCAGTGCAGCAAACACTCATACACTGCAGCGAACACTCAAACACTGCAGCGAACACTCATACACTGCCGCGAACACCCAAACACTGCAGCGAATACTCATGCACTGCAGCAAACACTCATACACTGCAGCGAACACTCAAACACTGCAGCGAACACTCATATACTGCAGCGAACACTCAAACACTGCAGCAAACACTCATACAGCGGTACCCGGCTCTGTTACTGTGTAGTGGACGTGCATTCCTATTCCTAGTCAGCGATAAAAGATGATGATGGTGGGTACAGTTAGGAAAGAGGTGCACGCAGTCCCCCCGTGCCGTCAGTCCCGGCCGGCGCGCGGTGCACGCAGTCCCCACACATCCTCGGCCACGGCGCGGTGCACGCAGTCCCGTACCGGCGTCACATCCTCCCACGGCGCGGTGCACGCAGTCCCCCCGTACCTGCGTCACATCCTCGGCCACGGCGCGGTGCACGCAGTCCCCCCAGCACCTGCGTCACCTCCTCGGCCACGGCGCGGTGCACGCAGTCCCCCCCCCCTGTACCTACCTCGTCACATCCTCGGCCACGGCGCGGTGCACGCAGTCCCCGGCGTACCTGCGTCACATCCTCGGCCACGGCGCGGTGCACGCAGTCCCCCTGCGTACCTGCGTCACATCCTCGGCCACGGCGCGGCACGCACGCAGTCCCCCGTACCCCCCTGTACCTGCGTGCGTCACATCCTCGGCCACGGCGCGGTGCACCCCCCGCCACCTGCGTCCATCCTCCCACGGCGCGGTACCAGTCCCCCAATACCTGCGTCACATCCTCGGCCACGGCGCGGTGCACGCAGTCCCCCCGTACCTGCGTCACATCCTCGGCCACGGCGCGGTGCACGCAGTCCCCCGTACCTCACATCTCCCCCCCGTACCTGCGCCACGGCGCGCGGTGCACGCAGTCCCCCGTACCTGCGTCACATCCTCGGCCACGGCGTACATCCCCCCCCCGTACCTGCGTGCGTCACATCCTCGGCCACGGCGCGTCGCCACGTGGTGCACGCAGTCCCCCGTACCTGCGTCACATCCTCGGCCACGGCGCGGTGCACGCAGTCCCCCCGTACCTGCGTCACATCCTCGGCCACGGCGCGGTGCACGCAGTCCCCCGTACCTGCGTCACATCCTCGGCCACGGCGCGGTGCACGCAGTCCCCCCGTACCTGCGTCACATCCTCGGCCGGCGCGCGTTGCACGCACCCCGCGGGCCACGGCGCGGTGCACGCAGTCCCCCGTACCTGCGTCACATCCTCGGCCACGGCGCGGTGCACGCAGTCCCCCGTACCTGCGTCACATCCTCGGCCACGGCGCGGTGCACGCAGTCCCCCCTGGTACCTGCGTCACATCCTCGGCCACGGCGCGGTGCACGCAGTCCCCCCGTACCTGCGTCACATCTCGGCCACGGCGCGGTGCACGCAGTCCCCCGTACCTGCGTCCCATCCTCGGCCGCGCGCCACGGCGCGGTGCACGCAGTCCCCCGTACCTGCGTCACATCCTCGGCCACGGCGCGGTGCACGCAGTCCCCCCGCACCTACCTGCGTCACATCCTCGGCCACGGCGCGGTGCACGCAGTCCCCCGGCGTCACATCCTCGGTGCACGCAGTCCCCCGTACCTGCGTCACATCCTCGGCCACGGCGCGGTGCACGCAGTCCCCCGTACCCCCCGTACCTGCGTCACATCCTCGGCCACGGCGCGGTGCACGCAGTCCCCGTACCTGCGTCACATCCTCGGCCACGGCGCGGTGCACGGCCCCCGTACCTGGTCGGCCACGGCGCGGTGCACGCAGTCCCCCGTCCCTGCCACGGCGCGGTCACATCCTCGGCCACGGCGCGGTGCACGCAGTCCCCCCGTACCTGCGTCACATCCTCGGCCACGGCGCGGTGCACGCAGTCCCCCCCGTACCTGCGTCACATCCTCGGCCACGGCGCGGTGCACGCAGTCCCCCCGTACCTGCCACATCCTCGGCCACGGCGCGGTGCACGCAGTCCCCCCTCGTACCTGCGTCACATCCTCGGCCACGGCGCGGTGCACGTCCCCCGTACCTGCGTCATCCTCCTGGCCACGGCGGCCACGGCGCGGTGCACGCAGTCCCCCGTACCTGCGTCACATCCTCGGCCACGGCGCGGTGCACGCAGCCCCCTCCCGTACCTGCGTCACATCCTCGGCCACGGCGCGGTGCACGCAGTCCCCCCCGTACCTGCGTCACATCCTCGGCCACGGCGCGGTGCACGCAGTCCCGGCGCGCGGCGGGCGCGGCCAGGCGCCGCAGCTTGCCGAGCTCGTCCAGCACGATGGTCTCCACGTCCTCCCAGTACGACACGTTCGCGTTGTTCTCCAGCTCTTTGTACACCTGACACACACACACACACATTACGTCATCTTCAACAACCTCATTCAAATAAATAGTACTCTGTCTATGCATTGTATGGTGAGGGTTGAAGATCCAGGTGTGAGGAGTGCCTTGATGTTCAGCCGTAGTGGAGCTCTGGGTCTCTGCGCATCAGAATTTGGTTGGAAAAGATCCCATAATTGTTTTCCTTTTCCACTCCCAATTCAATATACATATACGATATACGTGAAGAAATAACCCAAATGACAAATAAAAAGAAAGTACCTTGATGTCCTCCAGCAGATCCTCCAGGTCCTGCGCCTGCAGCCCGTTGAGGTAGGTGTAGGGCTCGTGCATCTCCAGCGCGTCCACGCACTCCTCGGAGCTCACGTACCACGCCAGCAGGTCGATCGGCTTCGCTGCAGCACACACCGCACGTCATCATGCTGGCAGGGGAATCGTCCTAGTGGGATCCTCTCCCTACGTGAATACCCCTGTGGGCTACGATAGCTGCAGCCAGCATCTTTGCGTCTTACTAGTCCACTATATTCAAGTTCGTGTCAAAATGAAACAAACGGAAATCCCAATGAGAGATACAATTCTAGGAAGTGATTCTCTTGTCTCTGTCATTCCAAACAGATAAGACAAAGACCGAGAGGTCAGATTCCTTGGCAGATCAATCTGACCGGGTTCAAAATCAATAGGCTGTTTTATATTATTCATATATAAGACACTAAATTATATATCTCGGTGTCAACTGTGTACTACCCACTATCGTATTTCCACTAAAAAATATAGGAAGAAATTGCACCCGTTACTTTGCCAAGGTAACATAGCAGACCTTTAAAATACAACCACATAAAAGCTAAATAGTCAATTAAATTCTTTACACAATGAAAATATATAACCCACTCCTAAATGTGATTAAATGTGGTATTTTGAAGACCACTGATCGAGATCATGACCAGAATAGGTTGTAGTATGAATATATTTTCTTGAATGGTATGAACGGTTTGTCAGGCGTCAGGTGGCAGGCGGCAGAGACCAGAGGGTCTACAGCCTAACTAAATATTAATATAAATATTGGTGAACAATTCACATACAACTCCATCTGACCCCAAACTAAGCATGCGGTTGTTGCAATCTCACGGCACACGGGGGGGGGCCTTCACATTCTACGCTGACGATACCGACGACGTCATCGGCCGGTTCGTGCGGCGAGCGTTGGCTGCATCACCGAAAACCATCCGAGATTTCAACCTACAGATGGCCATCAGGAACAGAAATGCGGCCGTTGTGGAGGCTCTGGGCCGGGAGGAGGCAGCTTAGGCAAATAGCAAAAGGCAATTAGGCAAACACTCGATTACTAGCGGAATCCCAACCGGTAGTGATCGGCTCTACAGACGAGCACTAGAATTAGATTTTAAATTCAACCCAACTCCCCCCTATTTTCCTCTTCTTCTCCTTATCCAAGAAATGTGTAAAAAAATATATAATTGTATTGACAAAGATCACGAACCCCGGAGTCTGTGGAGTGGCTAATTTAAATTAAAAAAAAAGACCCCAAACTAAGCAAAGCTTGTAAGATGGCAGCCAGATAGCTGATATATAACTAAAACTGTCTTAGCTTTGATCTTGCTCTCTTTTTTTTTCGCTTAAATTTATAGGAACAGAAATAGCAAAGCCAAAATCGATTGAGTTAGGGTACCTCTGCCGTCGCGGATCCGGATCTGCGAGCGCAGGCGCGCCTGCTGCAGATGGAAGGCGTCCTCCTGGCGCGCCCAGCTGCTGAACTGGTGCGCCTCGCGCGCGCGCGCCGCCGCCGCCGCCTCCGCCTCGCGCGCCGCGCGCTCCGCCTCGCGCTCCAGGCGCCGCTGCTTCACCTGCGCCCGCGCACACAGACTTCAAATACTTCCACGCCATATGACACAACGGGTAGAACGCATTGATGGGTGACGAGAATGCTCGACGAAGTTTGCCAAACGGTGCTCGGGGCCCAACAGGATTCTTCTCATGGGCAGATATTATAAAAAATATGAAACTTTGGATATTTGGATGTCTGTTGGTCAATCAAGTTGTAACGGCTGAACGGATAGAGATGGAATTCGGAACTTAGATAGAAAATTACGAGAATGTGGAGTAGGGAGGTAAAACTTCGGGGTTGTTGCTAATAGTTAACAATTTTTAACCGATTTTTTTGTAAATATTTATTTATTTTTATTTATAAGTAGATACCGTTATAATAGAGCTACCTTTTCATTGATCGAGCTAAAGAGACTGACGGCCGATACCGCTTTCCACCAGCCTTACATACGGCAGAATGGCGTAAACTCCACTCCAAACAACGATTAATTCGTCAATGACTCCAAAGCAAGATTTGGATATTTTGAAACTTTAACAAAATGGCAATTTCCGCTAATTTTTGTTTCTACCACCTGCTACAGAAACATCAGTATACCTTTTCCAGTTCAATTTTGTTCTCCATCTGTTTCTGCCTGTTCAAAGCTTCGAGTTCATCATGTGAGACAGTCTTGACGCCCTCCTTGGCCAGCTTCTTGGACCAGACGAACGTGTTGGTGAGGGCGGAGTCCCCGAACGGGTTGTCCTGGTTGGTGTAGCACTGGTACTCGTTGTCCCAGCCCATGCGCTCACGCCGCTTGCGCTCTTTTTCCTGCTTTTCTCGAAGGCGACGGGCTCTGGGGAAAACATAGATTTTTTTTTCTATTTATCTATCTTTTAGTAGTCTATCTATCTAGTTTTTTGTTCTTATTATTATGTAGCAGAAACAGTGGAAGACCGATTGTGAAAGACGATGCGGCAGGCACAGATTTCTAAACAGATGAAACCTTCGTGAACGACACTGTGAGGCCAGTAATTAGTTATGTATGCGTGACAGCTCTCACCGACGTTGTCAAATTACTCACGTTGGTGTGCGTGTAATGTTCCCAGTCTTAAGAAAAAAATCCCACTATTTTTGTCTTAGCTTCGGAAATCTTCGCGTATAATAAACACATAAAATATATTATAATGTTATAATAATTTATTATTACACCGATTATATATCATGCAAGGATTTCTTGTTATGATAGAAATAGTAATTTCCATCCTATGAAGTTAAGAATTTTGATTTTGCATGCAACAAAAAAATTCGAATATTCGTACAGAAAATTCGGAATAAAAAGACAACGCCGAATAATAGTAAAAGTCATGTGTGTGTTTATTTTGAGTATTCTATCGGAGCTTTGAATAACTTTGAATATTATGCTTGACAAAAGGTGGCAACTACTCATTTAATATCGGTGAACACAGGCAGTGCAGAGAATTTTTGTCAACTGATTTGATGTTGGGGGGCCAGATCATTAAATTTGTTTAGTATCCAATCTTTGTCTGGACGCGTATCGCAAACGAAAAGTTAACCTAGCAAGGCCAGTATATGTGGTGCCAACAGCGATTGGCCTGATCCTAACATCTTTTTTTGGGTACGTATGTACGCACAAATTAGCACCGTATAAAACTTCGACAATGTCACTACTGACTCGACCAGACAACATGAGGTTAATTAAAACGAATAGATTAATTTTTTAAGCTCCACTATACCTACTTACAAGTATAAAAACTTGCTTCATAACTATGATTTTCATAAACACTATTAGTATTTTTATAAACGCTAGTAATGACGTGGATTTGTGCTAGGCATCGATTCACATTAAATTAAAAAAATACGATTATAAAAATAGGGTTTAAAATAGAATAATACAATCTACATAAATAATTTGGTCTACGAGTATCTTCAAAAAAATCATAATCTATTTTTACCTTAACTTTAGGGAAAATAATTTCAATTTAGTATAGCAACACTAATCAATTTTCGTTGAGGTGTTGTGTTTCTATTCATTAAATGAAATGAAGTTGCCTTAATTATATAAATAGCAGTAAAATATTCAAACTTTCCTATGAAATGATATTCCCTCTTTCCTTTTCTTATTTTTGGGAACAATGTTTGCAATGTTTGAAGACACAATACGGCATAATCTTAAACAAAACTTAAAATCATACGGGACTCCCGTACGAGACGGAAGTCCGATTCGTACTGACTGGAGTTTGTATTTGCTTTGGCGTTTGATATTTGCTTTCTGGACCTAAGGATCTGTGTTCTGCACGTTCCATCTGCCTTTTGTTTTAGAAATCTGTGTGCGGCAGGTCATAGGAGCGCTGGTGGGAGGACTTTGGCAGCTGTATATTTAAAAGTCTGGGAAATATTAACACAACATAGAAGCAAATGGAGGGATGGTACAGAGCCCTTGCCCAGCTTTAGGGCAATATAGGCTCCAAACAATAATTGAAATTTGTTTTTACTTTAATAAAGTTATTAGCCTAGTAGCAAACATGCCCTATTTATATGCAAACACCACTGAGTTCCAGTTTGTAGGGCAATGTTTCCAGATAAATTACAGGGCATAGAGATAAATCATCTTAAATCTACCATCAGGCACATATCCTGCTCGTTCCATCACTTTATACTATAAAAAATCACAAAACTGTAGGTAACATTCCAGCCACGTCAGCAAAAAGTATAGTATTTTATAATTTGAAATTGAAGTAGTCTATACTATAATAATATTATAAAGAGGAAAGATTTGTATTTTTGTATGTTACGAATAAACTCAAAAACTACTGGACCGATTTCAAAAATTATTTTGCCAATAGAAAGCTACATTATCACTGATTAACATAGGCTATGTTTATCACAAAAAAAATGAGATATCCTTGGAAATTTTAACTAAAACCAACGCAAGGTGGAATAAAAACAGACATAAAATGGCTTTCATATCATTACGCTGCGGAAAATACTAATAATAGACCAAAACAATATATAACAATAATATTGTAGTATTATAGAGCATATTAAAATCTACAAAAAACCTCGCGATACCATATGTCTAACTACTGTAGTTACGTCGCTACAACTACTTTTTTACATTTTAAAAGTAGATAAAAATGTCTATCAAATTCAGACCATGTTATCCACACATTTGTATGAATTCTTATCCAAATAAATTATTTATTATTCAAGACTCTTTTAATACCTATTAATTACTTTTTGAATTATTTAAGTTGAACATTCCATTCAAAAGATATTACGAAGTTCATTGTGGAAACACTGCTAGCATGGTGGCCATGAATCTAACACTGGGAACACAAGCAGGACTGCTCATGCATTATAACCTAAATTTTGATCCATACAAATTTCTGAGCAAACCAAATACAGTGTAAAATCCATACACTGGCACTCGATTTAATGACAAACTCCTAAACCCTAAAGCATCAAAATTACTAGACTATGGTTGGCTTAGCTTGTTTTCCATACATTGATTTTTGTCTTTTTATTTTTCTAATACAGATTTAACAACAATTCTCTATAACGTCAAAATATGCACATTCCCTTGAGTGTTGTTACATAAAGTTTAAACTGTAATTGAAATTACTAAGGACTTGATGATGATGAAGAATTACATTATTCTTAGATACTTTGTACTCAAACAAGAACCTCATCTATAGATATGATGGGGACACATGATGTAATGTGATGGAATGAAAGGTAACTATTACAGAACATGGTTAGAAGTATATTTTGATTGTGCTTGTGCTACTTATCAACAAAGAGAGGATGTTACTCAATGTTGATTCCAAATTTCAATAACTGAAACTGCCAAATCTTGAGGTAATTAAAAGATAATAAAAAAAATAGTAATTAAATTCAAGTTAAATCAAATAATTCTGTAAATTTAAATTGCAACAAAAGATGTCACAGCAATAACAATACCTCTTTTCTTCGGGTGTCTCATTAGCCTTCATCTCCTCTTTCTTCTTCTGCCTCTCCTCCTTGAGGCGCAGGCGCTCCGCCTCCAGCCGCTGCAGCAGCTTCAGTTCCTCCTCATCGCTGTCGCTGGAGCTGCTACTGCTACGTTTCTTCTTCTTTTTGCTTTTTTTACTTTTCTTTTCTTTCCTGTGTTTGTGCTCTCTACTTGTTGAACCATGTTCTGTCGTTGATCGGGATTTCGACCTGTCTCTACTCCTCGGTCTTCGGTCTTTACGTCGCTCTAAAGAGCGAGATCTACTGCGCTCACGTCTGCTGACCTCGCCTCTCGATGACCTGTCATACAATTCATTATGTGAAATGGATTCACATACGCAAAAACAAAGTTGATCTTTAAAAGTATTTCAAACGAATATATATTTATAGAATCTACAAAAACATTACTCACATTTTTTATCCTGTATAAACATAAAATATGACTTATGTTTATCCAGTTATGGTATTTCCAAAATGTTCTAATTTGTTAGCGCCTAAATTTATAACAGTAACACAAGATTGTAGGATCACTCAAAAACCACAAAATGAACACGGACAAGAAAACAATCCAATGCACATTCAGCTAAAAAAAGTCAACAAACTATTATTGTCTTCGAGAAATCATTTCTCGAAGATTATTGTCGTCGTCTAATTTCCAACAAACAACAACAAAATAACCTAATATAGCTGCTGGATGCGCCTGTACACACTCTGTGCGTCTGTGCCGTCTGTGTCTGTGCTGCACAGATCCACAGATCAAAACGCAGAACGCAGTTTCTTCATTAAATACAAGCACAGGTAATTAAGTTATCGTTCATTCATTCGTTCAATGTTGACATAAAAAAACCTTTAATAAATATTGGTGATTAAAATGATTTCTTGCTTTTGCTAATATCTAACGATGTAATAGAGGTTTAAAAACGTAGAATTTTATAAAGCTTGCTTAAAAAGGAAGCCGTTGAGCTTGGTAGCTCAGCATATGCTCTGCATAGGCTTGCTCCAGTGGTAAAAAAAGAAACTCTTCTTACATCTTACCATGGATTAGTGGCATCAGTCTTGAGATATGGGATAATTTTTTGGGGTAACTCAACGGATACAGGCCTAGCTTTCAAAGCACAAAAACGATGCATTCGTGCTATGTTCGGGATGCAAGTTACAGCGTAGCGATTCACAATCCATTCGGTTCGGGCTGAGCCACGGAAACTGGCCGCTACCGACTGGGACGAGCAATTTGCGATTCACAACGGAGATTCCGATTAGTTTTGACGTTTCCAACCGACTACCAGCTGTTTCTATTCGGTTGAGATTCGGACAGCTTTTTTATCGTGGATAGCTAAATCCGATTTTCAGATTATTGTATTTACTGAATTTTTCTCTGTTTTTCTCAATATGTTTGTAAGATTATGGACACTAAACGAGTTTTTATTTACTTTAGTGTATAATATGTGTATAGTTTTTGAAATTTTGGGTTTTGAAGTTAAGCTTGTGCTCTAAAAAATTGCTAGAAATGGATTATTGCCATACTTGATTTGTTATTGTTTATTTTTTGAGATGAAATGATGAAACATGTGATGATTGAGCAAAAAGGCAAGAAACCACCAAGAAACTTTGGAGATACGAGACTTCATGTCATATACGATATATCTAACAGCAAGAGCGGATCCAGCTTTGAACCCAGGTGGTGGTCACATAGTCGGGACAAGTAAGAACGATAAGTGCGTGTGTGTTTTAATTAGTGGTCTACCTATGTTCTGAAGCAGCCTAAGAGTGGTGATGACCCTTGACTCTCTCGGGATCCGTCCTTGTATAACAGACAGTATTTTCGTATCATGTTCAACTTTAGCTTTAGATTTAACAAAACACGGCTGTGTAGTTAATTTATACGCTGTAGAAGTGGGAGCGAGAGGTATACCAGCAAAATCTCTATATAACCTGCTGAAAGGCCTTGGCTTCTCCAGAAGTGCAGTAAGTTCTATACTAGAACGAATATCTGAAGCTGCACTAGTAGGCTCATATCAGTTTTGGCTGGGCAGGAGAGAAACTCGAGTAGTGAAGGTGAGTGTTGATGCACGTCAGAAAGGGCCCCTTAAACCTACACCCGTGTCACAAGTCTCGGATCTACTCGGGATTTCTCTCTGCCACATGATGGACTCAGCACTTACACGGTGAATCCATGGAATGCTAAGATCATAACATTATACTTGATGAAGCAAAGGACTGCTACCAGAAGGTATAGGTACCAATGAGACGATCTTCTAAATGATAATGTGCCAATCCAAACCATGACTTCATCTTTATGACATTGGCAATTATGACAATACAGAACTGGTACACATATTATGTAAGTAGAATCTTGCCATTGTACCGCACATTTGATTCAACAAACATTTACTTACCTATGTCCTCCATTACCATTATAGACTTAGATAGAGCAAGATATGTTTTGTAAATAAAAATAACATGTATCACAAACTATGTATTATTTAATCCTGCTGAATATGTAATGTTCCTGTTAGCTAATACATCTTACATCTACATTCATGAAGCCGTTGCTTAGGTAAAGTATAAGTAAACTCTTTGGGCCGTGGCCACATTAAAGTTTCCTGGTATTTCATAAAAGGTAAATCTAATTTATTTGGTACTAATGTACAAGGTGATTATTGTAACTAAAAGTTCAAATGAAACATCATTTATTACAGTAAATATTTTAATAATTAATTTGAAGAATTTTTTGATGCTTTATACATATTCATTCAACATAATTTAGCAATAAAGTTTAAAAACAGAGATGGTGTATTAGCCGTGCTGTTTTTACCATTGAGAACAACTATTAATAAGATACCAAACAGAAATTTGTAAAAATGAATTAATCATAAAATGCTCTCCGTACTAAAGTATAATCCGGAGTCAATAAAACATTTAGATTTTTGTACATACCAAAACCATTTATTTTCCTAATTTATTATAATTAAAGTATTTGTTATAATTGTAGACATAATACAATATAGCTAATTCAGTTAACTTTTCAATACTATACTGCATAATACCTAACTGGGATATTGTAATTTCTAAACTTATTCAAATTATGATGATCCCAACTCTTTAGTGCAATACAAGGATTTTTAATTAATAAGAGATACTAAGATTCAAGGCAAATTAATTATTTATGTAATATGCATTAATACACTTCATAAAAGTTACCATGTTTCTTCGCAAAATTAACATTTATTGATTTTATTAAAATACCTACCTAAATAGAGAGAAAACTAATTTAAGTTATATCACAATTGATGTTATGCACTGTATCTATTATATAATATCATATTCTTACAAAATGAAATTGGATAATAGGTTTGAAATCAGTAGGTAAGTGAATATTTTTACTGAAAATTGCATTCATCTTCAATGTGAGTTCAATGAAAACGAAAACTCTCTGGCTTCTTGTATGGAGTATTGTATTATTATAACTTCTCTTCTAGACAATTTTATGATTTTTTCCATATGCTTTGCATCCAATTTGGTTGAAAATGCGAGTTGAGGTTAGCGCAACATCACCAAGTCGTTTTACACATATGTATAATCACATTTGCTGGCTTCTTGTATGAAGTATTATATTATAAGTCCTCTTCTTCTTCTCTTGACAATTTTATGAGTCTTCCATATGATTTGCATCCAAGTTGCTTGACATTCGCAATTCAAGAAACATTACGGTTACCACGACATCACGGTCGTTTTGGACATCACAGTCCTTTTAGACAATGAATAGGTAATTGATCACATTTGTAGGAACAGTAATATTGATCTGCCTGCTACGGTTATTGAGTGTTTTATGAGTTAAAACTATAAACTTTTTTGTTGTAAAGGTTTATGATTTCAAAACAAAACAAAGAATGATTGAAATGATTCCGTTGACTTTGACAACATCAACAGATTGACAAGTAAAAAGTATGTAGGTACGAAAAATGTATGATTTATTGTTTTTCAAATGCAAATTTCCTAAGGTTATTGTTTGATTTACTTGTTTATTATGCATTTTTAAATATAAGGTAGCAATCGAGCACCTCAAAATAAACCGAAATACAGTTATTTGACGATTTGTATATTTCTACCATGAGTTAACATTTCTACCATATTTGAAAACTAGATAGAGTAGCTTGTCTTTGGTTTGGCCAAAAAGACATTCCTACGCCAACCCGATTGGCGTCGAGAATCGCAAATTCCGATCCATTCGGGTGCGGGACCGCTACCGACTGAGTCGATTCGGGTGCAACCGAATGGATTGTGAATCGCTACCCAGATAGCTGCAGACAGGTTTTCATAGACAACCAAATCTTAACCCTTCCAAGCGTTTATGTTTTTGAAGTTATGTGTTTTGTAAGGAATAACCCTCATTGTTTTCCTCTCTTGAGTGACAAAGTGGAACGGAACCGACGTGATAAGTGTAGGCTGCTCATAGGCAAACGCAAGAAAAAGATTATGAGTGATAGTATTTTTTGTGTGGCTCCTCTTCTATATAATAAGCTGCCAAATGCAATTAAAAAACTTAACTTATCCATGTTCAAAAGTAAATTAAAAAAAATACTGGTACTTAAATGTTATTACACTGTGAAAGAATTTTTAAATGATAGGGAAATTCATTGGAATACTGATGTATAGATTTTGTATAACATAACATTTTACATTCCATTTACTTCCACATTAAATTCCATTAGCCACATTAGTGTCCACTGTCTATATTTTATGAAACTTTAGATTTAACTAATGTTAGATCAGATAACATATTGTAACGGACAGGTTGAATCAGATTACTCTATAATATATTGTGAGAGTTCTTTGAGTAGGTATACAAATATTAAATTTTATACATGTTAACATTCTTTTACACACATTGACATTGTTTTATTTTATACAAATTGAATTATTATTATTATTATTTTTTGATTTTTCTATACATAATGACATTCTTTGAAATTGCTCACACGGCTAAACTGCCAGAGCTACTACTGCAAGACTTTGGATTCTACATGAAACCACACACTTGTCAAAGTCCATAACATCATCCTGCTGAAGCACAAGACGTTGGCGTAATTGTACTCATCAAACATATCACACTAACATAACACAACGGGATAGAAGCCAGAAATTATTAGACGATGAATCAGATGACATAATATGATACAACCGATTAAAAGTTAAAAATGAAAAAAGAAGAAGAAGACTATCAGCTGACTATTATTATCATTGTATAAATTCAGACCAATGGAAACTGCGTTGCCAGACATATTGCATGCCTCTAGAAGAAGAGGCCAGTTTGTATGGGTCAATAATTTAAATGTTTTGTATCATCTTATCTTACCTGCAAACAGCAATAAAGATTTTTTTTTGTATTTGAAGGGATACGGCTTTTTAAATTATTTGATACTCCACAGAAGATAAAATTTACTATCCATTTACTGTCACTGTCAATGTCATTTAAATGTCACTATCAAATCATAAAAACTGCATGCAAATAGTTCCGACTTCCGACGTTCCGACCACAGATCACTATGTTCCGAGTTCCGACGGAAATTGTGTTGATTGTTGAATATTGAAAGGAACTAGGAACTCCAGTGTTTTGTGTTAGAAAGTGAACGCAAAAGTAATATTATACATTACATTTAACGAAATTGTGAATTACCTTCAGTAGCTGTGGTGACACGATTGACTAAATTCTAGTAAGCATCGGACTGGGAACAACCCTCGACAAGGTTGCAACAATTACGTGGATTGCTCAAGAAACTTTCGAAAATGTCCTTCTTACGAGGGTCGGAGAACTACGTGTGGTGCACTACCAGCGTCCTCGGCAAGGGCGCGACCGGCGCCGTGTTCCAGGGAGTCAACAAGAACAACGGAGAGCCGGTAGCCGTGAAGACATTCAACCAGCTCAGCCACATGAGACCGCATGACGTGCAGATGAGAGAATTCGAGGTCTTGAAGAAAGTGAAGCACGAGAATATTGTGAAGCTACTCGCGATAGAGGAGGAGCAGGAGGGTCGCGGGAAGGTCATCGTCATGGAGCTGTGCACGGGCGGGAGCCTCTTCAACATCCTGGACGACCCCGAGAACACGTACGGCCTGCAAGAAAACGAGTTCCTTCTAGTGCTCGAGCATTTAACGGCGGGCATGAAACACTTGCGCGATAATAATCTAGTACACAGAGATCTGAAGCCAGGCAACATAATGAAATACATAAACGAAGATGGTACTACAACATATAAGTTGACAGATTTTGGTGCAGCTAGAGAACTGCAGGAAGAAGAGCAGTTTGTCTCTCTATATGGTACAGAGGAGTACTTGCATCCAGACATGTATGAGCGGGCAGTGCTTCGGAAGCCAGTCGGGAAGAGTTTTGGAGCAACAGTCGACCTATGGTCTATTGGAGTCACACTGTACCACGTGGCTACCGGACAGCTGCCCTTCCGGCCATACGGGGGCAGGAGGAACAAGGAGACTATGTTCTACATTACTACCAAGAAAGCATCGGGAGTTATCTCTGTAAGTCTTACTCTGCTATATTTTAATTAACTAGCGCCCTGTTCTGACTTTGCTCAGACATTATCATATAAAGACCATTAGTCATAATAAGAACTATGTTATTTCTCTAGTTGGAACAAATCACACATAAATACCAACTGTAAATATCCGTTAACTTAATTAACAGTTCACTGGGAACAAGTATCATGACACTGGATTGATATTATTTTATATTAAGATAGCATTGCATACATACAACCCTCATTAACAGGTACAAATCGTCGTTGAAGTTCTAACACCACATATGTCAAAAATAGCAACTTTTCAGGAGAGAAAAAAAATAGGAATATCTAAAAAATCTAAAAAACAACCTTTTAATAATGTAATGATATTTTCTTACCTTTTTTACATAAATTGTAAGGAGCAACCGGGTAGTCCGTTTCTCAGTATGGAATTAAATGATTTGCATGCTGTTTCCAAATATAACGCCGATTTGGTGGATCCCGTGTAGTTGAATTTTTTCTTAATTTCACAAGTTTTATTGGTCGTCATGTGTTCCTGATTGGCTTAAACGATGTGTCTTCCGATTCTCTAGCAAATGTCATCAAAAAGTCAAAATAGCCAAAAAGTTACCTTACGTGGTGTTACAACTTCAACGACGAAATGTGAAGTTTTGTGACCTTTAAAATCCAAAAAATTGGTTATTATTGCTTAATTGGTGCATAAATATCTGGTCTCCATAGTACTAACCTTTGCTTAGTTTGAGGTCAGATGGTGTTGTGTGTAAATTGTCCACCAATATTTATTTATAGACGAAGAATTAACTTAAATTCAATTATTTTAGGATACATACAGTCAACAAAACTACGTCAACTTTGTCATAAACATTGCTTTCTCAATAGCTCATCTTATAAACTGTTCCCTGTACACAGTAACGGAGTTAGTAGAAATTTTTGCTATAAGTTCAGTGTAAAAATATGAAGAAATAAAAACAATATCAAAGGGAGGGCTATAGATTGAGGATTTACTTACATTGGAAATGTATTTATTATGTCAATGTAAATCTTCACTAGTTGAAATGTATCATTGCTGTTTATTAACTGCATTAGTATTAATGCTTTTGTTTGTAGTGCTAGAATTTTTTACAGAGTCCATCGAGGAAAGTACCACAACTTTGCCAGTTATTGTACCACCAAGCAGTAATGTGCAAACATGTGTTGGAACAAAATGTTTTCAGTGAAATTTCAGGGCAATGAGATTATTCAATCATTACTCGTATAAGTTAAGTTACAGCTGGTGTAGTCGGGAGAATGGTGCCTGCCGATCTGGAGACCCTGGGTTCAAACCCCACATGCACCACTGTCTTTTCGAAGTCATGTGCGTACTGCCGCTAACTTAAAACAGTGTAGGAAAATATAGTGAGGAATCCGACATGTACCCAGAATCTTTCGAAGTCATGTGTCGTACACCAACCCGCACTGGGCCAGTGTGATGGATTATGGCCTTAACTCTCTCCTTGGAAGAGAAGGCCCGAGTCCCAGCAGTGGGAACGATGAATGATGAATCATAGACAAATCTCTGGGTGACAAGTGCAATGCAAACTTTGGAATACATATGTATGTCCAAATATGTACTTGGTCAGGTGCTGTTATAAGCAGATGTGCATATTTAAAATAATTAAACTTAGAAATAAGCCTATTTGTTTACATAATTAATTTCATTAAATTCTTTGGAATGAGACATAATAAGCTCAAGACAGGGAAGAGTGGCATCTTTTGGTGTCAGCTGCCAGGACTCACTTTGGGTTGTAGAGCCAAAATAGTTAGTCAGTGTAATGAATGTATTGTAAATATGTGGCCAGAGACCTAATCAGGAATGTGACTCACTTCAACTGATCCTCTTACATGGAGAAATAGCCCTTTAAATTTTTTTTAGTACCTCTTTCTTACTAATAAACCAATTGTAATATATGATAGGACTGCCATACTACACATCATAAAAGTCCCATTAAAAAAATACAAGCACAAAATTAAAAATTTTGATTAACCCCCGACTACCTCAGATTTGTTATCTGTACAACATTCTACTAGTCAAGCCCTTTCATTTGATACCCATATAAGGGAGTTGTGGAAAAAGAAATGTATTTCGCCATTTTGTGGAAGCGGCCATCTTGGATTTGAAATTTTTTCATAGTGCAATGTATTCTACTAGTCAAGCCCTTTTGTTTGATACCCATATTGAGGTAGTAGTGAAAAAAAAATAATTCGCCATGTTGTGGTGGCGGCCATCTTGGATTTAAATTTTTTGTAGTGTATAGTATTCTACTAGTCAAGCCCTTTCATTTGATACCCATATTGAGGTAGGTTGTGAAGAAATATTTTGTCCGCCGTTTTGTGGCGGCGGCCATCTTGAATCGATATTAACCAAACATAGCTAAGAACATTCGCACGGATATTAACTTTCAAATAAAAAAAAACACATCGAAATCGGCCCATCCGTTTGAGCTCTACGGTGCCACAGACAGACACACACACACAGACAGACCAACAGACAGACAGACAGACATCGACGTCAAACTTATAACACCCCTTTTTTGGTTGGGGGTTAAAAAAGAAGTTTATTATTAGTAAGTGAGTTGAATTTTGGCAGTAAGAGTGTGGCGTGTGCGTGCGGCGACGCCGATCCGGAGCCTCGGGTTCAAAGCCCACGCGCTTCACTGTCTTTTAGAACTCGTGTGTCAATGCCGCTATCTTAAAACAGTTTAGGAAACTATTGTGAGGAACCTAGAATCTTTCAAGGTCATGTGTCATCCACCAACCCGCGCTAAGCCAGCGGCTTATGGCCTTGACTCTCTCCTTGCGAGAGAATGCCCTGGTTCTCAGCAGAGGGGAACATTTAGCGGGCTGTTAATGGTTATGTTTGCGTGTGTGTGCGCAGGGCACGCAGACGACGGAGAACGGGCCCATCGAGTGGGCGCGCGAGCTGCCGCCGCACTGCCAGCTGAGCGCGGGACTGCGGCGCCTGGTGACGCCGCTGCTCGCCGGCCTGCTCGAGGTGGATCCGCTGCGCATCTGGACCTTCGAGCGGTTCTTCGCGGAGGTGCAGCGCGCCACCTCCACCACGGCCGTGCACGTCTTCCACGTCAACAAGGCGAGCAGCATCAAGGTACGTCGCTGCTCACGCTGTCCCGAGCCTGCTCATTAAACTGTTAGTTCTACTTTTTATTGGCACAACAACGAGATGTGCCCTAAACAGCGAGCAACGCTGAAGGAAGTAGGCATACACAGCGTTTCCCCTCTGTCAAAGTACAAGTCCGCGTGGACTTGATTCTTGTGTAGAGTTTGATAATATACTGTGGCGTGAGGGCGCGGCTAGATTTGTGAATGGTGCTTTATTTTTTAAGTGTTATTGATTTGGCTGTGTGAGTATGATCAGCAATGGATTTTGTATGTAATAGTGTGGCTTTGCGCTAGTGTGCAACTTCCCCTCCCGCAAGAAATGACAAAGATTTGAACAATATTTTTAGCTAAGCCTACTACTCCCTTCCGTGCTTGCGCGGAAGATCGAGTTGCTCGTTGGCCCTAAAGGTAGCGTGCTTTGCGCTAAGACGGGTATCGCGAGTGGTGTCTGCGGAAGTGTCACGTGCGTGTTACATTGCTGTGCATGTGCGTGTGCATTCTCGGTTACAGTACGGCGCTGACATATACGCGCGCAGCCGACTGGATGCGTGCGTTTCGCTCCCAAAAACGTGCCGTACGTGCCATCGTTGGCGCGTTGCAATACACTGCCGTCCATAATTCAAAGAGCTTGGCATATGGCAAGTGTGCGGTCATGTCAGAAATAATACAAACTTATACAGCACGCGAGGAGAGAGATATTCATGCAATATACGCAACGCTGATCTAGATGCTATACTACATTGCACGCGAGGAGAGAGATATTCATGCAATATACGCAACGCTGATCTAGATGCTATACTACATTCTCTCACGCGGTTGCGGAAGCTGTCTCACATTATGGAATCGGAAGTTTCATCATCATCATCATCAACAGCCCACTAAATGTTCCCACTGCTGGCACTCGGGCCTTCTCTCCCAAGGAGAGAGTTAAGACCATAATCCACCACGCTGGCCCAATGCGGGTTGGTGGATGACACATGACTTCGAAAGATTCTAGGTATATGTCGGTTTCCTCACGATGTTTTCCTTCACCGTTTTAAGTTAGTGGCATTCCGCACATGACTTCGAAAAGACAGTGGTGCGTGTGGGGTTTGAACTCGGTCGGGGTCTCCGGATCGGCAGGCGCCGTTCTCCCGACTAGTAGTCTTAACTTTTTTTTAATCGGAAGCTTAAAACAAATAAAATAGGTAAACCGGCCTCAAGTTTCGGCAGCTTCAAAAACAGAAAAAAAATCAAATCAATTTTATGCTGTTAAAAAAAAATACCTCAACAGATTAACAAAAAAATATTTTAATGAAATAAAAGTATAATTACAAATTAAAACATGCATTAATTCTTCTCTCCGAAATTAATGAGTATTCCCGTTAACAAATGACGTCAGGGGCCTATTGATTTATTAAAGTTCAAATTCTTATTGGCGTACATAAAAAAATATGAGACTAAATATTAAAGTAAATAAAAAAAAATAAGTGTTGATCTCTCAAGGACAGTGTCCACACTGATGTAGCAACATAGAGTTCGGTAATGTAAGAATGTATATCAGATATCATGACAGACGTGATTGATATCCAGTATTGTAGGACAAATCTATGTATTGTACCAATACACACTTTGTACGCACGCTACGATGCTTTACAGAATCCGGATTGGGAAGTAAAAAATTAGATTTTTGTAGAAGGCGGTGGGAAAGGAAAAGTATTTCTGCAGTGGTAGACTTTTGCAGAGTCCGCCTGGGAAGTACCACACCTTTCCCAGTTATTCTACCGTCAAGCAGTAATGCCCAAACATCACTGTGTTACTGTTTAAAGGGCAATGTTTCCACTGAAATTACAGGGCATAGACATAAAACATCTTATGCGAGTATCTCTGGAGCGGAGTGCAGTTCCAATAGCTGCGTGTCATTGTGGTTTTATAGGCATGTGGCTTACTATCAGGTACCTGACCGGCTCGTCTGGTTACTGTTTACAACCCCTAATCTCATAATCTAACGCGCTGAGGGGAAAGAGACCTTAGGAGATGGCAGTCCACATCAGTGTTGGAATGAGCTGTTAAAATATTATTGGATATAAAAAATAGAATAGTGTGACGGAGAGCGGTTCAGGCGAGGTCCGTTCTCGCTGCTCTCGCGCAGCCGCTGGAATCGGAACCACAGAACACTTATACATCGGAACTCGGTCTCAGATTGAGACGTTCATGGTTCGAGTGTAAATGGCGAGCGTTGCGCAACCCTCGACCCAGATCACCGCGCCGACCGTCTTGTAAACTATTTGCTCATACTGCATTGTCTATGAGTAGACTAGCAACGCCGCGCGGTTTTACACGCGTAGTTCTCGTTATTTCCTGTGATAAAAGTATCCTATGTGTTCTTCCACACTATAATCTGTGTTCCAAATATCAACCAGATCCAAAGCAGTGATTGAACAATATGTACATCCAAACATTGTCATTTATAATATTACTAGCGGCCCGTTTCGGCTTCGCTCAGATATTGTCATAGAAAAAACTCGTATCTTTCAAATTGTATCAAACTACACACGGTGTGCAAATTTGATTAAAATCTGTTAAGTAGTTTAGAAGACCATCGCGGACAAACAATGTGACACGTAATTTATATATATAGCAGCGGCGGGCTACGATGGAGCGTGCTTATCTAGAAGAAACTGATTCACTCTCGATTTCAAGACGGCGAGTTTGTAACTTGTAATTGTAACCATCTGAATAAAAAGATGGTCAAGCCAACTGCCAGTCAGTAGCGTGACCAGTATACGTTTGTTTATTTATTAAAGTAAAATAATTATTTTTATCGTAACAATAAAAATATTGGTATCAGTTATCACTGATGCAACAGTTCCGTCAAGGGTGGTAAGCGGCTCACCACAGGAACCGAGCTGGAAGTCGCACCTCAAGCCCCGAGGCAGAAGCGTGAAGCGATTATCATGTGAGCGTCGGCGTCCGGCCGCCTTCATTGCTTCCGCATACCTGTCTGTGCGTTCAAACCACACACCTTATTCTATAATGACCAAACCAGAGATGTACAAAATGGTTTAAAAAAAAGCATTTAAATACAAAATGCAAAATACTTTTCAGATTTACTATTTCAAATGCAAAATACCAAATAGTTTTGAATTTAGTATTTCAAATGCTAAATGCAAAATAGGTATTTTCAAAATACCTTTTCAAAATAAAATACCTTTTGACCAAATCTCAGATAATAAATTTTATTTTAGGTATTGGCTCGGCATAAGCCTAATTTCAATTTTAATTTAAATGAAGGACCAGGACTGTATTTCCATTAGTAGGTAGAAGTAATAATCAATGGGTTAAGCCAATTACAGGAAATTGCCACTTACCAGTCAGCTCGGTATAAGAAGGTCTACCTTCAGTATTGAAATGCAATGGATATCGAATTCCACGAATTAGGTGTCTCTTCTTTCTTCTAGCTTCTAGCCGGCCGGCTTGCTTCTCTGTCACGATATTGTCTTTTACCATTAATTTGCGTATGATGATTTATTACGATGGCACAGGCACTGATGCGAGCTTTTATTATTTTTGGCGAAGTAAAATTATGACCTTTCTTTTTAATGAGATGACACGCGTGCGCGCGGTGGAAAAAACCATAAGGGTAATGTCAAATATGAGCGAGATAGCCGCTCACTCGCGATGCGAGAACGAGACACCTATACAAAGTTGGACTTTGGCGTCAACATTCTCCCCCCTTTAATGGGTCTCCATTAAAAGAGAATAAAAGAGAGTTAACCACAAGCGGTTGTATTATTTAAAATGAAATGCGTTGTCTGTCGACAACCCTAATAGGGATTGACAGCCCCTGGTAAGTTATACAAATTTAAAGAAACTTAAGCACTAAAACCAACACGGCACTGAATTGTACATTACAAAATTTTTAATGAAAATGTGCGAATATATATTAATGAATAAATAAATAAATGTAGTAGGTATATGTAGAATGCAGAACTCATTGTGTAGGCAACGGACAAAGACGCACTAAAGGTCTACGAAATACCCTTCGCGGTTCTCACTGTCGCGACGCGTGCTACATTGTCTCTGGATGGATACAAAGCTTCGATCACACCCAGAGGCCATGAAAGCGTTGGGGCATTATCATTAATTATTAAGACAACTGTACCTACATTAAGTGGCACAGAAGGCTGGCACCATTTCTGGCGCACTTGCAGATTATGCAAATATTCAGCTCTCCATCGCCGCCAAAAGCTCTGCACGAGCTTATCAAGCAGAGAGTGTCTCTGTAGTAAATTATCTGCACTATCACCTACATCGGCAGCAGGTAAATAGCGCAGTGGAGACGTATTCAAAAAATGCGCGGGAGTTAAAGCAGCGGGTTCCGCAGGATCAGCACTTAATACGGTAAGAGGGCGCGAGTTCAGTACACATTCAATTTGAGTGAGAACAGTCATTAGCTCCTCGTACGAAAGAATTTGTTGTCCTATTACCTTAAAAAGATGCGTTTTAACACACTTTACCATGCTCTCCCATGCCCCGCCAAAATGCGGTGAATTTGGAACTATGAATTTGAACTCTATGCGACTCTCCGCCAGCGCTTCCTCTAAGTGAGGGCGATATTCCTTCGTAATGAAATTGTACAAATCGCGCAGGTACGAGCTGGCGCCAACGAAGTTCGTACCGTTGTCGCAGTGAATGACCCGAACTGGACCTCGTCTGGGACAGAAAACGCTTTAACGCGGCAAGAAATGAGATAGTACTAAGGTCTGTCGCGATTTCGATATGTATAGCGCGCGTCGTCATGCATGTGAATATGCATAAATATGCTTTACGCGATTTAACACCACGCGCGCGAACGGGCGTATACTGCAGAGGGCCTGCGTAATCGCAACCGGTGTGCGCAAATGCCTTTTCCGTCTGTATCACGCGCTGTGACGGAAGGTCTGCCATCAGTGGAAACTGCGGACGTGGTTTAGCTCTAAAACATGTATTGCATTTGTTTATTCTAGAGCGAACTATACGCCTAGCGGCTAGGATCCAAAAGCTTCGGCGCAGAAGTGACATCAAAAGCTCCGGACCGGCATGTAAATATTTTTTGTGATGATAGTCAATCAACAGTTCTACAATCAGATCGTGACGCGGCAATACATAAGAAATTTATAATTATAATTTTCTGCGGAATTCGACAAACGGCCACCTACCCGAATGGTACCTTTATCATCAATAAAAGGCTTTAGCCTACGTAGTGCGGGAGAACAGAGTTTATTTTCTTTTAAGTTTTTAAAGTCTAGTGAAAAATGACGCATTTGTATGTCATTTATTATCTTGCATTCGACAAACTGTAAGTCGGATGCGGTAATCGTATTAGACTCTCGACGCGGTAATTTTTTAATAAATCTAAACACATAGACCAAGGTTCGAGAAAGCTTACTCCAGGAGGACACGCGGTTGGCAAGTTGCTGGATTGGAGACGGCCTCGGTACAGCAGTGACGGCGTGCGCCGTTATTTTTTCCTCGGGCACGTCATCTAATGCGTCCTCCTCTATCTGGTTGGCCGGCCACTGAGAAGGCTCTAGCGATAGCCAAGAAGGACCATTAGACCAAAGCGGGTGATGAAGGAGTTTCTCCGGAGTAAGGCCCCTAGATAGACAGTCCGAAGGATTATCTACACCAGCGACGTGATAAAAATGTTTAGCGCTCAAATTATCAAGCGTTCTTACCACGCGGTTCGCGACAAATACTTGCAACGATGGGTGACGCCATAAGCCAGCAAAGTGTGATTTTAGAATCCGTGAAAGCGTACATGTCATGTATAGGGGAAGCGCGGATGATAGGCATCGTGTACTCTGCGCATGAGCTTGGCCATAAGCTCGGCGCCTAAAAGCTCTAAACGCGCTACAGACAGGGGCGGGGACAGGGCTTAACGGGCGCTACCTTAGATTTCGCACATATTAACTGCACGTGCGTTCCTCTTGGACTGGTGATGTGTGCGTAAATCACAGCACCGTAAGCTACCTGACTTGCGTCGGAAAACCCTACAAGCCTCAAGGTGCAATCTTTAATAACGCCTAAGTGTCGCGGTATTTTTAAATTATTTAGAAGCGGAAGTTCTAAGCAGAACTTACGCCATGTATTTATGATATGACGAGGAGGTACTTCGTCCCAATCAAGTTTTAATAGCCACAGCTCTTTGATGAGTAATTTGGCATATAAAACGACTGGTGCGACGAAACCCATTACGTCCCATATTCTAGCCACAGTGGCTAAGATACTGCGTTTGGTGCATAAATCATCAGGCGTTTTAATTTTAAATTGGAAACAATCGTCAGTTTTAGACCAACTTATGCCTAAAATCTTTTGTTGTGCGGTTTTATCAAATTCGACGGGTTCCGAAGCTTTGTGTGAAGCCGGAATGGTGTCTAATACAGCGTCGAAATTGCATGTCCATTTGACCAAGTCAAATTGACCACTCTTAAAAAGCGCGATTAACTGATCAGCTGTAGCGGTAGCTTGTTCATTTGACATGACACTGAAGACGACGTCATCCATATAAAGATATTTAGAGACTATCTCTTGTGCAAGCGGAAATCTATGGCCCTCGTCTGAGCTAAGCTTATTTATGACTCGGATCGCATGATATGGACTACTTTTAAGACCAAAACAGACCCTTTTAAACTCATAAACTACGAGCTGATCTTGCGGCCTGAACCGATATAATATGCGCTGAAAGCGACGGTCTTGCGGATTCATTATAATTTGCAAAAACATTTGCTTACAATCGGCGGAGAGTGCCACAGGAAATAATCTAAAATTCAAAATTATATTAAATAAATCCCCCTGTAAGTTCGGACCACTGTGCAGTATATCGTTTAATGAAAGACCCGAAGTAGTTTTACTACTGGCGTCTAACACGGTGCGTAATTTAGTGGTAGTTTTATCTTCGCGGATCACACCGTGATGCGGTATGATATACTCACCGTCTCCCCATCAGGGGCGCGGAACCAAATAATCCTTTTCTATATATTCGCGTATAACGGCGTCATAGGCAGCCCTAAATTCGGGCGAGGCTTCTAGCCTTTTTTCTAAACCTAAAAAACGCTTGCGGGCGGTATCATAGGAATTTCCTAATTCATAAACATCGCCGCGGAACGGCAACGACACCATATAGCGGCCGCTATTTGCGTCTCGTTCCGTGGTTGTCCGAAAATGGTATTCGCACTCAATTTCGTCCGGCGAACTGGTGGACGGCGGTACTGCGGTCGGCAGTTCATCTATCTGCCAAAACCTTTTTAATAGCGAATCCATTTGAACCGAATCAGGGTCAGCAGATAACACGCTACAATTTGCCGATTTTACCGTATTCTTGCTGGCAGGCACAGTGGGTACAGACCCGAGCAACACCGTACCAAGAGTTGTTGACAACACAAGCGGTTCGGCATTTTTCTTTTGTATAGGATTGCTTAACAAAAGACGCGGAAATATTGAAGCGCCGATTAATACATCGACACATGCGGGAGTGGCAAAATCGTCGTCTGCGAGCGACATGCCTTCGAGAAATGACAACGCGGTGACATCTACAGCCGAAGACGGCAATGAATCCGTTATTTTATCCACAATTAGGGCGGATATATTATATTTAAAACCTGAATCAAAGCGGGAAGCGAATTGAAAATTGACCGAGCCATTTGTACCCTTTTCGGAGCCTCCTATGCCTTTAACCTTAATATTACTTTTAGTAATATTTTTTAAACCCAAGCGGCGGCACGACTCTGCAGTAATAAAGTTACACTGGCTTGCGCTATCAAGCAAACACCTTAGGTTCTGTTTGATTCCGTTTGCGTCCGTTACCAAAATCGTAGCGGTCCCAAGGAGAACAGTCGTATTCTGTCGTGTACATTGAGCGCTTAGTACGCACGAATCCGGAGGCGCGCTAGGCGCGTCGGGTCGTACCGCAATAGTAGCCATGCACTGTGATGCGTCAGCCGATGCGCGAGGCAGGGAACCCTGCGAACCGGCTTCCTGCACTGCGCGCGCGCTTGATCCCGTGGTATTAGTAAAGTGTAGGCTACTGTGGTGACTTCGCCCACATTGCTTACATTTTGATTTGGAGTTACATTCTCCTGCTTTGTGCTTTACGCTGAGACAATTAACACATGCGTTTATCTCCTTGACACGTTTGTATCTTGCGTTTGGGGTCAATGGTTGAAATGAAGGACATTTATAAAGATGCTCATGAAGAACATCGTCCTTACATAAACAGCGTAGTTTATCGGTAGTGGTAGCATACGATTGTGGCTGCGGCGGTTTACTGCGCTTATTAAATTGCATATTATTATTTTTATTTAAAGTTGAACCAACTACTACATTACTTGACGTTCTTTGCAAAATACGTAACTGGTCTTTCACGAAAGCAGTCAATTTATGGAAAGTGGGAAACTGTTCGTTGCATGACTGCATTTCAAAAGAATTGACACTCCCACTATCCAACTTTTTTAAAGCGATATGCAACATAATAAAATCCGTGAGATCTGGAATTTTTAAATTATTTAAAGCATTTACCGCGGTTACATAATTGTCCATAAAGGATTCTAAATTGTGTGTCGTTGCCGACGAGAACGATTTGTGATCGAGAATCTGATTGATATATGAGGCCGCGAGTAATCTTTTATCGTCGTATTTCTCGCAAAGTGTTTTTAAAATTAAATCATAGTTATCAGCACTCGGGGTAATGCCGGCCAAGGATGAGCGTGCCTTGGGTCCTAGCTTGCCTAACAAATAGTACAGCTTATCTCCGTTTGAGAGAGATACATTGTCGTGTACTGTGCTTTTATAACTTTCGAAAAACAGAGGAAAGTCGAAAACACTATCACCGCTGAAGCTAATTAAATCTACGGGGGGAAGGCGCGGTTTTACCGCAGCCGTGCGCCCGACAGTGGCTTCAGCCATAGTTGATTTATTTTCGGCAATCGTATTTTTGATATCCCAATACATGTCTTCAAACGAAGACCAAGAGTTGTAATCAGGAACGGCATTAAGATCGTATTGCATGTTTAATGAATTGTAATCACTTAACGCTGTCTCGAATTCATTTCTCATCGTATCGACGCATATTGCGGACGACAAAAATAATTTTATATTAGCTTCATTATCCAGTCTTTTTGATAAATCGAAAACTGATTGTAAACGCGAAAATATTGCGTTGCGTTTAGCTAAGGCAATTTTAATTTCCCTACCTAATTTACGATATTCCGATACTGTCAGACCACTTTCGATTGCAGAGGCTTCATCTTTAGACTTACTCATATTGGTTATAATTTAAATGACGCGGATTGTTTAAACTTAATGAATATACCTATCAGTAATATTAGCGCGCGTTACAGCGTGGGTGACCTCAGTATAATTACCTATTCACGTAGGGTATATTTTTATATTTAATTAATTTTCATTAGAATTTAATTAAGTAACTATTTCAATTACACTACACACTATTTTATTAGTATGTAGTTCCGTATTTAGTATTTTATATCTTATTTCAGTATTTAGTACGGTATCCCCTTATATTCATATTCCCATTATAAGTCTATATTAACGCCTTTTTATTCACGTAAGATAGAACCTCGCTCCTCCTTTGCAGTCGGGCGAGCTATTATTGTTTATCGAATGCGGGGCCCAGGCTACTGCGCCTGTACCAGACGAGGTAATAAAGTACAAAAAACGAACCAACCGCAGACGCGCTGCGCGCGCGGCGCCACTGAACTATTACTTAGTTGTTGAACTGCAGTTGGGATCGAATTTATAATTTACTGTAAACAATGTATTATAATTATTTACACCCAAAATTTGTTCTGAGAGTAACAACGTTTGCAAATTAAATATTAATTTTACGTGTTTTTATCGCGTGCCTTATTAGGTACGTACACAATGCGGTATGCAATCCATCTACTACTACTTAATTATTAAATGCGGTTAATTATGCAAAGTATAGTTAATATAATGCTCGCACAAATTACGATGAAGTATATATATTGTCTACCGACTAATGTTGCACAAATGTGTATTTATTACATAAGTAGGTAGATATTGCGGAATGCGTGACGGCAGCCACCGACGAAGTCGGTATGTTGGCTATACCTGATGAGATTTGAGTCGCAATGACTATTTTAACAATAAAAACAAGGCAGTGCCCGTCAAATAGTACCCAAGTTATTTAACCAATATAGGTAACTTTAAATTTGCGGTTCACTATGCGGTATTAAGTAGGTATATTATCCCGCTCGGAAGTGACCAAAATGGCTCGGCATAAGCCTAATTTCAATTTTAATTTAAATGAAGGACCAGGACTGTATTTCCATTAGTAGGTAGAAGTAATAATCAATGGGTTAAGCCAATTACAGGAAATTGCCACTTACCAGTCAGCTCGGTATAAGAAGGTCTACCTTCAGTATTGAAATGCAATGGATATCGAATTCCACGAATTAGGTGTCTCTTCTTTCTTCTAGCTTCTAGCCGGCCGGCTTGCTTCTCTGTCACGATATTGTCTTTTACCATTAATTTGCGTATGATGATTTATTACGATGGCACAGGCACTGATGCGAGCTTTTATTATTTTTGGCGAAGTAAAATTATGACCTTTCTTTTTTAATGAGATGACACGCGTGCGCGCGGTGGAAAAAACCATAAGGGTAATGTCAAATATGAGCGAGATAGCCGCTCACTCGCGATGCGAGAACGAGACACCTATACAAAGTTGGACTTTGGCGTCAACAGGTATTTATCACGAGAAATAGAGACACAATGAACCGAACAGAGACGTCTAGTAACATGGCATCTTATGCATGACATTTTGGTCATGGAGGGGATTAAAAAGTATGAGAATGAGATAAAACATAATTACTATAGATAACTTAATAATGTATTATTTATTCTACATAGTCTCCGAGTCTCTACACACCGAGTCCAGAAAAACTAGCCTAACGAAAAGAGAGCTACTTATGTCTCCATTTTGTGAATAGGCGTGACGACAGGTCCTGCAATAATATTACATTATTTGATATAATGACAGTATTCAAATAGAATAAAATGTGTACCAAGTTATTTTTGATATTTTTCAGTTTAGCTTACTTTATGATCATTCAAAGATGGGTGGGCAAGTCCATTTTAAAAGTACGAAATTATTAGAAAATGTATTTCCCATTGGATAACCCATTCAATTTCAAGTTACTTTTGTTATCAAACCAGTTTCCTAAACGCAATATTTAATATAGCTACCATACAAACTTTACGCGCGACGCATAGAAAATACGGCACTGTGACGTCACGTTTCTGTAGTGATTTGTATGAAGCGTTTTTGGGAGAGTTCAAAATTGTGATTTTAAAATCATGATATCACGGGAAGTTTTTAAGATAACAAGGTAATTCTTTCACCTATGTTTTAGTTATTGAGTAGTCTTTTCATGGCACTTTAAATAAAAAATGAGTCGACATGCCTATTGTGTGGCTATTTATTTCGGTTGGTTGTGTTACTTATTTTATTATTATTACATTTTTCTTAATAACAACTGGACCCTGGACTGTCTACATTGACATTGTCTGACACTAGTAGACATAAGGCGCTCACTGACCAAAGAAGAAAAATGAACAAAATTAAAAAAAAAATTACTTTACTGTATGAAAACTAACGTGGTTATTACACATTTTACATAAATACACGGGTAACTCACGTTTAATATAGTCAGTCCAGTCCGACTCAAGTTTCGATCGCGTCCGGCGATCTTTTTCAACGAGCGTGCACGCGCGGGTTCGCAGCTCGTTTAGCACTCGTTTACTGTACATCATTCTACTCAACACTAGTCAAGCCCTTTCATTTGCTACCATATTGATGGAGTAGTGAAAAAATAAATGTGTTTCGGCATTTTGTGGTGGCGGCTGGCGGCCGTCTTGGATTTGAAATTCGTCATAGTGCATAATATTCTACTAGTCAAGCCCTTTCATTTGGCAACCATATTAACGAAGGTTGTGAAGAAATATTTTGTCCGCCATTTTGTGGAGGCGGCCATATCAACATTTGAATCCATATCAACCAAGCATAGCTAAAAATCACCGCACCAAAATTAACCTTCAAATAAAAAAATACCGCATCGAAATCGGCCCATCCGTTTGAGCTCTACGGTGGCACAGACAGACAGACATCGACGTCAAACTTATAACATCCCTATTTTTGGTCGGGGGTTAAAAAAAGGGCGCGTATAGCTAGCAGGCGCCTCTATCGGACAAATTTGAAGACACGACACAAGCGTTATCCGTTTGTTTCATATTTTTTTGGCGAAACTTAATGACAAAGTATTTTGTATTTTGAAATGAATATTAAAATGCAAAATACGTCTCAAAAGGTATTTCAAATAAAATACAAAATGCTTTTTACTAAAAGGTATTTTAATGCAAAATACAAAATAGGTATTTTGCATTTTGTATTTGCATTTTAAATAGAAGTATTTCAAATAAATCGCATCTCTGGACCAAACTTGTAACCCGAAACGTGCCGTGGTACAACTTCACCATGAAACTTGTTACGGCTCCGATCGTCAAGCTTTTTTGAACGCCCGATGTAAACAATTTGTTGGTGTATTGTAATTTTGTCGTGCCTCTCTTTGGTTTTGACGTGGCAACGTCTAGTAAATCGATGAACACCGGCTGCATGCACGAAAAAGTGTCCCGTTCTGTCCCGTTACGCTCATTGTACGCTTGCGTCTATCAATGTTTTGTTACGACGTTGTCACGTTAAACTATCGTCCGTAAACCAACCGACTTTACGGACAGCCAATTTTTTTTTAACGATGTAAAGATGTTTTTATCTCAGCTATAGTTAATCAAAATTAGTTCAGCCGTTTCAAAGTTACCAGCTTTTTCGTTAGCTGCTCTAGGAATCTTACAAGCATAATGGGTATGTGCTTTACTTGCAAACATAAGTGTGACCTAAAATTTGAAACCTTTGCATTGGGATATTTTTTATTTTAATGAATACTTGTTATTGATCGGTTTGCACTTGGCCGCCACCTCGCCTAATATTAAGCGACGACGGTGCGCGGTTACCTGGAAGAAACCTATTCAATCTAGACTTCAAAATACGTAAATTATACGCTTCAGAACGTTTTCCACGGTTTAGATGTTCTACTCGTCAACTTCCATAATGAATGAACATTATATTTGTTAACACCACTACAATAATAAACAGTAAGACTAAGTCGTAAGTTAATCAACTGGCGGTCTTATCGCTAAAGGCGATTTCTTCTAGGCAACCTTGGGAAGGACAAATATCTTGAAAAACTAGGTGATGCGCGACTAACTCGTAGCAGCTCTTGGATTCGAGTTATACCGCAGTGGTTTTGAGTTTTGAGTCAGCAATTACTGAACACCGGCTATGAGTGTAACGTGTAACGCCTCACAGCTCGCAGCACTGCCACTGATATCATCATAACTAGAATGTAAGTTAATGATAATGTGTAGTGACCACAAGAATACGTAAAAGTTTTGTTTTTAACCTTTCGCGATTTGAACACGTAATATTTATATTGTACAGGACTTAAGGTATTTAAACAATGAATTAAATCGTGATTAAGTCATGTACATTATAAACATTATACGTAAAAGTTATTGTCTTTTCGGTCCGTTGAATTAAAATAGGTGCTACATAAGAGTACACTTTTATTCTTAACTTTTTTTTAAAACTTTTATAGGTTTACACTTGACCGCCATCTCGCCTGATGTTAACCAACGCTGCGGTCTACGATGGAGCGTGTTTACCTAGAAGATACCGAAACTAAACTAAGAAGAAACTAAATAATATACGACCTTAATTTTACTAGCAGCTGTAATGAGGCCTAGTCAATTAAATGCAGCTGTAAAAAGGCTTTGTCGAAGACAAAATAACAAATAATCAATACACACAGTATACACATACTACATGAGTACAAACAATGTAACATCAAAAGTCTTATACATCTATTATTTTACCTTATTACAAGATTCTAATTTCGACACATTTCTCTTCCATAAGTTACTATCTTTAACAAAGCGTAGATGGCGTACTCGACGAGCCGAGGTATACCTACAGCTAGCCTACTCATAAAGGATCCTATATCACTGTTTCGTTTACACGTGTGGTTCCGATCAAACCGATGTGTATCATACCATTGTGTTCGACTTATAACATATCGTCGATACACCGCGCCGTAACGCGCCGCCTCGTTCGTGAACTGAACGATGATGCCGATGGCTTCGAGCACGCGACTCACTGTGTTCGTTTATTTTATTGCTTTGTTTCCCTTTGTACATACGTTAGGTATAAGTAGAGGTAGATAAATAAATCTATTTCGTTTGCCGAGTCTCAAATCGTACGGCATAGATCATGGACGTAGATACCAGACCTTCAGATTTAACCTACTTTCATTACTCATTACGCAGATGTACCTACTGTCTACCAGTTCGAAGCGTAAAGACTGAAGAATAAAATGCTAATTTTCGAATGGTACCTGGCACCAGAATTACCATAGTTAATGCTTCTACTCGCGAGTTTCATTTTCGACGATATATTTACTTAAAGTGAACTGGTCAAGAGTTATTTGTGATAGAAAAATAACGATAAATATTAATAAAATAAATAAATATTGGTGGACAATTCACACACAACACCATCTGACCCCAAACTAAGCAAAGCTTGTGATATGGCGGCCAGATAGCTGATATAATACTTATATAGTTTTTAAAACATACTTATTATACATAGAAACACCCAGACTTTGCACTGTGCAAACATTTGAATTCATCACACAAATATTTGCACTGGGTGGGAATCGAACCCACGACCCTCGGCGTCGCAGGCAGAGTTACTACCCACTAAGCCACGAGGCCAGACGATTGATAAAATTAACAAAGAACTAAACCGAAACATCAGATTTCAATAATATATCCTTCTAATATTTTAAATGCTAAATTTGGATGTTTGTTTTACTATCACATCGAAACGGGACTGTTCGACATTTGAAACACAGTTCTAGAATAGGTCATAAGCCATTTTAATCGTCGGAAGATAAATTTGGGAGTTCTAAATACACGGAAAAACCGCGGGGCATTGCTGGTTAGGTATATAATAAAGATAAGTTACATACATATTTTCATCATGCTCATCGGTTTAGGGTGTAAAAAGCAAGTTTCCACACAAATAACTACCGAAAGGGAAATTGCTTTTAAGCTATTGCATAGCTTTTATCGCGGGTTTGGGGACCGAATTTTAGTGATCGTGCATCTGTTTCTTATGTTCACAAGAAAGAGGGATGGAAGACCGTAACGCCGTCCTCCCCACTCGGTCATTCGACTTTGAATCTTATTTGTATCAGCTTTACAGACTAAATGCTCTTAGCAGTGTTGCCAACTTAACGGATTTCCCGTGATATTTTTTATGGTAAACAAATGTCACTCATCAAAATAAAAGCAATTCCGAAAAAATGTTAACATCCCTATTGCTTAATTATGTTGATAAAAATGCATGCAACATGCAATAGCTTTACCGCGGCAGTCCCCGAGTGCCACACTTCTTTTTTTATAAACATAATCGTCGATAAAATGTATTTCGTCAGGTCGTTAGTGTCGTAAGCCGTGGTGGAACAATGACCGCGGCGAACGCGCGTTCCGCTTGATGACGCCGGCCGATGCCGCCAGGGTCGCCGGTTCGGCGCCCGGCGGCGGACGTTCTCGATAACGTAGCCATTGATCGCGGCCTGATAACCTCATAAATCGTAAATACCAGTGATAAGCTGCTTTCGCATGTAAATAGGACGCATAGTGGTATTAACATACGAGAGTAGTTCATGTCAGGCCCATTGAAGCGAAGGTTCGGTTGAACGGCCAGATGTTTGATCGCACCGCTGCTCGTGTGACACGGCCTGTAGTAAAAACGAGTCGAGCGTTTCAGGGACGATCAGATATAGTAAACATAAAAATCCATCGCCATTAGGCATTCTGATTCGTTTTTGCAATGAATTTTGTGGACAAGACACGAAATGCGTAGACATTCCTCACAACACTCCATTAATAGAATTCTTGTAATATATTATTGTAAATAAAAAAAATCCAGACACGGAATAGACATCCGTAGTCCGTATCAGCACATACAATTTTTCCTGGATAAACTCATGGCCTACGGCTGTGGGCAAATGAACTATCACCTGAGCCATAAGGTCAGCCTAATATAATATGTAAGATGTGTAAGATCTCGCTCCTAAATTGTTAATTTCAAGCCAACTAGGAGCTTAGCTCGTCCCGCCATCTCTTTCTAACGATCTATTTTTATCCTCACTAAGAAAGCTTCGTATGAACGTACTAGTCTCGGGAATTACCCGTCGTGTATGAAACGGCTATTGGCCTAATTTACAGAGAAGGCTACTTTGAAGGTGAAACCCGTGAAGCAGAGCGCTAGCTCGCTCGGTCTGTCTCTGTCTCACTCGCCGATGCCTCGTTCCCAGGTGTTCCTGAAGCCGGAGGAGAAGTTCGAGCAGCTGCAGACGTACATCTGCGAGCAGACGAGCGTGGTGGCCGAGTCGCAGATCCTGCTCTACCGGGACGTGCTGCTCACCAGCGAGGTGGACGACAACACGCCCGCCAAGGTAACTCGCTAAACACGCCCGTCATCGTAACTCACTCAACGCGCCTCTAAAGTAACTTCTCACTTACTTAGCGCCACCAAAGTAACTGCTCACTCTCTCAATTATGAGGGTTCATAGCGAGGGTTGGCTTAACCACTGTATAAGCACAAACACTCCGAGGAAACACACCAGCCTGGTATGTTGTCGAATTGACTGTAGTAACACGTGTCGCTCGTCCGCAGGAGTACCCGGCCACGACGGCGGAGGAGCCGCTGATGCTGTTCAACAAGAACAACAACAACGTGAGCATGGCGCCCGAGCCCGACGTGCCCAAGTTCCCCGTCTTCCCCAACATCGTGTCCGTGGAGAACGACGCGGGGCAGGCCAAGGTGACCTCCGCTGCTACTACTGTTTAACTAATCTTATACTAACACCCATAGTTGCTATGTCGAGTATGCCAGATTGGAGATCGTTGTGCACAAACGCTGGCATCGGTGATGCTGTCGCGGTCAGAAAACAAGTTGCTCCGTTTTCAACATGTTGCCACAGGTAGTCGATGATGTTGTCGACTCTCGTTGACAACATGAGTTGACAAACTTATGAATTGTATTTGATTAATTCAAGTTTAATGAATCGAGTAACAAAGTAGGTGGCTTAGGTGGACTGGGCTTTTTATTGCACTTATTTTTCCCGCTTATTCTTTCTTACTCCAACCAACTCAGGCTATTCCAAAAGGCCAGCAGCTTATTTAGGTTGTTATAGGCTTCCGAAACAGATGATGATGAGACAGAGATTGAAGGAATTGTGCTCGCTGATCTGGTACGCTACTGCATACCGTAAGCACATGCTGTGGCGTTTCTTCTTCCTTGCCCCCTGTATAGAAGGCTATCATACTTATGGTAAATAAGTGCTTATTTTGCAGTGGCCAGTCATGGTATCTATAACATTACGAGTTTTGTTCCTGTTTAATATGACGAGGTTGCGGGAAAGTTTTTTTGATATCTCCAGAACAGCATATTTTCTTGCCTGCATACTTTATTATTCCATTCTGTTAAATGGGCTTCTTCAGTATTTATGCGCAGTCATGTTTTATATAGGCATTAGAGGTTCTGGTTCATATACTATTGCCTTTGCTCCCCTTGTGGGCAGTCGTAAAGTGGTATGTTGGTTGGCAGACGGCGTGCAGCGTGGGCCACGTGATCCGGCGGCGCGTGGAGGCGCTGTGCGCGGCCGCCGAGCTGTGCGGCGCGTGCGTGACGCGCTGGGGCGCGCTGCTGAGCGCGCGCCTCGCCCGCGTGGCCGCGCGCGCCGCCGCGCTGCACGCGCACGCCGCGCTGCTGGCCGCCGCCGCGCGCGCGCTCGACCTGCACGCCAGGTGAGGGTGTCTCCAGCTCCGGGCCTTAGTCTTATTTTGATGTATTCTACTAATACTATCAATGTATTAATGTAAAAGTCTGAATGTTTGTTACTCAATCTTTGTAAGATCTGGACTTTGCTATTTAAGAATAGCAATGCTCCTCTTTATGCCAAAAATGTAGAATTCTTTCGGGGTTTCCTAAGCCTTTTCTAGTCTTAGCAACCTTAGTGATGTCCAACTTTAGTCACACTTTCGCAGTTTTCACCTGCATTTCTGTTGTGTTATTGATCAGTAGGGTGGCATCGACGGTGGGCAGTGGTCAGAAGTCCATTGGTGTGTTCTTAGACTTTGCCAAGGCTCTTGATACGATTTCTGTTCCTTTACTGCTGAGAAAGCTAGAGTTTTCCGGTACAAGAGGTTTGCCACTAACTTGATATCAGAGCTACTGCGAGAAAAAGAAGTCAATGTGTCAAAATAGGTGTCGGTATCAGTAAATCAACTTTGAAGTGCTGCAGGGCAGCGTATTAGGTCCAACTTTATTAATTTCATACATTAATGACATTCAGTATGCTTAGGTACTTTGCAGGAGTTGACCTAATTTGTTATGCAATGATACTGTTGCACTATTAGATTTTTTTTTAACTTTTGCTAGCTAGTGTACCTGACTTATTTTTCAGTACAAAGAAAACCTACCACAGTCTTTATGACCACGGGTCCCTGTGCCGTCTACGTTCGCCCCGAGCTTGTTCTGCAGAGATGAACTGGTATAAGTGGTTCCGTACCAACCGAACCATTTTATTTATTTATTTTTACACTAACTTTTGTGAAAAAGTTGTGTCACAGGTTATACACCAGACCCAGTCTCGGATGCATAAAGACTGTGGTAGGTTTTCTTTGTACTGAAAAATAAGTCAGGTACACTAGCTAGCAAAAGTTAAAAAAAAAATAGTGCAACAGTATCATTGCATAACAAATTAGGTCAACTCCTGCAAAGTACCTAAGCATACTGAATGTCATTAATGTATGAAATTAATAAAGTTGGACCTAATACGCTGCCCTGCAGCACTTCAAAGTTGATTTACTGATACCTTACCTGAGCGATGTGTGTCAGGGCGGGCGGCGAGGCGTGGTCGCCGCGCGCGGCGCTGGTGGCGGGCGAGGCGAGCGCGCTGGCGAGCGCGGCGCGCGCGCTGGCGGCGCGGCACGCGGGCGGCGCGGCGCCGGCGGCCGAGTGGCGCGCGGCGGCCGCGGCGGCGCCGTGCCCGGCCGCGCTGCGCCTGCACGCGCGCGCGCGCGCGCTCACCGACCGCCTGCGCGACTCCTGGCAGCACCTGGTGCGCGACCGCGCCACGCGCACGCTCACCTACAACGACGAGCAGTTCCACGTGCTCGAGCGGATCACGGTACGCACAAGACACACGATCCCCGCCGATCACACGATCTTAGTTAATTGACTTGTTTTGTTATCTACTTAATGTACTTTTTGCGATGGATGACGTAAGCTGTTGTTGTGGCAAGGTCCCGTTGCAGTATCAACTTTACTCAACGAGTAATGCCGGTTTTACGAAAACTGCAGTCACTAACTTTTTTGACGAAACTACCTTAAATACATATTCAGAACCACGAAAGAAAGCTCTCTGTATCAGTCTCAATCAAGTGTCACAATTTCTTCAAGAAGTATAAAATTCAGAAATCATTACTCCAGTAACGCCCACGGCCACTTTTTGTAGCGATGCGTGCGTTTGCGTCGATATAGTCACGATGCTAGAGGCCTTGCTCACGCCACAATTCAGTCGCGATACTGTAGCGCTTTGATTTGCCTTTATATCGATACAATCGTGGTAGCGCGTTTCAAATGCGACTAACGTGCTTTAGTAGCGGTACTCACAACAAAATGCTGCCATACGCGAAATTCCTAAGACTTCCCCCCGGCAGGTGGCGGAGACGGGGCGGCGGCTGCGGCACCTGGCGGCGCGGGCGGCGCCGCTGGCGCGCGCGCGCGCGGACGCGGTGGCGGACTGGTACAAGGTGGCGCAGACCGTGTTCCTGCAGACGCAGATCCTCGACAAGGACGTGTCGGCCGCCGAGCTCAAGCTGCTGACGCTGGCCGCGCGCGTCACGGACGCCGAGTGCGACGCGCGCGCCGCGCCCGCGCCGCCGCCAGAGCCCGCGGTACGTACCACGTGGCACACTTCCTACATTATAACACTAACATATCTGTTCATTTAAAGGATTTTTTGGCGGTTGTCTTCAGGTTATACTTCTAATACTCATTGATCTTTCAGTTAGCCCAGAGGATGAACAGTTCTAATGAACTTTTGATGTCTTATTTAAAAATACAATCTACTAGCAGCACACCACCCTTAACCTAGTTCCCGATCCCGTCATTTTCACGGGATAAAAAACCGATGTGTTATTTGACTGGCCTCATGACTTAGTGGGTAGTAACTATGCCTGCGAAGCCGAGGGTCGTGAGTTCGATTCCCACCCAGTGCAAATATTTGTGTGATGATTTCAAATATTTGTTCTTTGTCTGGGTGTTTCGATGTATAAGAAGTATGTATATAGAACTATGCAAGTATTATATCAGCTATCTGGGCTGCCATCTTACAAGCTTTGCTTAGTTTGGGGTCAGATGGTGATGTGTGTGTATTGTCCACTAATATTTAAATAAAAAAGAACATTATCTATCTGTGTACCAAATTTCATTAAAATCTCTTCAGTAGTTTTTGTGTGAAAAAATAACAAACATATATTCATATATATGTACATCCATACATTCTTAAAAATTTCGCGTTTATAATATTAGTAGGATTTCGACAACACACAACCCTCTTAGCCCAAATGCCTTCAGATCGTGCGCTTACTGTAGATATTGTGTTGTATCTGTTTCCCCTGTGAATGGTGCATTATGGTCGATAGCGAGACTAGTAGCTTTGGCAACGTCAGCTTTGAATTTATTAAAATATCAATCGATTATTCTTCTAGTGGAACACCTAGGTGTGTGAAAGACCATACATCCTCTATGAGAAGTTAGGTTATCTATTTGGTGTGATGCACGAAGTTCCTATTTATTATATCCATCGATTCCTTATTCTCAGTGATAGCAAATCAAATCGTGGTGGAAGTGTCACTAGTTGACGACAAATATTCACTGACGGCCAAAATTTTCTTAAGTCATGCAGTCATGCATGCATCATGCTCAACTTCATTATGGCCACAAATGGTAATGTCGTCCAAATAGGCTTCGGCTGTTTTAAATTTTCTTTACTCCTTATCTAACTAATGATTCTTTTACAATTTGACTCTCCATTTGTATGGAATTAGACGAAATTGATAAAGGTTTCTCATAGCTTGAAAATAAGAAAAAAGCGATTTCACTGTAAAATTTGAATTTGATGATAACCTCTTTGCAAGTCTAAACTATAATACTATAAATTTAGAAATCTCAGTTAGCATTTCTTCGATATTCGCTAGTTAATGGGCATCTAGTTGCGTATACTGAATAATCGTCTGAGAGTAATTATAAACAAGGCGTTTCTTGTGGTAATCAGAACTTGTGCTCTCAAAGGATTTACTGTGTTTTATTACATCGGTTGCTAACTGTTTGTTTCTTTAGCAATTACACTTTTTAACTTCCTCACTGTATGGTCAAGGTGTCCTGCGATGTACCGATCCACCACAGAAATAACATGTCTTTTAGAATCGGCTGCTAAAGTAGTGTCTACGTTTTCGGAATCATAACTTGCAATTCTAGAGCATTGTACGAATTTTTACAATTTCGTCAACATCTTTATCGTAATTGTGTTTTGTTGCTATTAATGTTTTGTATGTATGTATGTTCACTTAATAGTCGAAAAAGCATAAATCTTATTTTGTAACTTCTTTTCTTTTTGCCCCAAAGGTTAATAATAAACGGGTAATGGGTCCCATTTATAGCGGTTTTTGAAAATTCATTTTAAAATTGTATACATCGATATTTCCGCTTACTTCCGAAATCTTGCTTGTCATTGGAGCAATGTTTACTTCTATTTGGTTTTACAAAAAGTTTCATGACAATGACAGATACTTAGCCGATCCAGTATCGAAAATTAAGTAATTGTTTGTACACTAGATTTACTCTTTTATGTTTATATTAAAATGTGGTTGGTGCGTGCAGACGGGCGGCGCGGACGCGGCGGCGGGCGCGGGCGCGCGCGGCGCGGGCGCGCGGGCGCTGGGCGTGCGCGCGCTGCTGGCGGCGCAGGACGAGTGCGCGGCGAGCGTGGCCGCCAACTCCGCGCTACTGCAGCAGCTGCTGCGCGCCACGGCCGACGCGCCGCTCTAGCGCACGCGCGCGCGCGCCCGCGACCCTCCACACACTGACTCTAGCCCTATTCCTTCCCCCTTTAGTGTCGCGAATGACGCTGCCTACCTCAATCCTCGAAGTGAAGTGTTCGACACGAATTTTGTTCGGGGTTTCTCCCAATATAATACAATCGACGACGTTTCCTGCTCCTTTTCGGAAGAGAACGGCAACCGGTTGACCGTGAGTTGCAAAGGAGTGAACGCGGTCCTCGGCGCGAGCGACGACAGCGAGGAGTCGAGCGAGGCGACCTCCCCGAGCGGGAGCGTAGAGACCCCCTCCGGCTCGGAGGGCTCGGAGGAGGGTACGTTCGACTCGGGCGCGCGCACCGTCATCTACGAGTCCGCGCCGGCCCGGCCGGAGGGGGCGCCGAGCGGGAAAACTTCTTGCGTCATCGCCTGAACGCACCCGCTATATAGCACACTATCCTGCGCCTTATTAGTGAGAGGCTCGTGTCGCATTAGTTATAAACTGACTTTTTTAATAGGGCACTCCTACTGTATAATTATGTATTTAATAATAATTTGACGTATTAGTACACATCTGTCATTCCGAAAGAGCATCGTTAAGTGAATAATACAGATTATATCATTCCAGTACCAAATAAGATCGCAAAAGAAAAGACAATGATAGATATAACTACTGTGTCTTTTTATAACTTTTTGAAATTATCCTTTTTATTGCATACTAGTGTCTACTCTAACTGAAATGAAATGATAGCTCGAAATTCCGCATACGAGCACCGAGAGACATGTGTTGTTAGGTACTAAATCATTCTTATTTTAATTTCTGTGTATGTTGAAAAGAGAGATTGATACGTCCAGTGACACATAAAATATGTTACACGTGTTTCCTAGAATGATCTCAGTAAATAAATGAATCAGGTGTATGTCACCGTAAAATATAAATACAGTCAGTTTTAATCTAACGGTGCCGGTGTTAAATTATGACCTTACCTGCCGTAGATTATACCTAATCTCACGCGTCTTATTATAAACTGACAGACTCACAAATTTTATGGTAACATGTACAAATATACCCAAAGACTATAAAACCACAGCATTCCTCGTAGCATATGAATCATGATACTTTCTTCCGTAGTATAATATTGATAGTCCATTAACTGTTGTAGGTGCTCTCTAATCGTATGAGGTAAGTTGTAAAGTAAATAAAACTATATTGTAGATAATTAATTTGTAATATCCTATATACAATAGCTATACATGTTTGTATATAAAAATGTTATAAATAAAATTGTTTTTGAAACATTTGGTTGTTTAAATTAAACTAGACGGAATGTAAATACATTCAAGTTGGAAACCTTAGCTATGTTTCATCATTGCACATTTTATACTTAGACATTACAATGTTGGAAATTAAATAAAATATATTACATTTTTTCGTTTGTAGTGATAGACTGCCGTTACATAGTTCTTAAATAGATAACAAAACTTGGAAGTTGTAGTTGTGCAGAGTTTCACTAAACTGTCAAGCTGAAAATGGTAGTATCTGATTTCACGGTAATATTGTATCGTAGACCGAATTGGTCACCGCTTAACAGAAGGCGAGATGGCGGTCAAGTGCAATCCTATTATAGTATATCGATAACAATAAAATAATAATTGGTTCAGTGCCATCTATCTACAATATGTGCTTTTTTTTCTAAAAAAACAATTGATGATTTATCGTTCGTCGCGCGAAATTAAGTCTTAGTTATATCACAAGGCCTCATCATAATTTAGTTAATATCTTTTATTTACAACTAGTGTCCCGACAACGTCCGGATCGAGCAATAATACATAACACAATATACAGATAACTTTATTAATTTCTAAAGTTTGTGATCAATCAAACTTTTTGTTTCTATTTTCTGATTTGAACTACAGCGATTCTCCTAGGAAAAGTTGCACCATTTCAAATTTTAATTTCACTATATTACATAAGATACAAATCTCCAACTGGCAAACTCTCTTCTTGAAAACCTTACACAAGACTCAATTATGATCTAAATGATTATTTCATTACTTCGACTTTTCAGCAGCTTTACAACCGCCGTAGCCACGAGAGCCACGTGATCATAGCAGTTGCAACGCTGCCGAAAAGTAGAAGTAAATAATAATCCGGTCCGTTGAACCATTCCGACGTAATTGAGCAACAACCAGCGTAAAAATCCAAATTAAACATTAGTCCGAAAAATGTAATAAACATTAGATCAGTATATTATCATCACGAGTGTAAGTACAAGATATCCTGTTAAATATGAGTTAGAACGTGATTAGGTCCTGTGTAGTTTTCAATATGAGGTTAAAAACGATATTATCTTTATAATATCAGTATAAATGAGACTACGACTACGTAACGTACTGACTGGGTCACGCAGTACGGCCGCACTAAGACGAACTAGAAACTTTGACACAGCTCTTCCGAACGAAATCTATAGAATTTCGTGTGAGTCCAAAGATCATTGTTGTACAGAACAACTATTTTAGTTTCGCCATTCTGGGATTGTTCCCACAGGGTCGTCCATCAGTCATCACGTGATTATTAGAATGACCCCATACCTACAGTTAAAGTGTTCGTGGTGGTTTTACTAAGAGCATCCGGGTCGGAAATTCGATCAGATCACTAAAATTGCTCAGGGATTGCCCTTTCTTCTGTTTCATCATATGTCGGGATTTTATCAGATTGCCGAGGGATTTGACCAAATTTCAAATCATTATTATCATCATCATCATCAGCTGCCAGACGTCCACTGCTGATCATAGGCGTCCCCCTAGATTTCCACAACTAACGGTCCAGCGCAACCTGCAACCAGCGGTTTCCGGTGACCTTTGTGAAGTCATCTGCCCATCTAGTGGGAGGCCGCCCAATACTGCCTCTTCCGGTTCGTGGTCGCTACACGAGAACTTTTCTGCCCCATGGGTTATCGGTTCTGCGAGCGATGTGGCCTGCTCATTGCCACTTCAGCTTGCTTACTCTTTCATTTCAAATGATATCTGATAATTGATGACGTGTGCCTCTTCGCTTAGTGCAGCTGTTACAAGTAACCCAGTCAAAATAATATCTAGATCATTGCTTACAAAGTAGGTACTCAAGGCTGCCCATACAATTAACTAATACATTGGTCTAAATGCGTTACTTAGGAAAAACCTTTATCAATGTATATGTTAGAGACGGGCCGAGCAATACAACAGTCTGATGGTAAGCAACATGCCTGCCCGCACACAGTTGCTGGAATCTGAATGGTTCTAATCACTTGCTTGCTCTGCGCCCGTCACCCGCTGTTTACAAATTATTTATAACTTAATTTGATCTTCATAGATTATGTAAAACCTCTGATTATCCTAGTTAATTCAAACTTAACTTTCAGAAAAATTAGATCCTTCAATTTTTTTTACATACATTTCACTTGTATACAATAAAACTTAGTCGCCCAAGAATGTATAGCAAAAAATAATCGCTCACATTATAATGTGTCGATTATTTTGTCGCTGTAAATACCTGGCGCGGCCTACCGCCTAACTAGAATGGTCTTAGCTTTGAAACAATTTTGTAAATTTTTAAAACCTGATGGTACGTTGGCTCACACCGCAACAGAGAAGGCAAACTTGTTTGCATCTCAGTTTGCGGAATCTTCGCGTCTAGATGCTGGTAGTGCGATACCTCCTTCTCCACCTGGCAGTTCGACTGTAATGTCTGAAATACATATTCGCCAAAAGGAGGTTATCAAAGTGCTACGCAATCTGGATGTGAATAAAGCCAATGGCCCGGACGGAATTCCTGCCATAGTACTGAGGGTTTGTGCACCCGAATTGTCTCCAGTACTAACGCGCCTGTTTAGACTTTCTCTCCAAACTGGGAAAGTGCCGAAGTCATGGAAGCTTGCTAACGTGCAACCTGTGCCCAAAAAAGGTAGTCGTGCTGACCCTGTCAACTACAGGCCCATCTCAGTCACGTCCATACTCTGCAAGACTACGTCTTAACTACGAACTTAAGAACGTGTCTTAAACCACAGGCTCCTGACATACCTAGAATCAAACGACCTCCTCAGTGAACGGCAATACGGGTTTCGCCGGAACCGGTCCACCGGGGATATTCTAGCGTATGTCACCCACATCTGGAGTGAAGCCATCGAGAAACACGGGAAGCACTTGCAGTCTCCCTGGATATCTCGAAGGCTTTCGACAGGGTTTGGCACGATGGCCTTATAAGCAAGCTTTCTGGCTAAGGTTTGTCTCCTGGGTTTATTGCGTGGATATCAGACTTCTTGAGGGATCGATCCATACGAGTCGTCATTGATGGCTGTTCGTCGGATCAAATGGCTATCAATGCCGGAGTTCCTCAGGGGTCGGTACTCTCTGCGACGCTCTTCCTGCTACATATCAACGATCTGTTGAAGCCCGGTATTTTTGGGTACGCAGATGATAGCACCGTCGTAGAGAGTTATATATCTAGCGCAAGAGCCAGTGGGCAACAAACTCAGCTACTGAGAGAGAATATGATCGAGCGTTTGAACTTGGCCCTTCAGGCAGTCTCTAAATGGGGCGATGCCAATTTGGCCAGGTTCAACGAAGGAAAGACACAGGTGTGTTTGTTCTCCGCTAAAGGAGTCCGTTCCAACTGGCTCCTACTTTTCGAGGCGTATCCGTGCCGGTCACTGACCATCTTGAGGTTTTGGGCGTTTCTTTGTCATCGACGCTCAATTTTGGCACGTATATTGAGTCTAAGGCTAAATTAGCCGCAAAAAAACTTGGTGTCCTCTCAAAGGTGCGAAGATACTTCAATTCTGAACAGTTGCTCACGTTATACAAAGCACAGATTCGCTCCTGTATGGAGTACTGTTCGCACCTTTGGGATGGATCGGCTAAGTATCAGCTGGAGACTCTGGAATCGATTGAGAGACGCGCCAAAAGACTCATAGGCAATGACACTCTTGTGCGTAAAAGACTTCAAAGTCTTGATCATCGCCGCAAAATTGCTAGCTTATCAGTATTTTATCGAATACACTTCGGAGAGTGTGCAACTGATCTGCATGATCTAATTCCACCTTGCCCTTTCTTCTATCGGACTTCTCGTTCCACAAAAAGGCGACATCGTTTCATGGTTGATGTTCTAAAAACACGAACGAAGCGATTTGACTCCACGTTTGTAATAAGAACGTCTAGGTTGTGGAATGCGTTGCCTGAGTGGGTTTTCCCCGATGGTTACAATCTTGGTGTCTTCAAATCGAGAGTGAATCGGTTTCTTCTAGGTAAGCACGCTCTATCGTAGATCGCATCATCGCTTAACATCAGGCGAGATGGTGGTCAAGTGCGAACCTATTCTAGTTTAAAAAAAAAATAATTAAGTAAATTGTTATTTTTTATTTTGGCGTGAAATTAACAAGGGACTAAAAACAAACCCAATATCGTGTTTGTTCGCCGCGCCGCCCGGGCCGCAGGACGCGAAAGCGTGTCCATAGCACCAGTACATATTTAACACTCCAGAGTTTACAGCGGGTAGGCTGCCATTTCTTCGGAGAGACCCATATCGTCGCTTTAGATGTGATAGCTCGCAAGTGCAACTTGCCTAACTGTAAGAGACAAAAAAGAGAAGAAAAATTGTTTTTACCGTCAACATGCGTTTTAATACTTAACATATTTACGAGCTAGCACCGGAACACTATTTGCAGCATTAAAATCTAATTTTGACAACAAAAAATTAGTTACTTGCTATCAAATCTAGAGCGACGCTATTTACCTCGCTTTTGAGGGTAGTGGAATCCATAAAGCTTTGTCCGAGGGTAGGCAACGGGAAGGCGGCGCTCGGTGTTAGGAGAAGCGCGTGTCGGCGAGCTTGTGGCGCGCGCGGTCCAGCGTGCGGTAGTCGCGGTGCGCGCGCTGCACGCGCCCGAACTCCGCCAGCAGCTCGGCCAGCTCGGGCTCCGGCAGCGCCCCGCGCGCCCCGCCCGCGCCCGCCGCCCTGCGCCGCCACAACGTTACATTCGAGGTTCAGAGCATAGCGTCGTTGTCACACCACAACTTGCTACATGCATTGAGATTTTAACTATAATGACTCGTTCACAACCCAAGCATCGGTATTTAAAAACAGCTATGTGATTGTAAGCGTTACACGGCGAACTATGAGCGCTAGAAAAAATATGCTATTTCCATCAAAACCAAAACATTGTCGAACTGAAAATTTGGTTATTTTAAATGTATTTTTACAAATTACGTAATATCAAAAAGTTAACTGGAGTAACATACAGTCGTACAATACACATAGCTTCAATATAGATTAGTTAAAAAACGTTTGCTTCTCAGATAAATAAATAAATAATAAATAAATATTGGTGGACAATTCACACACAAGACCATCTGACCCCAAACTAAGCAAAGCTTGTAATATGGCGGCCACATAGTTGATATAATACTTATATAATTTTAAACACATACTTATTATACATAGAAACACCCAGACACTGTGCAAATATTTGAATTCATCACACAAATATTTGCACTGGGTGGGAATCGAACCCACGACCCTCAGCTTCGCAGGCAGAGTTACTGCCCACTAAGCCACGAGGCCAGTCAAAAAAATGTTAAATGTACATGAGACTGTTTTTACTTCATATATCAAAGTTTTACTTTATATAGCAGACATTGGTTTGACACCGATGATAGTTTAGGTCATGCAGCGAGTGTACTGGTAGGGGCAGCGAGGTAATGAGAGCACAGCAGCCAGCCGGCCCCGACGGGGCTGGCTCGCGGGGCGCGCGGCAGCCGTAGGATAAGGTTGCGGTATGGGAGTACGCACGCGAGCGGCGGCGGCGGCGGCGCGCACTGCAGGCGGCGGCGCAGCGCGTGGAAGGCGTCGCTCTGCGGCAGCAGCATCAGCAGCCCGTACAGCGCGCCGCGCAGCTCCGCGCTCTGCTCGCCGCTCAGCAGCTCCAGCCGCATGTCTGCGGGCGGCGGAAACCACTGTCACACGTGGGCGGCGCCAAACTGGGACCGCAACCGCAAACCATTCTAACACGTCTTAGCACTTCAATTAGGACTGTATAATGTTATCACACACATTTGGCGCCCAAACTGGGGCTGTCATGTTTTTAGCACTTAAATTGGGACTGTGTAACATTCTCACAAACGTTTGGCACGCAAATAGGGGCTATAAACCATTCTGACGTGTTCTAGCACTTTTAGCTGGAACTGTAAAACATTCTCACAAATTTGGCGCCCAAACTGGAGCTGTAAAACCATTCTGGAATATTATTAGCACTAAAACTAGGGCATTTAACATTTTCACATATATTTGGCGCCCAAACTGGGGCTGCAAAACCAATCTGTCATATTTTTAGGACTTGAACTGGGACTGTATAACATTCTCATACATATTTGGCGCCCAAATTGGGGCTGTAAAACCATTCTGACAAGTAATTAGCGCTCAACCTGGAGCGTATAACATTCTCAAATATTTAGGTGCCTAAAGAGGGCCTGTATAACTAGCATTCTCGCGTAGTTTTGGCGCCTAAACTAGAACTGAAAATGTTTCTCACTTATTTTGATGCAGAAACTAGGGCTGTACCTTCATTCTCAACTGGCCAATTTATCGATATGGGACCTACTCACATGCAAATATAGGAGATTCGATGAGCTGCACCAGTTTGTCCACTTCTGTGAGGAAATCTACTGTGATCTCCAGATCACCGCTGAATACTAGTTTAAGAAACTTATGATTTATGGATTATATATCACGGGGTGCCATATCGTACTACTCGTAATTGGCTTGTTTACTGGTTTATATCGGAGTATTATCTATCAGTATTGTTTCCGAATAAGTTTAAGGCGATTTCTCCGAATTCGTTTACATCTGAATTAAGCTGACACGATAGATACAGACACAGTGTTAAAAGCCTTTGTCAAATCGACGAAGGTTGCCTATGTTACTTATGTGTTTAGAGACACCGATCTTTACTTTTTTTCTTAATCATTTATAAGCTTAAGCTGGACCGTCTCGCCTGATGCTTAGCGTTCACACGATCACTACTGCATCTTCAGTACTTCAGTACATTTTACTGATCTAAATCTAATTTAGTGTACTCTAAATCATAAGCCGTTCATCAGTACAAAAAAAAGAAAGACTATTAGAAGTATCAAGTTCAGCCTCGGTAAGCAGTGGGATAGTTTTAGTGAAAGGATACAAGGCGGCGACGAGCGTGCTGCAGTGCCGGTAGTGGTGCGTCAGCAGGCACAGCGCCAGCAGCGACACCGGCGCGTGGCTCCAGCAGCGGTACAGCGCCGCGAACAGCGCCCGCGCCGCCTGCGGAACGCGTCACACTACAGCACCCACGTCCGCCGCGCGGGCCGCTCTTATCTCTAATAGCCATGGTGACAAAACACTGAGTTGTCCGTCGGTTAAACAATTAAAAACCGTTGGTCGCGCATTTCTTCTTTTGTTTTATACAAACAAAATATGACGACAATATAGTGCTTGAAAATTTCGCGTGGCGTCACGTCTATATACGATACGAAGACGTAACGTCACGTTTTTCATATTTGTCGTCTACCACCTAACTACAAACTTTATGGATCTGGCCTTGTTCTGGCGAGTTTTAGTTAAATCTTTGGTATGGGATTATTTCTAGAATTTAGAAAAATGTGTGCCAAAAACAAGTAAGTCAAGCGTTAAATGTGTGACTATGTTTCCGTCTGTGGCATCAGATATCCCTAGCGAAGAGCCAGATTTGAAGCTTTCTTTTTTGGTTGTCGCTTGATGTATTCCAGATGGTTTGGCCGAGGCTGGCAGTGGTGTGAGGTGCGGAGAGTGTCGGTACCGGGCTGTCGATGCAGCGCAGCGTGCGGCGCAGGTCGTAGAGCTCGGCGGCCGTGAGCAGAATGGTGTTGAGCACGTCCACCATGGTGGCCACGAAGCGCAGGTTGCGCTCGGCCGGCAGGATGCGCGCCAGCGCGCGGTAGATGTCCTCTGCGCTCAACAGCACGCACAGCTGCCTGCACATGACACGTGGTTTTACAACATTTTATATTTCCGATCCCGGGACTTGAGGTCTCTTTACACAAAGAAAGAGTCAATGACGTAAACGTTTTTTAAACCCGGATATCGCCGCGGAACCCATAAGGGTTCGGGCAAAGCTATGACTCTTCAATGATAAAAAAAATGACGTTCAAAAGTTTTGAGGGTAGATTTGACAAAACAAATTATAAGTGAACATTATTTATCATCCACAAACTTCGCGGCAATAGAAAAACCAATGGTTAACTAGTATGAATGATTAGAATTTGTTTAACAAAATCGTTGATCAAGAGATTTTAAGTGAAAACTTGTTTTGGCACATCGCCCACATATTTTTCCGTAGGTTGTAGGTGAGGCTGATCCCTCACGCTGTGAGGTGAAAGTACACTCCGCTCTGAGCCGAGCTGGAGGGAGTGAAGTCGTTTGATGGTGAAATGACCTGATGATGAAGTGTCTACGACTGATGTGACCGGCCCACTGCCACTTCAGTTTGACTGCTGAGCGACTTTGGACTTACGAATCATTTTGACTGTCAGTGTCCACGTTTCAGCACCGGGTAGGGCGCACTGGTTGTTAATTTTTGTCTTGAGACTTTGTGGGATGGGTGACGAGAAGACTCGACAAAGTTTTCCAAATGCTGCCCAAACCAACTGTATTTTTCTCATAGCCTCACTCTCAAAATTATTCCTACCTAGCTCGCGCTTCTGCCGTATTTCTGAACAATTTCAAGAGTGATTCCATTTACGGCAATCGGTCCCGGAGCAACGAACTCGTTGCACATGACTTTGGTTTTCTCCAATTCATCCGGAGGCCGATGCGTTGAGAAGCGTCAGCCAGGCTGTCCAACATACACTGCAAGTTTTCTAGCGACTCTGCCATGATGACGATATCGTCCACAAATCGATAACCGTTGGGGTAGACGGGTTCTGGAGCGGAGACCGCGAATCGACAAACGTAGTCTAGGACACCCTGAGACTAGATCCAGTGACAATATTTGAAAGACGGTTCTGGTGGCGGTTGGAGAAATAAACCGAGTATCGGGCTGAGTGGTATGTCATAGGAGAGGCCTAAGTCAAAGTCAAAGTACTTTATTCATAAATGTACAATTTACACGTCAATTAATAAAAAATAAAAACAAAAGAAAGAGCATACAAATTGTATACATTTTCAAAGTTTGAAACTACTACTTTACTGTATTACAATAATTATTGTACAGAAAACTGTCAAGCATTATACGAGTATAATGTCTTTATTGCAATTGTACTAACTATGTCAAATTTATTTATTTACATTTTTATGGGAACTTTGCCATCACTCTCTAAAAATTCGCTGTAACTATAAAAAGTTTGATCGATAAGCCAGCACTTTAATCTGTTTTTGAAGCTGCCGAAACTTGGGGCCGATAAAACTATTTTGGCCTATGTCCGGCGGTGGACGAATACGGGTTGATGATGATGATTATGAAGTGAGTTGATGATGAAGTGAGCTGCCGGTGGAGTCACCTGATGATGAAGGCGCCGCGGTCCTCGAGCAGGTTCTCGTCGGCGGCCAGCAGCCGCAGGAGCGCGCGCAGGAACTTGTAGTAGTACGGGCTGGACTCCAGGGCTCCGGCGGCGGCGGGCTCGTCACTGCCGGGAGCTGGACGCATGACGGATATATTACAGACGTCTACATGGTACACCGTCACGGTTGTACCCGCGTAGTTCCGTTGTCCTATTCCAAATTATAATCTAATTGCGCACTAACTGCAACAAACATCTCAGCATTCTAACTTTGACATTTATAAATTACTAATAGAATATGATTTTATTATCAAATTTTATCTCGCAGAATAAATTTGATGTTTTCAGACATAATAATTTTCAGAAAATTCAGTTTTATCATTTATGTATGATGGCGTTTAAAAAAATTGGACGATGAAAAGTCATGATTGCAAGTAGTGGGTACTGAAGACTCTTTTGCTTGACAGTGGGTCAGTCAAAGTTGCTCAGAAACTTTCTCAGGATACTACAAAGTTTAAAATATTGAGGCACGGTTTTAAAATTAACTAAAATAAAAAAAGCGAAAAATGAAAAAAGAAGAAGACTTTATCAGTTGACTATTATTATTGGTACGTGGGCTCCCCACGATGCTAAACGGGGAGTTACTCGAGCGTCATAGAGACTGATTTATTGGATTACAAAGCTTAGGTAATAAGAAGATTTTTTTTTTAATAATGTTACCTTTTCCTTTGTGGGGGGCGCGGCTATAGAATTTCAAATATGAAAAATCAGCTTTATGAGCTAATTAGTGACGAATTTTTGTTACTTCGGCTTGTACTTGAATCCTTAAATATTATATTTTTCGTTGTCCTTGAATTATTTCCTTTAAAATAAAATAACCACTCTCAAGAATGTTGAATAGTTGTTTAATTAATAACTTTGTAACCCTCCCCTTTCTTTGTGTCACTCTCGAATTGTCAGATTAGTGGAATATACACTTCTTGGCATGTAATTAACTTACCCTATCTTAATCTGACGTGCTCGAGAATAACTGATGATCAGATTTTTTTCCTAATCGGCCTTATATATTTTATGAGGCTCATATTTGGTTGAACTACTTTAACAGTTACAAGGTTTCCAACTGTATATTAATCTGCCGCGCTAGAGTAAATCCCGAAATCCCCTCTTGAGCTCCCCTACTATATCATTGTATAAAATCAGACCAATAGCAACTGTGTTGCCAGACATATTGCATGCCTCTAGACTAGAAGAAGATGCCAGTTTGTATGGGTCAACTTTTAAAATGTTTTGTATCACCTTATCTTACCTGCAAACAGCAATAAAGATTTTTGTCCCTTGGACACAATGGTCATCTAATCTTCACAATACCCGATTGCAACATGTTTACGCGCACGTTACCTGCGGGCGGGCGCGCGGCGGCGGCCGGCGCGCACGTTACCTGCGGGCGGCGCGCGGCGGCGCGCACGTTACCTGCGGGCGGGCGCGCGGCGGCGGCCGGCGCGCGTTACCTGCGGGCGGGCGCGCGGCGGCGGCGCACGTTACCTGCCGGCGCGCGGCGTTACGACTGCGGGCGGGCGCGCGGCGGCGACCGGCGCGCACGTTACCTGCGGGCGGGCGCGCGGCGGCGGCGTTACCTGCGGGCGCGCACGTTACCTGCGGGCGGGCGCGCGGCGGCGGCCGGCGCGCACGTTACCTGCGGGCGGGCGCGCGGCGGCGGCCGGCGCGCACGTTACCTGCGGGCGGGCGCGCGGCGGCGGCCGGCGCGCACGTTACCTGCGGGCGGGCGGCGGCGGCGGCGCGCGCACGTTACCTGCGGGCGGGCGCGCGGCGGCGGCGGCGCGCACGTTACCTGCGGGCGGCGCGGCGCACGTTACCTGCGGGCGGGCGCGCGTTACCTGCAGGCAGGCGCGCGGCGGCGGCGCGCACGTTACCTGCGGGCGGCGCGCGGCGGCGGCGCGCACGTTACCTGCAGGCGCGCGGGGCGCGCGCACGCGTTACGGGCGCGGGCGGGCGCGCACGTTACCTGCGGCGCGGGCGGCGCGCGTTACCTGCGGCGGCGCGCGCGGCGTTACCTGCGGGCGGGCGCGCGGCGGCGGCCGGCGCGCACGTTACCTGCGGGCGGGCGCGCGGCGCGGGCGGGCGCGCACGTTACCTGCGGGCGGGCGCGCGGCGGCGGGCGGCGCGCACGTTACGGCGGGCGGCGGCGCGCACGTTACCTGCGGGCGGGCGCGCGGCGGCGGCCGGCGCGCACGTTACCTGCGGGCGGGCGCGCGGCGGCGGCCGGCGCGCACGTTACCTGCGGGCGGGCGCGCGGCGGCGGCCGGCGCGCACGTTACCTGCGGGCGGGCGCGGCGGCGGCCGGCGCGCACGTTACCTGCGGCGGGCGCGCGGCGGCGGCCGGCGCGCACGTTACCTGCGGGCGGGCGCGCGGCGGCGGCCGGCGCGCACGTTACCTGCGGGCGGGCGCGGCGGCGGCCGGCGCGCACGTTACCTGCGGGCGGGCGCGCGGCGGCGGCCGGCGCGCACGTTACCTGCGGGCGGGCGCGGCGGCGGCGGCGCGCACGTTACCTGCGGGCGGGCGCGCACGCGGCGGCTGCGGGCGGCGCGCGTTACGGCGGCGCGGCGCACGTTACCTGCGGGCGGTTACCCGCGGCGCGCGCGCGGCGGCGGCGCGCACGTTACCTGCGGGCGGGCGCGCGGCGGCGGCGGCGCGCGTTACCTGCGGCGGCGGGCGGCGCGGCGGCCGGCGCGCACGTTACCTGCGGGCGGGCGCGCGGCGGCGGCCGGCGCGCACGTTACCTGCGGGCGGGCGCGCGGCGGCGGCCGGCGCGCACGAGCAGATCTCCGCGAGCACGGCGAGCGCGCGCCGCACCACCGAGTCCGACGCGTCCGTCAGCGAGCCCACCACGCACACGAACACGCTGTCCGTCTCCACGTACATCTGCGGCACGCACGCCACTACATTACCTACCCGTGGCTTTCAACTCTGACCGACAACAAATAGGTACTTCGACATCTTCTAGTGTATCTCTTCACCATTTTTTTTTACATTGGCAAAATTTTAACAGCTTTATGCCTTTACTGAATACGATCACTGAAAAACATGAGTGACGTGAAATAAAAATCTATTTGGGCATACGTTTTGTAGTCTACGTATCAACGCTATTTATTTAACATCAAGAGCGCGGGTAAAATTACACAATTACAATGTGTTACAAATATTCACGGCAGGTCCTCAAAACTGCAAACTGTTCCTATCTTTAGACTGTTACCGTATTTCAATTCTCTATAATTTTAATAATTATTGAAAGGAAACCAAGTTGAGTTACCTCGTCAGGTAGTTTATTGTAGAGGTGTAGGATCCAGTCGAGCGCCGCTTCCTTGGTGTGGACGGAGCTGCGGTGCAGCATCTCCGTGAGCACGCCGACCACCGCGTCCAGGTTGAGCCTGGGCTCCTCCTCCGCGGGCTGCCCCTCCCCCGCGCCCTCCGCGCCCTCCGCGGCGGGTTTCGGAGGCGCGGGCGGAGGACGCTCTTCCACCAGCTTCGTCAGCTGCAGGTTGACGGTGGCCGCCGTCTCGCGGATACCTGAGCCTGGTCGCTAAGGATACTAACCGCTCATATTGAACACATTACGCAAGACTTAGAATCATTATACATAATTCTTTAATAAACGTTTCGGCAGAGTTACAACCGCCGTGGTCACGAGAAGACTGAAGAAATTGCGGGTCGTCTCATTGGGAGATCTCCATATACTCTTAGTTCGAATCCCACGCGTGCCTCTGCCTTTTGGAAGTCACGTGTGTAATGCCACCAACTCAAAAACGATGAAGGAGATATCGTGAGGAAGAAGATTTAGGTCTATAAAGACAAGTGAAGTCTCCCAACCCGCAATTTGGTGGACCATGGCCTAAACCGGGATACAGGGGAGACCCATACCCCAGTGAGCCCATGACCAATATGTAAAGTGGTTGACAAATAAATAATTTGATTTGATTTGGGGACTCCATGGGTTGATACAGTTCTGGTAACTCGTGTACCTACACGTACACTGCCGTAACAGCTACGGAAGAAGCACGCATCGCACGCACAGTTCCCGCGCCGCGCCGTACACAACTGAGATAAGCGTCGCGGCGCGCGCGTTTTATTTATAGTGTGTGAGTGCAGCAAAAGATATACATACGTCATCGTTTAAGACTTTAGAATATTATTGTAGGATTTTGAAAATATACTGTCTATGTGTTTTGTCGTATGTAGTAGTGGACGTGTCAGTGTCGGTCTGTGTATAGAAGGATACTCTTCCGCTCGTCGTCGGCGTAGGCGAGGCAGGGCAGCACGGCGGCGAGCACGCCGGACGCGTGCGGCAGCATGCGCGCGCCCGACAGCTCCAGGAACTGCTTGATCCACGTCACCGCCGTCAGCTGCGCCCCAGACATAAGGCGTGACATTATATTTTTAGTTAGAGAATGGCAGGACATGTGTCTGATGGTACGCAACATGCCTGCCACATAACAGCAGTTACATTCATAATCAAATACCTGGCTGGCACTGTATTGTTACGGGGAGCCATGCAGATACATGTCTTGCTGTGCCTTTACTCTTTTTTACATAAAACAGTGTGTTCGGGTACGCACGAATTAATATACAAGTATTATACTTCTTCTCATTATTTCTTGTGCTAAAACGTCTAACTTCAACCATAGAACAACTAATATCTTCCACACAAGATGTATAAATTTCCATAAAGACATATCTATAAAAGATAAAGATAGCCTTTATTTCTAGAGTATTGAATAAATTTTTACAGTATGTATTTATTTTATTCTAACTCTATAATTTACAACCCAGTTTGTCTTTCGACATAGGCCTCCTCCCAGTTCTTCCATTCCTCTCTGTTACCCGCCTTCTTCGTCCATGTGGTTCCTGCTGTCTTCTTCACGTCATCCTCCCATCTGCGTATTTGTCTCCCTCTTTTCCTCTTTTCTCCCCGAGGATACCAGTGTGTTACCTTTTGAGACCACTTTTGTATGCCTCTTACCATATGGCCTGTCCATCTCCATTTTAGTTTTCTAATGGTCTTTGCTCTTTCCTATGGGAACTACCTTCGTTCTTTCTCTCACTACTTCTAGTCTTATTCTGTCTTTTAATTTAGACATATATATACAGTTCGAATATTAATTAATAAGTATTAAGCGGAAGAATGTTTACTAGCTAACATCAGGGCTTGGATTTTTATGCTGGAGCCCACACTAACGGGAAATGCCATTGATTATCGCGATAATGGACGTTAACCGTAGGTGTAAAATACACCTTCAGTAGGTACGTCTATTAGGTGTATTTTACACCTATGGTTAACGTCCATTATCGCGATAATTAATGGCATTTCACGTTAGTGTGGCCTCAGCATTTGAGGTGTGCGCGCGCATTGTAAAAAAATCTCAAAGTAGACAGAAAGCTGGTGTCTGGCGTCTTTATTAAACAACGGGAAACTCACCATCCACCTCTTTAATGACGCTCGGAGAGTGATGGATTCATTTACTCTTATAATAATTTGATTCCAGAATATTTTATCAGTTTACAAAATATAATGTACCATCATCGAAAACTTCTTATAAATTAGACTTTCATCTTAAACTTTTGGTACAGAAATATACAGCAAAGAACCATGTGAATCATGCATGCATTTCACCACTAGAAAAGTGTAGGACCATAATCCATCTTGCTATCTTTTCAATTCCAATTTGTAAAGTTTGTATCAGAAGTGAGTTTGGTGCCCGTCTGTCGAGTCGGTACCTGCATGAGCTCCTCGGTGGCCATGGCGTGAGTGATGAGGATGTTGATCATGGCCTGGGAAATCCACCCGGGCCGGCTCCTTCTTGATGCTGCGTAGGAACTCACTCAGCTGAACATCCACCCTGGTGCCATAAAGATATTTCATGAGGGTTTGTTATAAATCTGACCTCTGTTGATGATATGAAAAATGAACAAATATGTATCTTATTATTATTCATATTCAACACTAAACTTATGAGTAAATATGTCTAGATATTATTTTATGGCTGAAGAAACTCGCGTTTTTCCGAGCCTTAGCTATGATGTTGGACAGTGAGAGGTTGTGTGCAGAGCAGCGAGAGTCGGAAGCCTCGCGCTCACCCGCTGAAGCACAAGAGGACACGGGGCGAGCCTGGAGGGCTCTGGTTTGCACCGTGTAGTGTGTATAGCTGTGTAGTGTGCGGAGCTCACATGCGCCGGATCTCGGGCACGGGGTCGTCCAGCATCTTGAAGAGCCCGTCGAGCAGCAGCGGCAGGTGCGGCAGCAGGTCGAGCGCGGGCACGGCGTCCAGCACGCACACCCACGACGCCACGAACTGGCGCGCGAACGCGTTGCGCGTGTACATGCGCTCGCGCACCAGCGCCACGAACGAGCTCACCTCGAACGTGGGGCTCTCCGTCACTATGTCCTGCCGACAAACGCGTACTAATCATCCAACATTACATCACTACTGTTGATCAATCACGATCGTCTGTCTCAGATTTCTATCACAGCCTGAACAGAATGCTTGCTTTCTGGAACGGCCTAGGCTGGGAAGTATGCACAAATGTAAGTTATGCACAATGTCTTATAAAGAGGCAAAGTGCTAATAAATCTCAGTCGATTATGTGCAGGGGACTATATGATTAACAGGATTAACTTGACTTTACCATAGCTTTAATGTTTGTTTTTCTGGTGTTTGAAGATAAGTTAGTCATTTATGAACTGTGCCATACATTTTTTTGGTTGCACCATAAAAGTTGCTGCTGCGCCGCTACTGCTGAGTGTGGTAAAATTATTTTTATATTTTATCACCCTGGACGAAGTAACATACACCTTTACACAGCATTGCTCTAGCTAGGGTATCCATAATATCTAAAAACAAGGGTTATGCAGTTATATAAGCTCACACAGAGTGCAGATGCAGATAAGGCTATTTCATGGGTTGTACACTAATTTTGGTATTTTTTGCTCATAGAAAATAACAGTTACCTTAACAAGTCTGTCCAGGAGCTCAGCAGCCTGCTTCACCTGCGGCTCCGAGTCGGCGGCGAGACGAGCGAGAGCATCGAATATCAGAGGGAAGTGGGCCAGCGATGCTCCCCGTGCTATCTTCACCACATTGAAGAGAGCCTCGGCTGCTTGGTACCGCACCCGGGACTCACTCTCACTGAAGCACGCTATGATAGGATGGATCAGCTCACTCATATAATCTGTGCAACCCTGGAAATAGTTACATTTCACCATTATATGCTAGCTACAAAATATGCTTAGCATTGTTTTTTTTTTTCAATATACTAAAATACTTTTTTAACAATAATAGTATTGCACTTGACTGCCATCATGCTTTGATGTTGTGAAAGAGATGATGTGTTCAATAATGGAACATTACCTAGAAGAAACCGATTCTTCGACCGACCGGTGTCTTCAATCAAGATTTAAACTTTCGGGTAACACCCATGTGGCAGCGAGCAGCGACGTCCGCTCGTATCGGCGGCGCGCTGCGGTCTGAGGCACGGGAGGGTGCATGTTTTGCATGTTTAGCATGTTTTGTCGTACAGTAATTTAGTATATAAGGAAGATTTTTGGTTCAATAAAGTTAGTTATTATCTGGACCTCGCTTTTGATTTTTGAGACGTGCAACTCGCACACCCACTCAAGCAATGGATTCCACAGCCTAGACATTCTTGTTACAATAAGTGGAGACAAATCTCCTCATTTTTGAGTCTTTGCCACATCAACCATGAATCAATTGTGCGTATTCGAGCTACAAGGAATCTGATCTTAGAAAAAATGGCAACATGCTATCATCAGTGTGGTAGGATCATGATGATCATCAGCACACTCTCCTAAATACGTCTGATAATAAATCTATAACCTTACAACATTGCGATGATATTTAATGCTTCAAACCCTATTACAAACAACAGTGTTGTTGCCTATGAGTCTTTTAGCACATCTCTCGATTGATTCCAGAGCCTCCAGATGGTACTTAGTCGACTCCTCCATTCCTTATATCTATTTACCTTGCCCAGTCCAACGGCAACCGACGATAGACCCATCAGTGCTCCATTTTTCACATTAGGGTTCGTAGAAGACATCAAGTCCTGACCTAACACTTTAATCAAACGTTTTATCTGACTCGTATTATTCGCATCGCTGAAGTCTTTCACCATTCTAGAAACAAAGAAAACGGCAAAGTTTAAGTTACGAAAGTTCAGAAAAGAAGGCAGTCAGGAGGCGGTTCTCTACCATAACGTACTTTTCGATCTCTCCTCCGGAAAATTTGCGTTTCTCGTATATTTTGTCGCAAAGCCCGCGAACGCAGGCTATGCTTAGCGGTGCATAATCCCTCTCAGACATTTTAAATAAAATACAATTTCATTTATTTTCAAAACAATCCCAAAGACACCAATCCAAGAACCCAATCATATACATAAAAACAACGGGGTACACTAAAAGGGTTGCTAGATACCAAACGCTAATTACCATTTTTCAATTAATTGTAGCCGAAACACAGATACAGATCGTTACACGCCTTTGACGTGTTTAAAGTGACGATCCATAAAAATTACTTGTTTTTGACCCACAACCACCAAAAATATTCGCTTCACGAAAATAATATGTCAATCCAAACCGTCAAATAAAAAATAATTTGTTAAACCAAAGAGATTTTTTTTAAGTGAAACCTTCTTTTGGCGCACCATACACAGAATTTTACGTAGGCTATAAATGAAGCTCATCGTTACGTTCGTAAATTGAAGATTTGTTCAGATGAATTCGGGACCATCGATTATGCCTGAGCGAGAAAATGCTGCTGCTGTCACTATGTTTAGATATTATATTACATTGCTATGTAATAATTTTTAACCGACTTCCAAATAGGAAGAGGAGGTTATCAATTCCTAAAGCTCCTAACCCAAATATACCACCATGTTTTTTTATGAATTATTAAAGTTATTCGATAGTTTTAATAGTTATTTCATTCTTTAGTTTTCACTTCTGCCATGGGGTCTTAAGCACACACATTTTTGTTACGTAAATTGTGTTGCCTCTATATTATCCGAAGGAATGGAGTTCCTGGTTTTCCATTATACCACATCTTGTTAAATATGTTTTTTTTTTATAAGTTGTATTTCTCATTTTAATTTTTATTTATGCCGAGTGGTTAAGTCTTAAGTACACTTTTTTTTATAGTATAGAGAAACGAGACGCTTAGGAAATATTTATTTATGCATAATACTAAACAATATGGCTGTTCTTAACAGCACAGCGACGCACAGCTATTGGAACATAACGAGTTCAGAACATTATATAGCTCTCCACTGCGCTCGTCACTCACAGACATAAAGTGTTATCTCTATTAGTCCAGTAATTCATCTAGAAACTTTGCCCTCAAACCGGAGCACAGTAATGTTTACACACCACTGCTTAGGCAGAATTACTGGCGAAGGTGTTGTACTTCATCAGGTAGACTCTGCAAAGAGCCTTACCCCTTTAAAAACTTTTTACAGGCAACAGGCAGAGCCTTTATTAATAAAACCAAAATCAACCAGAATTGCACTATGCGATATACGTAACTATTTATATTAAGCATACCTGAATTGTCTATAGAGAAACGTGTTTTAGAATACCTTATATGAGTTGAGATATGAGTGAGAGTTAAGCTATTATTTCATTGCAAAATATTTCATTTGATTCAATGAAATATTTAAAACCTGAAATTTAGTCAAAAATTTATAGCATGTTAGGTTTAAGCACAATCTATTATAATTTTTGAAACCTATATCGTCTCTAGTCTCTACTGCTATCACTATTCTACTACTTCTAGTTACTTCTAGTCTAACAATTGATTTCCTCAAATTACACGTAATCTGTATATTTTGGCAACTTTGCCAAATTCTTGACAATAATACAAGCGTCAACAATAAACGTCAACATCATTGGAACAGGGATACCAGAGCAAAAAATTACCACTAAATCATATTTCCACATGCATCCCGATTCCCGAAAACGAAACGAAGTAGCTGTTTTCGGTAGAAAAATAATTGTTCCAAAACACAACCTAGGTGAAGCTATTTCAAGATTTCAACGGATTTCAACTACTCGCTTACTTGTTTTTGAAGTGAAAACTTCTTTTGGCACGCCACAGACAGATTTTTCGTGGGCTGTGAATTGAATTCTAACGTCACGCTCATGACCATGCTCATGGCCACGCCCTCCGGTTTCACCCGCGTAGGTTCCAAAGTAAGCTAACAAATTCTCAGTCATACGTTTTCACTTCTATGGGCAGTTCCTGTCATGTTATTTTGCTAATATGCATAATTTTCACGGAAATCACTGATGGATCCATTTCTATGCATTTCTATGCTAATGATGCGTAAGTGGAGAATCAAAAGCAACACATACCACGCCATTAATACAAATGTCTCTGTAATGAAAGTAATTGACTAAAATGCATTTATGTTGGCAAATTCTAATCACCCAATTGAAATTGAGGGAACCTTAGATTAAGTCAAAAGATATTCAAATTGCATTAGTTGGTAGTGTTAATATTGTAACAAAATACAATTACTAGCGCCCTCTGTTAAAATAGTGTGTGAGTCTTAGACATTAAAATTTTTCGCCTATCGAAAACCCACTGTGTATTTGATAATAAATAAAGTTGTGGGCGTACGGAAAAATAAGATTTTTGATTATGAATCATAGATTATTTTAAGCGAAGAATGTATCCTTTCACCTTATACTTATAGTGACAGCTTTAATTATAAATTTTAAACACAAAATTAGTTTTTTTAACCTGTTTATGGACAGGGAAGAAGCCCCAGTTGAACAAATTTAGACTCAATCAACAAGAGTTTAGATTTAAAATAGGCACACAAGGTGCGCTTGCCCGCCCCGGTGGGCGGACCCGTTAAGAGATCTGTAAAAAAATGCGACCCAAAGTTATGATATTTTATAGGGTCTAGAAAAATAAATACTGGCAGCCCTGATTAGAGATTGGAGCATTGGAGACGATTCTTGCGCCACATAATAATATTTATTTATTAAGTATTGCAAATACTAGTATTTTAAGTATGGTTGTTTGCTTGTTTGTGATGATGTTAATGGCCCAATATTTAGGCATCAGGTTTTTGGAACGAAGTTCCTTATCGCGCGTTGTGAAAGGGGGCTAGACGGAAAAAAATTCTTACGAAAAGTTGTCACGACACTTTTTGCTATTGTAAGCTGTGCGGCGTCGCATGTTTCTCTGTCTGTCTCTCTCTCTCTTATAGAAAGCAAGCCAGATATTTTCATTTCTATTTCGCATTGAACAGTGTGGTGTAGTGACGGTTATTTTTGTTTAGTGTATTCAGGTTTTTTGTAAATAATAAATAATAATGATCTTTGTTCATTTTTAATATCTATTGTAAAAAACTTAAAAAATAAGAAAATAAATGAATATGTGATAATAATAATAATTCCTTCACTAATTAATCGAAAGGAACTTCGTTCCATCCGGGTGTCCCTTGACACCTCTCAAGTTTTTGTTCATATATAAAGTTTTTCCCACTTGAACTCGAAAATTCCTGCAACGTTATACCGACAAGTATTTTTTTCTGACGCAATATTTTACGTTTTAAACTGTAGCACATTCTAGAATGAAATATTTCTTCTGATAAAGTGCATTTATTTTGTGAAGATCTTCTTTAAAATATTTGATTCGACGTTCGACGAAGTATTTCTTGCATTTTTGCTCTACTTTTATTAAATACGCGTTGATAAGTTGATATTCAGTACGAGGTAGTATCCGTAGAAAAATAATTGTTGTATTTCATTTTGGATGTTCCACCTCTATTAATTTCTGACATTTATTTTTATCTGTTTGCCCGATACCAGCTCGTTTTCGTATTTATTTATATAAAATTGCGTTTGATTATTTTTACGACCAATGTCATTTAGTTCGGACCCATATCGTAGTGCGGTCTATTTCGGTTTATTTTATTAGTTTTTAAAGTAGGCTCAAAATGCCAGTGACTCTAGTGGACTGGTTGCCCTTGCCGAACCTCAAGGCGTACACGGCTGGAAGTGTGTTGCTACTGTCGGTTGCCGTGTATTATGCCCTGAGTGTGACGGCGGACCCGAACTGGCGCGGGAACGCGGCGGTGGCGCAGGCCGGCGCTCCGCCCGCGGCCGAGGCTGGCACAGCCCCGGCGCCGGCGCCAGACCTCGCGCCACCGCTCAATTCCACCAGGAACCGCACGGAGCAGTTGGTGGAAGTTATCACCTTTATGATGCAGGAACCGTTTTGTATGTGGGTGAGTATTTTATTTCAATAGATCTATATTACCAAGACTAATTACCTAGTTAGTAATGTTGTAAAAAACCTAATCATTTTCTAATTAGTAATGTTGTTATCTTTTAATGTAACACATGGTCTAATTTCCATGTACTAAAATGTTGACAAAGTGATAGATAAATTAGAAGAATTAGAGAAATTATCTACAGATGGAAATAGTACTTATTTACATTATTAAGTTATAAAATGAATGAATAGTATGTTTAGTTAAGTAAATCATTTAAAATCATCACTAAAATGTTCAAATTTAATTTAAGTTGTTAACATATTTAAGTAATTATAACTATTCACTATTACATGTGTGTAGAGGTTTCTCATGTCCCAGGCTGAAGATTGGTAAAATTAAAGTTTGAAATAAAAAATAAAACAAATGCCAAGAAGTGCAACAGGCTCTTTCAGTGTATTCACACTGCTTAGTTACTAAAAACTTATTTCACTATTACAAATAACTAGCTGAAAAAAAAATGCAAGTGTTCGAGCTAAAAGCCCTTATATTAAATGTACTATTTAAAAAAACTGAAAGAAAAAGGCTATTCAAATCAAATCAAATAAAAATCTTTTTATTTCAGATATCTCAGATCCATTTACACATACAATAATATAAATTACATTACTTTAAATTGTATTATAATTATTTGGATTATTTTATACCAAATTAAAATTACACAACTAAACACATGTCAAAATTAAAAAGAAAAATTACAATTTACAATTATTACAATTACTTGCTATTGAAAATCTCTATATTTTTAATGCAATTTGTTTGTCTCCTTAAAAGTCTAGTAAAGGCGGTAAAAATTATTTATGCAGTGTTATTCGCTAAGGGATCATAATTATATTTAATAATAATAGCGTAAGTGGTAGACAAAGGCAAATTTATTAGCAAAAACTCAGTTACAAAGTAAAATGTCTTGTATAAAGTTATTAAAAAAGTTTTAATTACATAACAGGGTGATATAAGCTCAGGTGATGTACTTGGCGGCAGCAGACACTGCTAACTGTATTCAATACCAGTTCCACTCAAACTGTGTCTTGAGTGAAAGTTTGCATTCAGGTTTTGTAAATAAATAAAAATGACTGTATATTTGAATCCTTCCACTTGAACTGGCGGCTAATGTTTGAGTACAGTTATGTTTCTGAGTGTAATGAGCTGACTACTATGTATCATAATACATAAGTATGAGAAATTATAGGTGATTTTATAGTTGGTTGCATGTTTAGTATCCAGTGCAAAAGGCTTAATAATTATGTTTAGTGTGTAACAATACCCTGTCCAAATCTAACTCATTCTTCTTTAATTAATGTTGAGAATAAGGATGCTTTATCATGTAGACTTGAAATCGTTTCTTGAAACAGCTTTCAACGGTCAACACTTCTTTCCCGCCTACTTAAAAGCGGGCCCACCTTGAGCACCCACCTATACTTTGACTTTATTGCATTCAAATAAAATAAATATTAGTGGACACTTCAGACATAACACCATTTGTTCGCAAACTAAGCAAAGCTTGTATTTTGGGAAGCCAGAAAACCAATGTATAATACTTATATAAGTACATAGTTTTTAAATAATACATATTTATTGTACATTTACTGTGAATAATTCAGTAATAACATTTTCTATAAGCTGTATCATACATATAGGTATAGATATAGTAGGGACCTGTTTCAGTTTCATTCAGATTGTCATAAAAAGGCCATTACTCGAAATAAAAACTATCCTATAGTAATTCCAACATACAAGTTATACATAGTTGCCAAATTTGACTGAATATAACCCCAGTGAAATCTTCATGCAGCATGACACTGGATTGTTTAACGTCAATTTTACACATTTTTTAGATTTAAGATTTAATTTTTAGGAAAAGAAAAAGATTGAATGACCTTTGTTTTGCTTGAAATAAAGGCATTTGACATTGTTGCTTGCCAAAGGCAAACCTACAACACAAGGAGCTCCTCATTATCATGCCTTATGCACCTTCAGGTATCCTTGCTAATGAGCTTGATACCTAACATTGCGTCAGCCGCGCGTCACATGGCTCCTCAAATTTTCAAACTCAACCTCTCAACAACACAGGTGATTGGGACTATTGGCTGGTTCAGTTGTTGGGACTATTGACCGGTTCAGGTGTTGGGTCTGTTGATCGGTTCAGTTGTTGGGTCTATTGACCGGTTCAGTTGTTGGGACTATTGATCAATTCAGCACTTTTAATAACTGGAATAAAACTAGAAAGTGTACATAATTTTAATTTTACTAGCGTTCACCCGCGGCTTCGCTTGCTTAGACTAGAAGATTAAACCGCTACTACGAACGCCCGGGCCTCGATTTTACCCCCGAACGTCCCCTTCGGACAACTTCTCGGACAGAGTTACATTAACATTTATAAAATTACTAGCGGCGTCCCGCGGTGACACCCGCTCCCGTCCCCGTTATTTTACCGAGATAAAAATAGTGATTGCCAAAGCGCTATTCTGTGTTCTAATATTCAATCCAATTCATTAAGATGTTCCGACGTGATTGAGCAACAAACGTCCAAGCTTCAATCACGTGAACTGGGGAGATCGATTATAATCTATACTCAATTTTAATAAACATGTAAGCAATCAATGTTCAATTTTAATCGAACTAACTCGAACTAAATTGAAATAGAAAGCGGTAATTGCACACGAGACGGAGCGCACCTGCGCTCGCTCGGGCTTCAGAGACTGGCGGCGCGCTCTGGTATCGTGTGCAGCGATAACACCACGACAAATGAGACGATCTTCTCAGCATTCCATGGATTCACCGTGCGGGTGCCGGGTCCATCGTGTGGCAGAGAGAGAACCGAGTAGACCCCGAGACTTGTGACTCGGGCGTAGGTTTAAGGGGCCCCTTTCTGACATACATCAACACTCACCTTCACTACTCGTCTTTCTCTCCCTGCCCAGCCAAATCTAAACCTAAATTCAAACCGGTTATGCCCAGGAATTTTCCTGGCCTGAATTGGTTGGTTCCGTAGCTGAAATACATTCTTTTAGTAGGCAGCTGCAGACACAACGTCGTTTTTTAGCACAGCACTGATTATCAGGAACGGTTTTCTTCATGGCGCATTGGCCGCACTACACAGGACACAGGTACACCACATCTCTGACACACCGCATACGTGTGTGTGTGTGTGTGTGGCGTGTCAGCGGTGATTGGCTGGCTGTATTACGTAATGACTGCGCGGGACAGGGGACTAGCCACGGTCGCCTCAGTATACCTAAAGACATTTTACACGTACTAAATGTAGGTACTAGGTATAAGTACAGTTTAATGAGGTAGGTGAGGAAATTTTAGTATGAAAACTAACATGGTTATAACTTATAACACATTTTAAATAAATACACTGGAAACCCACGTTTAATATAGTCAGTCCAGTCCTACTTCATGAGTAATGCTAAGCAAAATAAAATAATGTCACTCTTCTTCGAAAAAGACTTTTATGTTTTGAACATCGCTGCACAATTGCGGGGTTTTATCGAATACATTCTGGAGAGTGTGTACTGTGTATGTGTAGTGTGCCACTGATCTGCGAGATCTAAACCCACTTGGCCCTTTTTTGTATCGGACTGCCCGTAGCACCAAAAAGCATCGTTTCATGGTTAATGTTCTAAAACTTCGAACGAGGAGGCTTAACTCCTCTTTTGTCATAAGAACATGTAGACTGCGGAATGCGCTGCCTGAGTGGATTTTTCTCCGCGGTTACAACTTTGGCGTCTTCACATCAAACGTGAACCGGTTTCTTCTAGGCAGGTACATCGTAGACCGTATCGTCGTCGTCGCACCAGACAAGATGGGGGTCACGTATTAATCTGTAATAGATACAAAAAAATAATTATTCGCGTCACGGCTTAAAACAATATGTTTGAGCAGCTGCTGCTATCGGGCGCAGGCGCACTCGCGGCTCCGTTTCTTATCAACCAACGACAAACACCAGTTCCTTGGTTTTGTTTTCGACTGGCATACTTCTAATCGCCTCGTACGATTCTTTTAAATGTGCAAAGTCCATTTGGTATTATAAGAAAATGTCTATTCATCACTACATAGTATAAAACTATAAAACAAAGCGGTTGGTCCATTAGAGAGAATTCGTTCGTATATGATGTTATTCTACACATACTTAACGTAGTTTTTGTCTGTGAATAAGAAAAATCCCATCCCAATGGGTGCACCCAACCAACCAAAAAGTTGTTTTTAATCTCTCAAAAATTGTTAAACATTTAAAGTTGTGTTTGTTAAACCAATGTCAAACCGATCAAGCAGACGGCAGCTCGTTGCTTGCCCGCTAAAATACTACCTGACCTGCTGAGACGGATTCCATTAACATCATAAACAAACAATGTATGCCATTCATTTTGCGGAGCATAAGCAGCCAGCCCACTTTGTGTTCCCACTACTGGGAACGGGGCCTCCTCTCAAGAGGAGTGAGTTACGACCATACACCATAATCCACAACATTAGCTAAATGTGGGTCTGCCCCCGACAGGTTAAGGTGCGTCCCCCAGCAAAACGAGTTTTTTTGTCCAGTTTGGCTATCTACTCATTAACCAAAACAAATATCAACATACAAAAATACATTAAATTTCTACAATTTCTTGGCTTCAAAATGGTGGTTTCCTTTTTTTGTAAAGTAATTTATTGTTTAAACTAGCTGAACCCGCTACTTCGTTCGCGTAAGCAGATGTTACTGACTTATACATTAATTGGAAGTATCGTATGTCAAATATTTGGATAAGTAGTCATTGAAAAACCTTTGAGTTTGAGTGAATTTATTTTTCCACACAAAAATTTATTTAATTTTATCATCTTTATTTTTCTTTTTTTAAACAAAATCAAACATACTTAGTAAGGTTTCGTAGTATCGAACATAGCCGCAAGTGTTAAGTTTGTAGGATTTTTATAGGATACATTATGAAAAGTCTGAAGTTAATGTGCATGATCTGATACGTATTTACCTATTTATTTTTATCTGCAAGCTGTTTTCTTGTTACCCGCGACTTCGCCGGCGTAAAATTTTGAACGAAGCCTGTGTGGAATCAAAATAATTAAAATTTTGAGTTTTAATGATATCCAAGCAAGTTGAACCCGTAAATCTAAGCCAAGTCCTAGTGAAATGTTAATGTATGAATTTAATTGTAGGTAACACAGAAAAAAATCAAGAACGAAAGAATCCAAATTTGGCCTCATAATCCTTTTAGCAGCAAAAACTTATTAGTACAATTTAGAATACCAGTAACGCCACCTAGTGATGAAAGAAAAAATACATACCACAATAGCAAAACATCGATTTAAATGGCCTTTAGTGCTTTTAGATTTAAAATGGCTTAACGCGCCGTCTAATGAGAATATTATGTTGCTTGTTATTTTGATTGTGAACGCAAATCATCTATATTATCTACGCCAAAACGGGTGCATATATTTGTCATTTTTGGCTTTTGAAAATGTAGACTTATTAGCCCATGTGAAATTTTAGACTCTAAACTATCTGTGTTTCATATGTCAACCCATATCGTTGTGTTGTGTGGTAAATTAAAACGAGTAGCACCACAAAATATTAATAAAAAACAAATATGTATTTTGAGTACCACAAAAAAACATAAGATCTTGCAATCAGCAGAAAACACAGTTCCACCACAAAAAACATATGACATTTGCCACCACTTAACACCTAATGTGGGCACTAAAATACTCATCAAAGCCCTAGACACAAAACTGACTACATTCACTAGAAATGACTATTGCATTGTATTAATTGGTGAAGATGACTTTCGAAGGCCAACTGATCATTTTGACTTGACACATGGTATTCAGGAAATTATGGGTAAAACTAAGAACACAAACATCATTTTGTGCTTGCCAGTACTAAAGACATCTATGCGAACAACACATGAATATAATTGGAGAATCAAAAATTTCAATAAATTGGTAACTTTAGAACTCAAAAAACACAACCATGTCACTATATTTGACCCAAATATAACTGTGCCATTCTCCTCCAACATGTTTAACAAATTTAATGGCACTATAAATGATTATGGTGTTAGAACCATGTTTGAGTGCTTGTACAGACAACTAGATGATATCGACTCCCAATATATTAACTGCCACGGTGACTCAGCGAGTACTCAGCATGGTACTGAACCTGATCTTAGTCTTAATTTTTTTCTCAAATAAGTATATTAACATTTTGCATCAAAACATAGCAGGATTAATAACAAAATCAGACACACTTTCACTATGCCTTGATGAGCTTCTAGACAAAAATGTACCGGTGGATGTAGTATGTATCACCGAACACAATATGCTAGCCGGATATGAGCAGTACCTACACTTACCTAATTACTCTTTAGCTGCCACTTGTAGTAGACCAACCATCAAAAGAGGTGGTAGTTGTATACTTGTCAGAGATGGAAATGAATGGACTGAACTTACTCGAGTAAGGGATTTTTCTGTGTATAATGTAATAGAATGTTGTGCAGTAAGGCTCACTAGATATAATGTTGTTGTACTCTGTGTATATAGAATTCCATCAAGTAGTAACAAAAATACCTTTTTTTCAGTCTTAGAGACTGTTTTATTGTACTTGCATAAAAAGAAACATTATAGAATTGTCATGGCAGGAGATTATAATATAAATGTACTAAAACTTGATAAAACTACAAAGGACTTTGAATGCCTGTTATCCAATTTTAATTTGTCATTAGCGATTAAACAACCTACTAGACCAGCAAGTCAGACTTGCATAGACAACTTTGCACATGGCTTTAGGGACAAGTGTAAAGCAGAGGTTTTGGGATTAGCACTATCTGACCACACTGCTCAATTACTGAGATGTCCAGTGAAAAGAATTTGTATAATTAAATATTGGCGGAAAAATGTAGAGATTACAGTGTTGAAAATATAGCAAAATTTCAAAGTCATTTAAAAAACCTTACATTTTCTGATATATATAAAATATGTGATGCCAACTTAGCATACAACACATTTATAGATCTGTTTAAGTTATTGTATAACTTATGTTTTCCTTACAGAACTGTAACTATCAATGTGACAAAAAAGGCGACATGGCTGTCACGTGGGTTAAAACTATGTAGTAAAAAGAAAAGGTTGTTGTTTAATAATTGTCGAACTAAACCTTTTGAAGAAAATAAGGCAAAATATAAAAGCTACACCAGATTGTTCAAAAAAATTATTAAACTGACACAAAAAGCTCAAAACAATTACAGAATTAAAATGTCAGATAATAAATCAAAAACTACTTGGCAAATTATAAATAAATTGAGAAATAACTTACCTAAAATATCCATAGATAAAATTCAATATAATGGCAAAATCTTGACAGACCCAGAAGTAATTGCTAACGCATTTAATAACTATTTTGTTGATAAAATTATTCCATTGCCTGGTTCTGGTGTAAATGTGATACAAAATATTGAAATAACTCAGAACTCAATGTTCATGGCACCATCTACACCACATGATATTCTCAAAATCATAAATTCCTTAAAAATACAAATAGTGTAGGATATGATGATATATGCACTAAAATTATAAAACTGTCAAGCAGGCTATCTGTGGCCCTCTAAGTCATATAATCAATTTATGTATAAGTACAGGTACTTTTCCTGAGGCTCTTAAAAAAAGTATAATCATACCTGTTTTTAAAAAAGAAAATAGGGAACACATGGAATATTACCGACCTATTGCCCTTATACCTATAATGTCAAAAATATTTGAAAAATATTTTAACCAGCAGTTTATTCAGTACTTTGAAAATACAACATACTTTGTGATGAGCAAAAGGTTTTAGACAGAATAAAACAATAAATATTGCTATATATGATTTTCTTAACAATGTAATGAAAATGTTGATAATAACAATGCTATATGTACCATTTATTGTGATATGACCCAGGCATTTGACTATGTCAATCATGATGTTCTTCTAAGTAAATTTGAAGCCTATGGGGTTAGAGGTAATGTGCTTGACTTAGTAAAATCTTACCTAACAGACAGAAGGCAAGTAACTAAAATTACAAAGATTAATACTAAAACTAAACAGGAAGAAATATTCATCTCTAAAGAAAGAACTGTTAAATTTGGTGTGCCGCAGGGAAGTGTGTGGGGACCGTTTCAATTTATTGTCTACATAAATGATTTCCCTAAAGTAATTGAACATCCAATGTCACTATTTGCAGATGACAGCACGATTACAATAGCCTGCCAAGATAAAGCTAATTATGAGGAAAATATCAACGCTGCATTAAATTCATCTATCCACTGGTTGAACATTAATAACTTAAAAATTAATTTAAATAAAACCAATTTAATGCAATTTACACAAACAAAAAATTACTTAAATAACATAAACATAAATTATCAAGGTAACAAAATTGCAGAAGTAACTACAACAAAATTTTTGGGCCTGACAATAGACACGAAATTGAATTGGAAGGCACATATTGAAATTCTCTGCAAGAAGCTTGGTAGCTCGGCATATGCTCTGCATAGGCTTGCTCCAGTGGTAAAAAGAGACTCTTCTTACATCTTACCATGGATTAGTGGCATCGGTCTTGAGATATGGGATAATTTTTGGGGTAACTCAACCGATACAGGCTTAGCTTTCAAAGCACAAAAAACGATGCATTCGTGCTATGTTCGGGATGCAAGTTACAGATAGCTGCAGACAGGTATTCATAGACAACCAAATCTTGACCCTTCCAAGCCTGTATGTTTTTGAAGTTATGTGTTTTGTAAGGAATAACCCCCATTATTTTCCTCTCTTGAGTGACAAAGTGGAACGGAACCGACGTGATAAGTGTAGGCTGCTCATAGGCAAACGCAAGAAAAAAAGATTATGAGTGACAGCATTTTTGTATGGCTCCTCTTCTATATAATAAGCTGCCAAATGCAATTAAAAAACTTAACTTATCCATGTTCAAAAGTAGATTAAAAAAGATACTGGTACGCAAATGTTATTACACTGTGAAAGAATTTTTAAATGATAGGGAAATTAATTGGAATACTGATGTATAGATTTTGTTTAACATGACATTTTGCATTCCATTAACTCCCACATGAAGTTCCATTAGCCACATTAGTGTCCACTGTCTATATTTTATGAAACTTTACATTTAACTAATGTTAGATCAGATAATATATTGTAACTGACAGGTTGAATTAGATTACTCTATATATATTGTGAGAGTTCTTTGAGTAGGTATACAAATATTACATTTTATACATGTTGACATTCTTTTATACACATTGACATTGTTTTATTATATAAGTATTGTTTTTGATTTTTCTATACATAATGACATTCTTTGACATTGCTCACACGGCTGAACTGCAAGAGCTACTACTGCAAGACCTTGGATTCTACATGAAACCACACACTTGTCAAAGCCCGTAACAGCATCCTGCTGAAGCACAAGACGTTGGCGTAATTGTGCTCACCAATCATATCACACTAACATAGCACAACGGGATAGAAGCCAGAAATTAATAGACGATGAATCAGATGACATATAATATACAACCGATTAAAAGTTAAAAATGAAAAAAGAAGAAGAAGACTTTATCAGCTGACTATTACTATTATTATCATTGTATAAATTCAGACCAATGGAAACTGCGTTGCCAGACATATTGCATGCCTCTAGAAGAAGAGGCCAGTTTGTATGGGTCAATTATTTAAATGTTTTGTATCATCTTATCTTACCTGCAAACAGCAATAAAGATTTTTGTATTTGTATTTGTATTTGTATTTGTCGTTTTGACGTGATAGTTAATATTTGTTTCCTTAGGGCCCATGCTTCTATTCAGGTTGATAGGTAATAAATACATAAATGTGGTATTTCAGACTATAAGTTATCTCTGTTTCAATTTTCTACCAAATTTGCTTAGTCTTTCCTACGTCACAGTAACCTATAAGTAACCGATTTGCTATTTCTGAGTTCAAACTACGTGTGTTTCAATTCCATCCAAATATGTTCAGCCGTTCCAACGTTGTCCTGTAAATATTATGAATGTCACTGTTCGGATGTTTGTTACGTAATACATAGAGTACTTATACATAGGCAATGTTTAGCCTATGTGTTCTTCAAGACTGTAATCTAATTCTATTTCAAATTTCAACCCGATCACTTGATACGTTCCGCCATGATTAAAGCGGCAATAGATATACATCATCTGCGAAAATTTCAACTGTCTAGCTATCACCGTTCTTGAGATACAGCCTGGTGACAGACGGCCAGATGGACGGACGGACAGCGAAGTCTCAGTAATAGGGTCCCGTTTTTACCCTTTGTGTACGGAACCCTAACAACGGTCTGCTTCGGTCACCGAAGCTTGTTGAACACTACCTTTAAATTTTAAACAGTATTTGGATTGAATGAGTTTGAGTTTTCTAATATGTTACGGCTGGTCTAGTAAGTTACAGCTGACCTAGTTGGGAGAACGGCGACTGTCGATCCGGAGACCCAGGGTTCAAAACCACGCGCACCACTATCTTTTCAGAGTCATGTTCGTAATGCCGGTAATTAAAACGGTGAAGGAAAACACCGTGAAGAAACCGAAATCTACCTATAATCTAAGTTCTAAGTCATATGTCATCCACCAACCGACACTGGGCCAGCGTGGTGGATTATAGCCTTGTCTCTCTCCTTGCGAGAGCAGGCCCCGACGCCCAGCAGTGGGAACATTTAATGGGTTGTTTATGCTGCTACTTATTATGCTGATATGTTTTCTCCAAAATACAAAAATCTACTTCAATGACAGGTAATTTAATTCTGTCATTCGACTAAACTTTATTAGAAGGTATAACTATGTCGTACAAATAAATCTAAGCTGATTTTAGTTTTTTGTTGATATTTAAAAAACTACCTCCCTGTTTTTGATATCTAAGATCACCTCTGAAATATTTTCTACCAAACAAAAAAGGAATTATCAAAATCAACTAACAATAATTAGCGGAGTTATCGTGTAAAATAAAACCAAATAAAAAAACATGCAACCCGATTGAGAACATCCTCCTTGTTTGAAGTCGATTATAACCGAACGATGTTTGTTTTTCCACAGAAAAATATATTTTGACAATTATTTTGTCATCCATGACGACGCGACGCGATCACGTGGGCACTTTCTAGAATCTAGATATTCTGTGGATCGTCTGTGATACACAGAATACTTAGAAGTTAGTAAGTACCGAACGCGCCGCGCGTGTCGTTATTATTTAATGTTTGTGTAATTTCCGAACCAACAGACCGATATTGTTTAAATTTTGACGGGACAATATAAAAAATGTGTTCTTTCTAACAAAAAAAGAATTAATGAAATTAAACAACGCAAACATGAGTTCCAACCAAATTCACATTTTGACTTTCACCCCCTCCTGCAAGAAAACCGATCAGAATTTGGGGATCAAAAGTAGCCTACAGCAATGTCCTTAGTATAATCTAAAATCATGCCAAGTTTCAGCTGAATTGAATCAGTAGTTTCGGCGTGATGCGTGATCCCTATACAGAAAGACAGACAGACAGACAGACAGACATGAAAGAAAAAAAATGCAGTTTCGCCATCAGTATCGACTATGGAGTGCCCCAAAAAATATTTTTTCAAAATATCTTCAATGTACAGAATTCGACCCGTTACAGTTTTATTATAAGTATAGATAATCTCCTCACAACGAAACCACAAGAAATAGAAATAATTGTAATTATCATGCATCTCCTCTAAAAACTGCCATTATTTGCATTTTGTACTTACACCAACGGATATGCAATTCCATTACGAACGTTTTGGTAGAAATATTTTTTTTAAAAGACCAAAATCTGATTTTATAAATATTTTATTTTACAATTTGAGTGTAAAACAGCGACAAATCCTACCGTTTTCTCTTGTGGTGTGCGATAAGGTAAGAAATACTCAAGGTCATTTGCTCGGGGTACGGCCTTAACGCAGCTCTCTCTGGGAACACATCGGATTCCTTGGAACGTTGTCCTTCATCGTTAAAACCAGTGGCAATGATAAATCTGCACTTTCGAAAAATTCTCAGACGTGCGTGTGGGATTCGAACTTACGACCTCTCGATTCGCCACTAGGCTACCGAGGCTAGTAATAGAAATAGCACATTTCTAGAAAAATCTTTCTATAACCTTTCGCCTTTTGTTTTGACGATTGTTTTCCTAACTGTAAATATAGAGAATTGAGCTTGGGTAACGGATGTTTACGTGGTGCCATTGTCACGTTAGGGTGAACACAAAAGTCTGGATAGGGATGGGTATAAATGAAAAAGGTTGAGGAAACAAGTATATTTTTAAAAAAAAAAGATGAAAGGAATGAAAATAAAAATTAAAACAGACGTAACTTAAAAAGAAAAAAAAAAAAAACAGGAACTGAGAGGGTTTGAACGGTAGAATGGTAGGATTCCGTGGCTCGCAGCAGGGATCAGCAGCCACAACAGGATCAGTAGCCCACGGTAGAGTTCAGTGGCTCACAGCAGGGATCAACAGCGGTAGTAGCCCACAGCAGTCCACAACATCAGTGGCTCGCAGCAGGAATCAGCAGTGGTAATAGCCCACAGCAGTCCACAACATCAGTGGCTCGCAGCAGGAATCAGCAGCAGTAGTATCCACAGCAGTCCACAACATCAGTGGCTCGCAGCAGGAATCAGCAGTGGTAATAGCCACAGCAGTCCACAACATCAGTGGCTCGCAGCAGGAATCAGCAGCAGTAGTATCCCACAGCAGTCCACAACATCAGTGGCTCGCAGCAGGGATCAACAACGATAGTAGCCCACAGCAGTCCTATTTCCACGTTGCACCTTTCAGGGTATCTTGTGATGCTTCTTCTTTGAGATCCAAATGTTGACTGCCCATCTCAGTTCCTAGCTTTTACAAAGAGACTTGGTATTCTAATAATGGTATTCAAATCTAAAATGAGAGACAGTTTATTTTATAATTAGCGGCCAGAGAATTAGACCTAAAAACTATTCAACCTTATGAAAATGATAGGGTTGCTAAGCAATAGTGAATGTTTTGCAATATTATGACATGAAGTAAATAAATAAAATTTTCAGAAAACGTAGTTTTCTACAGTTTAAAATATAAATAATACATGAAGAATACTAATATTATGATCAGAAAAATATGCTTTATCGTGAGGACACGATAGAACAGATATTAGTTGTATGAAAATTCACTATGTAAGTACATACATTTCTAGTCTCATGAATGATGATTTTAATAGGAAATGTACGCTTACATATTGTTTAAAGCCAATATGTGGCATATTGGCTTTAAACAATATGTAAGCGCACATTTCTACTAAAATCATAATTCATTGGAGACTATGTAGAAACTTAGGTACTACATAGTGAATTTTCATACAACTAATATCTGTTCTATCGTGTCCTCACGATAAAGAATATTTTTCTGATCATAATATTAGTATTCTTCATGTATTATTTCTATTTTAAACGGTAGAAAATACGTTTTCTGAAAATTTTATTTATTTACTTCATGTCATAATATTGCAAAACATTCACTATTGCTTAGCAACCTCTATCATTTTCATAAGGTTGAATAGTTTTTAGGTCTAATTCTCTGGCCGCTAATTATAAAATAAACTGTCTCTCTCATTTTAGATTTGAATACCATTATTAGAATACCAAGTCTTCTTGTAAAAGCTAGGAACTGAGATGGGCAGTCAACATTTGGATCTCAAAGAAGAAGCATCACAAGATACCCTGAAAGGTGCAACGTGAAATAGGACTGCTGTGGGCTACTATCGTTGTTGATTCCTGCTGCGAGCCACTGATGTTGTGGACTGCTGTGGGATACTACTGCTGCTGCGAGCCACTGATCCTGCTGTGGGATGCTGCGAGCCACTGATGTTGTGGACTGCTGTGGATACTACTGCTGCTGATTCCTGCTGCGAGCCACTGATGTTGTGGACTGCTGTGGGATACTACTGCTGCTGATTCCTGCTGCGAGCCACTGATGTTGTGGACTGCTGTGGGCTATTACCACTGCTGATTCCTGCTGCGAGCCACTGATGTTGTGGACTGCTGTGGGCTACTACCGCTGTTGATCCTGCTGTGAGCCACTGAACTCTACCGTGGGCTACTGATCCTGTTGTGGGCTGCTGATCCTGCTGCGAGCCACGGAATCCTACCATTCTACCGTTCAAACCTCTCTCAGTTCCTGTTTTTTTTTTTTTTTTTTTTTTTTTTTTTTTTTTTTTTTTTTGTTACGTCTGTTTTAATTTTTATTTTCATTCCTTTCATCTTTTTTTTTTAAAAATATACTTGTTTCCTCAACCTTTTTCATTTATACCCATCCCTATCCAGACTTTTGTGTTCACCCTAACGTGACATTTGGCGCCCAACTTTTCAAAAAGAACCCCTGACCCCTCAATCCCTGATACTCTTCTAAATTCTAAAAATAATACTACCACTAGTATATATATCTTTCCTTTTCGGCACTTTTGGGGTAACAACTTCCCTCTTTATATAATCCCTCATGGCCATCATGGTCATTTACTCTTCTAAATTCTAAAATAATACTACCACTAGTTTATATATCTTTTCTTTTCGGCACTCTTTGGTTAATAACTTCTCTCCTCACCTCAACCCTAATGGTCCTCATAGTCTCTCTTCATCTAAACCCTCATGATTCTCATTCTTTTCTTAATTTCTTCTCGCCTCATCTAAACCTTCATGGACATTTACATCAACTATTCATGGTATTTCCTTTTTCTTAATTGTTTAATGAGCTCTAAACTCATTAACAATCTTAACCAATGAGTCTCAACTCTTGGAATTTTTATACTATGAGCCCTAAACTCATATTCTTATCTTGAACCCTACCGTTCAAGATATCTTTTGAGCCATACCGCTCATGTTAGCTTTTGAGCCCTACCGCTCATGCTTCTTCTCCTTATAAAGAGCGGATGATAACTCTTTAAATAAGCCTACTATTATCGACCCCTTATGTTCATCCTTTTTATCATTCTTATTTTCTTCTCTCCATGGAGCGGATGATAACTCCTTAAATAAGCCGACTATTGGAGCGGTTGATGACTCCTTAAATAAGCCTGCCATCGCCGAGAGTGTATGCTTTGAGTGTTCGTCATTGAATGTGAACTTACACCCAAACAGAATGGAAGTGATGAATAAAAGATTTGAAAGGTTACTTGAATGGATTTATGGTTGTGTGAAGGCAATACCTCTCTTAAACCCTTTAGAACTTCTTTCCAAATTTTACCGAAGCGTAAAATTTCCGCAGTCGGGGGGAATAATGTAACGTTACATATTGGCTTTAAACAATATGTAAGCGTACATTCCTACTAAAATCATAATTCATTGGAGACTATGTAGAAACTTAGGTACTTACATAGTGAATTTTCATACAACTAATATCTGTTCTATCGTGTCCTCACGATAAAGAATATTTTTCTGATCATAATATTAGTATTCTTCATGTATTATTTCTATTTTAAACGGTAGAAAATACGTTTTCTGAAAATTTTATTTATTTACTTCATGTCATAATATTGCAAAACATTCACTATTGCTTAGCAACCTCTATCATTTTCATAAGGTTGAATAGTTTTTAGGTCTAATTCTCTCTGGCCGCTAATTATAAAATAAACTGTCTCTCATTTTAGATTTGAATACCATTATTAGAATACCAAGTCTTCTTGTAAAAGCTAGAACTGAGATGGGCAGTCAACATTTGGATCTCAAAGAAGAAGCATCACAAGATACCCTGAAAGGTGCAACGTGGAAATAGGACTGCTGTGGGCTACTATCGTTGTTGATTCCTGCTGCGAGCCACTGATGTTGTGGACTGCTGTGGGATACTACTGCTGCTGATTCCTGCTGCGAGCCACTGATGTTGTGGACTGCTGTGGGATACTACTGCTGCTGATTCCTGCTGCGAGCCACTGATGTTGTGGACTGCTGTGGGATACTACTGCTGCTGATTCCTGCTGCGAGCCACTGATGTTGTGGACTGCTGTGGGCTATTACCACTGCTGATTCCTGCTGCGAGCCACTGATGTTGTGGACTGCTGTGGGCTACTACCGCTGTTGATCCCTGCTGTGAGCCACTGAACTCTACCGTGGGCTACTGATCCTGTTGTGGGCTGCTGATCCCTGCTGCGAGCCACGGAATCCTACCATTCTACCGTTCAAACCCTCTCAGTTCCTGTTTTGGAATAATGTAACGTTACATATTGGCTTTAAACAATATGTAAGCGTACATTTCCTATTAAAATCATCATTCATGAGACTAGAAATGTATGTACTTACATAGTGAATTTTCATACAACTAATATCTGTTCTATCGTGTCCTCACGATAAAGCATATTTTTCTGATCATAATATTAGTATTCTTCATGTATTATTTATATTTTAAACTGTAGAAAACTACGTTTTTCTGAAAATTTTATTTATTTACTTCATGTCATAATATTGCAAAACATTCACTATTGCTTAGCAACCTCTATCATTTTCATAAGGTTGAATAGTTTTTAGGTCTAATTCTCTCTGGCCGCTAATTATAAAATAAACTGTCTCTCATTTTAGATTTGAATACCATTATTAGAATACCAAGTCTTCTTGTAAAAGCTAGGAACTGAGATGGGCAGTCAACATTTGGATCTCAAAGAAGAAGCATCACAAGATACCCTGAAAGGTGCAACGTGGAAATAGGACTGCTGTGGGCTACTATCGTTGTTGATCCCTGCTGCGAGCCACTGATGTTGTGGACTGCTGTGGGATACTACTGCTGCTGATTCCTGCTGCGAGCCACTGATGTTGTGGACTGCTGTGGGCTATTACCACTGCTGATTCCTGCTGCGAGCCACTGATGTTGTGGACTGCTGTGGGATACTACTGCTGCTGATTCCTGCTGCGAGCCACTGATGTTGTGGACTGCTGTGGGCTATTACCACTGCTGATTCCTGCTGCGAGCCACTGATGTTGTGGACTGCTGTGGGCTACTACCGCTGTTGATCCCTGCTGTGAGCCACTGAACTCTACCGTGGGCTACTGATCCTGTTGTGGGCTGCTGATCCCTGCTGCGAGCCACGGAATCCTACCATTCTACCGTTCAAACCCTCTCAGTTCCTGTTTTTTTTTTTTTTTTCTTTTAAGTTACGTCTGTTTTAATTTTTATTTTCATTCCTTTCATCTTTTTTTTTTTTAAAAATATACTTGTTTCCTCAACCTTTTTCATTTATACCCATCCCTATCCAGACTTTTGTGTTCACCCTAACGTGAAATTTTTTTTTTTTTTTTTTTTTTTTTTTTTTTTTTTTTTTTTTTCAATAGTGAATGTTTTGCAATATTATGACATGAAGTAAATAAATAAAATTTTCAGAAAAACGTACTTTTCTACAGTTTAAAATAGAAATAATACATGAAGAATACTAATATTATGATCAGAAAAATATGCTTTATCGTGAGGACACGATAGAACAGATATTAGTTGTATGAAAATTCACTATGTAAGTACATACATTTCTAGTCTCATGAATGATGATTTTAATAGGAAATGTACGCTTACATATTGTTTAAAGCCAATATGTAACGTTACATTATTTTTTGCCCATCTCAGTTCCTAGCTTTTACAAGAAGACTTGGTATTCTAATAATGGTATTCAAATCTAAAATGAGAGACAGTTTATTTTATAATTAGCGGCCAGAGAGAATTAGACCTAAAAACTATTCAACCTTATGAAAATGATAGAGGTTGCTAAGCAATAGTGAATGTTTTGCAATATTATGACATGAAGTAAATAAATAAAATTTTCAGAAAAACGTAGTTTTCTACAGTTTAAAATATAAATAATACATGAAGAATACTAATATTATGATCAGAAAAATATGCTTTATCGTGAGGACACGATAGAACAGATATTAGTTGTATGAAAATTCACTATGTAAGTACATACATTTCTAGTCTCATGAATGATGATTTTAATAGGAAATGTACGCTTACATATTGTTTAAAGCCAATATGTAACGTTACACCATGCGTCATTGTAAACAAAATATTTATAAACAGCATTAGTGCGGCGCGCGGCTACCGATACGACGCTCCCAGGGCGGTCGCCAAACCTATTATTAAAGACCGCTAAAAGTTGTTGTTCCTCCGTGCGATACGGCGCGGCGCACACACGACGATGTAGACCTAGACTGCTGACCTCACGCGATCTGCGCGGCGACTGTATCTCTCACATTGAGCACGCTGACCCATTTGTTGACTAGCTCAGTCAGTGTATGGGTTAGCATGGCTCAGTCGGCAGTGAGTCAGCACTGAGCCAGAGAACGCTGGCTCGATTCCCAACCACGACAAACAATTGTGTTTTTGAAGTGAAAACTTCTTCTGGCGCAAAATTGAGCTCAAGCGTTACGTTCGTAAAGGAAAGAACCCATCGGGTAAACTCGGATGATCTAGATGGCCACGCCCTCCGGTTTCACCCACATATTTCTGCCGTGCCGTTAGTGGAATTCTGTGTGTAATCAAAATTTTATTACATTACATTGTAATCTATATTTTTTTATTTATGTATATTTATCATCATTATCAAATACCGTTAATGTCCACTGCCGAGCAGACCTTCTTCGTATACGTCACTCGTCCTAGAGTGTACTGCCCCGCTAAAAGATCTCGGCTTTGATATAACCCTCTTTATTTTCACTTGGAATTTTAAAGAGAGCAATAGCATAGCTCAATGTTTGAGTTCGGCAGTCGAAGCGCCGATCTTGTCATTCCACTCAGTATTCTGCTTATCAGAATGCTCGCGGAGGACCCTCATTTAGAAGACTTAGGAATGTTACTTGGCCGATAAAAGTATCAGCCGAGTAACCTTCCCAAGTCGTCCAGTCCGTCGCCCCAACCTTTACACGCACTGCTCAAAAGGAAGAGGAGCGCGAGTAGAGGGTCCTTCCTCGCCCGCCATCACAACACAACAAGACGCCACCGAGGCAAGTTGTTGTGTGATGCCCAGGGTGCACCACGTGGAGGCTCCCGAGCCACGCACCCCGAAGCGCCGATCCTGCGCTAATCTCATCCGGGTGTGCCCTTCCGTTTATGCGTCGACCGTTGACCCATCTTAACGCGATGGTGGAAGTTCGACGCTTCTTTATCTTGTTAATTTTTTCCATTTGACCTTAATACGAGACCTCGGAACTGAAATACAAAATATTTTTCATAGAAACCTAGACAATCAATCAAAACAAAGACATCAATTAGGTTATTCAAGCTAATTTTATACTGACTTGGTATTTTACAACACGCAAACTAATTGTTCGGTTTAATTTGATAATAAAAAAATAATGTAAATACGGAATCGTCGTCTTTAGCGAACAAGGTGCATCTCACAGCGTCTGTAATGTGAGAGCGGCGGATACATGTGCCGCGCGGTCACGCGATGTGTGACGCGGCGTGGAGGAGCCTCGAGCGTGAAACACGCACAGATAGCAATGTCGTATCGATATGCGCACTCCACAAAAATCTGGTGGAGCTGAACTGACAACTGGCGAAGAAGCTGAAAAAACACTCCAAATAATAATTCGCTCTAAATCGGCATTTTTACCCAGCCGCCGTTGATATTACAAGACATTTTCTTCTAAATGTTGTCCTCTTCGGACCTCGACCTCGGAGTCCGAAAGAAAACAGAACAGAGAAATCCGAACGGGAGATAGCTTTCGAGTTTGGCACAACATTTCAATTACGCAAATAGTTTTGGGCGTCTTTCGTTTAGTTATACGTATGCCGTATACGAGTAGATGTACATAGAGTATACACTCAAATACGCTTCGTGTTTCGTGCGCGCTATTTACAATAATACACATTTGTGAGCCAAAAAATAATAAAATACAAAAGCGTTCAAATTTTTCCGACGAAGTCGATGCTGGTCTACGATAGAGCGTGCTTACCCACAAGAATCTGATTCGTTCTGGACGTAAAGATGCCGAGATTGTAACCAACGCAAGTTGTTATAATCCTACTACTTAATATTATAAATGCCAATGTTTGGATATTTGGATGCTTGTTGCTCAATCACGTCGTAAATTATGGAAGGATCGGGGATGAAATTTGAAACACAGACTGTAGCCTAAAAGAACACTTACTTTCCTATCCCGGGAAAAGAACGGAAACGGGAACGAAGCGGATAAAACCGCGGGGCGGGTCAGCACAACATAAATGTATTTGGTTTACGTGAACTTTTTTGTTTGTTTACGTGAACCCTGGAGTCCGCACCGTAGAGGAAGTCCTGCGTTGTGAAATCCAGTGTCTTCCAAAACTTGCTTGGGGTACAAAAGTTCTTCTCATCATAAATCATATGAGAAATACAAAACCGAGACTCGCCTCACTGGTCGAGTATACGCGTAGTTTTTTTTAAGAATTCGTTGTTTAAGACTTTCGTAGATTTAATGTTGTAGTCACAACTATATGCAATAACAACTCAACTCACATTACGCGTAAGCTTTGGAACTAAAAATATGTTAGTAAACTTCCAGATTTAAACTTCAGTTAAAGTTAAGACTTTCATCATTTATTTTATCTTGCTTTTGCATTTCAGTTCCTTATTTTTGACATTGCTGTTCCTTATTTTTGATGCCAAAACTGTCTAATTTTGGAGACCGAAGATCGTAAGAAATCATTATTAGTTCGTTCTTCATACTATACACGACAAATATAATAACCTACGAGTATTAAAAATATTTAATTTCCATAAAATGCTGTTGTATTTTCAAATCAAATTCGCTCAGTTTCGCTCAAATTCAGTTGCGCTGTAGAATGCTAATGCTACCGAGAGTTCGACAGCCTGTTCTGGTCATCTCAGGGTGACTTGAATAATTGTTGGTTTTCTCACCACCGCCTTACGTTTTTAAGTATTATTACTATTCATCAAAACAGTCATTTTCACAAGTTGTTATTACCGTAGATTTCTCGGTCTGATGAAATGCGACGCGCACATTACTCACGTTATCGTAGCATAAGGTCTAATTACCGAAAGACATCAGCGACCAACACGAAAGGGAGTAGGCATACACAGCGTTTCCCCTCTGTCAAAGTACAAGTCTGCGTGGACCATGAAGTTTGATAATATACTGTGGCATGAGGGGGGGGGGGGCTAGATTTGAATGGTGCTTTATTTTTTATGTGTTAGTGATTTGGCTGTGTGAGTATGATCGGCAATGGATCGGTACAGGTATGTAATAGTGCGGCTTTGCGCTAGTGTGCAACTTTCCCCTACCGCAAGAAATGACAGAAAGATTTGTACAATATTTTTTAGCTAAGGCTACTTCCTTCCGTGCTTGCGCGGAAGATCGAATTGCTCGATGATGAAAGACATTTATGAAGATCGTTTATAATAATTTCAATAGCCTCAGACTCAGAGCTCAGACTTGCCAGTCAATTGCTTTGCTGAAATACGACTGAGCAGGACTCGTCTGTCTCATACCAGAATCTTAATTCCTTTGATTCGGAAATGTACCTAATACATAGCAACACAATAAAAACGCATCTTCGTCTGACACAAGTATTTTGTACTGGTAAGACTCTATATAGAGTTCGCCAAAAGATGCACAGCGCAGTACGAGTAGTGGGCAATATACTGGATTCTTCATGTTCAAATAGCTACATTGCACTGAGCTGTATTGCCTACTATCAGGTGCATGTCTTGCAAGCCCCGTCACTGTATGTATATTGCAAAAATTAAAATTGCATTCCAATAAACTTACCTATCTCTGTTTTTCGTAATGCGTCAATCACCTATGTGGATGCAGCAAATGTGAAAATAAGAGTTTACCTCCTAGTCTTGACGTAGACGGATAACTGTACAGTAAAGTGTATTACGGTTTCTGACAAAAACACTATCCGTTAAGTATCGCCGGACGCATCTGCACGATGGTGTATTGCTTTTTAGTTCTTTGTTGCGCTCATTAAATGTGTGTTAATTATCTGTCGCGTTCTACAGATGTACCTATTGAACCTAAATATTAAATGTGTATTATTTAATTTATTTAGTGTCAAGTAGCGACTGTAATTATAAATGAGATAATTGAATAACTCAAGGCTCTGTGCCTTTTCTGCTAGACTATAGTCGAGTAGGCAGTCCCATTATAAAAAAAACATAAACGCAAAATTGAATTGAAGTATTCAAATATATTCCGGGGCTACTTTGGCGTGAATGTGTATAGATTTTCACGTATGTACTTAAACTCTGTGCAAAGTCAGTGGCAGTCATCTGCAAACCAAATCAAATCCATACTATAATTACCTACCAATGTACACGGCACTACACAACACACATATGGTAGTGCTTCACTTGGAAGTTTAATGACTCGGAGTCCATACATTTCGATGTATGGTAGAGATATTATTGCGAATAAAAAAGATACGGTCTGCCCTACCATATAAAAGAAGATATAGTTGACGAAAATATTGAACCACGTATTTATAAAATATAATTATTTACTTATACGCGACAGCAGTATGTACAACAGTAACGCAGTAATTACAGTAACAGTAACGTATAAACAAACAACAACAAGGTACAAAGGTAAGCTCCTTTCTCTCAGATCTGTCTGTGTGAGGAGAATCTATGTTTGGAGGGTAGTAATGGCGGCGGGAGATAAAACTGAAAATAATAAATAAATCCTATAACACTAGTATCATATACGTCAACGTTTGGATATTCATTACTCAATCGCGTAGGAACGGCTGAATGGATCGGGTTGTTGTATGAAACAGATCATAGGTGTTTTTTTTTTTTCAAAAAGAATATGTGTATCATGTTATATACCTTGACATTTATTAGTAAACGGTTTGAACGTCGTTTGAAGAAATATGCATGAACAACACGAGTAAGGCAGGGAACGCCCACTGAAGTGGAAAGAACGAACGCTTTAAATCCAACGAGGCGAATCAAGGGCGGGACAATTTTGTCTTCATTTCAACTACATCATTCTTACATGATAATTTATCTAACGTCGTATCGACTCTTAAATATTTTATCGACAGATCAATAAAATACTGTTTACAATGTGTCATCGAGCTGATAAAATTCGAATGTCGAGGAAAATTTGTGTAATAAAGTACGTTTATTTCCGCCGAAACACCTCTCGGCGTCGACCTTGTGTGTATGTTCAAAGTCGCCATGGGGTGAATGTGCTACGGAAACGATTCTCAGTTGCCCCACTCGGAACTCATTATCAATTCATGCGCCCGATGTCGCCCTTGAAGTTCGAAACTCGCAAACACTTAATAAAATACCATCAGTCCGACAAATATACACCATTAATGACGTGGAAATTGCGCGTATGTTACCATAAATAATGAATGAGATAGATACTAGTCGGCTGTCTGCTATTCCGGTCGATATACGTGCTCGTGCCCACGTCGGCGTCGGCTCACCTAGCAGGCTAGCCGAGTAACCGGGTTCCCCCGAGACTTGATACACTTGATAGTTACTTACGAGCGCTTACCAGCGCGCCTCTAAACAAGAGTTGAACTATTTGACAGAGCTCGTGTGGTTCATAAGAGGTCGTTGTTTGACTCAATAGGATGAATAGGTATTTAATAGAAATTTGAAAACGTTTAGACAATTAAACAAATCATATTTTGTTAGTGCTTAATTTGAGTTAGAAAATCCCCTCTATTTCCCGACGACAAAGTCGAGTGTCTGATGAGAAGCAACACCTGGCTACGACAGTTCATACACAGTTACGTGGTACCTTGAACAATAAATTGGAAGACAATTTGTCTTAACTAACAATTTGCTGATTTCAAATCATCGACAATTCTTAAATATAAAACTACTTTTGTATTTGGACGTTTCATCTTAGCTTACTTAATTCCTAAATTCCTATTGAATCCAACTATTGACTCGAAGTCGAATCATCGGATAAGGTAACTAGGTAAAGGCTAACGACTTCGTAAACTCAGTTATTTAGTGTTCGCTCAACTATTATTATAGTTCAAGAACAGTTTGTATTAAACTCAAACCACTCTATTTTCATAATGCCAGCCGAATATCGACGATGCCTTTGTACAACAAATATGCATAATACTACAGAATATAGGAAGAGATATTTAAACGCAAATATCTGAAAAACCAAGGCCAAAAATTAATGGATAATTCTAGGCTAACGAGTAGCGCTGAATACGTTTCCAAGTTTGGTTTAGTTTTGAGACTCACGGTTTAAATTATTTATGTAGTTATATAATATTTTGTCTGGCCTTAACATTGTACAGAGATTGGCCGTGAACACGGAGCCGAGCGGACAGGTAACAGCGTTACCTCACTCGTATCTATTGGCTACATTTCATAATGTACTCGTATCTTGCTTGACGAAATTGTGAAGCTAAACTACAATAAACCTCATAAATCAAGATTATCTTGCTGTTATTATTGTTTGCATCCTTAGAAACAACTTTCTAATGTAAGCGAAAGTATGTATCAATAAACTTACGAATTATTGCTAAGTGGTTACCAAAATAGAATTCAGATTAGACAAACACTTTGTCATCTCTCAGTCGATTTCATCACAATTTTCACATTGTATATACATATGTGTGTGTGGTAGTTGACGTCATCACGCTCAATTTATTTGCTTAGAACCGCTGATAACTATCTTATTAGGTTAAATAAATATAGGTAGTAATGAAATAACATGTTACTACTAAGTATATTTTCTGTAAACAGTATCTATGAGACTGTAGGTTTAACCATTTGGCTGCAATCTATACTAATATTATAAAGCTGAAGAGTTTGTTTGTTTGTTTGAACACGATAATCTCAGAAGCGGCTGGTTCGAATTGAATTTTTTTATGTTGTTGGATAGGCCATTTATCTGGTATGGCTATAGGCTAACATTATTGACATAACAACAATAGGCATAACATTATGCTATTGTCAATAGGAGCGGAGCATGAACGAAGAATGTAACAAAAACGGGAAAATATCCTTTATGGTAGCTTTCATTGCGTGCGCTGACTGCGCTGAAGTCTGTGACAGCATGTGTCTATCTTTTAGGTTGCGTCATTATAAGCTTTTTGATTTAACTTTTGCCCTGTTAGTATCTTCGTATGGGACAAATCTTGCGAGTTAAATTAGAACCACTTCTTGGCGTTATATTAGTTTGAAATTTGGTTTACTTGTGTACTTCGGTAACGATGCAATAATATGGTACCATGAAGCTGATCTCAAGATGGAGTCGGAAGGCCATAGGAACTCTTAAACAAAACAAGATAGATCCTTCGATTTTAGATTCGTTTCAATAGTGTTGACAAGCACTCTTGTGGTACGTGATATCCTGGATCTAAAGATGAAGTCCCAAGGACTCTCTTGGAGGAGTTACGGAGATTTGTGAGATGGGGGTCGATAGCTTTGGTCTGGAACCTGTCTAAGAGAAGGAAGGCTTCCTCGACAAGCTTTTATTTCTATCAATATAAAGTTAGTAATTCAATAAAATGGTGGATTTGTTTGCATTCAAAATTTAATAAGATAGATAGATAGAGACACTTTATTGAACACACCAAATAAAAATAATTTACAAGAATATAACATTTTAATAAAAGCTTGTTTAATAAAAAAAAATATACTAATCAAATCGCGGACAAAAACATGTCGCGTAATTTATATTTATTAAGATGTCCGAACGAATCCGAAACGAGGCGCTAGTCGTTGTATTATAAGTAGTATAAAAATATATTTGAATGAGCTTACCATATTACGAGTAACTTGGCTCCGAGCGACGTCATCAGAAGTATTCTGCAGCGTGTTTGGAGGTCTTTATTATTAGTGGATCGCGATCTGCGAATTACACTCCAATTTCCTGCTCCCATGGCATTGACGACTTTAAAGCCTCGCGCGATAATACCTGCGTATTCAAGCTATAAAAATACCTGCATTTCACATATTCCGCCGGAGAAACGATGACAATGGAGAGACATAGATAGATACATTTTATTAACACTCCTAAATAATAGGAAATACACACAAAAATAATTAACAATCAACTTTAAAAGTAGTGTGACAAGTTAGTGGCCTTACCGCTAAAACTCAGACATACTGAGTGATTTGCAGCTCTACCGTCTTGGGTTTAATATTTTTGTCTTTATTCTCGCTTGAAATTATAGAAAGAGGAATACTGAAGCCATAACACCCGTTTTGGCTAGGCGGTCATGGGTCCGCAGGGGTCGCCCATTGCTAGATTTTCCGAGTGATCAGTCCAAGGTGGCCCAAGCCGACGCGTTATCGTTTGAGGCTTCGAAAGTCGTCGTACGTAGTATATATGTATGTAGTAGTCGTTGCGAATGTGAGAGTGACAAGTTGAATATTGGCAGATATTTATCACAATTTGACTTGTAGTGAATTTGATTTTGGGGACCGAGTCCCCTCCCTCCGTGGGGAAGCACCTGTGTATTGAAACCCCACACGTGGTCCCCGGGTGGTGACAAACCTTCGGCTTCGGCCGTGGTTGGTGACCACCCACTAGACCAAGTCACGACGCCAAGCGACCTAGCCGTGTTCCGACGTGTTGTCTAATGACACTATTTGGGGAAAACGTAGGGTCTACCGCCTAACTAAAACTGTCTTAGCTTTGACATTACTCACTCTTTTCTATTCGCTTGAAATGATAGAGACAGCAATAACAAAACCATAGCCGATTTAGTGAGGCGTTAGAAGGGCGGGTCAGAATAGTTGCTGCATAACTGCACGACCGGTCCGTCACACACCAATACTGTACATCGGGAAGCTAGTCATGGAGGGTAGCGGGATCCGAGGCACGGTTGCCGCGGCCGACCGCAGACAGTAGGGGGCCCAAGTATTGAGCTAGCCACTCATGAAAGGCGGCCCCGCCATCTAGCGAAAAATCCCGGGATGCGCTATCTGAACAAGTTTTCAAACAAACTTCTTCAGATTTATAATATTACTAGAGCACAACACTGCGCACGTTGCTGCGCCGCCTATCGGTCGTACCAATTCAGATTCAGAACAAATTTAGTTAGCGTAGGTTGGTTAGGTTATAATGATAAAAAGACGCATGCTGTCACGAACTCCGGCGCAAGTCAGCGCGCGCAACGAAAGCTCTCAAAAAAGATTTTTTTCCATTGTTACATTTTTCATTCATGCTCCGCTCCTATGGATAGTAGCGTAATGTTGTATAGACTTCATCGATAAATGGACTATGCAACAGAAAAATAATCTTTCAATTCCGACCAGTAGTTCCCGAGATCCTAGCGTTCAAACAAATAAACTCTTTATCTCTATAATATTAGTATCGATAGTACTCGATGAGGATGGTAAATATGTGGAAAGGCTCTACGTAGGTCGTTGGTATATCCAGTTATAATCCAGTATGATTTGGTTAATACGTTATAGGTTAATAGGGCAAAATTCGGACGGCAGTAGAAGTCACTATAAGCCAACTACCATTTTTTACTTTTAGTATGAAAACTAACAAATTGAAATGTCTATTTATTTAAAACGTGGTTATTACACATTTTAAATAAATACACGGGTAACTCACGTTTGATATAGTCAGTCCAGTCCGACTCAAGTTTCTATCGCGTCCGGCGTCCGATCTTTTTCAAAGAAAGTGCGTCGTGTTCGCATCAACACGCGCGCGCACTCTCCTTGGAAAAGATCGCCGGACGCGATCGAAACTTGAGTCGGACTGGACTGACTATATCAAACGTGAGTTACCCGTGTTTTTTTTTAACTCTTATAGGTTTAATCTTGACCGCCGTCTCGCCTGATGTTAAGCGATAATATGGTCTACGATGGAGCGTGCTTACCTAAATAAAAACCGATTCCTCTCGATTTGAAGACTGAGATTGTAACCATCGGGATGGTAACCCTACTCAGGCAATGCATTCCACTGCCTCCACGTTCTTATCTCAAAAGTAGAGCCAAGCCGCTTCGTTTGAGTCTTTGTTACATCAAATATGAAACGATGTCGCTTTTACGAGCTACGAGCAGTTCGATGTACTTTTATAGAGAAGTAATTGTTCCCCTCATCATTCCTGGGAGCGAGGTCTGTGTGCGTCGCTTGAGCGTGCGTTGGACGTAGTTTGTGGTACTGCACACTACGATACTGTAGGTACCTTTTTTAGGTTTGTAGTGGTAGGACTCTTGGCAGAGTCCGCCTGGGGAAATACCACACCTTTGCCAGTTATTCTACCGTCAAGCAGCAATGTGTCCCGGTTTGACGGGCAATGTTTCCAAAGAAGTTACCGGGCTTAGAGATGTATCTTAGATCTCTGGGTGACGAGCGCTGCTAGGTAATGATTTGGGCTCTTCATGTTCCAATAGCTGCGTGTCACTGTGCTGTTATGTGGCAGGAAAGTTGCTTACCATCAGGCACATGTCCTGCTCAATTCGTCACTTTTTAATTAAATTAAAAACAACCTACCCACAAGTGAGTACGCCTGATGGCCGTGTCAGGTGCGGTAGTTATTTCAAAATTATGATAATGTCATTAATATGTGTAGAAATATAGGTATTTCGTAATCAAGTTGTTATCTATACTGCAATATAAAACTTATTAATTATTCTATAGTCAGAGAACAAAGGCGTGATTATTCCAGCCTAGACTATTGTATACGATTGGAGTTCGTGCTATTGTGTCGGTGTACGAGTCAAAGAAGAAACTGTACAGGGTTACACACGAATCATACTCAGTAGGGATTATTAATACTTAAGTATCATCCTGACTGTACCTATGAGTACTTTTCATGTGTTTGTCAAGTTTTTCAACGCCACTAGCCACAAGCTGTGACGAGGAAGAGAAACATAGAAACATAGAGTCAAGAAATAGGTCTCTTCCAGATTCCACGTCTTACGAGAGCACATGTCACCCACTAACCAGCATTTGGCCAGCTTGGTGGGTTATAGCTTTGATTTATTTGGCAAGCTTTTATGGCTTTGACTTATTAAGCAAGATTGGTGGATATGCCTTTGGCTTTTTCCTTGTGAGAGAAGGCTCCTAATCCCAGCCGTGGGAAGATAAAGTGGGATGCTTAAGCTTGTGTGGTTGCTAGTATAACTTGTCATGCGCCTCACAATGGAAAACTTATCAAAACCGGTCTAGTGTGACGTGACCAAATACTTCCTCGTTTTTCTCAATCGCATATTTACTGGTTTGGCAATACTTACAACTAGGAAACCAGCTAGACGTGTTACCTGCGACCATTCAACTACGTGAAATATGTAAATATCAAAAGTAAATTTAAAAGTTAGTGAAACGACTAGTTTTTCCTTTAGTAGCCGGTTAAATGTGAGAACGGCATGTCGCGCGGGCGGGCCTTGGATTGGAGCATCGCCGCTCTGTGCACACTCCACGATCATGTGCTCCTGGTCCCGATTGTCGCGATGCCGTCGGAATTGGTATGATCATTTTATTGATTTGGATGTCGATTAGAAATGCTTGCCACAATTTTCTTGTTACCAATATACATTTAAAAAAGTAAAAGTGAAATGTATGTTTGTAATTCCAATTCAACAGCTTTTTACTAAACACATGAAAGTTTATGTCACCGTACAATTGTAGACCTACGGAAGGCTAGGCTAGTTTGTAAACTGACGATTTACAATATTCCCGTGGCATATCCGAAATATACATAATTGTACGAGTATTGGCAGTCATAGGAAGTGAAAACGTATAGCTCAGAATTTGATAGCTTAGTGCTCATTCACATTGCACGGGCGGGAGCGGGCGCGCGGGTCTTCACGTCTATTCACAGTGCCGAAGCGGCTCAGAGCCTGCAGATCTACTACGAAGTCCGATAAACGATATATCGGCCGAACTTATGGAGGTTTTATACCACGAAACGCAATCGGTCGGTTGATCAGATCAACCGACCGATTGTGTTTCGTGGTATGAAACGTCCATAACTTCGGCCGATATATCGTTTATCGGACTTCGTAGTAGACCTGTTGAACGCACGCGTGTACGTATGTTTCTCAAACTTTGCGGTACTTACCTATATAGGTAGAAACATTGATGAAGACGTGATTTTAGTAACGGAAAATTCATTTTTGAAATGGAAAGTGAATTTTGTGTAGTTCGCTACATACGGAATGAACAAAGGCATAGACGAATTGCGAGAATTTTATGTTTTTTTCATGTTGTGCGCAATGTGGGTTGAGCGGGTGAAACAAAATGTTTTGGAACCAGAGGCGTTAGCCGCTGGTAGACGCTCGAACGCACTGTGAAAGATACAGGCGGACTGAACCAATAGAATCACCCGCGCGACAATCACGCCACCCGCGCCCGCGCCCGCCCCGATGAGGACGCGCAAACGTCTCGCCACTCTGAAGGCGAGGGGCGTGTAGGAACATTTGAACTACACGCACCCGCGCTAGCATCCGCGCCCGCCTTTACTCTGAAACACCACTTACTTTGGAAACTACGCGGGTGAAACCGGAGGGCGTGGTCATGAGCATGGCCATCTAGAAATGCATTTCTAGATTGTCAACATTTTTAGATTGCCAATAATGCCCATGGTCCCGAGTTTACCCGAAGATTTCTTATCATTCCCGAGCGTGAGGCTAGAATTAAATTCACAGCCCACGAAAAATCTGTCCGTGGCGCGCTGAAAGAAGATTTCACTTCAACAATTGCCGCAAAGTCGCTGCGGCCCAAATTTACTTCGAACACAACATCATAACTACCACCCCAGTTCGACTCCAAGAAATGCTGGGAAGCTAGCTAGTTTAGGCAATAGTAAACTCAAAGGGAGGAAAAAGGGAGTAGGTAGAGAGTCTGAATGTGATACTTCGTTGTGGTTCACAGGACGCAGGAGAAGCATCACGCGTCAAAGGAATAAACGGTGTGTTGTGTTTAAAATTAGTGAAAGCTCCCACAACAAAAGTCACTCCATTTTTTACGTAGAGAAAATGCATTTATGCATACCCTTCCGTCTGGGACAGACGTTCGGGAAATGACGGACTCGATACTATCGGCATGGTCGCATCGTCGTCAGCTTCGAAGCAAAGACTAGACGAGCGGCGCCACTGCGGGTTCCTCTTTGCTTCACCGTGGGCGAGCAGCGCACGGCCACTGGGCTCCCCTCGACGTCGCCTCCCGCCGCCTCGACAATGCGGGAACAACAATAGTTATATCATTCTATAAAGCTAACTATAAACTAATATTATAAAACTGAAGAGGTTTTTTGTGTGAACAAACTAATCTCAAGAACTACTCGACTGAATTCGATAATTCTTTCACCGTTGGATATGCACGTTATCTCTGACTGATAAAGGCTTTTTTTATGTATAAAGAGTAACGAGACGAGCACGACATGTGCCTGATGGTAAACATTAAACAACATGTCTGCCACATAACAGCGCAGTGACACGCAGCTATTGGAACATGAAGAGTCCACATCATTACCCAGCACTGTACTGCGCTCTTCACCCAGAAATCTAAGATGTTATATCTCTAAGCCCTGTAATTTCTCTGGAAACATTGCCCTTCAAACGGGAACACAGTAATGTTTGCCCATTACTGCTTGACGGTAGAATAACTGGCAAAGGTGTGGTACTTCCCCAGGCGGACTCTGCCAAGATTCCTACCACTACAACACGGCTATATATTATGTTAAGGCGAAGCCGGGGCGGACCCCTAGTCGTTCTATAAATTTCTTGTCGCATGATAGTTAGAATTTTTTTTCTGTCATCTTACCTGCAAACAGCAATCAAGATTTTTGTATTTGATCGTTTTCATTGTGTTATTGTTTAATAAATGTCTTCATTCAGTGGCGGATTAGCCATATAGCAAGAGTAGCAAATGCTACGGGCCCCGCGCTTACTGGGGGCCTCCGCGCTCCGACGTCAGACTTTTAAATATACCTAGTAGGAGCGAAAATATTTTGCATACCTTAACCGCAAAGCCCTTAGTCTATGCTTCACTCCCACCTAAATGTCTAAAACTCAAGAGGCAACAGCCAAATACCTGGCCGATTGTGAAGAATACCAGCAACGGATATTACGTTTTTTTTTTGTTATTATTTTACGCTTGACCGCCATCTTGTCTGAATGATGGTAAGCGACAATGCGGTCTACGATGAAGTTTACTTAGGAAGAAAAAATCGCTTTTTGCTTTTTCGTTCTATGAGCAGTTCAATAGAAAAAGGGCTAAGTGGTATTGTATCGTGCAGATCAAGTTCATTTAGTTGTGGACTCGATAAAAGAGCCGAAATTGGGCATATATGATTAAGAGCCGAGTTCAAAGACTCGATCTTAGATCTCTTAGTGCATGAGTTGTTCATTGGCTCTCGCGTTAAATATGCAACTCTCTACTACAATGGTGCTGCTATCGTGTAGGTATCTAAAGATACCGAGTTTGAACAGAACATGTGACAGAAAGAGCATCGCAGAGAGCACTGACCCTTGAGGGACTCTGGCGTTGATTGCATTTGATCAGTGACCAACTGTATCCAAAGGGATTGTCTTAGACCTTATATTGACTTAGGAAATCAGTTTAGATGAAATATGTATCCAGCATATATATAAATAAATAAATATAATAAATAAATAAATATTGGTGGACAATTCACGCACAACACCATCTGACCCCAAACTAAGCAAAGCTTGTAATACGGCGGCGAGATAGCTGATATAATACTTATATAGTTCTAAATACATACTTATTATACATAGAAACACCCAGACACAGTGCAAACATTTGAATTCATCACACAAATATTTGCACTGGGTGGGAATCGAACCCACGACCCTCGGCGTCGCAGGCAGAGTTACTACCCACTAAGCCACGAGGCCAGTCAAGTTAATTTAAGACGTAATTTTAAATAAGTAACCTGACCAACTGTTTGTCAGGGAACTAGCGTAGCGGCCCGGGGGTCTGTGCCCGGACAAAAAATTAAAATAACTTGAGGGGCCCTTGGTTTACGTAGGTTTTGGAAGGTTAGGCCCCCTTCCAAAACCTAAGTAAACCAAGGGCCCCTTGACAGAAATTGCTACAGGCCCTGCGCTGCCGCCCTTGATCCGGCACTGTCTTCATTATGAACATGTTCGTATTCGTTTGCCCGCAGACGCTGATCAACATGTCGTACTGCGCGCTGGCCGTGTGCGCCGTGTGCGCGGCGCGCGCGGCGCTGGGCCCGCTGCGCGCGGCGGAGGCGCGGCGCGCGCGCGACAAGTTCTGGAACTTCGTGTTCTACAAGTTCATCTTCGTGTTCGGCGTGGTCAACGTGCAGCGCGCCGAGGACGTGCTGCTGTGGGCCGCCTGGTTCTCCGTGCTGGGCGCGCTCACGCTGCTCGCCGCGCTCTGCGAGGACCGCGCCGAATACGTGCGTACTGCGCTCTCGCTACCGCTCTCTATTACTGTATTTATTATTGATTTTAGAAGCCAAATAGCAAAATACGGGAACCTTATAGATTCGTCATGTCTGTCTGTCTGTCCGTCCGTATGGCACAGCTTTTCTCCGAATCTATAAGAGCCACTACAAGAGATACTATTCTTGGTAAGTAGATGTATTCTGTGAACCGCATTAAGATTTTCATCCAAAAAATAGAAAAAAAAAACAAAAATTTTTAGGGGGTTTTTCCCATACATAGAACTGAAACTCAAAAAAATGTTTTCCATCAAAACCATACGTGTGTGTTATCTATGGATAGATCTTCAAAAATGATATTGAGGTTTCTTGGATTTTTAGGATTGGAGGGGTGACACATTTTACTACTTTGGAAGAGTCTCTCGCGCAAACTATTCTGTCAACTGCTATCTGTAAAACAATCTACTAGTCAAGGCCTTTAGTTTGATACCCATATTGAGGTAGTAGTGAAAAGAATATAATTCACTATTTTGTGGTGGCGGCGGATTTGAAATTTGATATAGTGTATAGAATTCTACTAGTCATGCCCTTTCATTTGATACCCATATTGAGGTAGGTTGTAAAGATATATTTTGTCTGCCATTTTGTGGAGGCCGCCATCTTGAATCGATGTTAACCAAACATACCTAAGAACATCCGCACGGATATTAAACTTCAAATATAAAAAAAACCGCATCGAAATCGGCCCATCCGTTTCAGCTCTACGGTGCCACAGACATGCACACACACAGAGACAGACACGACAAGTACTTGTAAAGGCTTGACTAGTAGAATACTATACACTTTTTACAGTATTCTTGTAATATAAGGGTTTAAGGCGGCGGTTCGCACCGCGACCGTGACACGAGACCGAGACCGGAGACCGCGACAGGCACATCTTATACCTTTAAACGAGCAATCCTTGTAGGTATATATGTATAGAATCTGAATCTCGGAAACGGCTCGAACGATTTTCATGAAATTATGTATACAGGAGATTTATCGTGGACGACAAATCGATCTAGCTAGGTAAAAATTTTTTAAACATCATTTTATGCGCGCTTTTAGACAATGAAAAACTCCTACAATGTCATTAGAATACGATAACTTATTTCGCCACTGTTCTTTAAGTCTAAATGGCACAGACGGAATATGCTCGCCCGGAGCCTGTTGACTCCGAGGAGTCCTGATGACACTCGGGACTTTTCTTTTTGTCATTTTTTTTTTTTTTTTTTTACTTAGAGCCCTTATTATATATCATCACAACGTAATTCGTTCCTGCCTAAATATCATTTCAAAAAACCGAGCAAAGCTCGGTCAACCAGGTACTAGATTATAATATAGATAGGCAGTTAGAGTAAAGAATTGTATGGGCGCCCGGCGCCCGGCGCCCGGGCCAGGCGCCAGTTTGCGCTGAGACTGCGGCAAGTAGACTCGTGTCGAAGTCTCAGGGTGAACTGCACATTTAGTTTCATATTTGGTAGCTTAGAAAAAAATGTCATAAAGTATTTTTCACTTTTCTGCACCTAATCTCCATTTTTAACCGACTTCCAAAAACGAGGTTATCAACTCGATCACCATTTATTATTGACACGATTTTATTAGCTTGGTATGTATGTATCTATGTATCTGCGTAATGGAATCTTGGAATGTGATTTTCACCCCCTTTCTAAACTACGAATTGACGAAACTTTGCACAATTATCAAGGACCGATGACAATGCACTAATTGGTATAGTTTGTCTTACTTACCATTCATTCTCACCACGATTTTGTAGTGGTAGGACTCCTAGCAGAGTCCGCCTGGGGTAGTACCACATCTTTGCCAGTTATTCTATCGCCAAGCAGTAATGTACAAACATTACTGTGTTCCGGTTTGAAGTGAAATGTTTCCAAAGAAATTACAATGCTTAGAGATATAACATGTTAGATAATATCTGGGTGACGATTTCCTTCTTTCCTCACAATATTTTTCTTTGTACGGAAGCTCGATCTCCGGAGGCCTCGAAGCCACGCTGCGCTGCTTCCGTGTCGTATGACGCGAGATTCGCTTGTACAACAAACTTATCAAAATAAGTAGGAATATATCGATAATCTCCCATATAAACACAGATAAAAATCCGATAAAATGGTAATGAGCGCGATACAGTTGCTTAAAAACCAAGATAGTACCATTTAAATTAACATAATATTTAGTTGTTTTGAATTGATCGCTAAAATCGCGATATCTATTTAATTCTATTGGTTGGGCTAATTTCATTTTATCGAGCCTAAATGTCGCCATTATGTTATAGGTATTTCCACTTTCTATCGGTCGATTAGTAGAAATCCGTTTGATCACTTGTTTATAAAAACTAGGGCAATGAGTAGGTAATGGGCTTATCGTTAAATTATCCTAATTTATCGGTCACATGTGTTCTTTGTTTGAGCACTTAGTGTTTCTTGATTATACTCGTATCTATCACACAACAAATCATAGATTCCAGTAAAAACAACATTACTGAACCTCTAATATACAGGGTTACTGGTAATCAGCCCGCATCCGTTTAAGGCATTGATTAAGTACCCTGTTGATCGGGCATGAAACGAATGTGCTTAAATTCATAAGTCACCAGCGGGGGCGCAGGACGAGGTAAAAAATCGCTCTGTGCTAAGCCGAATATCCATGTCACATTGCACTACTTTCCACCAATGATTGGACAAAACGAGATAGAGTTATGCAAACTTTTCCTTAATCAACATGCTAAATTTAATCAGTAAGGCCCCTATTTTTGGGTATAGGCCTCCTCCAATATTCTCCATGCTATTCTGTCCTTTGCCTTGCCCTTCCAGTCGCCACCTACGGTTTTTTTTTAATATCGTCGACCCATCTCTCCTGCGGTCGGCCTCGACTTCTTTGGTTGCGTGTTTAGTGTTTATTCTGCATATAATGTATCGAGCGTTAAAGAGCGCTCTTGTTACGAATTGTTGCAGAGAGTTCGATGCTTTTAAACCAGGATACACTTTTTTATCGGGAAAAATATATACGAATTTATAAAAACTGTAAAACAAAAGTTGACGTATTTATTGTATTTAACATGCCCTTAAAAGGATGCAGACTGATTACCGATAACTCTGTATACGTAAATACGCCTTCATTTTTGATATCTAGCAGAGATACTGTTACTGTTGATAACTTTATTTGTTGGCTCACTCACTGTTTCAAACCAGGATGTTTGAAATTAATGTGCAAACATTACTGTGTTCCGGTTTGAAGGGCAATGTTTCCAAAGAAATTACAATGAAATAGAGATGAAACATCCTGGTCTCGACGGACTTATGACATAGCTTTGCTTGTTGCTATTGCTCTCTCTTTCATACAGAGTAGAAATAAAAGAGACACCAGTAAAATTAGAGTTAGGCGTCGGCCCCGGTCCAATCCGGTCAAAATCTGCCAGTGAGGATCAAACTCCAACGTTGTTGATAGACATTATACTTTGAGCCAATTAACGGTATTTAGATAAAAATAATACCTGAGGCTAGTCATCGTACGTGGATATTTTTGGTACTTTAGAATTTACGTTGGAAATATTGTTTTTTTTTAAATTATTTAATTCTTAATGTTCTGATAATTGTTCCACCAGGCGAACGTCGTGCTAGTCATATTTATCTTTTAAAAGTTTTTTTCAATGTATTAGAAAACTTAAAAAGATGGAATTCGTAAAATCGGCCTATGACTTGACTAAGAGAAATAGGGCTTACATTTTTCTCTAATAAACATTATTGATTTTTGGTAAACGCAAAAAATGTAATTGAAAAATTTGCTTAATTTTCAATTATGAACTGTGATAGATACTTAAAAAAGCTCTTAACTTAACATCACAATTTTTGTTATTATGGAATTTGTTCTCTTTCCGAACTAAAAAACTTCCGTTCTATACAAATAAAAAATAAAGGATTTTAAGCCGTTCTATTTATAAAACTAGTTTCGTTATTTTGTCGTGTATTCCCCTTAAAAAAGACCTCAGAACGCGGCTGAAACTTACGCGTGATGTATAAGCATCAAAATTGTCCAAAATTTTACAAATTTTGTTTCCTCATGAACCAAAAGATTATCTGGAAGAGATCGCTTTTAGCGATAAGATCGCCTTTTGTGTTTATTATGTTTTGTTATTTTACAAGTTACTTGTTGTCAACTTTGTTTGTGGTGCTAATAAAGTATTTTGTATGGTATTGTACATCCGTATCAAACGTGAGTAACCCGCTAATTAATTAACACCAAAATGAACCGGTTCCATAGTTTACCTATGTCTCATACCAACTTAGAAATATTCATATATGTATACACTAGCTGACCCAGAGCACTTTGCTGCCATATAAATTATAATCTACCGTATGAAATGTCAAAAACGCGATAGTTCATGTAAATAACTTCGCGTCATAAACAGGATTTTGTTCGCTATAATACATGCTAAATCTATTATTGTTTTGTGTTTTTATTAAGTTAGGGAATCTTACAGGTAACAAATAAAACATACAGCCGAATAGAGAACCTCCTCCTTTTTTGAAGTCGGTTAAAAACTAAGGGGTAACGTTTAAGTTCAGAAGGCCACTTACAAAATTCCACTTGTAGTAATTTATTTAGATGTTGTTCCTGGAATATAATACAATGGCGAGGACAGGAGGGTGTGTAATACTTCACGACCTTCATCATGAACCTATTTTAGTCCACCGCCGGAGATGGACCTCTCCCATGATACGCCACTCAGCCCTTTTAGTCTACAGGCCCGTGAACAAAATTTATGGGTCATATCAACCACCAGGAGACCTATATACAATACAATACAATTGTAAGCTGAGATGTCGTCCAACTGAGTGCACGTTGAATAGAGGGGGGGTTAGACAAGGAGAAATTATCGAGGGTTGCACATTGCACAACACCCCCCCTCTTCAATTTGCACTCAGTTGGGCAGCTTACAAATGCATAATGCTGAATCTTGTTATTTTATACCCTTCTATCATCCTACATAGGTCAATAGGTCTCCTGGTGGTTCATTTGACTCATACATTTTGTTCACGGGCCTGTCGCCTGTAGTCTATATCCTCGGCTTTTCTTCTTCAGCCACCGCCTGCTGCCTCACGTATATCGTCATTCTTCGATCTATATTCGAGGCTGGATTTGAAATATCTGTGTATCTAATTGTTAATAACTTTTGGCTTGTCATTTTCTGTCTAGTAATTTGTTTTGTTTTTTATTTTTGTGGTTTTACCCGCATAGCGTCCGTTCCCGTTATTTTCCTTGGTTGAAAAGTAGCCTAAGATGTGTTCCTGTTATTCCTTAGTCAATCTGTATTCCTAATTTCAACCCGGTCCGTTCATTCGTTCCGACGTGATTGAAACGACGTAACGTTTGTACGTTCAAACTTTGACATTTATAATATTAGTAGCACTAGCAGAGCGCCCCACGGTTTTACCCGCGTACTGCAGTCAGTTGGTCCTAAAACAATTTAAATTATTAATTTGTGATGACGTCACTGGTCACAAGTGAGTGACTGAGCCGCCTTTTATGGTGATACACCGCAAACAACTGTTCCGATGCAGGCTGCAGGCAGCGAGCGCCAGTAAATATTTATATAAAAGCAAGGCTTCTTAATTGCTATGTCAATTTGTATCAATAGTTTGTTTTGAACGGCAGCCTTGTTCAATTCCTGCGAGTTTTTGAAGTTATGCTTGTTTTCGCGCGTTTGGAAATTATGAATATGAAATTATATGATTTTTAACGTTGCGCGCGCTAACTGACACCCAAAAATGACATGATAAAGTAAGCTGATAACTCTCCTCTTCAGAACGAATGTACTAGTAACTAGTATGTACCAAAGAAGTTGGAAAATGTATGTACTATGTAGCTACGTGTGATCTTATCTAATATATAAAATTCTCGTGTCACAGTTTTCGTTGCCATACTCCTCCGAAACGGCTTGACCGATTTTAATGAAATTTTTTGTGCTTATCCGGTATCTATGAGAATCGGCCAACATCTATTTTTCATCCCCTAAATGTTAGGGGTAGTCCACCCCTAAATTTTATTTTTATTTTAGACAAAATTTTAATTTCTATTTTTTTATGATACAACATACAAAAATACATACAATCCTCAATTTTCACTCTTCTACGATCAACCCTTATTTTTTAATAGCCATTTTAGTAATTTAATCATTATTCATCCCCGGTCGATAACTTATCAATCGTCATTTAATTAGTTATCCCCGCCAGTTGTCTACAGGTGTCACTTCTGACCCAGTAACCAGCACGATAATTTGGAGATCAAAAGTAGCCTATAGCATACATATATATATAGTTTGAACACTAATCTCGGAACTACTGAACCGATTAAAAAATCGTTCACCGTTTTTTCATATGTACGTAATCCTTGAATGCTGTAGGTTATATATATTATGTACCACGGGCGAAGCCGGGGCGGGCCGCTAGTTTAGTTATATATAGTTTTTAAATTTGTAGTGGTAGGGCTTTTTACAGAGTCCGCATTTGAAAGTTCCACACCTTTGACAGTTATTCCACCGCCAAGCAGTAATGTGCAAACATCACTGTGTTCCTGTTTGAAGGGTAATGTTTCCAATGAAATTACAGGACATATAGAGATAAAGCATCTTATATCTCTGGGTTACGAGCACAGTTTAATTTTAGGTAATTACTTGGACTCTTTGTGGTCCCATGGCTGCGTGTTGATGTGATGCCATGGGCAGGGATGTTGCTTAATTAGCATAAATACAACGAAAAAATAGGTATCCAGACTATCGGTTTGGGGATCATTCAGATGTTGGTAGCGTAAGCAATTAATTAGGGATGGATAGTAGTTTTCATTGTAACTTAGTTGGTTTGGAAAAAAAACAGATCTCACAATGGAATAATCAATGATAATTCATTAATTAATCCAATTCTCGTGTTTCGAGCTACGAGCTACTCTATATATAGAATGCCATTAATTATAATGTATTCTGTTATCTAGCACAAGGAATGTTCGCTCTAAAAACGTGGCTGGTATTTTGTTGATGACTGTAAACAAATACCCACGATGTATTGTTTCTACGTCTAAGAACAAGGCTTCTATCTCACGACCCTTATAAATGTGAATGTTTGGATGTGTGATGCTCAGTCACGTCGTAACAATAATGTAGTCTACTTAGAGGCTGCTTTTTATCACGTAAGAAATACAGAGGTCTTCGAGACTATAGTCCGTTCCACGAAGAGGTGTAGAAAATGTAAACAAATCAATGTCACTCTCAATATGACAGACCAGCATTTCTCAACCTTTGTTTTAGAAGATAGTTCGTTGTAAGCGTCTCTGTTTTCTCTTTTAGATTTTCGTCACATAACAAGGATAAATATATTCCAATAAGTCCGTTTCCAACCTTTTGTCTTATTTCTATTATTTTATATTTATATGTTTATTAAATACTAGCTTTAACCCGCGGCTTCGCTCGCGTTCAGTAAGTTTTTTTATTGTAGATTCCTACTTTGATAGCATGAGCGTCAAATAATAACATAACTAATGCTCGTCTATAATATGTCTAAGGGTAGTTTATGCGTTATTATGTATTTTAATTCCCTATTTTACCATCTCAGGGGTTATACAAAATTTTGGCATCTCAGGGGTTGAATTTTGGAAAACTAATACGCTCATTATTTTTAATGTTAATGCAAATAAATGTTTTAACTGCTATAGGTTTACTCTTGACCGCAATGTCGCTTAAAGTTAAGTGATTATGTGGTCCACGGTAGGGCTTGCTATCCTAGAAGAAACCGATTCAGTCTCAATTTGGATACACCAGCGTTGTAATCATCATGAAAAATCCATTCAGTCAACGTCTTAGAGTTACGTTAGAGAACGTTAGTCTGTGAACGTTTTTCACAGCCTAGGCGTTATTGTAACAAAAGTAGTCCGTCAAAGCTTTTCGTTATAATCTTTAGAACATGTCCAAGGGGTAAAAAAGTCCGTACAAAATTTTATCCACTATTACGTACCTAGTATGAATTAGAAAAATATCCTTCTTTCTTGTTTGCTTCATAAAATATGTAAGTATCTCCTGTGCGTAATATTATTTATAATATGTATATAACATTTTCATACCCTCTTTTCATACACTTTCTTTGGGATAAAATTTAGGAAAACTCTGTTTTATATAGCTCTTTATTTTTTCCGTACTCATATCCTACAAAGTTTAAAGCAAATATGTCACAAGAAATAAAAATGTTCACACAAACTTTTTTCCCTTACTTTACTACATTAGACGCTGTATTTTGAAAAAAAAACACATAACTCATTACACATATTAGCCGTACTCAATTTATACGAAATTTCATTCAAATATGTCCAAGGAATAAAAAGTTTCATAATACACACTTTCATACATATTTTCTTTAAGCGTTGAATTTTGAGAAATCCGTCCTTAGTGAATATGTCTACGTCATAAAAAGAATACGTGTGTGACAATTTAAGAATGTCATATTACCCTCTTAGGGGTTACATTGTGGAAATAAATGTACTCATAACTCATTATTTAGGCCGTACTCAATTTCTACAAAATTTGATGCAAATATGTACAAAACTATCATAGTTTCAAAACTATGATACTTTACCCTTATGTCACCCCTTTGAGGGTTGAATTTTGATAAATGTTGTAATATGTACCTCGTGATGCTAGCTGAAATCAATTCATACGAATTTCGAAAAACCTTCCCTTGGTCGATGCCTACGTCATAAAAAGAATACGTGTGTGAAATTTTAAGTATGTCTTAAGGGTACGTCCTGTGCGTTATCATAAAACTTTCATCCCCTTTTAACCTAGAGGATGAATTGATAAAAAATGTACTACGTAAGTCATTATTATGGCCGTACTCAACTCTTACAAAATTTGATGCTAATATGTCCAAGGAATAAAAAGTTTCATACAAACTTTCATCCCTATTTCATCTCTTTAGGGTTGAATTTTGAGAAATACTACCTTGGTGGCTGCCTACGTTATAAAAATAATACGTGTGTGAAATATTTTAAGAATTTCCTAAGGGTATGTCCGGTGCGTTAATATTAATAAAACGTTCATCCCCTATTTAACTCGTTTTAGAGGTTAAATTTTGAAAAAAATGTGATACATAACTCTTTATTTTGGCCACACTAAATATGTTCAAGGAATAAAACGTTTCGATACAAAATTTCATCCCTTATTTCTCCCCTTTGAGGGTTGAATTTCGATAAACGCTGTGATACGTACCTCATGATTTTAACTGAACTCACCTTATATGAAATTTCATGCAAATATCCCCAAGGAATAAAAAGTTTCTATACAAACTTTCATCCCTTATTTCACCCTTTGAGGGTTCAATTTCGATAAAAGCTGTAATACGTACCTCATGATTTTAGCCAAACTTAATTTATATGAAATTTCATGTAAATATGCCCAAGAAATAAAACGTTTCTATACAAACTTTCATCCCTTATATCACCCCTTTGAGGGTTGAATTTCGATAAACGCTGTAATACGTACCCCATGATTTTAGCCGGACTCAATTTATATGAAAGTTCATGCAAATATGCCAAAGGAATAAAAAAATTCATACAATCTTTCATCCCCTATTTCAACCCCTTGGGGGTAGAATTTATCAAAATCCTTTCTTAGCGGGTGCCTACGTCATAACATCTACTTGTGTGCCAAATTTCAGCCTGATCCCTCTAGTGGTTTGGGCTGTGTGTTGATAGATCACTATGTCAGTCAGTCAGTCAGTCAGTCAGTCAGTCACCTTTGAGTTTTATATATATAAGATAGATGTGGTGCGCATAAGCTTAACACAAAAATGACTTGGGTGGTTGGTTCGTAGAACACAATAGTAACATATAAACAGTTTTAATTAATATTCATTATTGAGTACAGCTTTGTTTTGTTATGTAGCACTTAAATTACTTTTCCATTATTTATGTGAAATGACTGACTTTTTAGTAAACTTAAATTTAATGAGCTATATATATATATATACGATCATCTTAGCATTCCATGGATTCACCGTACGAGTGCCGGGTCCATCGTGTGGCAAAGAGAGAGAAATCCCGAGTAGATCCGGAGACTTGTGACTCGGGCGTAGGTTTAAGGAGCCCTTTTCTGACGTACATCGACACTCACCTTCACTACTTGTTTTTCTCTCCCTGCCCTGCCAAATCTGATATGAGCCTACTAGCGCAGCTTGAGATATTCGTATATATATCCACATTCAGATCCGTATCCGTGGATGTACTTTTTTCACAATCCAGCACATCACTAGTGTAGTTCTTACTACCTGTGTAGCTGCCATTGCTATTATTTTGTCTTAATAAAATGTGGTGTACCTATAAAAGTGGTAACCTATATACTTTTCCTTGCTATAATTATTGATCTACGTTTTATATTTGAACTAAAAAAAGCAATCCAGTCTGAGTATATAGCTAACGTGGCCCTTATACTTGATTCCGTAACAAACAAATAAGGTAAGTAAAATGTCAAAACAAATGGTGGCACACAAAAGATATTGGTGGCACTATTCCTACCCATTCTGAGAAGATTCAAATAGTTTTAATATTAAGTGCCCCATTGAATATTTTTTTAATAAGAGTGGTAGGTGTCATTCAAAAATGTTCTGTTGCAATTAATGTTAAAACGTACTGGGTAGTGTTTTCATCTACCCTAATATAAGATTTTTACATCCAAACAAATTTGTTAATGAGCGTAATGTTTTTACATTTATTATTTTAACATTAAGTTATTGCTCGGCTCGGATGGTCTTGTCACGCCAATACGCAGATGCAGTGCCTGGTTCTGATCTCACGCCCACCTCTGCCTTTTCGAATTCATGAGCGTAATGCTGCTAACGGTAAAAGAAAACATCTTGATAAAACTGGTATATTCCTAAAAATTTTCGAGGTCAGAGAGGTTTGTCATCCACCACCAACACGGGAGAATTATAGCCCCAGCAAGGAACTTTTAGTGGGTTGCTTATGTGAGCAAATTTACCCGCTTAGATCCATTTTCCGTAATTTTCCCTCCATAAAAATAAACTTATACCTATGCGTTCCAGATCATAATCTAGCCGTGTTCTGCGTTTAAATCTGAGCCGATTAGCTGTTCCAACTTGATTGAGCAACGTACATCCAAACTTTTGCACTTATAATAAGTATTAGTCGATTTTATTGCGAATAAATAGACATTAATTGGTGGTTCATTAGGTAAACGTCTTATAATTTACGTGCAAAAAGTAATGGTATCTCATCAGAAACATGTGTATACTTAAGTGAAGTGAGATCAAAGTTCAGTATTATGATATTATATGTCTTGTTTGTTGACTTCAACGACTAAAGAATACAGATCTTAATGGTCTTAAATGGTCAGTTCTAAAATCTATTTATAATACCATAGACTAGTTTTAAACACTTAAAATATGATTTGTTTTTTATTATTTATGATAATTATTAAAGCAGTCTGACTTGGCTGGTTTTCATATCATATCATATTGAAATTTTCTTTCACTTCATATTTATGTTTCGATGGGATTCGCAGTTTGAGAAACAAAGATCAAATTGCCACTGTTTAAAACAGTATCTACTACATTCTACTATTACTATTTATAACTTTCAAGATAAGTTAATAAATAATTATTTGATCAATACAAATCCAAGTATGTTGTATTTAAGATCACAGTAAAGTCGTATCATATTTATGAAAAATATTTTAAGACAGTTTTAGAAAAATACTAAGGTTAAACGATTTTTATGTTATGGTAGCACCTTTGTTTACATTTTCTACGCCTCTTCGTGGAACGGACTATAGTAATTTTATAAATTGTAATTTAATCTCGGACCAAGTCGCGGTCTTGTAATAGGTTATAAAGGCCTATCGGTTTATTATCGGGAACACTTTGGAGAGTGTGCGATTGATTTGCATGATCTAATACCACTTGCCCTATCGGAATGCTCGTAGCTCGAAAAAGCGACATCGTTTCATGGTTGATGTTCCAAAGACACGAACGAAGAGATTTGACTCTACTTTTGTGATAAGAACGTCTAGGCTGTGGAATACGTTGCCTGAGTGGATTTTCCCGATGGTTACAATCTTTGTGTCTTCAAATCGAGAGTGAATCGGTATCTTCTAGGTAAACACGCTCCATCGCAGACCGCATCGTCACATAACATCAGGCGAGATGGCGGTCAAGTGTAAACCTATAAAAGTTAAAAAAGGTACGTATAAACTACTGTAACCAGGACCAAAACAAACCTTTAAAAAATTGTGTACGCGTGATATTTCTTCTTTATTCCTCTTGCTTAAGAGGTCTAACTTCAAAAATAGAATAAGCATTATCTTCTTCAACACAAGAAGCATTAACTTGAAGCTAGTTGTAATGTTTATTAAAACGTTGATTAGCTAACTTTAGGGTGCCGGTGTTTCGTGACATCGCGCATCGTAATCAATCTCTCTTCATTCTTTATCCCTAAAGGCTTGTTCGCATTAGGCTAGCAAATTAGTCTAGTAGAGAGTAATTTAGTAGCTAAAATACTCGCTACTATTCAAAAATCGAACGCACCGTGCTTTAGTGCAGTTCACAAGTGAGTAACGTTTCGCAACATGAAGATCCTACAACGCAATAAAATAAATGAATGAATAAGCTAATCTTATCGAATCGTAATGGCTATTTTAGAAGAGGTGAATGAGGAAATTTGTGTGATCAATAAAATAAGTTATTCCACAGACAATTTCGTATTTGGAAAATTGTTTGAAGTTATTTTTCTCTCCAGACTAATTCGACAAGTTCGAACCTGTTTAATCGGCGAGCCAATGAGCGCACCGCTCGCAACGAACGCGTGGTGGGGGGTGCTACACGCCCGTTGAAAATAGAACAAAATGGATTGACTCGACTAAATCACTTCCTAAACTACTCGACTAAATTTTCACTGTTCATACACGTTTAGTTGCTAAATTACTCGCCACTAGGCTAAATTACTAGCCTAATGCGAACAAGCCTTAAGGTGCGAAAAGAAATACTATAACTTCAAAGAACTCGTTAAGATCGATCAGTATCCGGTTATGGTGCTAGGATGCCACACATGTCAGATTTAAATATCCTCTTTTTGTGTCGCGGCTCACAGCGGACATCGTGGCCGCTCATGACATTGGCAACGTGACACCTACAGGTGTCAAATTCCTGGCCGTCAGCTGTAGGTCAGGGTCACTCTCGTGAACAAACAATAATAGGTTGGCGTGTAATGTTTTAGCCTATACTTTAGTCAGGTCGTCTTAAGGCCAAACGTAAGCCCATTAATGTGAAAAAGAAAACAAAAAAAGAGCAACGCACCAGTTTAGTGAACTGGCGCGTATACGGACTTATAGTATAACTAGATGACCGCCCCGGCTTTGCCCGTGGTACATATGTAGCTCCCAGCGGGATCCCGTACATATCCAACGTGAAAGAATGACTGAAATCAGTTCAGTCATTCCTGAGAATAGCGATTTCAAAAAAAAACCTCTTCAGTTACCTGCTACGCCACCTGTCGGAAATTGGACGTACCATCTCAGATTTAGAAACAAATTAGCAAAGGTTTATATTCAATGACGCCATCTTAGACACATGCTGTCATGTCACTGTGCTTTGACGTAACAAAAACTCGTAAAAAGGAATATTTTTTCCCGTTTTTGTTACATTCTAACGAAGCTCAAAGTCACACAGCGAGCTATGGAGAGGGCTATGCTCGGAGTCTCTTTGCGCGACAGAATCCGTAATGAGGATATTCGCAAAAGAACGAAAGTGGCCGACATAGCTTAAAGAGTAAGCAAGCTGAAGTGGCAATGGGCAGGCCACATCGCTCGCAGAACCGACAACCGATGGGGAAGAAAGGTTCTCGAGTGGCGACCACGTACCGGAAGACGCAGTGTTGGACGGCCTCCCACTAGATGGACAGATTACCTCATAAGGGTCGCTGGAAACCGCTGGTTGCAGGTTGCGCAGGACCGTTCGTTGTGGAAATCTAGGGGGGAGGCCTATGTTCAGCAGTGGACGTCTTGCGGCAGATGATGATGATGATGATGATGTTACATTCTAGATTCATGCTCCACTTCTATTGATAGTAGCTTTATGTTCTATAGCCTATAGCCTTCCTCGATAAATGGACTATCCAATAGAAAATCATTCAATTCGGATCAGTACTTCCCGAGATCCTAGCGTTCCAACAAACAAACAAACCCTTCAGCTTTATAATATTAGTATAGATTATACAATATTCAAGTACAATAACACATAATGACCGTATGAATATGATTCTGTTTCCAGCTGTCGTCGTCTGCGGCGCCGCCGGGCTGGGCGCACGCCAAGCTGGCGGTGTTGTTGGGCGGCATCCTGGCCGTGTCCGGCGCGCTGCTGAGCGTGGCGCTGCTCGCCGGCCGCGCGGTCGGCCGGGACAACGTGGCGTTCATGGCGGCTGAGGTACTTCCACACTGCTGGTGCTCGGGTGAACCTCTTTGTCGGGGTCGGGCTCCTGGCTTTACGGTCCTAGTGTAATAGGGGCTAGGCTATCCTTCAGCCTTTCCACGGTAGCCGCGTCATGATTTTGTGGAACTTCCTTTCTTTTTCTCTATTCTTCTCTAGGGCCATTCACCTTTATGTCGCCCAAGAGAAGATCACGCGGGAGAATACGCCAAATAGTATCCACTTGAACGGGGCTGGCGCTTCTGCTACCAGGCATTTTGGACACTATGGAACCATATAGAAGTCGTGGAGGCCCAGTAACAAAACCCTCAAGGGTTCGATGTAAAATGTCACGAATTGGACTATGGTTAGGAATTCCTAACTGCGTATCAAAGCATTTTTCCAATAGCAGTAAAAGTTGGTCAACACCACTGGCTTTAACGATGAAGCAAAACATTGTAAGACACTGTCGTATGTGTAAAAGTCTTGCATGGCGTTTATGTAACATTATAAGTACCAACTGTTGTGTGTTTTAAAGTCAGTTTGACAGACTTTCGTATCCATCTGATATTCTGAAAACGCCGCAATACGTAGGTTACATACCGATAAAGCTCTTGACCAATCACAACGCACTGTTTCGTAGGCACGTGGTCGAGTGAAGTTTCCTGCCATGGCCATGTAGATGGAGCGCGATGCGAAAGAACGGTTGTAAATCTTACAACCCATAGGCCAGTGTGCCAAGGAGCCATACCCGGGCAGAGAGGCTTGCCTTGGAGCCGGCTCCTGATCTGAGGAAGATGAAATGATAGATTGTAAACCTGACGTTAACAAGATTAATATAATGAAAGTGTGTGTGTCCGTCAGTGCGTGCTGGTGCTGGTGTCGGCGCTGCACGTGTGCGCGCGCGGCGCGCTGCGGCTGGCGGCGGCGGACGCGGCCGGCGCGCCCGCCTACTACACGCAGCTCGGGTTCGACGTGAGTCTACACTCCTAAGCTACATTTGCCCTTACTTTTTTTGCTTACACTCTACATACCACCAAACCATACCTATTTTTCTACACTCGGTAATACCACCATACCCACCTATTTCTTTACCATTTTTATTGTTTGAGTACTCTCCAAGTAGTGGAGCCTGTCACTCAAGACATACGGACAAATTTAATGCGGTCCCTGACAAAGCAAAAGAGTATGGCGACACTCTTAATCCCCGTCGATACATGGGTTCGTCACGTACGGACGTGTGCTTGAAGTATTTAATAATTCCGTTAAAATAATTATTGTTTGACCTCGATAAGAAGTTATGCAGGAAGATGAATAGTGCGCCTTTGTGATTATACTTATTTTAAACAAAAAACATTTCAGGATAATCGGTACAAAGATAAGTGTAAGAGAAGTTTGTTTAAAATGGACAGTCCATTTGACCGAAGTACCCTAATGCGGCATAGCCCGCCGCCTGTGACTCCACAAAAAACCGTGCAAACACCTCAAGATCCGAACCAAATTGTATGTGATTTGGCGCCTACAAGTGAGATTCAGTAATGGATCACGACCGTTGACCAGACCTTGAATTAAATATGCTCAATAACATCGGATGGCAAACTGAATTCAGAGCAGAAGCTACGTGTGGCGAATCTTTGCCGCAAAGTCGGAAGTGCTACTTCACAAATGGCTATATTATACCAGTCACTGAAGCAAAAGGCCATACAAGCTCAACAAGCCATCAAAGACCTCAATAATAAATGTAACCTGCAAGAGTGCCTAACGGAATAAAAATACCATACAGGAGACCAATACCAACAATTCAACGAACCAAAATGTGTCCTTTGCTAGTGTAGTAAAACAGGAGCTAATAACTTTATCCGCCCAAATTCTCTGAACTCCGTAGCTATATACCCCAAGGACAAGAAATCCAGCGACGAAACCAAAAGCATTGTGCAGAAAATAATACGCCCTGAACAAATGAAGCTGCAAGTTCGGAGCCTACTTAAGACCAAAAATGGAGGGTCATTATCAGCACAGAAAATAAAGAAGACCTACAAAATTGAAGCAATCTGTACAGCTAAACTCTTCAGGCTTAACTTTGGATGAGGCATACAAACGTAGACCACGTATTACAGTTCTAGGAGTACCAACCAACATGACAGAAAGTGAAGTTTTACCTGCATTTTTGAGCAAAATTTAACAGAAAAAATGGCGATGGATCGCGACTCATTTTTAAAGACCATCAAGCTAAGCCACAAATCAGGCAAAAGGACGCTCAGACCTGTAACTACATAATTGAAGTATCAGCAGCAATTCGTAAAGCCCTTATCACGCAGGAACGAGTATTTATTAACTGGACATCCTGCCCTGTTAGAGATTTCACGCTAGTAACGAGATGCTACAAATGCCAACAATACGGACATGCAGCTAAAACGTGCAGAGAGCCCACGCCCACCTGTGGACACTGCGCACAAGTAGGTCACGCAATGAATGAGTGCCCAAATAAAGCGCAAACACCGAAGTGTGCCACCTGTACTCGATTTAAAAACCAAACGCGCACAAAACAGGCGACACCGATTGCCCAGCTAAGAAAACGGCCGAAAACAGGTACATAAACTCAATAGATTATGAAGGCGTCTAAGAGCGCCACATCACTTAGTTTACATTAGCATTTATACCCCTTTGAATTAACTTATTTTATGGAAATCAATTTGTTTAACGACATAGACCAGACTAATATATCAGAATCTAAGGTGTGCGACGTGGAGAGCTGCATACAATATTATCAAAATTCCACTAACTCATTAACGATACTAACACAAAATATTCGTAGTATATATAAAAATATAAACAGTTTCCTCGTTTTCCTACATAGACTGAGAATAAGTTGTGATGTGATTGTTTTAACAGAATGCTGGCTGGCAACTCGTGATAGAAATTTACCTATAATACAAGGGTACACTACGTACTATAGTAAGATGACCCATAATCAAAACGACGGGGTAGTAGTCTATGTAAAATCGGCCCTAAATATCACAGTTGAGGAATCAGGTTTAAATGACTGTAACTGCCTAATTATTAAAATCGGAACAACAACAGCAATAATGGCAGTATACCGATCACCTTCCTTTAAAAATCTCGAAGGTTTTTACCATTCGCTGGGTAAACAGTTTCAAACATTGTCAGCATTTAAGAACATAATACTAACAGGTGACATAAATATAAATATTCATCCAGATTGTAACGACACCACTGCACATGATTACCTAGATCTTTGCTCATTCCATGGATTACTCCCAGCCCACACTTTGCCGACTCATCAGAGTGGATCTTGCTTAGATCACGTTATTTTAAAAACCAGCTCACCATCACGTGTATTTGTAACTAACTCGACAATCACAGATCATAATGCTGTATTAACAACCTTGAATAGCAATAAACGAAAACAATACTGCCCTCAAATGAAAAGCATAATTGACTATACTACACTCGAACGTGATCTATGCAATATTGACTACGACCCAGTTTACAACTGTGCTGACGTTAGCGCCTCCTTGTCATACCTAATTGAAAACATACAGCGAGCAATAAATAAAAATACTAGAGTGAAAGCAGCAAACAGGAAATACAATAATATTAAGCCATGGATTACGCCTGGCCTAGTGCGATGTATCCGACACAGAGATAAATTGCATCTGAAAGCAAAATCCTCTCTAGACTACCATATACTACAAACCACATACAAAAGATATCGAAACTTTGCAATGATCTATTAAAAACTAAAATTAACTATGACAGGGAACAATTAGCAAAAGCCGGTAATAACAATAAACGCATATGGGATCACATAAAAAAGGTCACTTTCACGACGAAACAATCAGACTCAAACTTGAAACTTCTCCTGACAGAAGCCTCCCCAGCTCTTTCAGCAAACAAAGCCAATAATTTTTTTATCAATGTTGGGAAAAATCTCGCTGAAAAACATCAGACGCAACAATATATCTCACAAAACCAATTTTATTCTCAACCACGAGTACAGTCATTTGTAATGCTAGATACCGACGAAAAAGAGGTAGAACGTATCATCCTTGGGTTAAAAGATAACTGTGCCGTTGGGTGGGATAATATCTCCAATAGATTTCTGAAAAATTCAAACATATACTTGTACCGCCTTTAGCACATATTTTTCACAGTGTCTTACTAACGGTATCTTCCCTAAGTGTCTTAAAAGGCTGTAGTCATACCAATTTATAAATCGGGTAGTAAAGAACAAGTAACAAACTACAGGCCTATATCACTTCTATCCTCGTTGTCAAAAATCCTTGAAAAAAATATAAAGTATCTAGAAAATAACGATATTTTATCGAACAAGCAATTTGGTTTTAGATCGAAGCTATCAACAGCAGATGCGGTACACCAACTGACAGACTATGTGTAGCCCAAGAGCTCGATAAGGGTAACCAGACATTATGTATATTCCTAGATTTGGCCAAGGCCTATGATACAGTGTATGTACCTTCCTTACTACAAAAGCTAGAAGCAATAGGCGTAAGGGGAATTCAGCTTAAACTTTTCACAGACTACATAAGCGACCGTACCCAATGTGTTAGAATAGGCAACGTTGTCAGCGATGAACAGAAAAGCACTAATTTCGAATTCCTCAAGGCGGGACCCTCAGTTCTACCCTTTTTTGGTTTATATAAACGATCTTTGCAGTTTAAATCTGGAACATGGCTAATTACTGTCATATGCTGATGACACTGCAATTTTATTTTCTGCCCCAAACAAGATAGAGCTTCACGAATTTGCTCAGCGGGGTTTTGATAAGGTAAATAATTGGCTAACAAATAATCTACTAACACTAAACGCGGATAAAACAAAATACATATACTTTTCTATGCGTAAATCTAAGCAATCTACAACTAACCAGCATCTATATGCACACACGTGCACAAATCCTACAGCCTGTCTAGACAACTGCCCAACCATAGAAAGAGCAAATGACATCAAATATTTAGGTGTTATTATTGATGACACACTGTCCTTTCGACTACACATCAAAAACCTAGTAAACAGACTTCGTTAGTTGATTTATGTGTTCAAAATATTACGGTATATCGTAGAAACTAAATTAATAAAGCAAGTATATAAAGCTCTGTGTCAATCAATAATTACATACTGTATCACATCATGGGGAGGTGCTACTAAGACATTAATGCTTTCTGTAGAAAGAGCACAAAGAGCCATTCTGAAGGTCGCAACATTTCGTCCATTTCTCTTCCCTACGAAACTGCTCTATAAAGCCTGCAACATTCTATCAGTAAGACAACTATTTATTTTGAACACGACACTAAAACAGCACAAAAATCTTTCCTACTGCACTGAGATTACTAACAAGAGACGTAAGGATATCGTATGTAGCTCACTGGCACAGACAAAACATGCTTTCACAAGCAGATTTTCATATTTCTTGGTCCAATACTATACAACCGACTAAATAGATTGCTATCTATTTACGACCAAAATGTTTATAAGTGTAAACAAACTGTCTGTGAATATTTGCTAACACTGTCATATGAGGAAACTGAACATTTGATATTAGTTATAAAATAGTAAAGAAATTTCATACCTATCTTTTAATAAGCAAAGTAGTTCATATATTTACCGATTTTATTGTTTAGTTTTATTATCTTCGATAATGTAACTCTTAGTTAAAATAGGCAATTTTCGCGCCTGAAACACAGGTTCTACCTAGTTCAGGCTGATAAAATTAATATACCTGTGTATAGCTGTAAGAAAATATTGTATAGTTAAGATCTATGTTATTGAAATAAATTTTTATTTATTTTATTTATTTTATTCTCGGATGTCCCCAACCAATCCTGGAACATCCGTCCATCCTTCATCATTTTACGACTTCCGCTCCTCAACCACTTTTGCCTTCGTAGTCAGTTACAACTTATTGTACCCTTTGTGGCTTTGTCCCATGCCCCAAATTACTCCATGAACTGAATTTGATTTGAATTGGGATGATGATTGGAGTATTCATTCATTAGTTTCATTATTAGTTCGTCAGGTAGATTATGTTTTATCAAATTATTAAAAATCGACAAAGATATAGATCATCATACTTCCGGAAAGGAGGGTTGTGGCTTGTGACGTCATTTAAAGCTTCTAAGCACTGTATATTCATAACTTTCTGCTTGTGAAACAAAAGCAAAAATACGTGAACAATATTATTCAATAATCGAAGCCCATCAGTTTTTTAAACTTATTTTAGTCTTCATGTCTTTTGGAGGTGTTGAAGTCGTATGACTTAATGTATACAAAGCATCCTTGCCCGTGCAGTAAAGGCCATGTCGCGCTGCGGTAACGAGCGAGTGCCTGATCGCGCGGTGTTGGTTGCAGAGCGTGTCGCTGGTGGTGGAGCTGGCGCACGTGGTGCACATGGTGGTGTACAGCAACATGCTGGTGTCGATGGCGTCGCTGGTGCTGCTGATGCAGCTGCGGCACCTGCTGCACGAGCTGCAGGCGCGCCTGCGCCGGCACCGCCGCTACACCGAGCGCGCCACGCGCGTCACCGCCACGTCAGTATCACGGTGTTGGGGCAACCTGCGTCGCTGGTGCTGCTGATGTACATGCTATCTATTTGAAACATTTGTTTCTTACTCAATCACGATGACTACAGAGCAGATCAAGCTGAAATTTTGACTGCGATATTCTCTTATGATAAAAAAGAAAAATGCTTATGAGTTACGGTATCTTTAGACTTAGCGAAAGCGTTCGACACTGTTTCTATCCTCATTGTTAATCAGAAGAGTGGCTTCTAAGTGGTTAACATCTTACCTATCGGACCTGCAGAACGGAGAGAGTTCGTAAAATGGAAAAAAACGTTAGCAGCAATTAGTTTCGACGTGCCACAAGATAGTATTCTGGGTCTCACACTATTCATGTTATATGTTAAAAGTATTCACGAACTTCCTAGAAAAAATGCTGAAATTCTTTGCTACGCCGATAACACTGCTGTAGCGTGTTATAGTTCTCCTTGGTCGAAAGGCGTGGATTATGCGGAGAAGGGAATAGCTGTTATCTCTGGATAGCATCGTGTAACCTTCTTGCAGTTAACGCCAAGAAAACTGTTTGTTTTCATATAACAAGGGCATCAGATTCAACAAAGACATTCGATTGCTCAACCCTAACTGTGATTTTGAAGCATGCAACTGTGAACTTCTCCTGAGGTTTGAAACGGTTAGGTATTGGGATTCTTATGAATGAAAATTTCAACTGCATATATCATATTCTAGGTATTGGTGAGTTCTTATGATCATGAAAATTTCATATTGCATCGCTAGATAAAATCATATATACTATGCGGGTCCGATACCATGATCCCCAAAATCGTATATAGGTGAAACAAAGAATCTAAGAAAATTAAAAACATGTAATAGTATTTAACGTATCAACTAGAACGAATCTAAAATCTTGGGGGGCTACTAGTGATATTTTTGCATCGCTTTAGATGAGGCTCCCCTCCAAAATTCGAAATCAATATACTATGATGTGTGCCAATCTATTATCACTTACCTACCACTGTATATGTTGGGGTAATGCAGCCGGATCTATCATCATAGACGTAGGGATCAGCAAAGTAACAATTTTCAAAGAGCTTATCTAAAGCAGTCCGACTTGACCTACTTTTACAAATAAGAACCAAACCACATGATATACATTTTGAGAAAAAGCCATTTTTGTCTAAATTTTGTATACCCATAAAAATCGTTTGTTATTTTGAATGAAGTTTTTTTTTAATATTGTACTAATTAACTTATGTTATGTAAACAGCTACAATATTGATGACAATATGACTTTTTTTCAACATTGATATCATGTGGGTTGGTACCTGTTTGCAAATGTAGGGCCAACTGTAGTTTAGTCTGTTGAAACCGCACTGAGTGAGTGAGGGCGCGGTGTCCGCAGGTGCCCGATGGCGAGCAAGGAGGAGGTGGAGAAGAACCAGGACAACTGCGCCATCTGCTGGGAGCCCATGAAGGAGGCGCGCAAGCTGCCGTGCTCGCATCTCTTCCACAAGTACGCGCCACACATATTATAATAAACAAATTACAAACACTTGATTTGGAACAGGTCACAAAATTTCAATTCATTGTCAATTTATTTAGATTTGATTTTTTAAGTATTGGAGGTTATCACTTGACCGCCTTCTCGCTTGATGTCTTGCGATGATGCAGTGAAGAGTTATGAGACCTACCGGAAACAAAAGTGACGGACAATCTATTGGAGTGAATACTCAAGAGATTGTGCATTAAATTAAACTGATTTAATTATTTTAGGAGTGATGTATATTATGTAGCAGAGTCCGTCTGAGAAAGTACCACACCTTTGCCAGTTATTCTACCGCCAAGCAGTAATGTACAAACATTACTGTGATCCGGTTTGAAGGGCAATGTATCCAGTGAAATTACAGAGCATAGAGATAAAACACCTTATAGGTAATTATTTGGACTCTTCGTGTTCCAATAGCTGCGTGTCACTGTGCTGGTATGTAGCAGGTATGTTGCTTACCATCAGGCACATGCCCAGCTGGTCTCGTCACTCTATTCAATAAAAAAAATGAAAGACGCTTAGAAGTCTTGTTTTCCGCAACGCGACCTCTCGACGCGCCTATTTTGCGTAGAAGTTAGAAGTCCCGTGCAATGTTTGGTTGTGTGAAGCGGTGCGAGGCTTGCTTGAGTGTGACCCGTGCGGTGTTGCCAGCTCGTGCCTGTGCCAGTGGGTGCAGCAGGACGCGTCGTGCCCCACGTGCCGGCGCGCGCTGGCCCGCCGCGCGCCCGCGCCCGCCGCCGCGCCCGACCACCTGTTCCACTTCAACGGTGAGTCGCGCGACACTGGCCAGCGTCGGCTGCGTCAGCGAACACCATTCGAGGAGAGTTCAACTTACAGGTGCCCATCAGGGGACAGGGCAGGCTCTGAGCCGGAAGGAGGCGACTTAGAATACCACAGACGGACTAAAGACTAACGAATTAGGCTGAAATTGTTCCCTATCCGCTTGATACTCCGGCGGCGACTCGCGTTTTCAATTTTGGCGGGAAAACGTGTGTCAGGTTACCTAAGTGCGTTGTTTAGACTTCAATGAAGTGCCGCAGTACTTGTACCTGTTTAGGCCTATTATTCTCAAGGGCGCTTCTAGCGGCATCGTTTGTTTATAATTAATGTGCTTGAAATGTAAATTTTGACGCTTGAGTCGGAGTTTTTTCGGGTTCTCAAGTGGTCTAGGAGCTATAACATTTTAAATTATTATAAGGATGACATGTTTTAAATTAATTGTATGCGATATAAAAAACACGAGAAATAAAAAATGAACATTCGTAGGCATAAATTTAATTTTAAAAAATTCAATACTTCGATTACCTATTATCATTTTCTCCCGCCAAAAAAAAATTGATTGTTATTTTTTTTTTAATTTTTTGTTTTTCCATATAAATGATCCTTGTTTTTTTAATATTTACGTCAAACACTAGTCCAAGTCGACGCCGTTAATATTTTAGTTGGTAGGGGCACCAAATCCATCTATGGTGTCGAGTCCGACAAAACCCGACCGTTTCTCCCAGGGAATAGGGTATGCGTAAATGCATTTCCTCCTCTACAAAAACAAAAAAGAGTACGACGCCATTAAACATAAATTTATATTTATATTTATAGGTTCACCTTCCCAAATAAAATAAAAAATTCCGTTAAAATCAGCAAAGTTAAGTTTGTTGGCTTTTGTCATTTGGTGTAATATAGTTACCTCGGTGTATCAAGCGGCTATTTTCCTTAATCCAAAATATAAGTAAAAAAAGAACTTAAATCACAAAGGTCGAAGACCCCAGAGACTGTGGGGTTGCTGAAAAACCATGGCCATGGTACGCGCGACCTCACACCCACTGAGATGCCGCGGGCTCATGACATTAATTATAAACCAAATCTACAACGACAAGTTACGAGTATCTTGACTATTCCTTTCTTATAACATCTACCGTAAAATATCACATAATTAACGATTGATAATATATACCACATATGTATATAATTCAATTTTAATGTTAGTTAACACATGTGCAGGATCTTGATGTTATTTATCTAAGTCGACGGGTAACTCCCTTGTGATATGGCCGGTCCAATCCGACTCAGTTTTCGGATTGGACGGACCATAGCACACATGAGTTACTCGTACGAGTAAAGCATATGTAACGACCACGTCAATTTTTATACTAAGATCTTATACTTCGATACCTTGTGCAGTCGCTAGTGCAGCTTATGTTCGTGCGGCCTCACAAAGCCACTCGAAGTGTGAGGTCAGTCTACGTGATAAATTTTGTAAATTATAGTTGGGTCGTTAGAAGCTCGACTCGTACTGTCCGTGTGTTGGTGACGTGGCGTGTGGTTCCTCAGGGTCGCGCTACGTGTCGTGGCTGCCGAGCTTCTCCGTGGAGGTGACGCGCGTGCGCGCCGAGCTGCCGCCCGCGCAGCTCGACGCCATGGCGCGCCAGGTCGGTCGCTGTCCCTCTCACACCTGACCCCCGCCTCATGCCCATCAGGCTGTTGAACTTAGCTAACGTAACAGGAAACCCTGTCTCTTTCTTACTTACAGTCTACTTAATCGTTGCCCTATACTTGCTAAACGCACTATAACTGGGTTGATTGGTAAACGCGCTATGTAGGTTAAGTGGTAAACAATTTATGACAAATGTAACCTTCGGACCTCAAAGAAACACTATCACAGAACGTAAGAGATGGTACTTGGAAGTTTTCTTAAAGCATGCGTTTGGTTTAGATTTCATGTTAAGCAGAAATTAGACCTGCACAGTTAGCTGTTAACAAAAAAAACATACAGACTGTAGGTTTCATCCTTTACATCCCGTAAAATCATCTAGACATTCTGTCAGAGACATAGACCGGTAGGTTTTAGCACTACCAGCGCCGTGGGCGATAATTTTTTCACTTTATGGGTTTACGCTTGACCGCTCACTGAGCGAGCCCTAGTTACTGACCGGACGTAAAGGGGCGTCTGCGCTTGCGGCGTGGCGGCCCTTTGTGTCCGGCGGCCGGTCGGCCGGCCGGGCGCCGCGCCGCCACTGCGCCGCAGACAGTGCCAACCCCGCGGGTGCGCAGGTGCAGCAGCTGTTCCCGCAGTTCCCGCTGGGCGCGCTGGCCGCGGACCTGGCCGCGTCCGGCTCGCCCGACCTCACGCTCGACAACATCCTGGAGGGCCGCCTGCAGCCGCCGCCCGAGCCTCGCGCCGCCGTCGCCGCCGCCGCGACCGCGCGCCCCACGCCCGAGTGAGTAAATATCTGGGCTCACACTCGCGTGGCTCGGGTGATCCCCTCGAATACTGCAGATCCATAAGAAGATCAGAAACGAATCGTCGAAGTAGAACGATATCATGCTATAGAATTCAAAACTGATTGAACGAGTATTCTATTATAAGTGTCCCTGCAACCACTGCTTTAAGTGAATTAGGTGCCTGGCTGTCGAGCCTTGTCCTGTCCTGTAGATTCTGCGGTGGCCGCATCGGAGCTTGGCGGTGCCTTCGTCACTTTATCTGTCCTTTTTCTTTTTGAGGGCCTTTTCGTCGCCTTCTTCTCTCGCTTCCGAGTTCACCGGGAGACGATCATACGTATTCCGGTGCTCGATCAATAGGACCGGTCGTCTGGCCCACGTTGACTGCCAACCTCTTAAGGCCATTTGAACTTTCTGGGCTGCCCTGTAGCTATCTTAGCAGAGTCTGACAAAATAAGCACTGTCTGCGAAACGCGCTGGGACGACTTCCTTTGTCACCAGGAAGAAGGTATCCTCCTCCAGGGCCGGTATGTCCTCCGTAAACTTCGCGTAGAGTGGTAGTGAGGTCCGCAGCCCAAACATAGCACGAGTACCGCAGCTCCCCTGCGGTACTCGTGCTATGTTTGGTTCTATATTTCATGATCATTGATATTCTTCTCTCCCTTATGGAGGAGTGGAGGAGTCGGCCTCGAGGCGAATATCTTTGCCGGTATCCGACTCTTGGGTTCACTGTCCCAGAAGATTTTGAGGCCAGGTTCACCGGCTGCCTTCGGCCTCAAAGCGGTGGCCGCGTCAGTGCTTGGAACCTCCTTTTCCTACGCCTTCACTTCCCTCGTTTGAGGGCCTCGTGTTGCGCCTTCGTGACACCCCTCTGGGGAGTCCTACTTCGCTCGCATCTTCGCTCAGCTCCTTCGGAACCTTACTTTTTAGTTTATAGTCGTTTGTTTACATTACAACACTTATTTTCGTAGTCCTATCATATCTATTTATAAAATACAACTATCGACCATGTCTATGTATACGAGATTTTCCATTATGTCTGTGTTTTACCTACTGTTAATAGTTGTATTGTGTGGTTTAGTGTGGCCGCTGCGGAGGTGGAGACGGAGGCTGAGAGCGAGCCGGCGCAGGAGAGCCGCGCGGACTTCTCGGGCAGCGCCGCCGAGCGCGAGCGCAGCCTGGCGCGGCGCAAGCGGCGGCTGCTGGCGGCGGCGCGCGCGCGCTACCTGGCCCGCGCGCCGCGCAGCTGAGCCCGCCGCGGCCTCGCGTCGAATGGCTGCCTTCATTCGAATCGGATCAAAATATACTATTGAATACATCACTGCTCATATTGTTACGTGATACTTGATATGGAAACGTTTCATGTGTAACTCTATGATCGCAAGAAACTACCTGCTAAAGGTTGTTTGAATTGATTGGAATGGAGTAAAAACTTTGTTTCTGTCCCGTTTGGTGCGGGAGTAATTAAGTGAGTGAGACGAAATAACATCCTAACCAATTCAAAGAATCCAATTAGATGAACAGATCAGTCGCTGGGTTTATTCTACAATAGCATCGATTCTGAAGGCATAATAATAATTTTAAAAACCGCCATCTTTGTCTCGTTGACTCAAAATTGTAAGAACAAGATGGTGTGGCAATTTTGAAAAAAATATTTCAATTTTAGGCGACGCCTTCGGAGTAGGACGTGCGGTGATGTTTGGATCAGGGTAGTGATTCTAAACGCAATCCGAACGGCTCAAATTCGGAACGACAATCCTTGTCTCTGTCATTCCAAACAGATAAGACAAAGACCGAGATATGAGATTCCGTGTCGGATCAATCCGACTGGGTTCAGAATCGCTAGCCTGGTGTCTGGATCTAGCGGGGTTCCCGTAGTCGGTAGCGCTTAGTTGTAAATCGCCAGAGTCCGGCGATCGCCGCGCCCGCTCTTGTCATGAAGTCACTCGTAACTAAATAAACTTGATACGGTAACTTCACTTTTTGTGATATATTCTTTAGAGTCGAAATTAGTATAGTTTAGTAATACCTTGTAAGTACTGACGTCCATTTGTTACGCGATTCTATGTTGCGATTACTTATAAGCCCATTTTCTGAAATAACAATGTTATATAGCAAATACAGCGAGTTGGTTCGCTCGACTAGCTGGGGTTCGGTCTTGGTTCCAAATACCAACTTATTTGGAGTTATTAAAGTTATTATTCTCTTTTAAAACTATTAACTAAGATTAAAAAATACAAAAATTATGTAATAAAACCATAACTGTAATGATATGTTCATAACATGTAATATTTTACACAAGAAACACATTAAACACAAATGTTATAAAGGCAATATGCAACTGTGAAATGGACTATCAATTTCTTATTTTGATACAGATAATTGTTTCAGCAACACATGTAATATCTTTTATGTGTCTTGATTTTTTGTAGTTTCATTTAATAACTTTTGAATCTCCAAGCAAGCAGCTATATTTGGAACTTAAATGGTAAAATCTGCTGAAAGTAAGGCCGGAAAAGTAGATTGTAACAAAATGCTCTTTGTGCATCTACTCAAATTCAGATATGAACCTTAAAATAATATTTGTATTGTAGTAAATGGTTTATTTTTGTAATGAAGATATATTTTTGTAAAATATGAAATTGTAAAGGTTCTTATCTCAATACTTCATCCCTAATTGGTTACACAATTAAATATTGCACATTTTTTCTATATGTACTTTTTTATCCAGAAATATTAGTGATGGAACATGAGGCAATTGTAACAAATTTACCTACTATCTATTTGTAATTACTATTTTATTAGTTTTTCTAGTTTAATTTTTACTTCCAAAATTGGAGATGTCTAACATTTTGATGATGTATGTATGTCTAACTTCATCTTTTAAATAAAGTGTCGTATTCTCTCATGAAGCTTGGAGGACACTGGCAGGACAACACATATCACAAAAATAAACATATAGACCACAGGCCCATGAACAAAATTTATGGGTCAAATGAACCACCAGGAGACCTATGTAGGATGATAGAAGGGTATAAAATAACAAGATTCAGCACTATGCCATTATTTGTAAGATCAAAAATAAAATCATGCGTCACGAAATGATTGAGGGTTTGAGGGTTGCATTTGAGGGTTGAGGGAGGCAAACCCCTCCCCCCTCTTCAACTGCACTCTGTTGGAAAGCTTACAAGTGACGGCATAGTGTGTTGAATCTTATTATTTTATACCCTTCTATCATCCTACATAGGTCTCCTGGTGGTTCATTTGACCCATAGATTTTGTTCATGGGCCTGCAGTCTATACTTGCTTCAAAACTCCAACAAATTGGGGTTTGATCAGAAGTCTGTATGACCTCACTGGGAATCAGTACCATACATATGAACTGCACTATTAAAGAAAAGTATTGAATTATGATGTCCTTTTGTCACTGCAAGAATCTCTCAAAACTTTTCTTTAATTGCATCATTTGTATTACTAAAGCAATCTGGTGCATAAAAAATAGTACCCAAGTGACTTGTGACTACCATAATATGCACAGAGCCTTAAAATGGTATATATTGTTTTATGTAGAACTTACATTGTGGTACATGCTCCATTTTAGTATGAGAGTGTCTGCGTAGTTTCATTTGGGAACTTCTCCAAGGGATGTGACTTTCTGTCAGGAACTGATCAATATCCAATAAAAAAAAAATAGAAAATAGGAGTGAATGGTACTTATTTAATTTTAATGCTTTTGTATTTTACTTCTTCTTTTTCTTTCCTGCTATTAACTAAATGAAAATTTATTCATGACTAGTCAAAATAAACTTTACACTGCAAAATTATTGTTTTATTTGTTTAATAAATTTAAGATTATCCAAGATGTAGCAGCTTGGGGTTGAACAGTACAATGAGTTTAGCAAAGGACACGGTTGCCGCTGGTGGCCGACTGTCTCATCCTATATGCTGCTGCACATAATCTAACCATTGCAGGAGTACACCAGAGTATAGCAAATAGTTATGAATGCCATTTTAACTCCAAAAGGAACATAATTTTGATAGTATTTTATAATAGGCTTTTGATAACTTATGAAATAAGTCAACAATTCTACTTCTCGAACAATATATACATGTTAAATTATTTGTTATCTGTTAAACCATTTAATGTTGAAAAATTTAATTGTTTCCGTCATCTTTTTTGTTGATTTATTATCAATGATATTTATATTTAAGGCCTCGAATCTCAATTCACAGCTTATAGACAACAGGTTATGGTATGCTTCCAAACTCTACTGCATAGAGCATTGCTGCTGCACCACCACTGATAAATAAATAAATTTATTTGAGATTACATTCCAAGCTATGGAGCAATACAGTAAATATGGACTAGTAGTACTGCGATAGCACTACAGTGTGCAGCAGAGTTCAGAATCATACCTTTGGGGTGAAAATAAAACATTATTCATAGAATTATATTACGTTTAGTTATGCATAAAAATTAATGTAGACCAGTGGAGAATTTTATCTTTACCCTATGAAGTTAATGACTACAAGGTGGAGGACGAGATGTGCAAATATGAAGTCTGCGAAGCCGCGCTCTGGGCTCAGCCCCTGGAACTCATTCTTGTTTTCTGGGTTCACCTGCAGCCGCAAACACACTACAACAAAATTAGGTTAAGTTAGTTTTATCAACAATCAACCTTAGCTGGCCGAGTTTTCATTCCAGATCTCGTTAGAGATACATACCTCCGAGAACAAACGAACTGACTGTAGAAATAAAGCCACTCAAGAAAGAATTGAATGGAAATGTGCCGACAAGGCAACAGTAAACAAATTGAATAACCGCTGTTAAAAATATGTAAAGCAAATAGGCATCGATGATTTTTAGCTTTTTAGACGTTTTAGATGTGTATTCGTGGTACAATTTCGGAATAACAGCGGTTAGGGAACTCATTTTGTTTAATTACACCCAATTCAAAAAACCAAAATACTAGTAGACGTAAAATACACGTCAGCTTTTGTGTTTTAGACCGGCTGTGACATTGACAATTGACAACTACATGTTAAATAAATTTAGATGCCAATTTTTTTTATTTACAATACGACGCCGACAACTAATCATTATCTAACTTTCGAAACAAAATTCGATAACCACGATTTATGCACTATCGTGGTCAAAAAATTATTAAATCAACAAAAAATAAACAAAGCAAAAAATGCAAATTTCAATTGCAATTTTACATTAAGGCCTCATTCGCACGGCGCCTTAAAAATCGTGGCGTTAAAACTCGGCGTTTATACATACATATATATATATATATAAATATATAATTTTTTCGAAATTATTGCTTATATGAACGCTATTGAGTATTAAGCTCCCGTGCGCATGCGGCCTCACAGACTCACAGTAGCAAGACGCAGATTGACAACCATGGAAGTAGTAAGTAGCGTAGTACTTACCACAAAACAGACGAATTAACAGATTCCATTAATATGGAAACTTTATTGTAATACATTGAGTTGTTTATCTAAGGAGTTTCTACTCCTAACAAAAACAAACACGTCCTACAGTCAAGTACTCTATATTATCTATTCTATGGCGTTAAGCAAACTCGCGGCGCAATGTAGTGTCCATTTCACGAAAGAAGTCCCGCGGACAATTGTGGAACTAAATTTGACAGATGGGGAGTTCGGCCATGTTGTCGTTTGTCGATGTTATCAAGGTGCGTTTGTTGTGGTAGATATTTTGTGAGTGTATTATTGGATTAGTGCGTTATAAGGTTTATTTACTATGCCAAAAGTTGTAAAAAGTGCAGGTCGAAAAATGATAATATGATAATGAGGTGAAGGAGTTCTGTGAAGCGGAACACAAGAATCGCGGCGTTTTAATACCATTAGACAATGTTCGCAAAAGAGTCGCCGCCATGACAGGTAAATTTTGGAGCTGCCATATTATACATATTTTTTCCCGATTGATTTATAGATTGGAGTTGAATTTTTTTAATGCACGATTTTTATTGAGGAAAATTTGAAAAGGAATTAACACAACACAACAAAAATTTGTAAAGTTATATTCAACTATAATGTAATTAGATACGGAAATAGTCATGGTTCGATTTTTTCTTAAATTGTTCATTTTATTGCAGGTGTGTCAGAGAAAACTGTAACGAGAGTTACAAAAGAAGGCGCAACAGCGGCGAGTACTTCTAAAGTTATCATCACCCCAGGGAAGAGTCGCCCGCATCCCAAAAAGTTCGACTTGGATGGATTTGATTTGTGCGCTGTACGGCAAAAAATTCATAGTTTTTATGTTGTGAAGAAGGAATTACCTACATTGGCTAAATTACGTGCAGCTTTGAGAGAAGACATACATTATCAAGGAAGTATCACAACATTGCACCGTATATTGCATAGCATCGGTTTCAAGTATAAGCGATGCCAATCGAAACGTAAATTACTAATGGAACGTTATGATATTACTGCATGGCGTTCAAGATATTTGGAGAGAATCCGAAGAAATCGCAATGTGGAAAAAAACCTGTAGTATATTTAGACGAGACCTATATACACAACACTTATCATGCCAAAAGTTGCTGGCAAAGTGAGGAGGAGCCTGGGGTGTTCGTGTCAGAGTCATCAGGGAGTCGTTGGATAATTGCTCATGCAGGAACTGAAAATGGTTTTGTTAATGGTGCATTGTTAATGTTCAAATCCCAATCCAAATCCTCAGATTACCACGATGACATGAACTCAACAAATTTTTTGAAATGAATGAGTGAGAAAGTCGTTCCTAACCTACCTGAAAGGTCACTTGTGGTAATGGACAACGCTCCGTATCATTGCACTCAAATATATAAAGCACCTACAATGTCAAGTATTAAACGTGACATGCAGGAATGGCTGCGAGGAAAGGGAGTATATTTTGAAGATACTTGGACAAAAGCTGTATTATTTGGATTAATTAAGCAAAACAAAGGTCCACCTACATATTGTAACGGGCCATGTACGACCTCGTTAACAGAATTCAAATCAAACTTCTTTAAAGTATTGCGTTTGAATTTTATTTTTAAAGATTCCAATTATGGGATTCTTTTGTTTTTGGATGTCAGAAAAAATTAGGGACGTCACTCGGGTGACTCGGACTCTCAGAGGTCTCGAAATAAACGCTCTCGAAAAAGAAACTCGGAAAAAAAATGAATTTTCAAGTATAACTTTACAAGGAAATATCTTTAAAGAAGTGCTAAAAGTGTACCGATGTCAACATAGGAACCTGATGTAATTTGGAGCTAAAATGAGGCTTCATGTATAAAAGAGGAGGAAAAGAGGAAAGATTCTTCATATGTGAGTGCTAACTTTTGTATATTTTGCAGCATTTTCTAGACCCAGGAATCCTGAGTCGAGTCCAGGTGTGTTTTATGTCTTGGAAGTCAGTCACGTATTTTACGGTGATGCTACAGAGCTCTGGATCGAGTCCAGGCATGTCAACGTATTTCTGAAGGAAATCAATGGAATACTTTTCCCTTTAAAAATAGTTTCTAGTCCGTCTCTAAATTTCATCTGTGCAGCTTCGGAGAGAGGAAATATAGCCATGTGTACAGACTTCAACCTATCCTGATTTAATATCCCGTCCAAGTACTGTTCCATTCCCAATTTAAATTTGTTGCCAACGAGATCGATGAATGCATCGATCTATGAACTAAACGCGCGCGCGCACACTAGCGCCGCGATGCGTTGAAACAAACTAGAAAACTAGTGTGTGTCAAGAATTTTCGGTTGGAACGTGGAGCTGCACGAGCTCAAAATTCAAACTGTTCTTCTACCAGTGAATTCCTACATTCAATTCCCTGTGGGATTCAATGACTGTTTAGCTAATAAAATCTTGTTATTTGGTGAAAGTGCGCACGTACAGAGATACCGGCCGGTCAACTCTCAAGCAGTTCCGTCGTTGGTGTGCCCTGTGTCTACGTCCTCCTGTACTCCAGGTAAGTCGTCATTTTCCACCCTACCAGGATTTCTAAAAGGCTAGCAACAGGTAAATGCAGCGGCCCATCCAGGGAATCTCATACATTTAAATGGTGCCTCCTGTGAGGACGTATAACCTCACGAAATCTCGTAAAATATCAAATATTTTCGAGTAAAATTATATTAATTTCATGTTTACATTCATACTAGATTCAGTGAATATTTAAGTGGAAATAAGACCCACAAATTCACTGGTTTCTTTGTAATTTTTACATCATACTTGGCAAGTAGGCATAACTACCTACTTGTTCCGTAAGCGTCGCTCGCTCGCTCGTAGGTACCTACCTCCAAGAGAAGCGACCGGCGAACTTACTACCTATTAGGTATTATCTATAAAACATTTTGTTAAAATTTAATTTAAAGTCATTTTACAAATTATTCACGATAAATTCCTAATTCCTATTATAAAGTAATTAATTGCTGCTGGATTGACTGATGCTAGTTGTTGGAGTGTCTTGTTTTATTAGTTGTGCTCGAAAATATAAGTAATTAAAATAATAAATAGTTATCATTCTTATGTTGTACCTTCGTACCGTAAATACGATTCTGGAACTTTCTAAACAAAGTTCGGATCATCTCGGGCTGGGAGTGGTTGTGTACTTACTTATCTAACTACCTACCTATCCTTTAAATTATTCGTCAGTTACCGACGAAAAACCGAATCTAGCCGTTTGGAGATTGGGGAGCACCTATTCGAAGATATTAGCTACGTCATTGTCATTCATTCGTTCGTCGCATTTTGTTCGAGTTAGTTCAAATAAAACAAAATGTCGGCAGATTTGAACATTGAAATTCAGCAGTATACGAAAAGACGTGAATTTGAATTTAAAATATACAAATAATATTCGATTTAGTTAAGAATGTCGCAAAGGATAAAACTAAAATTCCATCGTTTAAGGCTCGTTTCAAATCGATCGAAAAGGTTCGAAATAACTTTATAGATGCCCATGAAAACTTAAATAAATTACAATTACAAGCAAATCCTAAACATGAATACGATAACAAAGCATTGTTGTCCTTTGACGAGTTATATTATGTTGCGGTTGAGTTGGCCGATTCTTTAGGCTCGCCGTCAGTGTCTAAGTCGGAACCCAGTGATAGCCGTCAATCATCTATTGCTCAGGTTAAGCTACCTAAAATTGAAATACCTAGGTTTGACGGACATATTGAAAACTGGCAGACTTTCAAAGATAGTTACGTTCCACTTGTTCATAATAACGTTGCCTTGTCTGATATTGAAAATTCCATTATTTACTTTCATGTTTATCCGGAAATGCGTTAACGTTGGCTAAAGGCATACCTATAACCTTAGCTAACTACTCTGTAGTCTATAGTGCCTTGTTAGATAGATACGACAACAAGCGTATTCTAGCTACAACTTACTTAGAAAAAATATTCAAACTGACGCCACTCAATAGGCCGTCTTTAACTAACTTATCTGAGTTTACGAATGTGCTGTATGAAAGTGTAAACGCTTTACGCGCCTTAAATATTGAAAATTTACCCGAGTTTATATTGTTTTACATTGCGTCAAGGTCACTTGACCTTGAAACCAAAAAACGTTTCGAGTTACAAAATACGAATGAAATTCCAGGTTTTAATGACTTAGTTGTTTATTTACAAAGTTATATAAAAATTCTAGAAGTGAGTCAAACCGGTTTGACCACTTCTTCAGACACTAAGGGTAAACAATTTCGTAGCGGAATTCAGAAAGTCTCGGATACGCGTAAGGATAATGGTACGAATTCTACCAAATCTGTACAAAGATCGTCATTTGTGACGTCCAATAATAATAACAAGAATAAAAACATCAGTTTGTTTGTTTATGTTGTAATGAAGATCATTCAATTTATCGATGTAGTAAGCTGCATTCCATGAGTATGGAACAGCGTAAAGAATTCGTTCAAAATTTAAAATTGTGTAAAAATTGTTTAAGACCGGGTCACGAACATACTAGCTGTACATCCAAGTTCACTTGTTTTATTTGTAATGCGAAACATAATACTATTTTACATAGTGAAAATAAAACTCGCCTACGGTTAATCCCAATTTAATTGAAAATCTGGCACGAATACTACCCTTACTAGTACTACTGAGTCGGGAAATTCAACTCGTACCACGGGTAGCCGTACGAAAATATTGGGGTCGGCGATAGTTCGTGTGTACCATAGAAATGGCTCGCTTCAGTATGCGCGCGCCCTTATTGATAGTGGTTCGATGGATTCTTTTATAACGAGTGCGTGCGCAAGGCGATTAGGTTTACACATTAAAAATGCAACTTAAGTGTTACAGGTCTCGGACAAAATTCTGTTTGTAATATAAAGGGTTACACTTTCGGTTCGATAATACCCCGTACGAGTGAGTCACCGAACTTTGAATTACCCTTAGTAGTTTTACCTAAAATTACTTCCGCTCTGCCTTCGACAACGTTACCGTTAGTCGTCAAGGACTATTTTTCGCACCTCGATCTCGCCGACTTCGAATTTTATAAATCCGGTCCGATCGATCTTTTATTAGGTGTCGAATGTTTTGATCAAATATATACCGGGTCACGTTTTACTCCCGGTCCCGAACTACCCTGTGCGTTGTCCAGTGTGTTCGGCTGGGTGATAACCGGACAATATTTTCACAACATAAAAACAAAATTTCCCAACGAACCTGTTACGTCACCTCGCATCGTCTTGCACGCTGGATGATATCGTTCAACAGTTTTGGGAGTCCGAAGAACCGCCGAAATGTATAATTCCTGTTCCCGAGGATGATATTTGTGAACAAAAATATAAAAAAGGTACATACCGCACGTCCGATGGTCGGTATGTAGTACCAATTATGTTAAAGGATGACGCCCCCTCGTTGGGTGACTCATACCAACATGCATTCAATCGTTTTCTTAACTTAGAAAAACGTCTTACTCGTCAAACCGAGTTAAAAGATGAATATAAGGAATTTATGAACCAGTACGAACATTTAGGACATATGCAACCCTCAAATGCCTCGTCTACTGACCGTTACGTAATTCCACATCATTGTGTCGTACGCCCGGAGAGTGCTACGACTCGTCTTCGAGTAGTCTTCGACGCTAGTAGTAAGACTACAAGCAATATTTCTTTAAATAATATTGTGCATGTTGGACCAAAACTTCAAATCGACATTATCGATTTAGTTACAAAATTTCGCCTTCATAAAATTGTTTTACTGCGGACATTTGTAAAATGTACCGACAAATTTTAATTAGACCTGAAGATAGGTGCTATCAACACATATTATGGCGCTCCGAGCCTACACAACCGTTAACTGAGTACGAGTTAAATACGGTAACATATGGTGTCAGCAGTTCACCATATTTAGCCATTCGAACACTTCGTCAACTTGCTGAAGACCATGGCTCAGAATATACGAGTCGTGTCTCTGAAGTTCTGTCCGAAGAAACGTTCATGGACGATATTACCACTGGTAGTCCATCGCTTGATGATGCCAGACAATTAAAAGCTGACCTTACCAGCTTGCTATCTAAAGGTCACTTTGATCTTCGTAAGTGGAGCACCAACGAGCCAAGTCTTTTGTCGGATGTTCCGCTAGACCACTGTCAAACTTCAAAATGTTTTGACGACTCAGGAAATGAGTTTATTAAAATATTAGGAATCCGTTGGAACCCCTCGGATGACAACTTCTCGTACACTTTTTCAGACTCTTTTGATGTCGAGTTTACCAAAAGGTCCATCCTCTCCATAGTCGCTCGGATATTCGATCCCTTAGGTTGGATTGGGCCAGTTGTCTTTGCAGCTAAATCTCTGCTGCAAGAGATGTGGTGTCTAAATTTATCTTGGGATGAAACTATCCCTAAGGACTTAGCTAAAAGATGGCATTGTATAGCCGCGAATCTATCTGATTTACAAAACCTTTCGCTCCCTAGGCATGTCATACCTTATAACCCTATAGAAATTCACTTGGTAGGGTTTTGTGACGGTTCGTTAAAAGGTTATGGATGCTGTGTATATTTGTGTGTTGTTACTGAGAATATGAAAAATCCTACAGTAACTAATTTGTTGATAGGAAAATCTCGGGTAGCTCCTATCAAGCCTACTACAATAAATCGACTCGAGTTAAGTGCAGCAGCGCTTCTAGCGAGAGTATTATCTCACATGTATAATCTTCTTAAAATAAAGTCCATATCAGCTCCCTTCGAGCTTATTCAGATAGCATGACAACCTTGTCATGGTTAAATACGGCACCACATTTATTAAAAATGTACGTTGCTAACCGTGTCGTTCAGGCAACTGACATGATTCGTCCTGAATTCTGGTATCACGTAGCAACGGAGGACAATCCGGCTGACTGCTGCAGTCGCGGTGTGTCCTGTCCTGAACTTGCCAACCATCCTTTATGGTGGTCTGGTCCAGCTTGGTTGCAAGCCTTACCTAGCTCTTGGCCTTCTAAGCAAGTCTTGCTGGCAAAAAAGAAGAGCTACCTGAATTAAAACATGTAGCTACAGAAAGCTTTCATATTGTTCAACATGAAAATAATTTACTTTTGAATTTAACGGAAAATTATTCTTCGTTTACAAAACTTCAAAGAGTATTAGCTTGGTGTTTTCGGTTTATCTCAAATGCTAAAAGGGTCAAGTCTGATCGACAATTATCTGCACTTACCAGTTCCGAACTCGATAATTCCGTCAAGATACTAGTTAAATTTACTCAAAATCATTATATGACATCACAAATCGATCAAGTCCAAACTAATCGACAATGCGAAAACCCGATTCAAAAGTTATCTCCTTTTCTTGATGAGGAGGGTTTATTGCGAGTGGGGGGACGTATCGATAGAGCAAACTTGTCTTTATCGGTGTTACATCCCTTACTTTTATCGAAACATAGTCCCATTTCTAAATTGATTACCGAACATTATCATTTAAAATATCTTCACTGTGGCCCTCGCACGCTACAGTCTTTAATTCAAAGAAAATATTGGATTATCGGTTTAAGACATTTAATTCGTACAGTAATTTCTAAATGTATCCGTTGTTTCAAGGTGAAACCGGTTGCTGTAGCTCCCTTAATGGGTAAGTTGCCATCAGTGCGACTTCAACCATCTCGATGTTTTCATACCACCGGAATCGATTTCGGAGGTCCATTTATTATTAAAGAAAGTCGCCGCCGTGGCGCAAAACTTATAAAGCATACATGTGTTTATTTGTGTGTCTCAGTACCAAAGCGGTTCACTTAGAGTCCGTGACTGAATTGAGCTCGGAAGCATTCCTCGCGGCACTAGATAGGTTTGTTTCTCGGCGAGGAATTTGTCATACAATATTAAGCGATAATGGGACAAATTTCGTTGGTGCGAATCGCTATCTCAACGAAATTAATAATGAATTTCATAAATATTATTCGAACATATCTGAAGGTTTAACAAATCGTCAAATTAGGTGGAAATTTAATCCACCAGCCGCACCACATTTCTCGGGAATAATCGAGAGTGGAATTAAGTCTACAAAATATTTATTAAAACGGGTAATAGGCGCTCAAGTCCTTACCTTAGAAGAGTTCACCACTATTCTTACTAAGGTCGAAGCAGTATTAAACTCGCGACCACTCTGTTCATTGTCTCCGGATCCTCAAGAATCCGATGTTTTAACGCCCGGACATTTTCTAACGGGAGGTCCTCTTGTAGCTCTCCCGGAAGAGCCTTTATATGATACACGATGCCCTCGTTCTCGGTGGCAAATGATTAGGCAAGTCACTCAGAGTTTTTGGCGTGTTTGGCAGCGTGATTATCTTCATACGCTTCAACAAAAGACTAAGTGGTATAAACCGGGGCCACCTAATTTAAAAGTAGATGATTTGGTCGTCGTTAATGAACCTAATCTTCCACCCTTGTTTTGGAAGTTAGCTCGCGTAGACCAAGTCCACGCTGGCTCGGATAATATAGTTCGAGTAGTTACTCTCCGAACGGCAAATGGTAAAACGATGCGACGGCCTGTAGTTAAGGTCTGTCCTTTGCCATTTAATTAATTTTGTAATACATAATAGGTAAGTATGTGGACACTACTATCCGCCTGAGATGGTATTGTTCTTTAGGTTAAGTTTATTACTGAATTTTTCGAGCACAGCTATTACTCATTATAAGATATTTCAATATGTGAAATCCTGGCGAATTTCAAGTGGGGGGAAAATGTACAGACTTCAACCTATCCTGATTTAATATCCCGTCCAAGTACTGTTCCATTCCCAATTTAAATTTGCCGCCAACGAGATCGATGAATGCATCGATCTATGAACTAAACGCGCGCGCAGCACTAGCGCCGCGATGCGTTGAAACAAACTAGAAAACTAGTGTGTGTGTCAAGAATTTTCGGTTGGAACGTGGAGCTGCACGAGCTCAAAAATTCAAACTGTTCTTCTACCAGTGAATTCCTACATTCAATTCCCTGTGGGATTCAATGACTGTTTAGCTAATAAAATCTTGTTATTTGGTGAAAGTGCGCACGTACAGAGATACCGGCCGGTCAACTCTCAAGCAGTTCCGTCGTTGGTGTGCCCCTGTCACGTCCTCCTGTACTCCAGGTAAGTCGTCATTTTTCCACCCTACCAGGATTTCTAAAAGGCTAGCAACAGGTAAATGCAGCGGCCCATCCAGGGAATCTCATACACCATGAATATCTGATGCAGAATGACTATTTGTTCAAATGAGGCTTTAGAGTAAATTTATATATTCGGTTAATTTTGAATGCAGTCAGCAAATAGAAATGAGTCTATTATGATTCACATTGAATCCTGATGTTTTCCTAAGTGTTTTAAGATGACAGCGGTTATTCAAAATATGTATTAAATTTTGTACAAAATATTGTAATCACTGATTAATTAAGTTGTATGTTAGTTTATTCCTTGGGGTTTATAAAACTCTTAGTTCTCCAACTCTAATAGAATGAGTATTTTGGTCTGCCAGACTTGGAAGACGGTCTGAGAGCCAAGCATAGCCGAGCTCGTTAGTTTCCTGTTACTTAGAACGGACAGGATTCTGACACTGTGACTTTCCTTCCGAACTTGCAGGGCATTATCCTGATTTTATTACTATCTAGGTAGTAGTAGATTAAATTATAATCCCCAAAGAATACCTTTTTTTGGGTAAAGTGTAGTCACTTACCCCGATTTGAGGTTTTCTTTGTTATTTTATTTCCTCAAGTCTAGGGCCTTGCGAAAATAACGGTCACAAACTTTGCAATGAGACGTGAGCATCCTCTCGGAGTCCGTCTATGCTGTTTAAGCCAAAAATAATAAACCAAACTAAAATTCATATACTTGTTTTTCATTTGTAGTAAAAGTAGTTAGCTGTATAATTCTGTTGGCAGGCAGGTTTCAGTATCAATTAACTTATCATGAACTTTTAGATTTAAACTCACAAAACTTCTCTTACAGATACCTAAATTTTGCGACCGATTGTTCTGTCGTTAGCTAATATTCATGTTTAACTGTAGAGTTCATTTGCAGATTCACATTATAATGCTCTTGTTTTGTGAATTTGATCGAGATTTCAAATAACTTCAGATGCCCTAACTATTCTTTCTTTGTAGGTAAAATTACTTCTAACTTTACAGTTCTCTAAATTCGGAGACCTGTAGGCTAATGAAATATCTTTCTTTAGTTTGTTATCTTTTGATTCAGCCAAGTTTTCAGTAAGATCTAAATTTAGTATATTTCTATATTCGAGAGTTTAAATTAGTACTGTGGATTAATAAGGAAGCGATGTTAACTTTGATAGAATGAATTTCATTCTAGGACTTGGTTGATTCTAGAGTTCACAAACTGCATTCTAAACATTTAGGCAGGCTAAATTCTACATCGATAACGAGCTGGAAGTTCTGCTGCTGCTGCTACTACATACTTCTAACTGTAGGTATATCTAGGGTTTTCTCTAACTGTATTTTAGTAGGTAAATTATACAAGATTTCTTTCTTAATTCTTTATTTCTTAGGAATATATAGGTAAACCGGTCTTTTTATAGAACTAAGGGTATGGCGGTTACGATGTAGGTCCTTTAGGTTCCATTAGACGTTCACTTCGGCCAATCTAACAATCTTCTATCAACAAACTTAATAATCCTTTAAATTCGAATCCTTAACTATATCCAATTTACATAATTCTTTAATTAAAAAGCCTTCAGCTTAATTTAATATGTTTTGGCCTTCAGCCAGAGTAGTTCTTTAAATTACTCATTTTATTTGGATTCTTCCAGCAGAGAACCGCTTCTTGGAGTTGCACGTTGGATCTTTTACATTTTGTGCGTGTGATAGGATATTATAGGATTAATATAGATTAATATTGTTTTTTTTTAATTATGGTGTTCTTTAATTCGGTGAGCGGCGATCATTTACAAGTTGATGAGCCGTGACCAGGATGGAGAATATATATTTATATATATCTTGAGCCTGATGTCCTTTACAATATGCCGTGGATGAATTATTAAAATCTCACAATCATGAATTGCTAAGATTGCCGCCTTACCACTGTGATCTCAATCCGATCGAAAAAATGTGGAGCCTTGTAAAGAGACGGGTAGCGGACAAAAACGTGGGCCAAGATCCAAAAGAAATTGTACGCCTAACAGAAGAGGCTTTCGAGTCTGTTACAGCGGAAGATTGGGCAGTTCAATGTAAACATGTACAGCATTTGGAGGAAGAATATTTAAAAAATGATGGTCTTATGGATGAAGAAATGGATCGATTTATTATATCTACGGCTAGTGATAGTGAAACAGAACCATGATTCTGTTTCTATTCACTCTTCTGACAGTGATCATAGTATGACCGATCATAATTTTTTTTAAATGTTATTTTATTTTTCTAATTTGAAGTTGGTTGAACATCTATATTTCCATTTTATATTTTAGAAATTACAGGAAGATTAATTTTTCACTAATCTGACCTTAGCAGTATAAACATCAAATAGGTACCTATATAAAAAATATATTCTATTAAAAACATTTTTTTCTTATCTAACTGTTCGAGTACGAAGTTAATAAAATGAAACTAATGAACTATAAATTATTTCCCCTGATTTCCCCATATCATATAAATTTAACCGTGGCAACATTATGTCGCGCGAATACAGCGCTGCGTCTGCGGGACTTCTTTCGTGAAATGGACTTTAGGCGCTATGAGTGATGCCTGTGCGCTTTTTTACCGCTCGTTTGAACAATAATACGATATTCCATACGTTCTATTTATTTAACGCCTAACGCCCAGCGCTCAAAATGCAACATTGTGCGATAAAAAATCGTCAAGTTTTAAAAGCATGTGAACAGAAACTTGGAAATCCATTTCTTTTTTTCATTTTTCAGTTCTATTTGAAAGCTTTTTAACGGTCGGCTAAGGCCCCATTCACACGGGAGCTTAAAAAGCGTTCTTATGAACACCCATTTCAGAAAAAAAAGCACTGACGACGAGTTTTAACGCAACACTTTTTAAGCTTCCGTGCGAATGAGGTCTAAAGGCATTATTACACCACTCGTTATTCAGATAGTCTTAGTGGTCTTAGTCTAAGTAGCGTGGTGTAATAAGCGTCAGACTGGTTAGACTCTAAATTCAGACAGCAAGATCGGGTTCGGCGAGTCTTACTGGCTTACAGTCTGAATAACGAGTAGTGTAGTAGACAAATAAAGTTAGACGGACAAATATATGACACTTACAGACATTGACATATAGTCTTAAAATCATTTCATTGGTTCGTGATTGGTTCATTGATACTCGCGGTAATTTTTGTTTTTGTGTTTTGGGTATTCCGAGTCCGAGTTCGAATGCCATAATTTTATTTTTGATCTCGCTGTTATTATACTTATCTTAAATACTTAAAATTCTTTTCATTGATTTAAATGAATAAATATCATAATAGCGCGCAATAAAGAAAAAGACATACTTTTAAAAGTTCTAGTTATAAGTTCTACTTGTATCGCGTAAGTGCGAGAGCACGCGTTTTTCAGACTGGTGTAATAGCGAGCTGAGAAGTCAGACTCTAAGACAGCCGGAATGAGTGCTTAATAAGCGCTTTAGATGCAGTGATAATGGCTGGTAGCCATTTACCGGTTATTTGTAGTTCGTGTTTTTCCATAGAGAAAAAAATATCTATGATCTCGATTGTTAAGTTTTAGTGATCTGTGTTTGTTTCCTCAAATGTCAAATTTCTGCATGTCACCGAATTGTTTGCACTTTTCGAAGTTGCTTTTTTATTGTTAGAAGTATACTGTTTGGTTAACTGAATAATTATGTTGGGCGTTCAAGAAAATTTCCCGGAATATGCTATTCCCGGGGCGACGCAGCACCGTTTCGAGCCGTACGCAGACAACGGTGGCAGCATCGTGGCCATCGCCGGCGAAGACTATGCCGTGATCGGAGCGGATACTCGGCTCAGCACGGGCTTCTCTATCTATACACGAGAGCAGAAGAAGCTGTTCCGTCTCTCGGAGCGCACGGTGCTGGGCGCCACGGGCTGCTGGTGCGACACGCTGACTCTGACGCGGTTGCTGTCGGCTCGCCTGCAAATGTACTCTCACGAGCACAACAAGGCCATGTCCACGCCTGCGGTCGCGCAGATGCTCTCCACGATGCTATACTACAAGCGCTTCTTCCCGTACTACGTGTCCAACGTCTTGGCGGGGCTTGATGCAGAAGGCCGCGGCTGCGTGTATAGCTACGACCCCATCGGGCACTGCGAACGCTCGAACTACCGCGCCGGCGGCTCCGCGGGCGCGCAACTGCAGCCGTTGCTTGACAACCAGATCGGTCTCAAGAACATGCAAAATGTCACTGAGGCTCCGCTTCCGAGGGAAAAAGCTCTCGCTCTTTTGAAGGACGTGTTCATCAGTGCTGCAGAACGTGATATTTACACAGGAGACTGTATCTACATCCTTGTCATCACTGCCAGTGGAATCCAAGAGGAGAAATTCGAACTTCGTAAAGATTAATTTTTGTATTAAATTTTTAATTATAGTGTAATAGTCTTTTCTTTATTACTTTGTTTAGGGCAAATCTACCATTTGCCTTTGCAACTGAATAATAAACCCATATTTTAACAAGTAACCAAATTTAATTTAAAATAACTATAGGTAACTACAATACAACTTAATATAATTATTTTTGTTCATATGTACATTACGACAACTACACAAATTTTCATAATTACATTTTAAAATTGAATAAATATTTTATACGATTCATTTATTGTACTTAGGCATAACAAATATATTTTCTGGAAACATTTTATTGAACATTTCACTGATGACTTCCTGGCAGGAGTTCTCCCCGATGACTGTAGCTTTTAACCGTGGTGGGGTAGTATTGCCAGGGAACAGAGGGTTGATGTTGTAACATAGTTCTACTCTGTCATGTGGAGGTACAGTCACTGAGATCTTTTTGTAACCAGAGAACATGTAAGCATCCGTGCCTTCCACTGTGAGAGTCAAATGGATGGGTTTGTTGGACTTCCCTACTAAGGTACATTTAAGAGGAACAGAACTCAATAAATCTACAACTTCTGGGTAATCTACTTCCAGTGCAATGGGACATTCCTCAATGGGCAGCCCGGACAGAGCGGTGGTGCTCATCACACACTGGCCTTCTATGGTGGTCTTTCTCCTCCAAGTTATGTTGTAGAGCCCCACCCTGGTAGGATTATCCTTAGGTTTATATTTAGCCTGTATGCAAACTGCATCAGAGGCAATGTTCTTCTCGGCTACTTCAACTCTGCTAATACAGGAGGGAGGTTTGCTATCATCTGCATAAGCATAACAATCTACGAGTTCTAGTTCTGTATCAATTATGGTCAGATCCCAGGGACTCAGGATTTTAATTTGTGGCATAACAATAAATGGATCATCAATGAAACATTTGGATATCTGTTTGAAGTTCATAGTTACAAAATTGGTGTTCACTTCAAAAGGCTTGATCACAGTAATCTTAGTTGTGAAATCTTTCACACATTCTAATTTCAATATCTCTGGAAGATCTATGAAGTATGATAATTTTATCTGGACTGTGGCAGTGGCAGTTCTATTAGTCTTGAGATAAAAAGTGCTTGAGTAATTTGACATTTGCATAATATTGCCTACATTAATCTTCAAAGGTTGATTTTGTGAATCTCCTTCTTTTAAACTAAGTTCTGTGACAGTATCAGGGTTAGGATTATCGGGGGAGCTGACCAGGCTGAGTGTAAGCTTGGATTCGTACACGGGGTGCTCTTCATTGTTGGTGATGGTGAAGGTTGTGGGGAACCACTCCCCCTGCAGCGCCGGGCTCTGGTTTACCACAGTCATAGATATCTTACTCTCCCTAGAGATAATAGAGGCCACAGTTAAAGGCACGATACAATCAAACTCAAAGTCAGCTTTAGGGCTGATTATGAAGTGTAATAATTCCGGGTGCACCATAGATTCCGAAGCTTTCTCATCTGTTTTGAAATTTAAAACTATTTTTCTTTTCCTATCTGAGTCTAGGATAAAGGATACATTCTTAATGTGCAGCTCAGATCCATTATTGTGTGGGTTTGATTTGAATTGACACATTAATTTTTTCACATTTCCTCCTTTCAACTGTATGCTTTTACTGTCCCCATCTCTAACAGGTATATCAATGGTTTCTGTAGGACTAGCTATAGTCAAAAAAGCTTTCCTTACTTCGAGTGTCACTGAATAAGACAATCTTACATATAGTTCAATTTCTATAATCTCATCCATCCTGTATTTCTGCTGAGTAAACTTTGGCTTGACTTCTAGGAAGCTGGTGATGTTGGCCATGTCGACAGGCACTGTGTGGGGCTCCTCCCCCACGGCTAGCTGCCACAGCTCTAGCGCGCGCGCGTGTGCGCCCGCCGGGAGCTCGGGCTCAGGCGCCGGAATGTTCAGATTCAGAACCGACATGATGTTTCTGAATATTCTATCTTTGTCATTATTTGGCACTAGAATGTGTTTAGACAGGGCTTCGATTGATAGTTGAATGTAGTCTTGTATTTTGGCAGATAAATATGCACATTGCAATGCCCTGTTAAGCACGTGAGACGCAAGGAACCACCATTTCTCTTTTCTGTAATCCCATAACATGTGTGATAGAAGAGTTAAAGCTTTCCCATAATCAGCAGAATAGTAATACTCATTCGCCATTTCTACTACCAGCTGCTTTCTCATTCGGGGAGAGTGGAATGTCTTGAACTGTGAAATAGCACAGCCAAGGAAACTGATTATCATGGTGGAGTGGTTGAAGACTCTCTCATTATACTGCAAGGCAAGAATGGCTGCTTGTTCCTTCTGTGGGTCATGTGGGTCTGCACTGAGTCGACCCGGGCGCCATGGCCGCTGGCCATAAAACTCGACAATGCCCTCCATTGGGTCTGGAGTCGGAGGATACTGGAGGGCTTCGCTGCAGACTGACCGCATTGCCTGTCTTCTTTTCACAGTGTACTGTGCTGCATACTGGTAATAGAAACCAGGGTGTTGTGATTGAATAGCTGGAAGGCCAGCTCGAATAGCTTCATCAAATAACTCACCAAAGGCACTGTATTGTCTTGCAATCCATGCATAATGTTCGAACAGTAGTTCCGTAGATCCCACTCTATTCTTGTACCTTTCAATGTGTGATTTCAGTTGAGCTATGGCATCTCGGGGTAGATTGAGCGCAAAAAGAAGCTTGCACAGCTTGTAGTTGAGGTAGCCAGCCACCGTTCTCACCTCGTGGACATTGGTGTCAACGGCTCGAGTCTCCAGCAGGTTGTTGTAGGCGTGCAGATAGTGCTTGTGTGCGGTGCTCAGGTCCTGCTTGAGTTCGTTGAGAAACCCCAGCTTGAACTGATGCCTCACAAACAAGTACTGGTGGGTAGTTTTATTGAGATGGTCCCGGTGTTGCTTGATAGTTTTAGTTTCGTGGTGGTAGTAGTTCTGCGCGATGTCGTAGAAGGCGTTCTCGAGGCGGACGACGTACCCGAGCAGGTGGTCGCTGTGCGGCAGCACGAACAGCGCCTTGGACTGGATCTCGCAGGCGGCGCACAGTGCCTGCGCGCGCTCGGCACCCTGCATGTACTCGGAGGGCGGCGGCGACAGCCGGCTCTGGATCACCACCACGGCCACGCGCGTGGCGTGCCCCTCCACGGCCGCGCGGATCGACTGCACCTTGGACGCGCACTCGATCGTCTTCTCGTTCCATTGCGGGTCGTTCCAATCCATATCGTAGAAGATGACGACGACGGAAGGGATGAGCGAGATGCGCTTGTGGATCCAGTTCTTTTTGAGGATCCCTTTGGGAATGTACCACTCGTAGGAGCTGCGCTTCGGCTTGACGACGGGGAACTCGAAGGTGTTGTTGAGCAGCTTGAAGCGCACGGGCGTGCGGTCAGCGCGTCGGTTGTTCGAGAACGCGTCCCATATCTCCTTGTGCACGGCGTTGTTCACGGCGTCCAGCCCCGAGAGCCCGATCAGCGCCAAGGGCTTCAGAATGATTTCGGGAGGAAACTCGGTGGAGTCTCTCGGTTGAGTCGCCATAATTTTCGATTATATCGCGTATATTTTGCTCGTACGCTAAGAGTGACTCTTTTGCTACTTCATCTCCTGTGTTATTGGGTTCTTTCTAATTAATTTTATTCCGAAAATTTTATAAATTCCAACACAACACCCCCTTCGCAAAATCGCCAATTGTCGATGAATTGTCACAGATGTCAATTTCAATTTTTCAATTAAAATTAAATGTTAATGTCATTTGTCAAGTTTGTGCTTTCTTCCTGGAAGTTGTGGGAAACAGTGACAAAACGTCAAAGTCAAACGTCAACGTCAGGCGTCAGGACCCACAACACCTCTCTACTTAGTCTGTGCCTCTATGCAGCTGTTCACAACACTGGGTACATCACATTGTTTGTTTCTGAATTTGGTGTTATTATCGACGAAAAGAGGAATTTGGCACGATTTCTCACTAGGAACTCAGTGTAAATATAATTTTTGAACACTAAAACAAACAACACATGGCTTCCCAAGCACTCGCGTCGCTCACGGCGACCTACACAGACTCGGAGGGAGAAGAGGACATGGAAGATCAGACGCCCGACAAAGAGGAGCCGAGGGAGACGCAGTCGCTGCCGGCTAGCCCCGTGGTGCAGGAAGAAAGCGTCAAGCCCAGCTCAGCGCCTGTATCGCCGAAGAGAAGGCTGGTGTCGTACGTGGACGACACGGTGGTGTCGGACGAGGAGGCGGAGTCCGGGGGCGAGGGCCGCGACGACATGCGACGCCTCTCCATGGAGACCGATACGGACGAGGCGCTGCCGGACGTCGACGACGGCGCCATCCCGCCCGAGCCGGCCGGCAAGTGCCCGCGCGAGCTGCAAGAGAATATCGCGCGCACCTACGCCCGCATGCTGACGGAGGGGCTCGACATGAACCGCATCATCCAGGACAAGAAGATGTTTCGCAACCCCAGCATCTATGAGAAACTCATCCAGTTCTGTGACATAAACGAGCTCGACACCAACTACCCCCCGGAGATATATGATCCCCTCAAGTGGGGCAAAGAGTCTTATTACGATGAGTTGGCTCGAGTGCAGAAGCTGGAAATGGACAGGAGAGAGAAGGAAAAAAAGGAAAAATTATCTAAAATTGATTTTATATCAGGTGTGGCAAAGAAACCGGAAAGTGACGACGAGAAAAAGAGAAAGTCGAAGTGGGATCAGGCGGCGCCCAACGCCTCCAACAAGCTGACCATCAAGCAGCCAGGCCTGCTGCAGCAGCCCCTCACCTCTAATGTCACCGGCACCAAGGGCACCGTCATCTCCGCATATGGCTCCCTCACCAAGAAACCCAAGCTATGACTGGGGGGTAGTAAAGTCTCTAGGGTATATTTGAAATAGGACAACTCTGGTGGTATTTATCTACCTGGTACCTCATTATATATTTTGAGTGGTATGTGACAGTGGAACAGGACATAAGACAATTACATATTTGTAGGTGTATAAAATAGGTTATTTGTTTTCTGAGGTTTTTATTTACATAATATGTGAGTGAGACTCAATTTAGAGAATGTGACTTTTAAATAACTAAGAGTTTCAGAAGCATGAACAACACTGTTGATGAAAGTAATATTTAATGATTTTAGTCTACTAAAGTGATACTAACACATTAAAGAAAATGCAGAAATTACTGACTTTTCTTTTTGAACTTGTTTTAATCTACAATATCAGCACACAGTATTCTGATTAATTCTAAACAGTATTTGCCTAACATTTAAAGTGTGCATTATGGCCTGGCTACTTGTGTGTCTGTACATACATAAACTGATTTTTCTACTCTAGTATTACAATTATTTTTTCAGATACCGACAATTAACTTCTAGAACAAAAGTATTCTTAAAATACCAAAATATATTAATTCCCAGAGAAATAAACAAAAATAATATGAAACTGCCTACACATTAGTTTGTAGTAGTATATTAAGAGTGTAAGTTTTTGACTTTCTCTTTGAGAGAAAGTTCTGAGTCCCGCAAGTGGGAACTTTAGCAGGCTAAACTAACGGAACTAAAGGAACTAACTAATGATTGGGTATATGGGGTGACCCTGACGAAATGATATTGAGTAAGTACATCAGACATTATTATTAGTATTTCTGGTAGAAATTAAAACCTACCCATCAAATCTCAACTATGTTTGGTATCAAATCATCAAACTTTTTAGATCTTACCAAAACCTTTTCATCAGCCTGTATTCATCCACTGCAAACAGCAAACGTACCAAAGCCTACACAGGCACCCTAATGTTATCTGAGACTTCATTTTGTTATTCTGCCAGTATACCTCGAACTAAGAACTAAACCCATTTGTTAGCTGAGTTAAAACTGAACTTGGTTATCTTGGTCAGCTGATATTTTTTATTGTTATACACATGTTAGCAATATTAGTAATTCATATAAGTTGGTATTTAAAGAATAGTAAGAATACCGTAATGCACTCTATGGTAACCCTAAAATTTCGGGTGAATATGATTTGTTTGTAGTCTGTGGGCTGCGATAGTTTTGGCGGGAAACTAGGACGCTCACGTTGGTCTCGTGGGAACAGGGATATAAAAAATCATATACGGCAGCAAGTCTAAGCGAAAGGTTTAAATTAAAAGTACTCGTAACCAGTAATAAGTAAATATCTAAGTAAAAAGTGATAATTGTACATCTGTTACTGATTTTAAGGTACTGTAAAGCGTTTTTGTTAATTATAGTACGAAATGTATTACTTGATCTGCACGAGGCAGCTATGAATAAGTTGGTATGAAGGACTGATTCCGAAATATAATGCTGTAGACTGATCATAGCTGTTTTATTTATGAACTAATGGTGTTCTTAATTTAGAATAAACTATGTTCCTAATATCTCAGAAGTGGGATCGGCGGACAAGTAAACCATAATTGTCCGTTGGTCCCGCCCATGTGATATATTTTTTTCTTTTCAATGTTTTTCTCTCCACGTTTAACATCTGCTTGTTAATGTCACTCAATACGAAAACTCTATGATCAGTATTTAATTTGTGGTAAAATGTACGGTTTAATGAGTTGCAGAGCGAACCATCGATATAAACCAATGGATATGCCCTGAGTAACTTGGAATTGGTAATAAACTGCGTCTCTATGTGTGTCGTAAGTAGTTTACACATAACTAATCTATTTGACCCCTAGAATCGCTAGCGGCGCGATTTGCTGTGGTTCTACTTATCTTGGTTGTTGACAACGAATATTGATATGTAATAACGTCTGGCGTTCACCGCTTCCTGCAACCGACTGGAACGGAGTGAGTGAGCTCACTCTTCCCAACTATGACATGATTCCGTGCGCCCTGAAGTTTGGGAGGGCACATTTGTGTATTGAGATCTTTGGAGTGAACAATCTCACGTAAGTGTATTTTTCCGTGTAGGTACTTAGGTACCATTTTTGATTTGTTATTGCAAAGTGGTCCTCACTACATTAATTACTGGAATGAGTCTAGTAGACTGCATCCTATACCGCATTTTCCAGGTGTTCATTATTTTTATCTACCCGTTTAATTGTGCACAAGATATTGCACATAATAATAAATGTAAATAGTGGCTATACATATTTTCTATGCAATTTATAAAGGGTATGCCATGTTACAAAATTCTATATCCTATAGTTTTCGAAAACCATGCTTCGATAAAAAAAATATGTAACACCCGATAACCGCAATGTCAGTCATTCTGGACAAACCATTAATGTTACTCTGAGACTTATTCAAATGTTCTTTTTAAAACTGTGGTCGCCCAGTTGTGAGAACGTTCGATTTACACGAGGTTATGGTTCGAATCCCGGCGGTACGTTTGAGTATTTTCCATGTTCTGTTAGTGAAACTTTGTCATGACCACTGATGTCATATATGATGATAATGTAAGTCACAAGGGAACGGGGTGGACCTAAAACGATATCTTTCAGGGACACTCATTATCCGTCAAACCGGACCTTGATAGAGTGGTGGGTATTGGCGTTTATCTTCTTTAAAAGAAGACCAGAGTCCCAGTTGTGGGAATAAAATGGTGACACAATAGACATGCATGTCAGATCACGGGTCAGACGTCGAAGCTGTATGTACGAACCTCATAGCAGATCATAATTATAAAATGTTCTCAAATTACTGTGTAGAGTAACTATGACGAACCAAAGCGGTAATGCATTCAGTATAAATGACAGTATACGGTTTGACGTTAGCTCGCTTTTGGCATATTATCTGGGGGCACGGCAGTGCCCCCCAAAAGTCGTATATATCTTACATGGAGATCCGGACAAAGTCAAGTTTGTCTTTAGTGTACAGAGTCGTTTTAGCAATTAATTCAATTAGAGATAATCTTATGCACGTAGAAAATTTTAAAGAAACTGTGTTTAACTGCTGATTCAGATAACCATGGGCATGTGACGTATATTAAATTAAACTCTTCTTTTCTACCAATAGCTATGAACTAAACTGACATTGCCAGTGATATGATCTTAAGTCACAGCATGCACCGTTCATTGAGAATGGAGGTGAGCTGTGAACTTCGACTGAGGTGGCTATTGTTCAGCCAAGATGTAACTTAATAAGGCAAATTTTTATAGATTGTACATTTAAACGAGTTGAAACCAGAGTCACGCGTGACTAGTATCATCAAGGTAGAAAAGTAGGTACTAGAGCTTCTCATTGCAGTTTAGCAGTGTTCTAAACTAAAGTAATCTGAAGAAAGTACTTGCTCATATATGGAAAAGATAGAGTTAAAGGTAGGTTGAGCAATCATTAATGCCTTTGTTGGAAGTTCCAGATTATGGATAGACCGAATCAAGGACGCAGAGATAGCGTCGAAAGTTGTGGCATGAAGAGTGAACCTGAGACCTAGCGCTGCAAAGGGCACGCTCGGATAACGAGTATTCCACCGATTGAGAAGGACCGGAACGAGGGAGTGGAAGGGAGTCTGAATAACAGGCAAGTCCACAAGCGTTCTAATTTTAATTTACTCAGTGATGATGTAAACTGATACTGAGAACCGTAGCCAGGAAGTGGAAGGGAGTCTGGATAACAGGCAAGTCCACAAGCGCTTTAATATGAATTTGTTTAGTAATGTTGTAAATTGACACATTTGAGAACCAGAGAACCAGAAGATGTGGAGGGTAGTCTGGATTTTAACAGACAAGTCCACAACCGCTATTATTTAGATTCGATTTATGATGTAGTAAATTTGACGTGGTTTAAAGAAGAGTTGTTGAGGCCACAGAAGGCTCATAATATGGTGACAGTAATAAGATAAACGATAATGATAAACATAAAAGATCACGGGTTTTCACGAAGATTCACAGTCTAGCGAAAGATCGTTCGCTCTTGGGAGGAGGAGAAATTGTGGAGCATTACAGTAGAGGCGATTCTGCTCAAGGTTTACGCAAAAAGACGCGAAAGAGACGCTGCAATCATAGCGCCACATTAAATTATTTAAAAAAAATATATTTTGTTTTACACTTTGCAAAACGTCACTTCTGTTCATCGGATTTTGAACATGAACTTCATGATGTTCTTCATACATTTATTTAATGAGTTGAAAAGTGTACATGGACATTTGACTGCTGAGCTTTCTTTTACAAACGTAAAACCAGAGTTTGATCTAATGTTAAAAGTCAGACTACAATGATTTGAGTAACAAAGTAATGTGTCAAAATTAACGAGTGGAACGAAAATAAAATAATCCATTTTGCTGTACCCAATAACCAGGCATCGCAAAATTTCAGAAACGTTACTCTAATAGTTGGGCCGAGTGGATAAGAAAGCTTGGCGAGGCATTCTCCCGCTGCCACTGGGACAACCGTGCAGGTTTACTATTATTATTATTAGGCTTGAAAGCTTGCCAAACTTGCACGTCATGGTCTTATGGAGGCAGTATTGTTACCAAAAAGCATACACAAGAAGATTATCGCAGATGTAGAGATACGGAAGGTAGCATAATGTTAATTACACAGAATTGACGATCGATTAAGAGTATCAATTTGGGAACCGTTAGAAATTAGCTATTGCTCAAAGTCAACGTAAACATAAAAACTCAGGATGTATCAGAAACTATCGAGGATTAGTTTTGAACGGATCAGTTTATAAGTAACGGTTTTTACTGAAAATTAAAAAAACCAGAAGTCGCTATTCCTAACAATGTTAAAATTACTTTGTATTTCATAATATTATAGAATGATGGTGTAACATTGATAAATATGTACTTGTTATATTAAGAATTCATTATGAATACAACAAATACGCCAGATGACTTCTTGTCGGAAATAAGGTCCGAACCAAGAGATTATCTTAAGTTAAACAATGAGGTTGTTGTTGGTTCGGGGCGACTAGTAGCTGTTCCAAGAAAATCACAAAGCGAAGTATTAAAGATAAACAGTCAATCTATGCAGACTGTTCAAGTCATGGTAATAGCTCTAAAATATACACAAATTACGTGTCGCGTTGTTTGTCCGCGACGGACTCCGCAATTGTAGTCTGGTTTGCGCACCGTGTAAGATTTGATCCAACTTGAAAGATGGGATAGTCTTTGTATGGAGGTTTCCGAGCGAGGTTAGAGCGGGCCGCTAATATCTATAATATGTATTACTGCCTTCCCAATTCACACTTGATGGTCAGGGAAATGTTATTCGAAATCTCGCTGAAGCGAAGATTCGGTTTATAACAGTACTTTAGTAACTCAAATTATGCCTACAAGTTATAATGAGCGATATCTGTCCCGTTGCATATGATAATAACGAGCACTTCTTCAATGGTGACTAGTAGCCAATACTTTTGAAAAAAAAGGAACTACATAATTTGCTCGTTGAATATAGCGATTACTTCTCGTCCTAAAAATAAAAGAGATTTAGGAGTTTGCCACAACTCATGAGATGAAGGATACGAAGCCAGGAATATACAAGACGTATCGTATGTCACATGACAAAACAAACCGGGTAAAGCCTCGAACTATCGCGGTGGCATTTCATCACGCTACAATTTAACAGACTTCCTGGGGTTTGAAGTCAGTATTGACGGTTTAAAGCCTGGACTTGAAGGCGGTTTCTAAGTAGATACTTTAAGTACATCAAAAACCCATACGAACTGGTCTTAAATAGTTTTCCGTGATTTGCGGACCGTTTGGCCGGTCCACACAGATTCAAGAGAGTACGGCGTGGCAGGTATTCTGCGGTCCTTAGGACAGTCCCTTACAGTAATAAGAGGAAAAGAGAAACCTGAGAGAAGTAAAAGCTCCACTCATTCGAACTTGAAACCCTCTCAGCAGTATCCTCTCTTAGTAAATTTAGAGTTTACCTTCAGAGTATCCCACTTAAAATATTGTCAAACTGTATTGCGCCGAGAACCACACTCACTAACAGAGATCTAGTACCGTGTGTGGTCGTTGAGGGGTGTAGTTCCAAGAATTCAATGGCGACATCGCGTATCGAGCGAGCAACCCTCATTTGGATGCTTTAGAATAGGAGTCCCAAGGGGAAGCTATAGATCCAAATCCCAGACTTTATAGAGTATCCTGAAGATTGGATACAATAACTATCCTCAGCTAATAAGATAACAATACAAAAAAAAAAAACACTTTATTAGGTATATCACAATACAATAGAAAAAGTGACTAAACATGTAAGTAATTAAAATGTTGTACACAAAGTCTAGCCTATCGCTAATAGCGATGTCTTCTAGATGACTTTTGGTTGTTAGGACAAGATAACTAGTAAAGGTATGGGTCTGGTATCTTTGATAAACTTATGTACCTACATAAACAATTACACAAATAGGATACATATCATTTAGAAGTGAATCCGTTGTACAGATATGGTACATAGCTATTGTTATACCTACTTAATACTAATATTATAAAGATAAAGAAAATAAATATAAATCTTGTTTGTTTGAACGCACTAATCTCTGAAACTACCAGACTGATTTCAAAGTTATTACATTGGTTATGTGCGTGGTCGTTGCACGCTATAGGCTATAAATACACCTACCGCAGGCCAGGGTGGATGGCTAGTAAATAATATAATGGATGAACAAAATATATTAAAATAAACTTACATAAACATACTTCATAACATTGAATACCTACGCGTAAAGGACAATACGCACGTGTTTACGAAACGAAGCTGAAAAGATATCTACTGTTCAGCAACTAATCCGAAAGTAGTAATTATTGAAGATTCTATAAATAATAAATGATTATAATTTCTTATAATATAAATAATAAATATATTATAAGAAATATATATCGTCGGTATAAAGATAAGATTTATAGAGTAATCAACGATAATGATCAGATCCGAAACATACTTTTGCATACTTAGTCAATAAGGTTCAACGACGAGGATTTAGTAAGTACTCGTATGTAAGGCGTGGAACGCCAAGTGATGATAAAATTAGCTATAAAATTTCAAGACCTGTATCGTATTAGAAATTTTGACAAATATTAGGCATCTGATCAATGATATATAAGTATGCCTTTACTCGCCGCGGTCGTTATGAAGACGTGGTAGCCGCAGATACGAGAACTCAAACCAGTGATGGTGTTTAATAGGTGTTTGAATACGTTTAATTCGAATCAAGTTCCAATAGAGACTATCAGATTGTTGGTCACGAAACAATCAATGATTCCCTATAAGTATCAGTAAAAATTATTTTGTCGCTCATATGAAGTAGGTTATTATGCTAATTGATTAGACACGCTGAAATCATCATATTGCCTAGTAGAGAAACCATTGGCGTGTTTCATCATCATTAATTTATAAGTAAATGATTACTTTGGATTATGTTCAACGAATAAAACTTTCAGTAAAGTTATAACAACTACGACCAAAAACTGTTGTAAACAATTGTTACGTAACTTAATTATTAGATATATAATAATATTATGAATAATTCGGTTATACTTTGTTTTTTGTTTGTTTGTAATGAAATGCAGGTTATCTTTTGACTACCGCAAACTATAGATAAGGTATATTATCGTATATGCCTGAAATTAGATATATGTATTTATGTAATTATAATTTTCATGTGATAATCATCAGAAATTAAAACATAATAATGTACCAAGGTTTAATTAATTATACGTACTTGTCATGATTCGCTGAATAGGTATTTTGGATTGAAGACTATTATTATATAAATCTAGCCCATATTTTTGTAGCAAAATTATTTCACAAAAAAGCAAAATAGACACATGGTAAACAGGTGTCTAGACTCCAGGTATCTGGATACAGGCTTAGGCCTAGTTTGAGATTAATTGAGAGAAGCTTAATTTACAATGCGACAATAATGTCTACTTACTATATTCTTATGTAAAATCCAAGTAAAATCGTACAATCTTATTATTGTGAATTGTAAATACAAATATAATAAATATTGTTTAATTGTGTGTATCAATAATGCATGATTTTAATTTGAAAATGTATCTATGAAAATATTGCCCTTCTTAAGTATAGTGACTGACACATTTAAAGATATTTATAGTGAGTGATGATGCAATGTGCTCAATTTTATTTGTTTTCTTTTGAACATAACTAATTAATTATGCTCCTTTGATATCCAATTTGTAACTACATGTAACAAACATATCATTTAAAATAGAGTTATTAACTAAATGGTAATAGATAAATTTGTAAGCCTTTGCTATAAGATGATTACTTTGTTAAACATATTAGATTAACTAGAAATAGAATAGAATTACTCGTATAATTTAGTCAAGATGTAAAATAAATTTAAAACCCGAGCGCGAGGACTCGCTTCTGCAGGATGGCCGAGCTGTTAGCAATATTAGTAATTCATATAAGTTGGTATTTAAAGAATAGTAAGAATACCGTAATGCACTCTATGGTAACCCTAAAATTTCGGGTGAATATGATTTGTTTGTAGTCTGTGGGCTGCGATAGTTTTGGCGGGAAACTAGGACGCTCACGTTGGTCTCGTGGGAACAGGGATATAAAAAATCATATACGGCAGCAAGTCTAAGCGAAAGGTTTAAATTAAAAGTACTCGTAACCAGTAATAAGTAAATATCTAAGTAAAAAGTGATAATTGTACATCTGTTACTGATTTTAAGGTACTGTAAAGCGTTTTTGTTAATTATAGTACGAAATGTATTACTTGATCTGCACGAGGCAGCTATGAATAAGTTGGTATGAAGGACTGATTCCGAAATATAATGCTGTAGACTGATCATAGCTGTTTTATTTATGAACTAATGGTGTTCTTAATTTAGAATAAACTATGTTCCTAATACACATAAGTGAGAATGAAAGCTTTCAAGTTGTTCTGTTTAAAACTTACCGAAGTAGGTATAATATAGTAAAAGAAGTAGGTATTGGATTTGTCAAAAAGTGTAGAAGATGAGTTTATACTCCATCAATATTTTTCAAAACTGAAAAAGAATTGCGCTTATCGAGTATGATTTTCATATATGAATAAAAAACAAATTTTGCCGCTTTGCACCTTTGCAGTGCGCAGTGTTCGGATTCGGAATCAAAGAGGATGTAATTAAATTCGGAATCATGAAAAATGAAAATAAAATATGTTCCGTGAAGCCAAAACAGAAAAAAAAATTGAATATTGTCTAGGAACATCTAAAATTGATGCTATGATTGATTGATATGCTGTTCAAAATGTTTCGTTTTCGATTTTTTTAGGACAACACTATGTACTCTGCGTAGGGCGGGTTGCGGGCGGCAGGCGGGGTAAATACTTGTGTGTAATCTGTGGAAACTATAAAAACACAACAAACCTTTGTCCTTGTTGTTTGCTGTCGCTCGATATTTTGGTTTGCGTCAATCAGACGCAAATAGTTTCGTTGTTTCGTATTGTGTTCTTTCGTGTTGTTTATATTGTCTAGGCGGTATGGAGGAGGCGCCGCAAGCTGAGGCCGCGCCGTCTTCGAGCGGAGGCGAGTTAGAGGCCCCGCCGCCAGCAGTCGAGCCTCGCGATGAGGACGAGGAGCCCCTGCCTAAGAAGCGCAAGGTTTCTGAAGCGGACGCCAACAAGCTGGAGCATCGGCTGGGCGGCATCCTGTGCTGTGCCGTGTGCCTCGACCTACCGCCGGCCGCCGTTTACCAGGTATTCAAAAACAGCTGATCCTCGCGAGCGCTCGATCAGCTGTTTTATCGATCGATTCCCTGTCGTTACGTAAGAGCCCGCGCTCCTCTCTCCCGACGACATATGCTTCGTGCCGACGCCTACACGACGCATCAGTCCAGTCTCCATTTTGAGACGTAGAGTTTATGGCGTCATTGTATTGTTAATGTGCGTTAGATTGTACTACTGTAAGGCGTAGTACCGCCGTTCTTTGTTATGGTACTGTACAAGACTGAAATATTATGTGACTCTTCCACATTTTTTCGAGTTGTGTACTAAAGTATTGACCTATATTTTGTTTGTTGTACTTGTAAGTGGTGTAGGTGCGCCGTTTTATTGTGTAACTAGTTTGTATGACTTTGTAGCTGGTAACTAGTAAGTACTCTTGTAACATTTCACGGAAATAAAGAAATGTTTGAGAGATATCAATCTTGTTTATTGAGCTCATTACCCCTCAAACTCCCCATCCTGAACATCTAAACACATCAATGATTTAATCAGTCATTTAATTTTTTTGTTTTCACACAGGCATCAGGGCCGGATTTAGAGGTCTGGAGGCCTAGGGGCAACAAAGGAGTGGAGGCCCCAGATTTTTTTTCCAAATAAAATAATTCTTTTTATTCAGTCAACTTCTTCAACATTATTGTAAATTTTGGTTTTTACTGTTAATATTTAAGAAGAATATTATCATGTACTTATGTACAAAGTACTGAAGGTAAAGGTAAACCAGTGATGAAAAAAATATCAAAGGAAAGGATGTTTACTTGTCAGAATTTGAAAGATTTTTTTTCCTCTGTTGCTGAGGCTTTCACCCTGGTTGCCCTCCCTTAAATCCGGCCCTGGGAGGCAAATATGTAGGACATAGCATTGTTTTGTTATTTCAAAAATATTGTTGAATAATTATTTATTCTGTATTTTACATGATTAGACAGGTATGTAGGTACATAATTATTATATGAATAAACAAAATATATCAGAATTAAAATTTAGAATATTTAATTCTAGTCAAGCCTCAGTAAGATCACTACTAATCTACAAATCAACATAAATAAATATACTCTTTAATAACACATAAAGACATCTCTTTTTAATGACATATTTCTTCAAGTTTACTACCCAAAAGCATTTATACATAATTTCATCTAAGAATCTCAGATAAAGTATAAAATAACAATTTCTGTCTTAGAAATGTTATAATTGAACTTTTATCATCATATCAGTTATTCATATCTGAAATTATTTTCATGATTTTTATGTAAAGAAAAACAGATTTGGTTAGCTTTAAATGGACAAAGTTACCCACATCTGACTTACTGATGATGCATTATTCATTGCAGCTGGGTTATTTCAGTATGAAGCAGAAATGGTAGAAAGTTTGCATGTGGACGCATTCAGTATCAACTCTAAAATCTCTGTCATCCGTGTTAAAAATGATAAAGACTTGAGTGTTTGCTTACTGAATGGAGTGTTTGTCTAGCCAAGACATGATGCCCGGTGCCTAGTTAGCATCTCTGAATCAATCATATTAGTGTTTTGTTCATTCTTGCTGAGTGTGTGAGTAGTCAGTATGAAAAGGACAAACCACTACAATTTCAATAATTAAAACTTTTACATTAACAACTTAAAATCATTCCCAAGTCAGGAATATCAATTTACCATATAATTTTAACTCCATCTATCCATTACTTGCACACATTCTAAAAGTATAAAAATTACTCATAGGGCTTAAGAGGCCGCTTTACGGTCAGTTATGGACGATCTGTCTGTCAAATATATTTCAGTGAAGTTTCACCTTTATGAGTATTGTAAAAACCATTGTACTTCTCTAGTCTATTTTGACAAATCGTTTGTAGGTTTGTAGGACCTTACTCATAAAGGGGCCTTTTTAACCCCTTCAAAAAGCTATAACAATATTTAAACCATGACACAGTGTGCAGCAAAAGTCTTATAATATTCGTATAATAAGTATTATTTATTATAAACATTCTTAACTCATATACCATTCTCATCAGCTTGCATGCACTGGACTTGGCCAGAGTGAAACCTTTTCACCTTCTATGCTCTATCCAGAATCAGGTGCGAAGCAGCAAAACTGTTTTTCAGCACAAAACGCGAGACACGGTTTGAAACTTCGCACATGAGGCTGGACACTCCATAAGAGCTGCAACAATGACCTAAGCATTCAATCTGCCAGCCTCTCAGCAGAAGTGATTACAGTAGTTCCCGTTCATTTCTGCCGTGTAGACAGTTGTTTAAGCACGCCCCACAAATTGATCAACAGTCTTCACGATTGGAATCGGCCCGAATCCCAAAATCACGTCTGCGAGGACTGGCATTTCGTGTGACACAATTTTAAACGATAGTTTGGAAAAGCAAAGTTCAGGCCGGCCAAGTCTGGTCAGAGTGCACGATCAGTGGTTCTGGGCGGCCGGTGGTGACGTGCGCGGTGTTGCAGTGCACGAACGGGCACCTGATGTGCGCGCCGTGCTTCACGCACCTGCTGGCGGACGCGCGCCTGCGCGACGAGGCCGCCACGTGCCCGAACTGCCGCGTCGAGATCTCCAAGACGACCGCGTCTCGGAACCTCGCCGTCGAAAAGACGGTCTCCGAACTGCCCTCCGAGTGCAAGTTCTGCACGCAGGTCTTCCCGCGCCACTCCCTGCAGCACCACGAGGAGAAGCTCTGCGAAGAGAGGTCAGACCCTGCACTTTATCAACTTTCTGTCCACGTTTGGATCCTCGCCGAGAACAGACCAATGAGCACGAGTTCGACTAACGTGCGTTTTGGGAGTATTCGTACTTCGTACAGTCGTATTCAAGCACGTTATGTTTTCCCGATAATTTAGATGAAACATTAGAGCAGTTATTTAATTGGATAACGGGACACTCACGTATATATGGTCGGTCAACCCCGTCCGTGAGTGTCCCGTCATCCAATTAAATATGTGTAACAACCACGTTAATTTTAATATTAGAGCAGTTCTCTATTGGTATTAATACGAGTAGAATCCTAATCACGATGATTTTGGTCTGTTTATGCATGTATTTCTGCTGCGGAAATCTTAGTGTAAAGGTACGAATACTACTCGGATCTCCCTACTGTAGCGATGTAGCGTTCTGTGGCCGAGTAGGGATTGCTCTATTATAGGTCTCGATATTAACTTTAGAACTACTAGGATTAAGATCGAAAAAGCCAGATGGTTCAGAAATGGAGTTCCCAATCCATTTGAAATGTAGAAATGCGATGTTTATATAATATGTTCCCGGCTTCCTCGTTCCCCAACGGTACCGATTACTTATTTGCCTGGCCATTGCATGATCGAATAAGTACGGATATCTCTACAACGTTCTAAATTTAAGCAAAATGTTTAGTATTGTCATATTTTCGCCGGTCATTCTGATACCTCGTGGAAGTTATGTTTTGTTTAGAGCGATAAGCCCCGGTCTAACCGGGCCAAAAGCGCCTGTTAGAAATTGACAGTTGGCCCACTTTACAACGAGGTCAGATAAACCAGTACTGGCTCATGTAGTTTCAAATACCTAAATATTATCACAACTCGTCATCTGCCACTTTTAACTTTAAATTGAGTCTAAAATAAGTTGTTTAGAACCTACCTACTAAATTTACACCAATGTGGTACAATCGTGGTAGGTACGTACCATACCTTGGGTGAAATACTAATATATAATCTACGAGTAAATTCAATATTTTTTAAAGGGACCTATGGCAGTGGTCTCTTATGGCATCTATTACCTACCGAACTTTGGGCCAGCAGAAGGCGCCCTATTAAATTCAAGGCCCAGCATCGTTGTACCTGCCAAACTACTAGAAAACTCCATCTGCTACAATTGATTAGAGTTGGGAGTTGCATAAAAGTCTGGGATAGCAAACCTGTTTGCCCACTGACAGCTGTTCTTCCATATTAAGACAGACTACACCAGGGTGGGATTTTTTTCTGATTTCTGGTTCCGTAGTAAACTCGGCCGTTTCTTTCCCAGGCAGTACAAGTTTTCCCAAATCGTAGTGAATGCCCCCGAGCCGGGCGGCCGGCTGTGGCTTAGTTTGGTTCGCATTGTATCGGAGTTGTTCGCGGCGCTGGCGACGGCCCTGCGCCGCACCTACCTCGTGTCGGGTGCCGGCCCGCGCCGGTTCCACAGGTACTCCGGCCGACCGCACGCTTGCTCCTCGAGTAGCTGGTACCGTGTGAACCAAACCCATCAGCTTGTACTCTCGACGCGATGCACGGACCTGGCGAATGCGTCGCAACTCGGCTCTATTTCACGCAAGCAGCTTACACACTTTTTACTCACACGTGATATTTCTGAAGCTATGTTTGCCGAACTATACGATACCACTCGTTGCGCGCAGCGGAATTTCAGCAGACACGTACACGTACACGTACAGCAGAATTTCGGAATCATACCTTTAAGGTAGCAAGCAGTGCTGGCGCAGTAGTACTGGTACTCATGAAGTCTTTAAGAATTACATGGGATTACATTCTGAGCTACGCAGCAATGTCGCGGTAGCAATTCAGCGATTACCCATATGGGGGCCAGTAGTGCTGCGGCAGCATTGCTGCGTGCAGTGGAGTTCGTAATCATACCTGTAGTCGAACATGATGAAGTGTACAGACATGTATTCGGTCGGTTGGGCGACACAGGTTGTAGAGTTTGAAGCTTGAAAAATGAAGCTCCAGAAATAGTATGTGCCGCTAATCTCTGAACTCCCCAAGAGTTAGATGCTTTTGCCATGTCTGGACATTGTTAGTACTAACTCCGATGCGATTAAACTAAGAAAAAAAACAGGCTTAGCCATTACTTGGCTTAGGCCACGAATACTTGGCCTGTGTATCGTCAGTTTTGTTTCCAAACATGAGTGATGTCAGTCGACTCAAAAAGGGTTGATCTTCCATGAACAGGAACCAAGGCTGTCGACGGAGTCAGATAGCGACTCTGATCAGAAATACAATTCTTATTTTAATTGCATTGTACAACTGACATGCAAATACCTCATAACTACTCGTATGTAAACTCGTTCTTTCTGCTTCACTTACCGCTAGCCTCGAGTCTCAATGGGAGCAAATCTCATTTATTGTAATGTACGTAACCTTCGCTTCATTATCATGTGGCGCTGAGAGGTTTCTCATGATTGACAAATTAGGGACAGTAGGTGCTAGTTGCCAGCTCCGAGTAGAGATCCTGTGATGGGAGTTTAGTATTATTTTAGCTTGCTCAAAATTATGAATTCATGTGTTTATATTCACATCTATTGATATTGGATTGTTATGGATAAATATATCCAGAGTTTTATGTTTTGAGTATTGAGAATTAAATTAGCTTTTCTTTAAGTCGAGCTGATCTGGATGGTTACAATGCGAGAAAAAGGGTTATTGAAGTTATTTAATAACGCATTTGTACATTTCATACATAAGATCACGGTTATTCCCACAACGCAAGATGTATCACACGCAGCCAATTTAACTAGTCGATGCTAAACTTGACAAATAAGTGATTGACACATTACTTTGTTCTAGTTTGTAGTCGCAGGATTTCGTGCGTTTGGCGGCCTTTCTCCTAGAACTTATGAAAAAGGGTTGACGAGATACGTCTACCTTCTCAATGTGAATGGACGCAAATTCATTTTTTTCTGGTATAGTTATTGATCTCTTTTTCGAAGAAATTTAAATAGACATCAGTGATTTTATTAGAAAGTAGAGGCACTCGGTATTATTAAACTAAAAATAATACGACATAATCGCAAATAATAATGAATCATTTTAAGTATGGTCATGGCCTTGCTATACTCTATGTAATTTCGCCCTAAACTATTTATAAACTATCTGCGGCTTAACAACCTCTAACCTTAACGGAATAAAAAGCATGTATTAATCCTGGCACCTCCTTACAACGTATCTACGTTTTAATCAAAATGTGTTACAGATATGGAACGGCTGAACGGATTTTGATATGTATAAAACAGATCTTTGTTTTTGGAATATTACCGTGATTCATTTATTCACAGTAGTTTGATACAGATTAGAGATAAAGCAAGTTACGGATTGCTAGAAGTTACCAGCTAGATTTTGAACTATGAATATCTGTGCTGAGCGAAAACTCGTGCTTCAGATATCACCTTCATAAAATATAAAATTAACTAATTAGAGAAAAAAACCGCTAGTCGAGTTTGTTAGCACTACTAGCTTTAACTGTGAAGTTAAACGTCTTTCAAGGATATATATCGTCCGCAAGCCAACTTTTGCCAAATTGAAATATTATGGACTTAACTCTCCTTGGGGGAAAGAGCTCTAGCTGTAGGAGTATGAAGTGGGCTGCATAAGCTTATTCGAGACGCATGTCATCATATAGACAGACTACAGGGTGATGGCGGGTGTCCTCGCAAGACACCACTACGAAACCGAAATCTAGAACCTGCGAGCTCTTAATCAAAGGGATATAGGATATAAGATTGTGCTTAAAGCTTTGGGAAAATATGGTGTTCCAACTGACCGAAATACTGCGTCACGGCTAGCCGGCGGACGCGTGTGATGTAGTGAGGGATACAGTGGCCGGGAACTGTCGGGGTGATGATAGGAGTGGTGTCCACAGGCTGATGATGGGTGTAGGATAACAGCGCTGCGTTCGCGGTGTAGTGACGGGTTTCGTGTCGGCAGGCTTATGGGGTGATTTTTAAGTTTGTAATAGGTATAGAGTGGCGAGACCAGGACTGTGCCTGATGGTAAGCAATATGCCTGTTCATAGCAGCACAGTGACACGCACCTATCGGAATATAAAGGGCCCAATCATTACCTAGCACTACACTGCGCTCGTCACCCAGAGATATAAGATATCTGATCTCTATCCTCTGTATTTCACTGGAAACATGCTTCAAACCGGAATAGAGTGATGTTATCACATTACTGCTTGGCGGCAGAATACCTAGGAAAGGTGTGGTACTTCCCCAGGCGGACCATGTAAAGAGTCCTACCGCTATAAAACGGGTGAATTAGAGAGTGTCGTGTCTGCAGGCTGACGGGGTGGTGACAGGTGTCGGACAGCCGGCAGGCGCGGACAGCGGCGCTGCTTTCTCGGTGTAGTAACGGGTGTGATGCCGCCAGGTTGACGTGGACGATGGGTGATGTAGTGTCGTGTTTGATGTCCGCAGACTGACGGGGTGATGATGGGGGATGTAGCGTCAGGTTTGATGTCCGCAGACTGACCGGGTGATGATGAGGGATGTAGCGTCAGGTTTGATGTCCGCAGACTGACCAGGTGATGATGAGGGATGTAGCGTCAGGTTTGATGTCCGCAGACTGACCGGGTGATGATGAGGGATGTAGCGTCAGGTTTGATGTCCGCAGACTGACCTGGTGATGATGAGGGATGTAGCGTCAGGTTTGATGTCCGCAGACTGACCGGGTGATGATGAGGGATGTAGCGTCAGGTTTGATGTCCGCAGACTGACCGGGTGATGATGAGGGATGTAGCGTCAGGTTTGATGTCCGGAGACTGACCGGGTGATGATGAGGATGTAGCGTCAGGTTTGATGTCCGCAGACTGACCGGGTGATGATGAGGATGTAGCGTCAGGTTTGATGTCCGTAGACTGACGGGGTGATGATGAGGATGTAGCGTCAGGTTTGATGTCCGCAGACTGACCAGGTGATGATGAGAGATGTAGCGTCAGGTTTGATGTCCGCAGACTGACCGGGTGATGATGAGGATGTAGCGTCAGGTTTGATGTTCGCAGACTGACCAGGTGATGATGAGGGATGTAGCGTCAGGTTTGATGTCCGCAGACTGACCGGGTGATGATGAGGGATGTAGCGTCAGGTTTGATGTCCGCAGACTGACGTGGTGATGATGGGGGATGTAGCGTCAGGTTTGATGTCCGCAGACTGACGGGGTGATGATGAGGGATGTAGCGTCAGGTTTGATGTCCGCAGACTGACGGGGTGATGATGAGGGATGTAGCGTTAGGTGTGATGTCCGCAGACTGACGTGGTGATGATGGGGGATGTAGCGTCAGGTTTGATGTCCGCAGACTGACGGGGTGATGATGAGGGATGTAGCGTCAGGTGTGATGTCCGCAGACTGACGGGGTGCCGGTTCGCGTGCATCGGGTGCCCGTGGCGCGGGCCGGCGCACGAGGCGGGCGGGCACGAGGCGGCGTGCGCGCACCCGGCGCGCTCGGCCGCCGACGTGGTGGCCGCGCTGGCGGAACGCGACCGCCGCGCCGGCGAGGCGCTGGCGCTCTACACGCAGGTCATCGACCTGCTCTCCTTAGAGAAGATCACCTTCAACGGTAAACTATTCATATCATATTCAATTATTCGTTTTCATGTTTCCCTGCCCTGAATTATACAGAATCCGAGTAAGCGCAGGCGTGAGACAGATATGGCGCGGATGCGATTTAGAGTCGAAGCGACGCGACGCGACATTACGATGCATAATGCATCATTTATATCTACAGGCTGATTTAGTGATTTTGTTTCCGATAGGATGTCTTCCTCTTCATGTCATATCGTGAAGACTGGCCATACCGTAGAACAAGCGACGTGCTTCTTGCGCGCCGTTTGTGTATAATTCTTGATGTGTCTGCATTTTGTACTAACACATTTTGTACCCTAACGTGCCTTACGCCTCGTCTTCACCGCGCCTTTTCTGTATAATTCAGGCCATATGTTTTATGTCTTGTGTATTCTTACGAAATAAATGGTTACGTTTCAACTTGTAATGCCTTCGTAGGAATGTGAAAGCATCTTGTATGATGCGCGCAAAACTTTATGAGCTCGATTCCTGTACCGTTGAAGCCAATGGTGATGACAAACTTGTGTTGCTTTAAAGCTGCGTGCTCACGATTGGGAGTCGGAAGTTATAGTCACTAGGCTGGCTACCATAGCCAATAAACATAACATTATACATAGAACATTAAATATTCAATACTAAGAGGGCTAGACTTACTCCACGAGTATACCGAAGTTTCCTTCTCATGTAAATCATGCTGACGTGAACAAGATAAATAAGAGGTTTACCAGTTTCAAGATCTGCTTAAACAATAGCAAATGGCTCGACATGACATAGCAATGTTATTTCTGATAACATGTATTTTGGTATGTCTCGTTCTGAATGTTATCTCCACGACGAAGCATAGTGACGAAGTGCAGAGCAATGTTAACGCTACGTGACACGGTGGCACATGCTCCCAATAATAATAAAGATTAAGGTTAAAATTGCTGCAATGATGGTAATGATTTAAATATTTATGGTAGGGATGAAATTATATCTTTTGGTTCATTTACTCCTGATGAAAAATATCCTTAAAGACGGTAGATGTCGAAGAGCATTTGGAGAGCAACTGCAACACTTGAAACATTTGGGATGATGTGAAATATCTACAAGACCCAATGCTATTTTTTTAGCAAAAACATAGCTTTCTCACAGTACAGTCTATGTACCTACTTATTTGAAAAAATTTTTTTTCAAGACAATTTACCTACAGCCAAATAATTTATTCCCTGATGTTAAGCGACGATGCTGTCTACGATGGAGTGTGCTTACCTAGAAGAAACTGATTAACTCTCGACTTGAGACTTGAAGATACCAACATTGTATCCATTTGGGTAAACCCACTCAAGCAACGCATTCCACAGCCTAAACCTTATTACGAAAGTAGAGTCAATCTTCTTAATTCGAGTCTTGGAAACTTCAACCATGAATCATTCACCATCATCATTGAAGGTAATTGTAAACTATTCCCCGAGTAGAGCCGCTTTAAAAGACCGATGTATGTCCGTAGGTCGTCGAGAGAAGAATTATGTAAGCAAGCGAATGCGTGCCAGTAGACGGTACGATGGAGAAGTTCACAGCATAGGTACTCCCGTTTATATCGAGCGACTGTAGCAGTTGGTACTTGCGGGAGTTGAAACGTGCACTTTTAGATCTTGGTAATTTTTGTGACGAATGGTGGTACCTATACATTGGGGTTCGGTACTCGTACATCATTTTCAAAATATATTATGAAGCTTCTGGCGACCCATCTACGCACTGGTGCAATGCTGGTACTAAATAAACTTTACACTACAAAATTACAACTCTTGGATGCTGTCGATCAAAACACAAAGATTTTCTAGATTAAACCTTCTATCACTTTGTAAATTTTGTATTAACTCCCCATTGCCAAGCCATTGCAACATCTCTGAAAAAAAAACCTATTCTTACGTTAAGACCTCCTAATGTTAGTTCGTATTTTTAAAATTATGAATTATGAGTTTTAGGATCTAATGTATTGACGCGTGGCTAAAGATTGGATATTTTTGGGAAGCATTTTATCAGCGCGTTTCCCTTAAGCCACGGCGGTACCGCCGCCACAATGCCCCTGTGAAATATCTTCATTCGTTCATCGAAAATAGTCTGAATTATCGCACATCCACTACTTTCTCGTACTATTGAAATAAAAATCAAATGCAGCTTTAGTCTTCTAATTAGAAACATGTAGGTTCGTATGGAGTGGTGTGTGCGCAGTAGTAATTGACGCAATACTGGGTAAAGCTAACGCCAGTCAGTGCTCCCATAATGGTTTATCAGTGGTAGTGGAGAAGTAGGTTGGTAGTTGTAGCCGCTGTCTCGCCCGCAGACCTGCAGCTGAAGCCGTACCGCACGGAGGAGTTCGTGCACAAGCTGTACTACGAGTCGTCGCGGTTCTCCGCGTTCGGCCACCAGTGGGTGGTGAAGGCCTTCGTCAACAAGCACCAGCGGGACCCCACGCAGAGCGCGCAGCGGGAGATCACCTACCAGGTAACCTCTCTCACTTACCTTTTATTACAAGAACTAAATTTAAAATTTTGATTTATCCCCGACTACCTCGGATTTGTAATCTGTATATTCTTCTAGTCAAGCCCATGCATTTGATACCCATATTGAGGGAGTTGTGAAAAAAAATGTATTTCGCCATTTTGTGATGGTGGCCATCTTGGATTTAAAATTTGTCATAGTGCGTAGTATTCTACTAGCCAAGCCCTTTAATTTGAGACCCATATTGAGGGAGTTGTGAAAAAATATTTTGTCCGCTATTTTGTGGAGGTGGCCGTCTTAAATCGATATTAACCAAACATAGGTAAGAACCACCGTGCGGAAATGAACCTTCAAATACAAAAACACATCTAAATCGGCCCACCCGTTTGAACTCTACGGTGTCACAGACAGATAGACATCGACGTCAAATTTATAACACCCCTTTTTTGGCCGGGGGTTAAAAATAAAAGCTTTTGAAGTTTAAGTGTAGTATTTTTTTGGCTGGGGAAGAAATTTTAGGTTCGCAATACCGGCTTGCCAATGTACCGGACTAGCGGTGGAGCAGAGTCGGACGTGTGCGTCACTGACATGTTTCATAGCAGTATATCTGCAGCTATATAGTGGTGACGTATATTTGCAACGTTAGTGCTGATCGATACTAAAACTCTAAGTTATAAGTTTACATTTTTGTCGTTAGTTCCTATGACTGCCAATTATTTTTATGATAGTTTGATGACACGAGTCTGGCAGTCTATTACTCGCTCTAGTTGGTCATCAGACCCCGACGACATGTAACCACAATAATATGAGTTGTGTCGTCAGCTGATCGTGAAGAGCAAGCCGGTGATGGCGGGCGGGCTGCCGCTGCAGTGGGTGGCGCTGCGCGGGCCGTACGGCGAGGCGCGGCTGCGCGCGCGCGTGTGCACGCACGCCTTCCGCGAGGACGCGCCCGACGCGCCGCCGCAGCCGCTGCCGCTGCTCGAGCCCGCCGACACCAACCGCCTGCTGGCCAACAAGGCCATCCACTTCAGGTGAGGACCGCTCCCCGCCCGACACCGACCGCCTGCTGGCCAACAAGGCCATCCACTTCAGGTGAGGACCGCTCCTCGCCCGACACCGACCGCCTGCTGGCCAACAAGGCCATCCACTTCAGGTGAGGACCGCTCCCTGCCCGACACCAACCGCCTGCTGGCCAACAAGGCCATCCACTTCAGGTGAGGACACACCGGCCTGCTGGCCAACAAGGCCATCCACTTCAGGTGAGGACCGCTCCCTGCCCGACACCGACCGCCTGCTGGCCAACAAGGCCATCCACTTCAGGTGAGGACCGCTCCCTGCCCGACACCGACCGCCTGCTGGCCAACAAGGCCATCCACTTCAGGTGAGGACCGCTCCCTGCCCGACACCGACCGCCTGCTGGCCAACAAGGCCATCCACTTCAGGTGAGGACCGCTCCCTGCCCGACACCGACCGCCTGCTGGCCAACAAGGCCATCCACTTCAGGTGAGGACCGCCCCTGACACCGACCGCCTGCTGCCAACAAGGCCACACCGACCGCCCTGCCCGACACCGACCGCCTGCTGGCCAACAAGCTGCTGCCAACAAGGCCATCCACTTCAGGTGAGGACCGCTCCCTGCCCGACACCGACCGCCTGCTGGCCAACAAGGCCATCCACTTCAGGTGAGGACCGCTCCCTGCCCGACACCGACCGCCTGACATCCACTTCAGACCGCCCTGCCCGACACCGACCGCCTGCTGGCAACAAGGCCATCCACTTCAGGTGAGGACCGCTCCTGCCCGACACCGACCGCCTGCTGGCCAACAAGGCCATCCACTTCAGGTGAGGACCGCTCCTGCCCGACACTGCCGACCGCCTGCTGGCCAACAAGGCCATCCACTTCAGGTGAGGACCGCTCCCCCGCCCGACACCAACCGCCTGCTGGCCAACAAGGCCATCCACTTCAGGTGAGGACCGCTCCCTGCCCGACACCGACCGCCTGCTGGCCAACAAGGCCATCCACTTCAGGTGAGGACCGCTCCCTGCCCGACACCGACCGCCTGCTGGCCAACAAGGCCATCCACTTCAGGTGAGGACCGCTCCCTGCCCGACACCGACCGCCTGCTGGCCAACAAGGCCATCCACTTCAGGTGAGGACCGCTCCCTGCCCGACACCGACCGCCTGCTGGCCAACGAGGCCATCCACTTTAGGTGAGGACCGCTCCCTGCCCGACACCGACCGCCTGCTGGCCAACAAGGCCATCCACTTCAGGTGAGGACCGCTCCCTGCCCGACACCGACCGCCTGCTGGCCAACGAGGCCATCCACTTCAGGTGAGGACCGCTCCCTGCCCGACACCGACCGCCTCCTGGGCAACGAGGCTATCTACTTCAGGTGCGTCACCGGTACCAAAATACAGCCAGCCACTTCAGTTGCGTGACCAATCGCCTGTTGCCCAACAAGGATATCCATTTCAACTCCAGGACGCTTTGTCTTGCCACCAGTGGCGCCCCCAGCACCGCACCTCTTCACATGACCTCAGACTGATACCACTTTATTTGTCTTCCTCCAACGACGCGATACATTTCAACTGACCTCAACAAAAAATATTCATTTAGTTATCGGAGAGTTATCTGATGACAAATACCAATTTTTGTTACCTACTTTAATAGTTATTTGTAGTGCTGTTTCAGCTTGATGAAGCAAGTTCAAAACATGCTGTGGCTTCTTCCTCCTCCTTGCATCCCCTGCATAGGGTATAGGGTTATTTATCACACCTATGACACAGGTGCGCAAGTTCAGTTAGCCAGTTTGTCTGCTTCGTCGTTATCTAGTGAGTTGCTGTCAAAAAACTGCTGCCTTTAAAAAAGTGTATTCATTACACACATACACATTCATGTTTGTAATATAAATGAAGTTGTATGTTGTTCCAGGCTCATAATGTTCCAGTCGTCGAAGTCGTGAGGCGCGCCGGAGCCCGCCCGCGCGCCTCTCTCGCTCACTCACCAAAGACACCCGCGACCGCACGCGACGCTACTCGTCTCACTCTCTCTGTCTAGCCTGGCGCCGCCGGCGCCGGCCCGGGGAACGGATCCAAACAACTTATTGTCGTTTATATTACAACACCGACAAAATGCGTTCACTTAACTTTACACAGCGTGCAAGCCCATAGATCATATTCAGAAATGGTCGTCATTCGGGGTCATACAAAAATTTAATTCTAGTGTTTAATTAGTGCGTTGTTGCTGTATCAAAAGCGGGATTTCTTCCCTATTCAGATGTCAATAACGGGGAAAAATGCATATTCGTGGTGTTGTAATGTTGTCGTATTTGCTGTTCGTCGTAACTGTCAAATAATATTGTTTGACGTTTTGACTTTTACTATTAAATAATGTTATTTGACATTGTGACGTTTACTGCAAAATGACATTTGGTGTTGTGCCGTTTACTGTCACATAATTATGTTCAGCGGTGACATTTGCTGTTAAATATTTTTTGTTGACATTGTGATGAATGTTAGCAAATGTCAAATGATCTCGTCTTATTTCTTGTCAAAGAGGATCTAAATTTGAATAATTCTCCCAACAAAGGCTCCTGTCTGAGTTTACCGCGGGTCGCGTATATTTGGTTTATTATATTTTCAGTGTGTGACATCATGACGTCATGTAAAGTTGTTAAAAAATTAAAGGCTCATTTTGGCATTTTAGAAATTATCCAGAATGTAACAGGAATCGAAACTGAAAGAAACAATAGAATGATAAATATTTACATTAAATGATTAAACATCACTTTACGGTTGCATCATTTCATTTAGTTTAGGTTACGTCACTAATATGATGTCAAAATTGGCTTTTTTTTTTAAGGCTGTATGTCGAAAGGAAATTCTATGATCAGTTTTGAATAATTTTTGGAACACTGATACCATTTTCGTTGGAATGTTGATGATAGAATGGTGAATGGTGATCTCCTATCATTTACATTATATGCCTGTACTCTGCGGTATACAGGGTAACGCAGAACGGCTGTACTGAGCCGAAAGGGATACTCATCGTTATCAACAGCTTTTACTAATTCTTCAATCGGATATAATTACATTTCTAAGAAAATCAACAAACGAATTTACTTAAAAATAGCGCTAAACCGATTTCTATAAAATTTATTTGGACCTCTATTGTGACATACTAAACAAAAAAAATAATGACCAATATCGATCGATCACATAAAAAAACAGCCGAATTGGGATCCTTCTCCTTTTTGAAGTCGAAGAATCAAAAGCCTCTCTCTTCCTGGCTACATAGCATACAAAAGCCCACATGGCGGTGGGGTCAGCCTTCCTACTTTTACTTCTCCACTACGCTCTATCTATCGAAACATCTTGTGAGAAAAAGACCCGAATCCCAGTGGTGGAAACATAAATGATACTTTTTATTCATCTGTGAAACTAAGTACTTACATAATTACAAAAGTGTGTCGCTAGTTCCCCCACAGTTTAGTATACCTACAGACATTTTGGGCCACTTAGGCAATAGTCATATACTATGGAATAACCTTCTTTAAATTTGTTTGGTTTCACATAATCACACACATACAGACGTCACGTATTTTCTGACGAACGAAATGTGGACTATTGAGTAGTGTTAGTATGTATGTTGTATTTTTTTTTTTTTTTTTTTTATTTAAATTAGCCACTCCACAGACTCCGGGGTCCGTGATCTTTATCATTACATATATATATTATAATTATTTTTACACATATTTTGGATAAGGAGAAGAAGAGGAAAATAGGAGGGAGTTGGGTACATTTAAAATCTAATTCTAGTGCTCGTCTGTAGAGCCGATCACTACCGGTTGGGATTCCGCTAGTAATCGACTCGACATCGAGTGTTTGCCTAATGCCTGTATGTTGTTCTTAGTAACTAACAGTCAATCTGTAACAGTAAAAGTTGTCTATAACCGTAAGTCGGAGGTCCCTTACAGCACAGTAAAGGTGTTGCGCGTTCCCTACACGTACCTACCACGGCAGAGCAGGCGCGTGCTCGCTCCACGCACTATTCACATTGAATAGTTTCATCGATGCTTCTATTTATTTATATTAGTTAACTCTTCATTGGACTTCCACAGTGAGGCTAGCAAGGCCCGGTACATGACTTATCGGGTAGCGAACTATGAGTGGTGCTTTTGAAAAAGTAAAAAAAAAAAGTTGATTAAAACTAAAAAGAAGAAGACTTTATCAGCTGACTATTATTATCATTGTATAAATTCAGACCAATGGAAACTGCGTTGCCAGACATATTGCATGCCTCTAGAAGAAGAGGCCAGTTTGTATGGGTCAATTGTTTGAATGTTTTGTATCATCTTATCTTACCTGCAAACAGCAATAAAGATTTTTGTATTTGTATTTGAAATGTCTTCAAAGTTTTTTATAGATTTTTGGACAATAATGCAAAATTTACGAGTACATTTCTCAGTACAAGTACTTATTTATAATGAATTTGTTAATATTTTATCTCGGCAAAAATTTCCACAAACATGGCGGTGACACAGGCTCGGTGTACTCGCGCGCTGAATAATCAATTTAATTTCAGTAATTATTGACATGTTCAAGTGGGCGTTTCAATGTATATGTATTTTAAAATTGTTGAGTGTATATTTTCTTGGTTCGTTTTTCATAATTATTTGAAGTTCGTGGTCTGTCATGATTATTTACATTTGTTGCCAGGGGATTGACTATCTACGATATATTTCCGTATAACGAAAGGCCTAAGAGACCGTAACTACCAACAGTTCGTTGTTTGATAAAGCCTGAACTGCATGTCAACTATAGGTATAAGCAATAATCTAAAAAGGTTCAGTTTGGTCAAAAGTGGAACTAGTTAATATGAAAACGTTGCAAAAATGGGCACCTTGAATCGTATGCAGTGAGATGTATCCGGATTTTATGATTAATTTGTACAATTTAGTTTTTATTTTTATTTGTTTTCTTTAGTCAAATTGAAATCCTTTCTTCCTGATTACAATTGCGATAGTTTTGATGGATTTGAAGTATATAATGCAAATTACCGTGTACCTATTGTGGTGTCATTTTTCAGCCTTTTTTGTGACTGTGATTGCTAAAGCTATCATTAGTCCAACTTCACAGTATCGATATTCATCGTCCCTACCTATGGTTGGAACCGTGCACCAGCAGGGTTTCTGTTTTTATAAAATAACAACAGTTTGAGTCACGGTCTCTTGTTTTATTTCAAGAACACGTTCAGTCGAGTCGACGGCATCAATAATGCTAAAAGTTTTAGTGGGCAACGTTACGTCCGCCATTAGGCAGTGTACAAATTGTGTGAGTGAAATATTACTAATTATGTCTGAAAAAGCTGTGAACACATTTTTGTATTAAATAAAAGTTTCAAATATAAATCGGTGTGGCCACATCGTTGTGCTGAAGACTTGTATTACATAGTTTTACATTTATGAACAACTTTTACTATTTTAAAACCTATCGATAGAAAACCCTGAAAAATCTTTAAAATACTTTGTAATATCAATAAAACCCTTGAAAATATCAATAAAACCCCTTAAATATTGGAAAAACCCTAATAACATCAATAAATGTAGCTTCCTTATATTTTGCCGAAACCAAAAGGGACTGTTTTTTTTCACTTTTTTGATCTCATAATAATAAGAGTTGTTCAATGGCGAGGTTTTGGTACATTACGTGTTCCGCGGCACCACCCGGCCTAATTAAATCGGCTATGGTTTTGTTATTGCCGTCTCTATCATTTTAAGCGAAAAGAAAAGAGAGAGGAATTTCAAGGGTAAGACAGTTTTAGTTAGGCGGTAGACCTCCGGTCTTATACAGATTAACATTCTTATGTTTGTTACTCTCTCACGCTTTGACAACCTCGGCGAACCCGTGGGTTTGGACGAAAATTTGATTTGAACCAAATTATATCGAAAAACAATATTTGAAACTATCACGATTATTTCCTACACTAGTATTACTGATTACGGTATATTTATTGCGGTTACGTAGTGGAGCGAGTTCCCGATATTTCGATACAACTTGCACCGTGTTCACGACGCGGGACGGCGAATTCATATTTTTTTCTTCTCTTAACACATTAATTTATGATTTATTCATAGTCAATATTATTTTCTACTCGTGGTTCTGTGTGGTAAAGTAAATTCCATGTTTATCATTTGACATGCCGAAGAGGTAAACTTTGTTTAAAATGCTTGGAATTTGTAGACTGTGTACTCTTCTGGAGCTAGCTCGGGGCTCCGCACCGGGCTGTTTAGAAAGACTCGTCATCAAATAAGGGGTCACACAGAACATGTGTAATGAGATGTTTTCAAGATGAAAATATACCTGTCAAATATAGTTCACACTTTCGCCATAGGTGGCGCCAATGTTTTTCTACATAATATTCTACAATGTTTTTCTGCATTACAATGTACTACATTCTACATTAAGTATTTCATTTTGTTAGATAAATTTCACACATTAAACTTTGGCGACACACCTGGCGTAATTAAAAATTATCTTTGACAAATATATTTGCATCTTGAAAACACTTCGTGAAGTGAGCACAAGTGAACGCAAAAAGTGAGCCAATTACAAACGAGACAATTTTTTACCAAACAACTAAACATATTATAATAGATGGCGCCTATATGACGCGTATCGTATTTTATCCAAATGTAAGGTTGTGACAATGTAAATTGAGCGTATTGACTTTTGTTTTTATAAATTACGTTCCCGGTTTCTGTGAAATTTAAGTATCTTTACTAAGTATTAAATAAGTCAATATTGGTGGTGAGAGTGTAGCTAAAACTCACTAACGCCATCTAGTACGTTTTTTGGAACAATTTGTTTCTTCTGAATACTGCTCATTATAAACAGCTTTTAATATGGGGTTAACGCTACAATGATAAATCAGTAGTAGCACCATAGGCATCCACGAAACGATCAATTTCAAATGTCAATATTAACGTTTTGGCGTCCTCTAATATTGATCGTTTCTTTCATGTAATTGCAGTTTTATCGACAATTTTGACTGATCGGAACTGACGTACTGAACTGACAGGTCAGCGACTGAAGCAAAGCCCTATAGTTTTATAGTGTTACATCTGACCTGAGAATCTACCGCCTAACTGAAACTGTCTTAGCTATGAAATTGCTATCTCTTTTCTTTTCGCTTAAATGACAGACAGCAATAGGAAAGCCAAAGCAGATTTATTTAGATAGGCGGTAGTCCCGTCGACTGGCTATCGCATTCGTCAATCAATCAATTACCCATTGCTATCGATAGGTTCATTTTCGGCCACAAGGTTAGATGAGCTTGTCGCTTATTTCGCGTCCAATCGCCTTGAAGTCTGAACAACCGAGGTACGCGCGATTGACGCACGCAATCAGCTGAAACCATGTTTTAAGCATTGAATGAAACGATCAATCGAGGAAGCACTGTTAAATTATTGTTTCGTGGCAGCCTTGTATTTTATCTAGTTAGTGGAGACATTTTTGAATGGTACTGCTGATTTTTTTCATGTTTTAGGGTCCCATGATCAAATTTATTAAAAATGGTGGTAACAGCACGTTCCTTTCGACTCACGTGTGTTCTGGATGATCTTTGGTTTGGTGGACGTCTTTCTATGTTATCCGGAAGACGGAGGCTTGGGCTATCTCACAAAGAACGTGGCCAGGGTATCAGGTTGAATATTAAATAGAGATATTCGCTCGTTACCGCGACTCGATGCCGTTTCCTACTTGACTCCACTCGGAATCTTATACTAGAAAAAATTTGAGGACGTGCTGATCTTTTAAACGTGGGAAAGATACATTTCGAGGGAATTTTCAAAGTGTTATAGAAAAATAATTATGTGATAGAAAATATTTACAATCAAAACTCGTCGTCGAAAACTCGTCATTACCACTTGTAGCACACAAGTAGCGATGACGAGTTTTCAAGATGCAGATAGAAGATAGAACAATCAAAGATAGTTCGCAGTTTTGCTAAATTTTGTGAAATTTCTTTAAGAAAATGAAATAATGGCGCCACTTATGATGAAATTGTGAACTATCTTAGAGGGGCATATTTGAAACTTGAGAATGTTTCATTTAAAATGAATTCCAGTGCATTTGTAATAAAATACATCAATTAGAGATACCGTGCCTTTAGTAAATCTGCAGAGCACCAGTGATACAAGAAACAATGGCCACTTTGAGAATTCCCTCATTAGCTATGGTTTAGTCGCGGTAATGTGTGAATACCTCACTTGTGAGTTAAACTTTAGGAAGACTGTCAAAATTAAAGCTAGTTTAAGTAGTTAGGTATTTACCTGAATGTATGATCTGCTTACGTGTGTTCGACTAACGTAAGACTTATTATAGATATTATTTAATGATAAAAAAAAGTACGGTGGAACGCCGTAAACACATTTTAATCATTTTCTTCGGTTTATTTACCTTTATTTTGGAATTTTAATAAATATTATGATATTGATGAAGTTTTTTTCTTTGTAAATTTGGGTACTGGCATAGAATAGATAATATAGATAGAACGGACACTCCCAACCCCCCGCCAATTTCAAGCTTCCTCACCCCTCAGGCCGTTTCGGATACGCTAGGAGCACTCAACGAAGGGCTGGTATCGAACATCTAATTCCTAACGAAATATCATCATGGTGGGTTGTTGTGCTGTTTACGGCTGTCCGTCAACTAAACGGGACGAGATTAAAAGCTTTATTTAATTTCCTAATGATAAAATAACGTAAGATTAGAAACTTTTCAATAACGTTGCTTTTGAAAGCAACTAAGCTAAGAAAGCAGCTAAACTAAGCTTTGCTTAGTTTGGGGTCAGATGGTGTTGTGTGTGAATTGTCTACCATTATTTATTTATTTATAATAACGAAGTCGTTTTTAACTCAAAGTTCGTAACTCACACAGCCAGTAACTTATGTGCCTAAGCACGGATTGATAATGCCTGGAGGAATAATTGTAGTGACAGAATAAAGTTACCTTCATGGGTAAGTGTAAAATAAAATGCGAATGTGTACCTACTAACAGAAATAGATATCTAGGTACCTGATCTAATCTATCATCGGTTTCGTTTCATTTTACGCGGCAATACAAACACCCACAGATTTCTGAAACAATTTAGAAATCTGTGCTGTTTGCACAGATTTCCCTTTTAATTAGAATAGTATAATTTGGCTCCATTCTATTTATGTAACTCAACATTACAGCAAGTTTATAGACTACGTCACCAGGTGAACTCAAGGGGCACAACTATTCAATAAAACAATTCAGTAGCCCTAGCGCTAACGCACACATTCACGCGTGTGTACGAACGACATCTGCGTAGTTGTGTGAAGAGTAGGCAACTCCACAGCGGCGGTTGTATGGAGTTTTAGTGGAGTGTCCGGGGTGTGGTACTGGTTATAACGCAATCCAGCGTCATCGTTATCATCAAATGCAGCGTGCATCCACTGTTGGACATAGGCCTACCCTAATAACTTCACAATGACCCGTCTTGTGCCTGCGTCCACCGATTTCCCGCGACCGAGACAATATCATCGGTCCATCGCAATCGGAACGATTCAAATTTGGAATGACAATCCTTCTCTCTGTCGTTCTAATCGGATGAGACAAAGACAAGATCCCGTATCGAGATAAATCCGAATGCGTTGTAAACCAGGGTACAGGGATCAACTGAGTTTGTAAACGTATGGATGTGTTATTTAAAGGTTCAAATACAAAATTATGGATAAGTGATCCATTCGCACAGTCCACATCCATTGTCCAGTAATGACCAGCTTTTTTAAATTACTATGAAATTTATAAACATGTGTTAGATTGGCTGAACGAATCTGGTTGAAATTTAGAACTGATTATATTAGTCCACGTTTAACTACTAACCCATCTGTTGGTCTGTAGTGGGAAGGTATCAAAAGAAAGAAAAACAAATAGAAATCAACGGTATATTAACAGTATAGAGAGGTCAGTAGGGTTTCCGCCGGTTGACGCTTAGCTTGTGTAGCGAGGAGGCGAGCTTGCCGGGGGGCGGCGTCCCCGGCTGGCGCGTCCTCGGGGCGCCACGCGGCCAGCACGCCGGCCTCCCCCGCCGTCACTAGCAGATCCGTCTGCGGACACGAAACCAATCACTCTCACAACTCCCGTATCACCACGACAATGTATGGAAAACTACAAGCGGGACTTGCCTATATATAAGCAGCGACTGATAAAAGAGTTCTGACCGCCCTATGTTCACTATTGAGAGGATGCGCTACCCTCAGGTTTGTTATTTTAAAATCACGATCAAGCAGCTTTTTAACTATAATAGGTTCGCACTTGACCACCATCTCGCCTGATGTTAAGCGATGATGAGATACGATGGAGCGTGCTTACCTAGAAGAAACCCATTCACTCTCGATTTGAAGACACCAAGATTATAACCATCAGGGAAATCCCAAGCTTGGGAGTCAAGCTCTATCAGTTTACAACTCACCTATAGATCAAAATTCTAACCTAGCTCCAGATGATACAGAAAGTTGAAATTTGGCATCCAGGTAGGTAGTTAGATGAATACGCAGATATAAATGAGAAACAAGCAAACAGTCAGACCTGCGCGTGATGCCAGCAGCAGAGCGCGGCCTCGCTGTTCCCGGCGTAGCGCGCGCGGGGCTGCAGCTTCCTGCCGCTCACCGACACCGAGCGGAGCACCTCGCTGCAAAACAACATCGCATCATTTCAAAATAACCGCTTGCGTCATTTTCGGCGACTCACGTTTAGAATTTTGGCGGGAAAACGGGTGTCAGGTTACCTAAGTGCGTTTGTTTACGCTTCGGCATATGAAGTGCCGCGTTACTTGTACCCGTTTAAGCCCCATTATTTTCAAGAGCGTTTCAAGACGCTTCTGGCGGTATCGTTTGTTTAAATTAATATGCTTGAAAAGTAAAGTAACAATTTTGACACTTGTGTCAGTATTTTTTCGAGTTCTCTCAAGTGTTCTAGATCTATTACATCATAAATTATAAGGAAGACAGTGATTATATATTTCAAATTAATTGTATAGCATAAATTGTTTTTTTTTTTTTTAATTGTTCAATACTTTGGACCATTTTCCCGCCAAATTTTTTTTAATTTAACGATTTTTATACATCCACATACTTTAATTTTAACGTAGTTTATCTGAAAATAAAGACCGGTTCATGCAGACGTCATTAAAACCAAATTAGGTGGTATATCTTCTCAAATAAAAAAACCAAAAAAAAAATTTTTAAAGTCCAACCGCAAATTTAATTTTGTTAATTTTCGTTTTTCCGTGTAATATAGTTACCAAAGTGTATCAAGCGGATAAATAAGATTTCTATCAAACATAGCTAAGAAAACTGTGCCTGGGTATTTTCTATCTCTATTTATAAAAACGTTATATCAGTTTGTGTTCTCTTCAAAAACTCAAAAAGTTCTGCACCAATCGAGCTGAAATTTTACAATGATATATAATCCGCATCAAGGATTGTTTTTATCTACATATATTTTGCATCAAAATGTGCCACAGCGAAGCGTGGCAGGGTACAATTAGCATATAATAAGTATGTATTTAAAAATATGTAAGTATTATATCCGCTATCTGGCTTCCATAGTAGGTACAAGCTTTGCTTAGTTTAGGGTCAGATTTGTGTGCGTGTGAAAGTGTCCACCAATATTTATTTAACACTGCCGACTAATTGGGATGACGCATACGCATAGCATAAACAGCTCAATAAATATTCCCACTGCTGAGAATCGAGGCCTTCTCTTGCAAGGAACGAGTCAAGGACATAACAATCGCTGGCCCAGTGCGGGTTGGCGGAAGAGACATGACCTCGAAAGATTCTAAGTACATGTCGGTTTTCTCACGATGTTTTTCTTCACTGTTTTAAGTTTTAGCGGCATTCGAAAAGACAGTGGTAACCCAGGGCTTCGCAGGCTGTCGTCGTTCTACCGACTAGACCAGCCGTAACTTGCGTTAATAACCTTACAAATAAAAGATACATGCTATGTTGCTGTACTACTCACCCATTCCCCCCGTAAGACCCGGCCAGCACCACCGGCGTGCCGTCTGCGCTCGTGAAGATGTCCACCAAGTAGCAGTCATCCGGTTTGGATCGCTGAAAGTATAAAAACATAAGTTTTCACAACTTCCTCATGGGAAGGCCCAGTGGGAGAGCCAGACTATGAGCTCAACGATACGATTCTTACTTTGTTTATTGTAAACTAGTAGCGATCAGCGATCTTGACGTCAATGTCTGTCTGTCTGTTTGTCTGTCTGTCTCTGTGTGTGTGTGTGTCTGTCTGTGGCACCGTAGAGCTCAAACGGATGGACCGATTTCGATGCGATTTTTTTATTTGAAGGTTAATATCCGTGCGAATGTTCTTAGCTATGTTTGGTTAATGTCGATTCAAATTGGCCGCCTCCACAAAATGGCGGACAAAATATTTCTTCACAATTTACCTCAATATGGGTATCGAACGAAAGGGCTTGTCTAGTAAAAAAACTATACATTATAAAAAAAAACAAATTCAAGATGGCCGCCACCACAAAATAGCGGATTATATTATTTTTTCAGTACTACCTCAATATGGGTATCAAATGAAAGGGCTTGACTAGTAGAATATTGTACACATAACAAATCCCAGGAAGTCGGGGGTTAATCAACATTTTTAATTTTGTTCTTGTTCCTGTGATAAAAAGGAACCTGTATAATTTTTCAGACAATAATGTGTTCCAAATTTTGACCAAATTCGTTCTGCCATTCCCATGAGAATGAGCAACTAATTTCACATCCTACTAATATTATCAATTCAAATGGTTGGATGTTTGTTGATCAATTATGTCGTAACATATGAACGGATCGGGTTGAAATTAGGAACACAGATTTATAGTCTGAAAGAAAACACAGGTCGAAAACGGTGAGGCACTGCTAAATATTATATTTTATTATTTTATAGACTGACAAGACCAGCAGGACATGTGCCTGATGGTAAGCAATGTTCCTGCCCATAACAGCAGTGACACGCAGCTATTGGATCATGACGAGTCCAGATCATTACCTAGCACTATGCACTTCACTGCACTGTCACCTAGAGATATGAAACTTATTCAGTGCCGGATCAAGCCAGCGCGGGGCCTGTAGCAATTTCTGTCAAGGGGGCTTTTCGTTTGCTTAGGTTTAGGAAGGGTAGGGTCAAGTTATGCAAGATATTTTCGCTACATATTTACAGTCAGACAGACGTCGGAGCGCGGGGCCCCCAGTATGCGCGGGGCCCGTAGCATTTGCTACTCTTGCTCTATGGCTAATCCGCCACTGAACTTATTCAATAAATGAGATTCCCACCCGACACTGTCGTGTTCCATTGGGATAGAGAACTTAAAAACTTCAAATACCTTTATACTTCTGGAGATTATTTGGAAGCAGCTATGCTACGAGGAGTATTTTGAGTCCACTAGTACCTTTATACTTCTGGAGATTTTATCCCTTTGGAAGCTGGCGAGCTGGTCTCCGCTGTCAGTATCCCAGAGCTGCAGATCGTGGCCCGGCGTGGCCACGGCGGCGCGGCGCGCGTCCAGCCAGCTCAGCCGCTCCACGCAGTTCTCCACGTTCAGGGAGTATGTGAGTGCCTCGTCCTCTGAGCTCTCCAGGATGTTGTAGATGTTTAGTAACCCGTCTAGTGAACCCGAGGCTAGTACCTCCGTCTTCTCTTTGTGGAACTTCACCTGGGAGACAATAGCATAGCTGAGTTATTTCATTTCATTGCTATTATTATTAGTGACCGACATTTTAATCTATTGAAATTAATGGGATGGATGGATTTTATGTGGGATTTACATAGAATTATTATTAATTTGCTAATTTACACATTCTCTAAATGAATAAAGTTATTTATATTTCAACATTTGACTATAAAATATAATTTCACAAATAATATTTTTGTGAATAAAGCTCTGACCTAAAATCAAACTTTATTGAATAATAGTTATTTGTTATACAAGAGTGCAAAGTTGATTTTTAACCGCGTGCTCAATTTTGATTCCCCTTGCTACGCTCAGGATTCTAATTTTTAATCACTCGCTGCGCTCGTGATTCAATTTTAGAATCCTTCGCTTGCTCGGTCATCAAAATTGAGCACGCGGTCAAAAATCAACTTCGCACCCTTGTATATCAAATAACTATTTTTTCTTCCTAGCCATGATGCACATTTATTATGGTTTGTTGGTATCTAATGGTAGTTTTATGCAGCTCCCTATGGTTTAACCTAGGCAGTACCCGTTCCCATTATTATCTCCACCCAACATGTGAAGCTCGACTCCACGTGCCGGGGTGTTCCTTTGACAGTGAGTTATGTCATGCTAGTACCTGCGTGATGTCATCGGTGTGCGAGTTCCAGTAGCCGCCGAGCGGGCGCGGCGAGCGCGTCTCCCAGAACACGAGGTAGGCGTCGTCCTGCGCCAGCGCGCTGCCGGCGCACAGCACGCGCCCGTTGCACGACACGTCCATGCACTCGTACTGCTTCTTCACCTGCTCGTCCTCGTCTGCAGGCCACAGATTACATGTTAGCATTAAAATATACAATTAAGTTACGGCTGGTCTAGTCGGGAGAACGGCGCCTACCGATCCGGAGACCCCGGGTTCAAACCCCACACGCACCACTGTCTTTTCAGTCATGTGCGTAATGCCGTTAACTTAAAACGGTGAAGGAAAATCATCATCATCCACCAACCCGCACAGGGCCAGCGTGGTGGATTATGGCCTTAACTCTCTCCGTGCGAGAGAAGGCTTCGAGTCCCAGCAGTGGGAACATTTAGTGGGCTGTTGATGATTAAAATATACAGATATTTAAGTAGGTCACGGGTAACTCACGCGTGAGATGGTTGGCCAAACCGACTTGAAGTTTAATCCGCGTCCCACCAAACCGGCAAAGACCACGCGCGTGCTTGAAAAAGGACATGGAGAGCAGTCAAAACGTAAGTCAGACTGGACCGACCATATCACTCGGGAGATACCCGTGACTTATTTCAACTTACTGTTCATTCATTCATAATTTAAGAGCAACGCTCTTGTCGGTGGAGTTCTTTCCATGTACTTCTACACTCCGCCTTCTCCTTGACTTCCTGATACGACACTACATTTATCTTCTCCTTCACTTGGTTCATGTAACTTCTCCTAGGTCTACCTCTCTTCCTCCTCCCTTCTAATTTATCTTCCATTATTGTTCTAATGAAGTTGTCGTGTCGTATCAGATGTCCCAACATCTTCCTTCTTCTGTTTTCTATTGTTTCCATTAATGTTCTTTTACTGTATATCAACCATATTAATCGTCATACCAAAATATACAGGGCTGATTTGTTGTCAACTGGTTGCCATAAGTTTGATGTGTCTGTGTGAATTTATGTCTGTGGCATCATTGCGAGGTCGTTTCTCACGAACTTTTTCCAAGACAAGTGGCAAACAATTGGTAGTGTACCATTCTGCAGAAACTGTTTTTTGATCCTCTAACACAATTGTTGCGAAATTACCTATCCTTCCAAAGAACGAGGCCACCATTTTTTTCCCCGCACTTCGATCTCTCTTCACTTTAGTTGGCAACTCCTCGAAAGGAAACACCCACTGAGCAGATTGTCTTTTGGTTTCAGGATCATAACAGTAAATCCAGCTTTCGTCACCTGTTAGTATGTCGAACACAGCATTTGAGTCACCTCCGTTAAATCTTTCAATCATTTTACGGCACCAATCCACACGATGGAGTTTTTGAGCCTCAGTCAAATTATGAGGTATCCACCGGGCGCAAAGCTTCCTGACCGCTAAATGTTCGTGTAGGATTTTGTGCACTTGACTCATACCGATGCCTAAGCTTGTCCGAATCTGCTGATAGGTCACTCTTTTGTCAGTCTCTATCATACGCCGCACAACACAGATGTTATCTTCAGTCGTCGCCGTAGAAGGCCGTCCCTCACGTAAATCATCAGTGAGATTAGTGCGACCACGTTTAAACTCATTAAACCAGTTGTAAACAGTCGCACGAGATGGGGGTTCATCGTGAAAGGCCAATCGTAGTCTATCATAACTTTCTTGTTGACTTTAATGACATCGAAAGTCATCAAAAATTATTGCACGAAAATTTTCTCGTGTTAAATTCATGTTGACGTGACACAGACAATTTTCAATTTGCCGCCAAATCGTAAAACAAATGACAAATGAATGAAGTATATACTCAGTAATATTGGCAAAGAGTTCTATTTTCAAATTATAGAATTATTTTTTTTATTATATTGTTTATAAGTGGCCAGTTCTAAGAACTTTCAGTTTGACCCTCGCACTAATAGATATGTTTACCTTTATATTCCTGTACGCAGGTGCCACTAGTCCGTGTATCCCACAGCTTGATGACACCATCCTGCCCCGATGAGTATATGAGGTTGTCATCCTTGGGACTGAACACTACCTCCGTGAGCTGTTTACTATGCCCACTAAGTCGACACACTTGCTTGAATGAAGTATTGTTCAGTTCAAACACTTCTATACTGTTGTCTGCTAGGCCCGCTGCTATTTTTAGTGATCTGGAAGAAATTTAATTTTCTATTGGCTGGGGTTATTTAATGTATTCAGATTATTTTTATATTAATTTGTTTTTTTTTTAATTTTTCCTGTTTGTTTAATAGATTTGAATTTAAATTAACAATTAAATTGAATTTAAATTAAATGTTTATACTGTGTCTGGGTGTTTCTATGTATAATAAGTATGAATTTACAACTATATAAGTATTATATCAGCTATCTAGGCGCCATATTACAAGCTTTGCTTAGTTTGGGGTTAGATGGTGCTGTGTGAATTGTCCACCAATATTTATTTACATTTTATTTTTTTATTTATCCCCATAAATAAAATAACTGTCTGAATGAGATTCTGAAACAAATATGATTGAAGGAAGGGGTTAGGGGAGAGTAGGCATAGGTAGGGGGTAGTAGCATAATGAGCTCAACAATAATTCCACATTCCACACTGTTTACTTGTACGTTGCTTACAGCTCACAGTGTGTTAGAAATCATAAAGAAGATGTGTGGTTTCTCTTTATAATAAGCATTCTACGTCATTTCCGCACACCATAAATCGAGATTACACATAAATATTACTTTAATTAGACGTGTGTGTAGCTCTGCTGAAACGACTCAGTGACACAAATCTTCACTGCGATCCTAATGATTCGTGTCAGTTGGCCCGTAAAAGTCTCAGTGTCTCATTGAGGATGAATCAGCAGAACGAAGGAACTCTAACAGTGAATCGTAAGCTGAGCGATTATTGTCGACACCAGTTGATAATAATTTATGAATGAAGTATCAAATCATAGCATGGTGTGAAAGAGATAAACGCTGCATTGCCTAATAGTAAGGATGAGATGCAAAACAGTATGAAGTTTGTTTGTGTCACAATGGTTGCAACTTTCAATGCTAACCAAAACAAACAGGTTTTTAATTACTTTGGTGTCTTGAATAGTGTTTTGAAATTACGAAGCGTAGTTTGCAAGTATTTAAATGATAAATAAACCTTATTTGAGTGTAAATAGTAAAAAATGTAAATAAACAATTTAGAATAGTGTAAATATATATGTTCCGGACTTACTGCATGGTGGGTGAGAAAAAAACAATTCCTTTAAATCAGTGTTTAAAATTTTCCGAACATAAATAATACTATAATAGTAGGTACTGTGATGTTGAAACTCTAAAAAAAAACTGTAAAGAAACAATTTGCTGTTCTCTGAAACCAACTCTTTACTATTTTAAACATTACTTTGACTCAGTGTTCAAAAAGAAACATAATATCACTAATCAACATTGTGTTGCTCTCTGAAATCAACTCTAGCTTTTTACTAACATCATTACTTTGACTCAGTGTTCCAAATGATCCAAATGAAACATATCACTGTTCCGGATCTTACAACTGATTCAGATACAAATTATCCAATCTCACCAAAGATACATTTTTACCACGTCTATGACTTTTAGGATAAATTGCGGTAAAACTTTGAGGTTAGAGGGAAAAGCTGATAGGAAGAGAAGGATAACAAAACATTTTGTAAATGAATATAACTCTTAAAATACTTACTTAGTACCGTGTAATTTATTTACGAAAGTATTTTTTCGTGAAACTGGAGTTTCGGTGAATATGTTGAACTTTTTACTAAACTGTTGTTCGAGTACTTCGGGTTCTACTGTATCTCTATCCACTTCGTCGGAGTCAATTATATCACCTTCAGCCATTGCAAATTAAATAAAATAACTTAAAAAATTGTACTTAAAATTACACGTTTTTGTTTGTAAACAAAATAAAAACACATGGGAACTTGGGAACACCTGCGAACTCCGATCCGATACTTATTAAAATACTGACAGTGACAGCGCAGAGTTTGCGCTGTCACTGTCACATTGTTGTCAGAAGCCCATTTCAATTTTTCCCCAAAATGTTCCCCCCAAAAAGCGGATTTTCTGGAAAAAAGCCCCAAAAGTAAATTATACATTCTTTTACCCCTAAAACATAATTTTACCCTGACGACCACCTCAATTTCTCTCTAAAATGTTTTCAAAATCCCCCCAAAAAACCGGGTTTCAAGAAAAAAAACTCCCAAAATTGATAAACATTTCCTAACTCTTACAACACAATATAACGCTATTTTAGAAATAGCTTCTATTACTCCATAAAGAATCCTCCCATAAGAAAATGCGGTAAAATTTTTGTACTAAGTTCACTTGGATTAGTGCCGTATTCGCTAAAAAAGAAGTGTGGCACTCGGAGACTGCCGCGGTAAAGCTATTGCATGTTGCATGCATTTTTAACACCATAAGCAATAGGGATGTTAACAATTTTTCGGAATTGCTTTTATTTTGACGAGTGACATTTGTTTACCACAAAAAATATCATGGGAAATCCGTTAAGTTGGCAACACTGCTAAGAGCATTTAGTCTGTAAAGCTGATACAAATAAGATTCAAAGTCGAATGACCGAGTGGGGAGGACGGCGTACGGTCTTCTATCCCTCTTTCTTGTGAACATAAGAAAGAGATGCACGATCACTAAAATTCGGTCCCCAGGCCCGCGATAAAAGCTATGCAATAGCTTAAAAACTGCAAAACTCGGCAATGAAAAATCCCCAATTTCCCCCACAAGCAATTTTTTCCCCGTAAATCCCCCCCAAACATTTTGTCTCCCCAAATTTCCCTCCATGGCAATTAAAACCCCCCAAATTTGAGGGGAATCCCCCCAATCTGGCAACATTGGCGCAGCAGCTGCAGCGCGAGTGTGACAGTACAAAGTTACGATTACTGACAAAAGTGTTGGGTATATATTTTGTGGTAGGTAAATCGATTTATCGAAGAGTCAAAAATATCGTTATTTCGTTTGAAGAGAGTACATTAAATTGGCGTATAAATTCGCCATAGCGTCAAGTAAAATTCAGAGAGATCTGGTTATCATTATCTCTATCAGTTACCGTTGGTGTAACTATGCTTTGCGTCTACCTCTTTATATGCAGAATGATGAAAATCCTTTAATGCAATGGGGCGTCTTGCCGTTAAATAATCCGACGAAGACGAGATGTGCGCTGATTGGTTTAACGACTCACGTGTTTTACACCGCTCCCTACCAGCCGGGTGAACCGTGAGTTTTTTTTTACAACGGCTCACCTGTCAGATCGTTGGGAAATATGTCCGTCCGCGTTGTTTAATTTTTTACCGAATTGGACCGTTTAGGTTAAATAAGACCCAGATCCGACTCGGAGCACCCCGACTCTACCTAGTCTGGTGGTTACTACCCCTAGAGTGTTCATAAAAAAATGCGGGAGCCAGCTCAAGTCAAGGGGGTCACGAGTGGAGTGAGCCATGCCGCTGACCTCCATAGTGGAGCGCAGCCGAGTATGGAGAAATGACACTCAGAGCTGACCGTAGAACTTCTGGTGGGAGCCTACCCGGTGTCAAAAAGTGCACCAATCTCATGTTAGTGGCTTTCAAATTTTATCAGACAGGTTAGCCGTTGCGTTATAAAAAACCTTCTCACGATTCACCCAGGGGATCTCAGGAGGTAGACGGCAGGTAAGAACTCTGAATAAACACTTGCCAGATTCTTATAATTAATGCCATCGACCAATAGAACAGTGTATCAATTGATGGATAATAGTGTACCTACCGTTAAATAGTAAGCTGAGCGCTGAGCAATGATTGGTACATTTGTGGATGATTTTACTTACGACGAAATCGTAATTTACTAAATGACGGCCAGGCACCGTTAGTTGTTCAATTAACGTAAATTAATTGCGTTAAATAATACATTTCAACCGCCGCGCCATTTGTTATTTTCCGAAAGTTGATCAACTACCTAGTGCATTGACTGGCATCGTGGCTTAGTGGGTAGTAGCTCTGCCTGCCAAGCCGAGGGTCGTGGGTTCGATTCCCACCCAGTGCAAATGTTTATAATTGGGAAGCGCTAAAAATCTAGCTTCCCTAAATGTCAACCTCTCCTGCGCGTGGTACACCCTGCTGCCAACCAACGAGACTCTGACTACCGAACCAATGGCGGTATATCCGTTTAAAATCCAGCCCTAAATTGACCAGGCCGATGACGGGCAGCGGCGTCATAGGTGCAAAGGACTGGCGCCGCTGTCACCAACCCGCCTGCCAAGCGTACCACGCTTGGCATGGCAAATACCCCACCATATGATGGTAACAAAAAAGAAACGACCCCTAATACCGCGGTGGCTCCGTTATTCCAGGTACCTACTGGTGGCAGCCTTGGTTCCGGCGGAGCATGGGGTGCTAAGAACCCCCGGCAGACGCCCCGCCACCAAACCCAACGACTCGACCTGGCAACATTTAACGCACGGACGCTGAGGGCTGACGAAAAGATTGTGGAGCTGGAAGAAGAAGTGGACAAGTTGCGCTGGGATATCGTGGGGTTATCCGAAGTCCGTAGACAGGGCGATGACAGGATAACCCTCGAATCCGGCAACTTGTTCTACTACCGGGAGGGAGATCAACAATTCCTAGGGGGTGTCGGGTTTATCGTCCGCAAGTCTCTCGTCAACAACGTGATAATGATCGAGAGTGTGTCGAACTGGGTTGTATACCTTGTACTTAAAATTAGCGACTGGTATTACAGGCGCGGTCCCAGCCTCGAATTTTGGAGGGGGTCACCAGTACGCAGCCTCAGGTTTTGGGGGTCACAAGTAGACATACAATAAATCGAGCATTAAAATACTTTACTAGTAGTCCCCCAAGGTTTTAGCCGCGTAGTTCACGTTCTAGTTGTTTTCCCGCGTTAAAAATTGTCTATGTACTATTAGATATTTTTAATTTTCTTAGATTTTTTGTTCAACGTATACGATTTTGGGGGGGGGGGGTCATGTCCCCTGTGACCCCCCCTTCGGACCGTGCATGTGGTATTATACATTTCCTAATACATAGAGGAGTCCATTTATTTGCATTCATTAAAAATCACAAAATAACTGAATATGTTTAATTAATATGTAATGGATATACATAAATATATAATGTATTTATTAATACATAAGCTTGTTCTCTAAGGTCACAGAATAGACTCCCGTTGAAAAAAAACATTGCTAAATTCCGTTTTCGAGTGTATTTTCAACCCTCTGGGAAATTCATAAATTTTGGTCAAATAATTTCGGGAGTCAAGATTTTGTTGGAAAATGTCCTTCTTTTTGTTTTTTTTTTCAAATTGGAATTACCTCAATAGTTTTTTAAATATTGGCAAATTGTATTTTTTGCGAGCGGGCTTAGTATTTTTTCAATAAATATCTAGATTTCATTCCGTTTCATTTCCTAAAAAGCACTTGTTGACTAGATTGAATAGTTGAAAATGTTTTTTCGTTGTGTAGCCTTCGTCAGTAAGAGTTTATTATTTCCTGCGATGCGAGGAGCGGTAGCGCGGGCCGACGCGCTCGAGGTCCCCGGCGGCGAGGCGGCGCGCCAGCGCGTGCAGCGGCGCCGGCGCGACCCCGCTCAGCGGCGCCGACGGCTCGCCGAACGCGCAGCGCACGTACTGCTCCATGCGGATATGATCTACAACGTACATTTTTTAAATAAATGAAATTGTGTTTACCCATGTTGAGTATATTTTTCATAATATACATCTTCTCACAAATGTTTTTGTCAAATTTCTGTTACAAAAATGAAACAATGACTCCACCTGGCCCACTTTTTGCAAAATTGAGATCTCAGCATAGGTAAATTAATAAATTTACATCTTTTTTATTATTAATTTTAGCCACTCCACAGACTCCGGGGTCCATGACCTTTGTCATTACAATTACATTATATTTACACACAATCGGATTGATCTCGACACAGAATCATATCTCTTGGTCTTTGTCTCTGCATTATGACCTGTCTTAACCTTAGATAAAGAATGAGTAGTAATAGTAGTAGAAAGTAGTAATAGATCAGGGTTTTCCGCGGTTCCTTTGCATAAATCATAAGTAGTTGAGGTGTACCTATGTTAGCTATGGCAACAAAGTGATGTGCTGCGACAAAAGTATGGCACTTTCACAAGAGCAACAAGACAAGAGCGATCAGACCCGTGCTTTCTGTGCAAAGCGTTTGTTCTAACTCTATACGTAGTATATGTAAACTCTTTGGTCTTAACCGTTTAGAATGACAGAGACAAAGGATTGTCATTCCGAATTTGAATCGCTCGAATTGCGTTGTGAATTACTACCCAGATTGATAAGAGTAGCACAGACAGCGGCAGTTACCGATGGCGGGGTCGACGATGGCGACGGCGCGCTTGAGCGCGTCCACGGAGACGGGCAGGTCGCGCGCGCGCCGCCCGCCCAGCTCGGCCAGTAGCTCGCGCACGTAGCGCGCCCGCGCCGCCGCGCGCTGCCGGTGCAGCTCGCGCGACAGCTCGCTCGACAGGAACCCCTCCTCGCTCTACATATGCGAAATACAAATACAAAAAACGCATACAAAATACATATGTACATTTTGTTTTGATAACGGCGGGTTATTAGTCAGAAAGGGAAAATAACAATGTTACTAACACACAGCATTGTGTATGCGAAAAAATAATTAATTTGAAAATAACAATTTACGATAATTTCTCTAAACATCGATTAGGTCTATATAAAAGCGAAAGGTCGAAAGGTCACTCATCATGAAATCTCAGTAACTACAAATGCTAGGAGTCTGAAATTTTGTATGGAGGTGCCATTTAGCACGTAGGCGCCTAGGCGCTCGCTAAGACAGGGTTTTGCGAAATTCAAACCCTAAGAGAGTAAATAAGGGAGGGAGGAAGGATAATAGGGGAAGAAATTTTACATAAACGCACAGGGGAAAAACTTAAGGGTAGTAGGTAACTTAAAATTTCGCACACGTATTCCTCCTATAATGTAAAGATCTATTAATGAAGAATTTATAAAATTTCAATCCCCAAGGTGAAACAGGGGTTTTCATTTTTCAAACGAATTGGTTTTTCCCGATGGTTACAATCTTGGTGTCTTCAAATCGAGAGCGAATCGGTTTCTTCTAGGTAAACACGCTCCATCGTAGACCGCATCGTCGCATCAGGCAATCTAACGGTCAAGTATAAACCTACAAAAGTTTTAAACAAAATTGGTAGTCATAAGGCCTGCCCATAGAAGTGAAAAGTCATAATGAATTCAGAATATGTTAGCTCACTTTGGAAACCACGCGGGTGAAATTCGAGGGCGGTGCTAGGCTGGAATATATCTTTATTAAGCATTGTCGTCTAAATAAGTGTTCTAAGCATGGCCATGGTTCCGAATCCAGCCGAAGATTTCTTGCACTTACGAGCGTGACGCTTAAGCTCAATTCACAGCCTAAGTGTGGTACGCTAAAAGCTGTTTTCACTACAAATAGCCTTTAAGCTTTAGGCAGGTCTGTCACTTCGTGGAACAGCCTCTGCAGGTTGATGCCGGCGGCGCCGGCGTAGCTTCAGGTGCCGCTGCGCCACCTCGGTCGCACTGCGGACATCCACCTCACTCTTCAGGGGAAACGTGGCTTTGATCACCTTCTCCAGCTCCTCCATTATTGGAATCATCCATCCTCCGCGTGTAGGGTGTGCACCTCTCTAAGGCGACCAAGTGTAATAAGCTTTTAACCAGGTCTGTCACCTCGTGGAACAGCCTCTGCAGGTTGATGTCGGCGGCGCCGGCGCGCAGCTTGAGCTGCCGGCGCGCCGCCTCCGCCAGGCTGCGGACGTCCACCTCGCTCTTCAGGGGAAACGTGGCTTTGATCACCTTCTCCAGCTCCTCCATCGTTACCGTCTGCAATCCCGAAAATTATTCAAAGTATTGAAAAAAAACGCCCGGGGTAGTTTTTGGGGACTGCCGATGGAAGTGAAATCTTTTAATTTAGAATTTTGGTATTAGAACAGCACTAATGTCTGAGAGAAAAACAACGTTCACGGTGGAGGGTGGAGACGTCAGACCGAGGATCGGGCTGAGTGGCGTATTATGGGAGAGGCCTATGTCCAGCAGTGGGCGAACACAGGCTGATGATGATGAATGTCACATACAGATAAGTACATCACGTACAGATACTATTAACAAACATTACAAGTACAAAATTAAAAATGTTGATTCATCATTCCTTTCTTCTTTTTCCTTCCAATTCCCCGACTTCTTGGGATTTGTAATCTGTACAACATTCTACTAGTCAAGCCCTTGCATTTGAAACTCATATTGAGGGAGTTGGTCACTGGTCCCGCAGCGCCCAGTACGCGCGCTCGGTACGTCACCTCGCTCGGGCGCGCGTGGTGCAGCGCGGCGTCTCGCAGCGCGCGCCACTGGTCCCGCAGCGCCCAGTACGCGCGCTCGGTACGTCACCTCGCTCGGGCGCGCGTGGTGCAGCGCGGCGTCTCGCAGCGCGCGCCACTGGTCCCGCAGCGCCCAGTACGCGCGCTCGGTACGTCACCTCGCTCGGGCGCGCGTGGTGCAGCGCGGCGTCTCGCAGCGCGCGCCACTGGTCCCGCAGCGCCCAGTACGCGCGCTCGGTACGTCACCTCGCTCGGGCGCGCGTGGTGCAGCGCGGCGTCTCGCAGCGCGCGCCACTGGTCCCGCAGCGCCCAGTACGCGCGCTCGGACGCCCCGTGCAGCGCGCCCACCAACAGCTGCAGCTGCGGCTCGTCCAGAGCCTGCTCCGCGCTCGCGCACAGATTGTACGCCCACTCCGCGCGCATCGACGCCTGCTGGTACCTGACACACGCCCGCTTTCAAGAGACAGCCTCATTCACTTTCTTTGAAGAGACATCTTTGAGGAGCGACCCTATTTGAAGATGTCTCCCATATTAAGCTCCCTTAAACTTTCTAGTAATGGATTTCCCAAAGAGTTTCAACTGAGCGAGTTCATTAAGTGTGATTGCAGGAAGCCTAAAGCTAGTATCTTGATATTATTTTACTTGAATATTTAAAGCAAGAGAGATATTTGTCAAACTGCATTTACTGACCGATCCTCGAAGTAGGCAGTGAGGTAGTCCTGCATGGGCTCGTCCCGGCGCAGCTCCTTGCCGCGCCATACGTCGTGCGCCAGCACGCACAGCTCGCGCCGCGACAGCCGCAGATTGCGCACGCGGCCCTCCCAGCGCAGGTACGGCGGCACGGACGGGTCGGTGCCCTGCAGACGTGTCTTGACTGGAGACTAGACCCTCACTACCTCGTATCAACTATCAACCCATAGTCTCCATTGCTGAGGCACATGTGTCCACCTAAGTAACTATGGGCCCTCTCACCACCGGATCAACACAAAGAGTCCCCACTGTCGGGGCACGATGATTGGCACCAGGGGCACCTGGTTGGCAGTTGCTGTTTTCCCGAATAGAAGCTGGTTTAGTCAGTGGCCAAACTTCAAAATTATTCGGAATGAATGTTGTGAATGGCAAATTGGCGCTACCGATAAATAGCGGGCCGATTCCGTGGCCGGACCGACAGGATTGTGTATTACTACGCTAATTAGTCTGAAATTTGAAACTAATATTGATTATTTATAGCAGTTCCTTTGGCAATAGCCTTTATTCGAATTCTCCGCGGTTTAAGTCGTAATCATCGGCCTGGTACATTGAACGTATATAACCGTTGATCATCATTACCAATCCATCGAAGTACTCCAAGTGGTCGCTCTCGGCGGCTGGGCCCAGTTCTTTCAGCAGCACCAGGAGGATCTCCCCGGGAGGAGAGGCCGCTGGCGAGCTGCCACCATCTGCCAAGAATTCACATCAAATACAAAAAACTTTCTTGCTGTTTGCAGGTAAGATAAGATGATACAAAACATTTTAAAAGTTGACCCATACAAAGTTGAGTTTTGAAAAATTTCAACTTTTATTTTTGCTATAACACGTTGCTTCACACCAAATTTTAAAATTCTGAGTTCACGGGAAGTACCTACCTTTTAAGTGTTGATTCCCTAGCGAGTATTGAAACTTTGCAGCAAAAACGGATGTACGAGTATCTTTTGATTACATAGCTTTGACATTTGTTTTCTTTTCACAGCTCCAAGGGACATGCAGTTAACCTGAGCATTTAATGTGAATTTCAGCTTGATAGCTCCACGCATTCCTGAGAAAATGGGTCTTGAGAGACAAATAGATAGACGGGCAACAAAGTGGTCTTATAAGGGTTTCGGTTTTTTTCTTTTGAAGTACAGAATCCTAAAAAAGAAGGTAGCAGCTAGTAGACCCGTCGCAGTCACCGCTGATGAAATCCGCACTAATCTCCTGGCACCGCTCCTTACACTCCAATAACTCTTCAATAAAAGAGGGTAGCAGGCTAGCAGCAGTGCTGTAAACAGTCTTTTGTGCGCCCTATGCGAGCTTCTATAAATTTGCAGTTGTTTTTTTTTGATATTATAGGTACCCTTGCTAAAACAATGGCAGGCCCTACTTTATTCAAAAATACGCTAGTGTGCTGCGAAAAAAACGAGCGCGATGTTTTGTCTAATTTGAACAAATATTTGCAATATTTACCATAATATTAGCAATAAATGATTGAGTATTGAGTATTGAAAATACTTTTGATGTAGGTAGGTATGTATGTGTTGGAATCGAGCACCAGGGCCACAGCGGAACCTTATCACGAGCAAACAAGAGTCACGAACGAAGAGATTTGACTCTACGTTTGTGATAAGAACGTCTAGGCTGTGGAATACGTTGCCTGAGTGGGTTTTCCCCGATGGTTATAATCTTTGTGTCTTCAAATCGAGAGTGAATAGGTTTCTTCTAGGTAAACACGCTCCATCGTGGACCGCATCGTCGCTTAACATCAGGCGAGATGGCGGTCAAGTGTGAGCCTACAAAAAAAAAAAAAGTCGCCCCTCAGAGTCTCCCTGTGCCTGGGTACCAGTGGGACCGTCCTACTACGGTACTGGATACTGGGTAACAGACCTATCCCGGCCGCCGCTGATGAAGTCTGCACAGATCTCCCAGCGCCACTCCTTGCATTCGTACAACTCTTCTTCGATTTAGGAGGGTAGCAACTAGCAGACCTCAGCGTGGCTCCTTGCACTCGTTCTACTCTTCTTCAATAGAAGAGGGTAGCAGTTAGCAAACCTGTCCCGGCCGCCGCTGATGAAGTTCGCACAGATCTCCCGACGCCACTCCTTCTATTTGCACAACTCTTCTTCAATAGAAGAGGGTAGCAGTTAGCAGATCTCAGCGTGGCTCCTTCCACTCGTTCTACTCTTCTTCAATAGAAGAGGGTAGCAGTTAGCAAACCTGTCCCGGCCGCCGCTGATGAAGGCCGCACAGATCTCCCGACGCCACTCCTTCTATCTGCACAACTTCTTCTTCAATAGAAGAGGGTAGCAGTTAGCAAACCTGTCCCGGCCGCCGCTGATGAAGGCCGCACAGATCTCCCGACGCCACTCCTTCTATCTGCACAACTCTTCTTCAATAGAAGAGGGTAGCAGTTAGCAAACCTGTCCCGGCCGCCGCTGATGAAGGCCGCACAGATCTCCCGACGCCACTCCTTCTATCTGCACAACTCTTCTTCAATAGAAGAGGGTAGCAGTTAGCAAACCTGTCCCGGCCGCCGCTGATGAAGGCCGCACAGATCTCCGACGCCACTCCTTCTATCTGCACAACTCTTCTTCAATAGAAGAGGGTAGCAGTTAACAAACCTGTCCCGGCCGCCGCTGATGAAGGCCGCACAGATCTCCGACGCCACTCCTTCTATCTGCACAACTCTTCTTCAATAGAAGAGGGTAGCAGTTAGCAAACCTGTCCCGGCCGCCGCTGATGAAGGCCGCACAGATCTCCCGACGCCACTCCTTCTATCTGCACAACTCTTCTTCAATAGAAGAGGGTAGCAGTTAGCAGACCTCAGCGTGGCTCCTTGCACTCGTTCTACTCTTCTTCAATAGAAGTCGGTAGCAGGTAGCAGACCTGTCCCGGCCGCCGCTGATGAAGTCGGCGCAGATCTCCCAGCGCGGGCGCGGCGTGCCGGCGCGCTCCAACTCACCGCACCGCTCCTTGCACTCGCTCAACTCCTCTTCCACGCTCTTCTTCTTCTCTACGGGACATACAACAGGGCTGATTCTACGTAATCATACTAATACACGTACAAATAAAAAAATTGGCATAGGAACTGCCGACAGCAGTGAAAACTTTTTAACTCAGAATTTGATAGCTTACTTTGGAAACTACGGAAACCAGAGGGCTTGGCTATGAGCATGGCCATATAGATATGCTGTCTCATTTCTAGATGACCAATGGGAGATGCTGACGCATTCCTTCATTTCTAGATGGCCAATGACCATGGACCCATGCTCCCGAGTTTACCCGAAGATTTCTTATCATTCCCGAGCGAGACGCTAAAATTCAATTCACTGCCCACCAAAAATCTGTATGTGCCGCGCACACAGGGGACATGGCCTTCCAAAATCAAAACCCTGGATGGACATATTGATCAAACTCAAAAACACAAGACAATATCCTGATGAAACACAAGACGTTGGCGAAATTATGCTCACCAAACATTTACCTATCTCACACAAATATATATCACAACCAAATAGAAGCCAGAAATGAATCGAAGATGAAGAATCAGATGATATAAATAAAAACCAGAAATTAATAGAAGATGAGGAAGAAGAAGACTTTAATCAGCTGACTATTATTTAATTATTATTTTTTTATTTATAAATTAAGACTAACAAATTGTCTTGCCAGACATATTGCATGCCTCTCGCAGAGGCCAGTTTGTATGGGGCAACTTTTAAAATGTTTTTGTATCATCTTATCTTACCTACAAACAGCAATAAAGATTTTTGTATTTGTATTTGTCAAAATCATATACGTTAAATCAAAAATTTAAAAATATCTAAAAGTACATAGACTATTTTTTAACGCGGGAAAACAACTGGAACGGGAACTACGCGGGTAAAATCGTGTGACGCTACTAGTGAAGTATTTTTACTCGGCTTATTGTATTTCTACTGGAGACCCCGGCCCCCAAAATCTGAAGCTGCGTACAGGTGACCCCCTCCAAAATTCGAGGCTGGGATCGCGCTGGCCAGGTTGGACAGTCTGTAGTACCCAGCATCTTGTCGAAGCTGGCGCCGAGCGCTCGCAGCTGGTCGCGCGCGCGCTCGCTCTCCAGCTCGGCCGCGGCGTGGCGCCGCTCCAGCGCGTCCAGTTCTCGCCGCGGCGCGCTCTCCGCGTACTCCTCCCTCATGTGGTGCAGCTCCGCCTGCGTGCGCGTCAGCTGCTCCCTGGACAGACAAGCTTCCATTCCCAAACGTAAAATCATTATGAGTAGAATTTAAGATGTACCTACTAGATCCAAAACCATTGAAAATCTTAACAACACTTAGGGAAGCTCAAGTGTCAAATCTTAAAGTTTCCATTGGAACTACAATAATTATAGACTACAGACCCGTGAACAAAATGTATGGGACATATCCCCCCTTTCAATCTTGCACTCAGTTGGATAGTTTACAAATGCCGGCATAGTGCTGAATCTTATTATTTTATACCCTTTTATCATCCTACATAGGTCTCCTGGTGTATCATATGACCCATACATTTTGTTCACGGGCCTGTAGTCTATTATACGAGGGGTGATCCAAAAGTAATGATAATCAATAATAAACACAATGAATAAAATCAAAAACTAAATTTATTTCTCAACATAGTCTCCTAGCAAGTCTATACATTTAGTCCATCTCTTTTCTAAACCTAAAATTTCCTTAGAAAAAATCTTTATCTTGACTCTCAAAAGTCCTCAACCGCGGCCATCACGTCGCTATCATCGTCAAATTTCTTGCCCCGGAGGTGTTCCTTGAGTCGTGGAAAGAGATAAAAGTCACTGGGGGCTAGATCTGGTGAATAGGGGGGGTGTTCCACCAGCTCAAAGCCCGCTTCCTGAATGGCAGCCATGGCAATTGCAGCTTTGTGAACCGGTGCGTTGTCTTGATGGAACAGCACTCCAGCCCGCAGTTTGCCTCGCCTTTTCTCCTTAATAGCCTCCCGCAATCTTCTTATTTGTTCTGCATAGTAGGAGCCTGTAATAGTGGCCCCTTTTCCAAGTAGTCCACCATGATTATTCCTTCAGCGTCTCAAAAACAGACGCCATAACCTTCCTGCTGAGCTTGACACTTTGAATTTCTTCGGCGTCGGTTCATCGGATCGTTTCCATGTCATCGATTGTTGTTTTGTTTCAGGATCAAAATGGTGGATCCAGGTTTCGTCCATGGTCACAAAACGTGACAAAAATTATCCTTGTCTGCCTGAAACTTTTCGAGATTTGCTCTTGACATGTCGACTCGTTTCTTCTTTGCTCGTCGTTTAACATTTTCGGTACCCAACGCGCGGAGACCTTTCTCATATGCAATTCGTTCACAAGGATTCTTTGAATGCTGCCATATGAGATCCCTGTGACCTCAGCTACATGCCTGATAGTCACTCTTCGATCTTCCAATACAACTTCTTCAACTTTTTCACATTTTCTCCAGTGAGGGACGTCGATGGGCGCCCTTCGCGGTGTTCGTCTTCCGTCGATGTTCTTCCCAGCTTAAACTCCTTAGCCCAGCGTGCAACTGTGGAATATGGAAGAGAACAGTCCCCTAATGTTTCCACCAAGTCGCTGTGTATGTCTTTGGTAGACATTTTTTTCAAGCAGATGTATTTAATGACAGCTCTGATTTCGTGTTTTTCCATTTTGATGTTCACTCCTTGACAGTCCGTATTCAAATGAATGTAGCTCCCGGGAATCGTGGCCTATTTATATGATTTTTTTTTCCTGAACTAGTGGGTAATTGAGCAAGTGACTGTAATTTTTTTGTATTTTTGTGTGCACTAGAAATAACTGATTATCATTACTTTTGGATCACCCCTCGTAAACAAACGATACCGTTAAAAACGCTTTTGAGAGTAATGGGTTCAAATGGGTACAAGTAAAACGATACTTTTTATGTAAGCGTGAACAACGCACATACCTATGCAACTTGATACCTTTTTTCTCATAGATTTCGTTTTTTTTTTGCTACGACGTGACGTCTTTGCTTTTTCTTGCCATGTTTTTCCCGCGCTTTCGCAGCGGTGTAGCGAGCGAGATGAGCTCATGCTCATCCTCTGATTCCTCTGGTGAACATAGGTCTCTCCAATAATACGCAACTCAGCCAATCATCGGCGTTACGTTTCCAACTTCCAACCGCCACCCAGATTAAGTAAGGTATGTAAGGTAGTGTGCAGACCGGCAGCGGTCGAGCGCTATCCTGAGCACGGCCGGGTCCGCCAGCGGGCGCGGCGCGGGCGCGGCGCCGCTCACCTCTCGCAGCCGTAGCTGCAGCGCCAGGTTCTCCAGGTACAGCGTGTAGCGCGCGTCGCGCTCGCGCATCACCTTCACGTAGTCCGAGAACTGGGAGTCTTGCAGCTACACAGATATACTCGTATTTATGTAAACCATAGCTAACATTACACAGGGCCACAGACCAATTTGCTCTGTGCAGTGTGCACTGGACTTATTCACGATCTAAATATGAGTTCTAATCGCGAAAGTTTAAAAATCATATCTTATTCATAAACCCTTGCAATGTTCTGAAGCTAAATAAAAAAATATTAAATAACTAGGTTTTTTCTTTTCTGAAAAACGAAACAACCAACTCTCAGAATTCACTAATACCTACTCAATTTTAATAGAATTCATTAATTTTCTTCAATAAATTCGACTAGGTACATCGACATAGGTATATATTGTTTTTTATTTTTGTGTCACTGGTCTTGCTCGTCTCGTCACTCTATATCTATTAAGGCCGTCACAGACGTAGCTATAATATATATTTTCATATTTTCGTGACGTCAGCAAAATATACCGTAATATATTCATATTATGGCATATTAACATAGCAAGACATATTATGAGTTTACAGTATGTTTCAACATTGTCTGAACGCACGTCACGAGTCTTTTGAACTTTTTCACCCCCGAAGCAATAACAACGGGTGTTATAAGTTTGACATAACTGTGTATGTGTTTGTAGCATCGTAGCACCCAAAAGGAAGAACCGATTTCATCAGACCAAGACAACTAAAACGATCCCAGATTTGACGAAGTTTCGTCATTTCATTACAGAGTTCCTATGACCCACTCCAAGATCCATCATCAGATCTTGGTTAATTTCGGGATAGGTGAAACTGATAAATATAAGCTTGTAAAACAATGAATGTTGATGTTGTGCTCGGACAATGTTGAAACACGCTGTACATTCGAAATATGTCTTGCTATACCATAATATATATTAATATGCCTTAAGTTGGGCGACGTCACGAAAATATATGTTATAGCTGCGTGTGTGGACACTCGAGGATTTGTATAGAAAATATACGGAAATATGTCCAGCTATGAAATATTAAAATATATATTATAGCTACGTCTGTGACGGCCTTCATTATGAAATTTTTAAAATCGGTTCGGGCTTTCTCGAGAAATCAAATAACATAGTAAGTAGGTAGGTACATAAAAAAATTGGCAGTTATAGATGGAGGAGCTGCTGATAGAAGTGAAAACTTATAACTCAGAATTTGATAGCTCACTTTGGAAACTACGCGGGTGACTCTGGAGGGCGACGCCATCGCCCATCTAGAAATGCCTCAGCATTTCTAGAGTTTACCAGAAGATTTCTTTCATTTACGAACGTGACGCTTCACCCCAATTCACAGACCATTTTCAACAAAGAAAACACGGACTTAAAAAAATACAAACATATCCTTACATTTTTCGTATGAAACAGTCGAGTTTTTGAATTTAGTTTTGTCAGGGTTGGATTATTTATGTAAATTTATATGCTACCATGAACGAATAAAACAGTTTTTTATACGTACGTCCATGGCTACCTCTACGTGTCTTTTTTGGCGTAGTAACAAACTAAGTATACGAGTACCTACATATTTATATCTCAGGGTCTACTTACATGCTATCCATCACCAACAGGCATGCATGCTAGACAAGGGTAGACAGATTGTAGACAAACAAACATTGATAAAACAAAATTTATATATTATTCAAAATTATACATAATTAATTCCCAAACAGTAAAAACTATAAATATATAATTATAATGTTAACCTTAGTATAATGCGAGCTCCACATTCGCCCAAAACGCAAACAGACACGTCGGCATATTGTATAGTGTCGTCTCATTCTTTTGAGAGAGATCTAAACACCACCGTGCGTGGTTCTTGTGGGAGTGTATACCAACGAACCGTTTTCAGAAGCACAATAATAGTACTGGGACTTGGGGACTTCTCTCGCAAGGAGACAGTCAAGACCATAACCCACCACGCTGGCCCAATGCGGGTGAGATCTCGAAAGATTCAAGGTACACATCGGTTTCCTCAAGATGTTTTCCTTCACCGTTTTAAGTTAGCATTACGCACATGACTTCGAAAAGACAGTGGTGCGCGTTGGATTTGATCCCCCCGGCTCCGGATCGGCAGTCGCTGTTTTCCCGACTAGACCAGAAGTAACTTGGAAATAATAAGAGCATCATTAGCAAAGCTAACCAATTGCCATTCATAAAAATATAATTTGTAGGCGCCCAACTTTTTTACATTCAATTTTATGTTTCATCTCAAAGCGGTTCATAAAAACAATAACAACATTAAATACCTAATAACAATAAAATCCTATTTAATTTTTCTTATGGGATTGGCATCGCCTTCTACAGAGACTGCATCAAAGGCGAAGTAAAGAAGTAAGGGATGATGAGAATCATTGTTATCGCATGCTTCTATATAGCGAATAGTAGGTAAGAGCGGATCACAGAAAAAATATTCGGATCCAGCTTTGGCACCAGGGGGGGACATACAGTTGAGTCATCGTCAAGACCGTGCAATAAGTGCATGTGTGCGTTTTAATTAGTGGTCCACCAAAGTTCTGGAGCCAGCCCCTTCCCCTAGCGAGTTTGACGGCACATCACAAGGCACTTCACATCTCTCAAACCTTTCCCATATCCTTCTTAAGTTTTGATATCTCAAAGGTCAGTTTCAAGTTCTCTTCTCTCAATGCCTCAGACTCTTTCATCAATTTCTTCATTTTGTCATCTCTCTGTTTCTTTTTTACTGATATTCCAAACATTTTCTGAAAAATTATCACAACATATGGAATTGTCTGCAATGGAATGAAACTTTTTTGAGAGTTTCAGTTATAACATTTATATGTTTCAGTTATAGGTACAGTTTAAAATGTTATATTTAACATATAACATTTTAAATTGTTTGTGATCAAAGTAGTAATTAGAGTTATTTAACATTTTTGTAAAATCTAATTTGCGATTCCCTGTCTTAATTAATAAATAAATAGTTTTCAGTTAACCTTTCAGTAGTATTTGAGAAAATTAAGATAAATTTTTTCAATTATAAGTAAAATTACAGTTATGAAACTATGAGTGTCATTAACAAATATTTTCTGATATAAATAGTTAAACAACAACTATTATTCTATGTTATCTTGAAACAACAAGTTTATCAGTTCATTGCCAACCTTGGGGATGTCAATCAAGAACTATTAGTAAACAATATATCAAGTAATATTAATAGTAACATAATCAAAAGTAATAATAACACAATTATGACATTTTTTCTTCCATCCATCTGTGAACTTCTTGAGCTACCAAACCAACATCTTTCTGCCCTGTTCTGCAGCAGCCTCCTACATACTTGACTCCGAGATCCAGCCACTTGGGTACGAATGTGTACAGTTCTCGGCAAATACCTTTCTCATCCCAGCCTTTTCCTGGTACATATTTCTCACCACTATTAGGATATGTTATCAGGGGTATGGGGCTGGATCTACCTTCGTTTACAGATTTGAATAAGTTTTCTATGATCTCTGGAGAACAACAGTTTGCTCCGATGGCTAGAAGCTGCTCTGGATTCATTTCATAGCATTTAATAGCAACGGCTTTAAAGTCTTCTCCATGAGCCAGAGAAAATTCATCCTTACAGCTGAAGGAAAGCCAAGCTTTCATATTAGGATAATCCTTTAACAGTTCAACGAGTATTTCAGCTTCCTTTAGACATGGTATTGTTTCAAATGCCAGTAAATCAACTCCTGCTTCAATTAGAGCTTCAATGCGTGGTTTGTGCCACTCTCTCATGACCTGCTCGGGTGTTTGGTCTGCATAGTCACCACTATACTCTGACCCGTCATTTAACCACGCACCGTATGCGCCCACCGAGCCCGCGATCAAAGGGTTGGGGTTCGGTGGAGGATTTGTACCGGTTTTGCAAGATTCCAAGTACAAGTCACGAGCTCTTTTCGCTATGCTTACAGCGCTCTGAATCAGAGCGTAACCTTCTTCAGGTGTAAATTTAAGATACTTGACGAATCCTTTAACTGAAGCCTGATAAGTGTTTGTTGTTATGATATCGCTGCCGGCGCGCAGGAAGTCTAGGTGTGTTTGCAGGACCCCGTCAGGGTGCGTCTGTAAGAACTTGGCGCTCCAGAGCGGGTCGCCGTCGGCTGTAGTTCCGACGTGTTCAGCCAGCTGCGTTGAAAACCCTCCGTCGAGAACAAACACTGAAAACCTACCTATGTCTGGCGCCATGACTGTAAAATGCCGGCGGTATTTAATTTAAACTTAGTTATGTATGCGGTACGGAATACTATTGTAATTTAATCATTTATATTTAAAAAATATAACTATATAATAACTACATTGAAAGAATAAACACAGCCACAAAATTATAAAAATTCAAAACAAAAACATTGAAGAAAAAAAAACAAATAGAGCTGTGCACTTACTGCACTGTGCCTTGCTACATATCAGTAATCTGTGGTGCAGCAAAGTAATTTACACAGTAATTTACATTCTCTTTGCTGTGCAGTAATGCAGCATTCACAGATCAATAATAAGCATTCAGCAATCAGCTCTGCATGCATGATAATCAAAAGGGATGTACCTAATAACTTGTTTTAAAATTCAACTCGAAAAGATATGACGTAAATTACTAGATTTCGGAGGCATTAATTTTATTACTCTCAAACAAGAAACGAATGTCCGAAATGTTATATTGTTTCCTTTGCGTTTTGTCTTTATTCTTTCAGGCTGAATGGTAATAGTTTAGCAATACTAGTTGATATGATGAAGACGAATGAATAGAATAATTAAAGCATCTTCATTGTCATATTTTAAATATTCGATCATACATTTTGAATTTATATTACTATACAGGGTATTAGAGTGTGCTGCAGGTGGGAAAACATTTATTCATGCGTTTTTAGAAATACTGATTTGAGTGATAGATGGGCGAAAATATAAGTCAAATGATCAACTTAGAACGCTGAAACTAAGTGTCATCAAAATTTAGCATTAACATCATCTGTGGCGCAACTGCGAACTATTTTCATTTATTTCCCTACATCATTTCCCAAACTTCAGTTGAAGAGAATAAAAGTAAATGCGTTACTTACATCTTGAGTAATAAATTGGGATATCCTTTCATCTCTTAGTCCGATGGCTTTATCGTAAGCATTTTTCACTTCATTTAGAAATTTCGAATATGTAATTGTGTTGTCTATTAATTTTTTAAAGCCTTCTTGATAAACCTGTAAATTATAGATGTTGGCTTTTTACCATTTATTTAAATATCGTAAAAGGTCAGGCTTATTTTGAATATGTACTTACTTCAAGGACAGAATCATAATGTAATTGCTGTGTTTCAAGTACGTCGGAATTCAGAGACTTTAGACGTGCTAAGTTCTCTGCAACTTTAGTTTCGATTTCTCTAAGATATTTAGGCGCTGCAATCGCGGTCATAACGATTATTTTATTAGTGTTGGAAGCGATACTTATAAAATCAATAACAGCAAAACTAAGTCTAACAATTTATGTTGCTGTAGCAATTATCACAAACTTTTCTAATGGGTGTTTCCATCAGAACATCAATTAATGATAAATGAATCAATGAATCATACATCTTTCATCTCACAAAAGTATCTAACAAAATGCATTGTTAGCGCCACCTTTGGCGAAATTGAGAACTATCCATGGCAGAAATAATTATTGTACTCATGTCTTCATATTCCCAGAGAAGTTATTCTTCTATTGGCTAAATCCTATATATAAGCTCACACATTGCAACTTACTTATTTCGGAAAAACCAATTCCATTTTCGTTACTACATATAATTTTTAGTGATATTTTACGGTTTCTCTATGGTTAGATATTTTATCTGTATTCAGAATGAAATCATTAAATTCTCTGTGTAAGTGAATGAACTGAGAACGATATGAACTAAGAAAAAATAAATGTGACGTCATGACGTTCATGACAAGAATTACGGAATACAGTAATGGCTGCGCTAGCTAGCGGACGGGGAACCATGGATTCCCAAAATCAAGTGGAAAGTGATACTGTAGATCGATTAAAGTTACTCTATCCTAATGTGAATGAAGAGGAGACCCCATTGCCGCGATCTTGGAGCACCAAGGATAAGTTCAGTTATATAGGGCTATCGCAAAATAATCTACGAGTCCATTACAAAGGTAAGAACTTTCAAGGTTTGTTTATAGATTAGTTATTTGCGAAACTGTCCGTGGATGCACTTCGGAGTGATTTAGATGTAATTAGAGATAAGTATTCGCAGTTTATGTAATTGCTAAAGCGTCCGACGTGTCATTCTACCACGTCGTATGGCAGTGGCGTTCGTCGCTAGAGTCAAACAAAGAAATCAGCTGATCGCACGATATTTTGAATTCGTGCGAAAATACATTTAGATTGAGTTTATTTGCCTCTGAGGCGACAGAAGTCTGCCAGTTCGATGTCAGGAATATTTCATTGTTTCCACTGCAACATTCAGTTCAATATTTTACAAGGTCTTCTTCAATAAAATGGCAGACAAAGATTTTAGTGTAATGTTTCCAAGTTGTTTGCTATTCTAAGTTGTTATTACAGTCACGTAAATTTTTGACCACCATTATTGTATATAATGTAGTGTGAAATAAAACATGCATCTTTATTTATTATGAAAAGCCACTTAATTTGATAAGTAATGATACAAATCTGATAAAACTATAATCAGTGTTATCTCATAGTAGCTACGCATTATGTGTGTGCCATTGTCTGTGTCTGATATCAGGCAGGATATAGACAATGGTAGCCCTGAAATGTCTACCATTGTCTGATGTCTGTAAATCTGTCAAATGTAACTTAAACTTTTGAAACCTTAAAATATTTGTTCAAAATTTATATTGTTTCCTGTTTATGGGTAGTACCACTGATGACAACCACAAAGAAGTGGAAAAAAGTATTAATTTGTCCACAAGTAACCCTAATCTTTTCAAGATTAAAGTGGATAGGCCCCTCCCTCGTCAGAAAACATCCTTCAATTTACTATATCATAATTCATTGTACTAATTGTAGTAATAATTATTTCCATTTCTATCCAAAACGCATATTTTACACTAAGACATTAGTGAACCTACACAAATTTCGGATACCTCTCTAAATCGGAGTAAACTGAAAATCATGATGGTTGTTTTTGTAGTGCTATTGTAATTACAACAATAAATAATAATAAATGAATATTAGTGGACAATTCACACACAACACCATCTGACCCCAAACTAAGCAAAGCTTGTACTATGGCGGCCAGATAGCTGATATAATACATATGTAGTTTTAAATACATATACACATAATAAATCCACAGGTAAGTTTTGGAAAGATACTAAATAAATAAACGAAGGTGAACATTTTACTAGTTAACTAGCCCGTAACTAAGCTAAGTAAATGAATACACACATAAGGAAGTAAATACATGTGTATTTATGAAACAAAGAAACACTGTGACACAACAGACATTTGTGCTGGGTGTGATCAAATCCATGACCTACAACTTCACAGACATGCATACTGCCAACTAATGAGTATTACGTATCAATCTAATTTTTAAAACGAGTAGTGAAGGTGAGTGTTGATGTACGTCAGAAAGGGGCCCCTACGCCCGAGTCACAAGTCTCGGGCTCTACTCAAGTTTTCTCTCTCTCTGCCACACGATGGACCCGGCACCCGCACAGTGAATCCATGGAATGCTAAGAAGATTGTCTCTTTTCAACTAACTACTCAAAGACTTTTCAAGTACCTACTAAAGTTTCCATCAAATACTGTTTTGATTCCCAATGTGCTAAAATGCTTCTATATGATTGACATAAAGTGTAAGATTGTGCCTGTGTATTTGTATGTGACATTGTAGCCCCAAAAAGAATTACACATTTTGATGAAAAGACATCAAAATCAGTTATTCGTTTTTGGGGATACAGTGTTGAATTTAAAAACTGATTAAATCAGATACATATTATTCATTGATAAAAAAACAAACAATTTAGTTATTAACCAATAAAAAATTGTAACATAGTATTTATACAAAAATGTGACATAATATGGCCATTATTTAGAACAACCATTATTAGTAATTGCCACCAAAACTGAAATGAGCTTTTGCTATGACAATAGCAAAGGATAACATACTAAAGGGTGCCATGGCTTCCAAAAAAAAATTCCAAATACCAAAATTCATCAAACAATGGCACTTGTAGCGTCTACAAAAGGTACTTTAGCTTCTATGACTAAAAAGATGGTGAATGCATGGTAAGAATATGTATTTTACATCTACATAAAATGATTAGCAGTCTGCCCTGGCTTCGCCGGTGGTACGTACTATATTTAAAGCCTATAACACTCAATGATTACATGGTATCCGTTCTTTTGAAAAACTTTTTTTCACAAATGTACACCTGATAACCAACGTTCGACAAACTCACGGGTCGTAAAATGATTATTACACAAAAAAACATTTCACAAATTGGTTACATCTCAAAATATTTATTTGACAAACTTTCATTACATAACGTATTATTTGACAATTGATTCGTTTAATATTTTAGTTAACTAATAAATGTTTAAAAACAAAACCAACACTTGACACATTTTTATTTTACAGAGTGTTGTTTGACAAACATTTCAAATTATATTTTAATTACTTAACAACTTAAACATAAAACATTTCATTTAACAAAAATTAAATTAAATTCTACATCATTGGCAAATTTTTTGGCCATGCTACTGCTCTGGATTTTCTGAAAATAAAATACATAAAAAGTTGTATATTTCATCGGACCGGTTAGGTAACTTAGGACCCAGATCCGACTCAGAGCACCCGACTTCACCTAGTCTTGTCGCTACTACCCTAGAGTGTATATAAAAGTGCGGGAGCCAGAAGCTCAAGGGAGGTCCTGAGTGGAGCGAGCCATGCGAGGTCAAGCGTAGCGAAGGGGAGGTGGCGAGCGAAGCGAGCCGGCGACCTCCGTAGTGAAGCGCAGGCCGAGTATGGAGAAGCGACACTCAGGGCTGACCGCAGAGCTTTCGGCGGAGCCCACCCGAGTCAAATCTTAGTAATAGATCCTAATCGGACAGGTTAGGTCAAAACTCTGTGACAGGACCTAATCAGAACGGTTAACTCCTATGGACAATTTAATGGGTACTTTTATGATTTTGTACCTGTACCTAATTTCACAACGGAAGATTTTTTGGTAAATGTTAAATTTGTAAAATGAATAGTATATGAAACAAAAATTTACAAATAACAAAATATCATTCGATGCATTGTCTAAATGTAACGTTTGCCGGATAAATGGTTATAAAATGATGGTTTGTAAAATAACACATTTGTTGATGTAAGACATTTATGAAATAAATATTATGCAAAACGTTGTTTTTAAAATGAAACATTTTTGTGGTGTAAAGTTTTCGTAATGAATATTATACGACTAGTTGGTTTTAAAGTGATGTTTTGTCAAAAAATGTTTGTGAAACATTAGTGAACCTGATTACATACATAATATATCCAAAATGCATTACAGAAAATGAAGAAGACAAGTATGAACCTACTCTGTTTCAGTCAAACACAGCTAAGTAATTCTATTAGGACATGTATTTAAAATTATACTTGTCGTTTGTCAGCTAAAAGGCTTCTGACTAAGCTTTGCGCGATTTATATTTATCACTATAGATTTCAGCAACAAACTTCCGTTACTACAATGTTAATAGTGTACCCTCAGTCAAGGTAATATTATCTATAGCTATAGATTTATACATAATATGACTGACCGTGCCTCAATAGACTTGTCTTTAAGCCAATAAAAGTTACAAAGAAGGGATTTCAATCAACAAATCAATTTCGTGTACCTAACAAAGGCTGTTCAATGTTTTTTTTAGTTTTTACTAATAAATACTGAAAAAAATAAATATTTTTATAAATAAATAAGTGTGGAGCACCAACCCTGTTGTGATGAGCATTTATATCTTCATACTAGATGTCCGCCCCGGCTTCGCCCGTGGAACATATGTATATACCACTCATCGAGATCCCGTACATATCCAACGGTGAAAAATTTTTAGAAATCGGTTCAGTCATTCCTGATAATATCGCTTTCAAACAAAACACCTCTTCAGCTACCTGCTACGCCACCTGTCGGAAATTGGTCGTACCACCTCAGAAATAGGGAATATGCATGTAGTTTAAATTGGCTTGATTTTTTTTGTAGAATCCTTAATGTCCCGCCATTATGCCAAAACAATTAATTTATTATTTAGTTAGTAATTAATTATAAAAAATATTATTTAAAAAGTGCAAAATAGGCGCGGGAAAATCAAGTTTGCGAAACGCATCACTATCTGTGGAAACCAAATGTGACGTCACATGGCATGTTTTCTGCTTTAACGGTGTCGATATTCGTACTGAGCTAGTAGTGTTAGAGAGAAAAGTCGTGTTCTCCATCGTTTGATTAGCTAGCACAACTCAAAAATCGGTACAAAGTAACTGCAACACTTGTGGTAAACAAACACAGGTCGTGGCCTGTGACGTCATGCAGGCGCGGAAAGATGGCGGCGTTTAAACTGGACAAATTATATCGATATTTTAAATATTATTTTAAAAATCAATTTGTACATTTACAAGAGCATTTATATTTTTATTGTGTTATAATAATGTAAAAAGTGAATTAAAAATATAAAAAAAATGCATGCATATTCCCTATTAGCAAAGGTTTTATATTCAAGAGGTATGTAATCTGTGATATTTAATATCTTCATATTGTACCTATTCATTTTTATTGTTAGTTATCGAGCAGCGCTGTCAGCCGCGTAATTCCAGTTCCCGTTATTTTACCGTGATAAAAAGTAGCCTATAGATGTGCTTTCCAAACTACGATTACTATAAGAACTGTGTTTCAAATTTCAACTCGATCCGTTGAAACGTGATTGAGCAACAAATATTCAAACATTCGAATTGATTATATTAGTAAAGATATTTTTGTTTATGCACTGTAGACTGTAGTCCATAGCTAGGTCCCGTATTTTCAAATATGATCCATTAGAAATTAGCGTCTTTTAATTCGTAAATAACTTTCAAAACCTATAAGGTACATGTTGAGTTTCCTATTATGTCTGATGACTCATTTTATTAACTCTATGGCAAATTCATTTTAAAATTAGGTTATTAAAATTTAAACATACGATTTACGAAAAGCAACCAGGGGGCGGTTTGAAACTTAAAGCCAAGAGTCGGGCTCACTGGCGTATTATTGGGGAGGCCTATGTCTATCAGAGGACGAGTGTGGGCTGATTATGATGATAACATGAATAAGACAATAGCACGGACGAACGCTTCTCAGTCCGCTGCGAATGGCTCTCGCGTACGTCATATCTAATGTCTGAGCTTTTCATTAAATACGTACTCCGATTGACTAGAGCTACCGAACCAACCATCGATCGTGATCGAAGGCGAAAACTTGAGATCGCAAAAACAAAAGATCTGTTCTTAACCTAGTCTTTGCAGGCTAATAAGGCATTGTGTCTGTAAGTCTGGTCGTCGGGGGTCCCGCTACCATCCCAGAAGCCATCGACCTCCATCCCTCACGACGGTTGTTGACCGGCGGCTTGTAATTCCGCGTCTAGCCAGGGTGAAGCACCCGGGGGCGCACTGCACATCCCTTCGCCCTTTGTTGTCTACCCGGCTAGACGGCTAAATTAAACTGGCGTTGATGCGACGCTCGACTATAATTACGTAGTGGTAGGACTCTGCAGAGTCCGCCTGGGATAGTACCACACCTTTGCCAGTTCTGTGAAAACATCGTTGTGTTCCGGTTTGAAGGGAAATGTTTCCGGAGAAATTACAGGCCATGAAGATAAAATATTTTGTAAATATCTCTAGGTCACCCACTGTAGTGGCAGGTAATGATTTGGACTCCAATTTATTTTCCAACATCTGCAAGTCACTGCTGCTAAGGGCAGGCATGTTGCTTACCATCAGGCACGGGGACTACTCGTCTTGTCACAGTATAATATCTGCTACATATAAAAAAAAAACTTTGAAGGGACTGCGACGTTTCGATATTTCAAGATGTGACGGAACCTCGGCCTGCTGACCTGCAATTTACTTGTCTTATCACGATTTAAATAATAAAACAAATTCTGTAAAGTGGAGTTCTTTTATACCGTAAATAGATTAATTCCAGGTCGACGTGCTCTATTCTTAACAACATCTTTCGTTCAGATAAGTTGGCCGTTTTTTTTTTAAATAAAGAGTGACGAGGCTATCAGGACATGTGCCTGATGGTAAGCAACATGCCTGACACATAACAGCACAGTGACACGCAGCTATTGGAACATGAAGAGTCCAGATCATTACCTAGCACTGCACTGCGCTCGTCACCCAGAGATCTAAGATCTTACGTTTAGTCAAATCGGGGAAACGTGATGTCGTTTTTGAAGTATCTATGGATTCATGTATATTATACATAGTAGATACTCATACATAATTATGTACATTGTACATAAATAGGGACAATCGTTATTATAAGGTAAGAGATAAGCAAACTCTTTATTAAAAGCCATAATACAAAAGAAAAACAATTAACTTAACTGAATATAAAAAAATTACATTTCAATTGGCGGCCTTATCGCTTAGAGCGATCTCTTCCAGGCAACCGTGCACGGATCAGAAACAAAAGATAGTAACATGGCCCGTTTAATTAATACATTTCATTTATCAACAACATTATGAGTACTAATCACAACAGAAAATAAATTATTATTGTAGGATATTAGATGTAACACTACACGAACACCTGGGTGTGTGCTTTTTGTTAACTGTTTATATGAATGGAATGCTTACGATGTAACAAGCAGTTTATAAAATAAAATAAAAAAACAAAAACGAACTACAATTTAAAATAAAATTCAGGCATTTCTCCATATTCAAAAGTAAGTCACTATGTCATCAAGGAAAGTTCAGCTGTTTTTTGTTAATATTTCCAAAACCGCTAAACTGGTTTCAATAAAATGTATAATGGGACCACCTCTGAACTACGAGTATGATCTAACAAACAAAAATAAAGAACCATCAAAATCGACTTATTATTAGCGGCGCAATCGCGTATAAATACCGAAAAAAGACATACACACGAATTGATAACCTCCTCTTTTTTGGAAGTCGGTCGAAAATGTTTTTGATGACGACATGATGAAGACAGTTTTTTCTAATTTAATCTAATTACTATCAACTTCTCGCGGGTTTACCCGTGTGGTTCCCGTTCTCGTTATTTTCCCGCGATAAGAAGAGTTAATCCAGATCCGGACTATAATCTGACTGTGTACCAAATTTCTAAATGATTCGTAATGACGTTCAACGTAATTGAGCTACAAACATCCAAACTTTGACATTTGTATTGTTAGTGTACTGTGTAGTATGTACCTATAATATGCCGTGAACTGTCTTAAAGCAAACCCGCGTATTCGTACAGATTGAAACTTCGTTTGAAATAATACAACAGGACCATCATTGAGTCCCGTTACTCATGGAAACAGAATTGTTTGTTTCTTATTTTTCGCCAGGTATTATGATGAAGACGTGGTGAATATTACATAATAGGTATGTGAATATATTCAAAGTTGTTACATCGAATTTGGCTGTTTGTCACTCCTAATAAGAAATAATGCTAACACAACTACGGTAGACATTACATTAAACATTATAATTCACATTCTGAAACCATGACCTCAAAGGACCTTAACTTGTAGGCCCTTTTAACTAAAATCGAACACCGAACCAAGTAATTTTGATTAAATGTCTGTTCAAACAAATTGGAGGGTAGATGAAGGTGTTTCTGTCTGGGGCGTACTGAACCCTGCCGATTTATTATTTTCGGAGTTCGCCGCGTGCCCTCAATGCGTTTCTTTTATTCTGGGTCGAGGGAAGGTCAGCGGGCCGTCGATTGAAGGGATACTGAAGTTACGACCGGACCAAGATCCTACCTTTCTGCCTCTTCAATTATTACCTCTGTTGTGTTGAAATGAAACCAACAAGCGTAAAACTGACTAATGAATGTTGTCGAAGGCATTAGCGCACGTCAAGTTCCTTACCTGAAGTCTTACAAGCGAGCGAACCTCCGCGAACGAATAGCTTTGTTACCTCGTTCCTGAGGCAAGTCTCTCTACGATACTTCTGTCACCGAGAATTCTAGAGCTCTAGAGCTTCCATGTTAAAAGTAAGACCGATATCTGAAGGAACAACCATCTGTACCCAGCTCAACGTGGGGCTAATGAACTACGAAACCTGTTTAGTGGTGGGAGCTGCATCGCTCGACTACTTTTTTGTGGGTAAAATTGGCATTAATAGATAGAGTAACAATGGCGAGAAACGTAAAGAAACTCGGAGAGTTGCAGAAACTCAGTCATAAATTTATAAGCTTTTGTAATTGCGTGCAGTGTGGATTGCAGCCTTAGATCTCTTGATCTGGTGCGTGTAGCACTGTTAATAGTTACGGTCCTCTGGGAACGTGGTCTCAATTAAGTACATAAACTTATGTGTTTTGTGTTTGCCAATGTAACGTGACCCCAACCTCGCTCCGTATATGCGCAATCGTAGTTCAAGTTATTTCGGCGTGTGTTTGCATTTATTTTAATGGACATAGGAAATTACGTTCCTATTTAGGCTAATCAACCAGATACATATATTTTTTGGATATTATCAAATAACAGACAGTTCAGTTGTAAAGATCAGTAATTTATATATATATTCACGATATATATGATTTTTCATTGCTCATATTACAACATACGGTGTTAGGCGACTGTGAACCCTTTCGCTCGACAATAAGGTCTCGATGCACTAAACATTGAACGAGAATATATCGAGATATCATCAGTTGTTCACGGTAGGCTTGTGTAGCGAATACAAAACATCAACTTCTACGCATCCATCATCTCATCACTGTCAGTCGAAAAGAAATAAAAAAGATTTTTTTTTCAATATACAACGTCAACAAAAACGTTTAGCAAAAACGTATTTTTGCGTCGAAACAAAACTGTTTTGCTAAAAAGCGTAAAGTTTGCTGCAAAACGAGACAAGATAGTTGAACGATCGCAATCGATTGAAACAGACAGGACGCCGCTCTTCTATTCACCAAGTTTTCAGTTCAAAATGTTCAAAAGTCTCCTCAGTGGAGCGAAAAAATCTCAGCTTTAGTGGTTTTGTGTAACAGACGCAGTGCGAGAGGGAGTACTGATCCCTCGCTTTGTGTGATTTGTTACTTTCTGACTTCATCTACTGCTGAGAGTTTAAACAAATAAAATGTCTTTCTATAATAACATTTTCTTCTATAAGTATGTCACTTGCTTGTAGGACTTTTTGGGCGTCCGCCTACAAAAGTATCAGTCCTTTGCCAATGTTCTACCGTCATCCAGTAATTTGCAAACTCACTGTGTTTGTTACGGTTTGAACGGCAATGGCTCCAGAGAAGTTTTAGGGCACAGACTCTTTATAAAGTCGCTCTGCAGAAGTATCACTCCTTTGCCTTAAATTTTGGGCCGTTTTGGTACGATTACGACATTCAGTTGACGAAAACAAAGTATCTCGTCAGGTGTAATTAGATTCCTTGAGTATCGGCCCACACTGGTGTTGCTTAGCATACTAATATGGCTATCGACCACAACCATGTGACATTGCGACAACACCGCTACATCTTGCTCGCTGTCGGACAATAAATGGCCCGCAGTTTACATTGCTCGGTTCGAATTATTTTAACAATCAATTTACATTATATTCCGAGAGCTGGCAGCAAATTTTTTGGTAGGTACTTGAGGCAAGATGAATGTTGAGTTTTTGAAGTGAAAACTTTTGGCGCGCCTAGACAGATTTTTCGTTGCCTGTGAATTGAATTCTAGCGTCACGCTCGGGTATGATAAGACATTTTCGGGTGAACTCGGGATGCTAGCGAGAAAGAAAATATAGCTAACAAAAGCGCCAGAGGGAGAAAGCTAATATAGTCAACTGCTCTTCGCTGTTATCGCGACGTTAACTTCTATGTACTTACCACATTAATTGAACCTGTCGCGAAATCTAAAATTTGCATATCTCATCTATTGCAAAAAAGTTTTGGTTGTAATAATATTACTATTTTATCACAGCACTTACATTACTTTTACACACAAAATGATACCTATTTTCATCACAGTATTTACATATACAGTATATATATAGTAGACCTGCTGGTCTACTACGAAGTCCGATAAACGATATATCGGCCGAAGTTATGGACGTTTAATACCACGAAACACAATCGGTTGGTTGATCTGATCGGGCGTTTCGTTCATCCCGACCGACGCTCGCTGATTCGACAGTTTTTGTGTCATCAACCGACCGATTGTGTTTCGTGGTATAAAACGTCCATAACTTCGGCCGATATATCGTTTATCGGACTTCGTAGTAGACCTGCTGAACTCTTATTTGAGTTGGGTTTTCTTAGATTTTTCTAATTACCTATTTCAATCTTGAGACCAACGAACCGACTACGTTTTACGACTCCTGAATTCATTGTATTGTGTGTGATTAATTAGAAAACTTGTGGAATGGAATTAGCAATTAGAGTTTGTAACTAGCTCTCGTAAGTAAAAGTCGAATGCGCTAATTGTTATGGACCTTAATGATTCCGACGAAAGCTGTTATACAATTTCTAGAAACTCAAGACGTGAAACACGTAGTTACTTTGTACAGAGAGTGTATTTACTGAATAGCTGTCTCAAATTATACGGTGACATTCGCATCTCTATAAGGTAAGGTGGACAAATTTTAGTTCATGTTATTATTTCAAAAACCACTTTGTCAATTTTGATAGAGTTTATGTGGGACCACTTCTGAATGTTGTATAAATCTATCAAACCAAAACAGAACCATCAAAATCGATTTACTTACAACTGGCAGCTATCGCGTAACATACAAACAAAGGTTTATATGTATGAGACGATCTTCTTAGCATTCCATGGATTCACCGTGCGGGTGCCGGGTCCATCGTGTGGCAGAGAGAGAAAAACTCGAGTAGTTCCCGAGACTTGTGACTCAGGCGTAGGTTTAAGGGGCCCTTTCTGACGTACATCAACACTCACCTTCACCACTCGTTTTTCTCTCTCCTGCCCAGCCAAATCTGATATGAGCCTACTAGTGCAGCTTTAGATACTCGTTCTAGTATAGAACTTACTGCACTTCTGGATAAGCCAAGGTCTTTCAGTAGGTTATAGAGAGATTTTGCTGGTATACCTCTCGCTCCCACTTCTACAGCGTATAAACTAACTACATAGCCGTTTTTTGTTAATTCGTTTAGGAGGTCGTAATACTTATTTTGTTTCATCGCGTGGTCCTTAGGTATATTAGTTTCCCACGGTACGGTAAGTTCTACAAAGACTATGCGTTTCGTAGCTCTAGAAAAAGGAAAATGTCCGGTCTGGATGACGAAACACCCACATCCTCTGGGATTTTGTAGTGCTTTTCATACGTGTCCATTAAAATAGTCCAATCAGGTGCTGTACCCAGGATTGAGTAAGGCTTGTTCCTGGAGTTTGAAGTTGAGCCTGCTTTTACAAAGTTAATTTGTCTTTTGTTTGTCGTCAATCCCTTTTGGGCTCTAGCTACTGAAAGGCTCATGGCTTCACGTATGATTTCAAGTACTCTGTCATGACGCCGTGAGTAATGACCCCATCAAGGAGCACCTTGCATCCCACCAATATGTGCCTTGCTGTACATATCGCCTCTCCACAAGTATAGCAACATTTTTCAGAGGCTTTTCCCCACCTTACCAAGTTACTCTGGTCAGGGAGGGTCATTTATAAAATAGCAGAGAAACACGGATAATTTTAAAGGGTTCTAATGTAATGTCATAAATAAACACATTTCTTGCGCTTATATATATATAGCTTGCCAGCTATAGTGCAACCGCTGATGGGTTACCGGAGGATATGTTCAAAAACATTTGATACATTTGCTTTCCGCAGGAGGAGTGGGGTTCTGAAAGCTATTGATTACTGCATTCCCCCCCTCGCAGGGGTTTCACGTCCAATTATATTCGACTTCCCCCGTCTGAAGCCTTTCAATAATTCGCTACTCGGTTTATCTTGTACAAAATGGTGTGAAGAATATTACAACCCTAGCCCATGTGAGGTTATCGTACCTACACAATTTGTACAATCTTTCCAGAGAACTTACAGTTCACAGGGTGCTATGCGCAGTGTAGTATTCGGAACTCTTCTTATTCAATCCTGCACAGCACTGTGTTGTTAAGACAAGCGTGTGCCTTGCGGCAGGCGTTTATCTTGTTCTTCCCATCAATCTTTTTCTATTTAATACTTTTAAACAAGCAATTATTCTATGATATAACTGTATATGTCACCGTAAAATTGTAAAAACCGCCAGATTATAATCTAATAGCGTTAGATTACAAACTAAACTAACCTATTGTGAGATTATAATGTGACGGTGAAATATATTTTATTCACAAAAATACAATGTTCATTTACTATTAAAACTCTCCACAGAAAAAATGAATAACAAAATACAAATCAAATAAGGTCAAAAAGACCACCGCGCACTGACCCCTGCCCGAACGCGCCCAGAACTCTCGCTGCGTTCCCCCTCTGTATGGCCAGGGAGATCTGCTGAGTATATAGAATCTGAATCTCGGAAACGGCTTCTATGGTTTTCATGAAATTTTAGGATAACGATAAATCGATCTACCTTCGATCGAATAATAGATCGATAACTTTGGAACACAGATTATAATCTGGAATAGCATAATGGCGTTTTTATCGTCCTTATTCGTGGGAATGAGAGATACGTGATAAAAACCGCGGGACACTACTAGTAAAAAAAAAAGTCCATTTAATACGTGTAATCTCTAAACTCATAACAAATACAGTTTTTTGCACTAAATGCAAACTCATTTATCCTTGAGATGTCCTACATCTTAACAAGAACTGTATCATAATTCTGGCCCGGACTACTTTACAACTTTTTATCGTTCGGTGTTATTTTTACATTGGACTAGCATGCTGCGGTCGAAGTTCAATTTGCTGATATCTGCGAGATGTCTAATACGTCATTTTATTGATGTCATTTGTACCAACGTGTAATATATTGCCCACCTACAGCTTTACTGTTTGAGGAGTTTTCAGGTCATAGTCCATTTTGCCTTTGACTGCCATTACTGTTGAAAATAAAAACCCTTGACAATAATAATTCTAATAAAATACTAGTTTTAAAAAGTTGTACGTCAACAAAATGTAGGTATTAAAATTATCACTATAGTGAAATAATGTAGCAGTATTAGCCATGTCGGCCTAGTGACGAATACGCGCGATATCAATGTAGTGAGGTTGTGGTTGTTGATAATGACGGCGGCGGGAACTGTGCGGGTAAAACCGAGGGAACTAGTAAATAATATTTTGATATACCTGCATTACAATAACTGTACTAGTACCATAGTATAAATAAAACTATCGGCGGGACGACGCGACGCCTTTGAACTTTAAACAAACACAAAACGGTTATTGATTGAAAAAACATTTTATTTTTATAAAAATCGTAAAGTATCAGCAACTTTATTGGAAACTACCTCTATAATGTACGACATAATTTATCAATGAAAGCATTTCTAATTATCAACAATAATTATGAAAAAATTAAATCAAAACATGCGTCAAACGTAGCCCTAGACCCACGCTCCCAAATTGCAAACATTTTCGTGTTCGCAGCTTGGGAGCGCGCTTCCCGAGTCTCGTCCCGCACGATTGCCCCGTCTAGACGTCTTCATCGAACGGCTGTAAGACTGTTTAGACTACTACTTCTACTGTATTATGCATCATATAGTGCTTAACAGATAGAAGGATCGAATAAAAGTCGTAGAAAAAAAGGAGCGCCCCCATGCCGCGCTCCGTCGCTGACGTTGCGTTTACTGAACTGAAGCATCAACGAGGGTCATAAGTTCATGAATGGGTGCTCCCAAGTTTTGAATGCACAACATACATTACATACGTACAGGCATACTTACCATACATAAGTGTAATTTCATGCGGGTGCGATCTCTGCGTCTATTGTTATCTGTATAGTTTCCCTGTAACAGTGGGGAACTAGGGATCACTCGTACAGTCTCCCTGCTACAGACGTGTTCCTGAATATATGAGGTAACGAATACAGACATACACGTTAATATTGGCGCCTAGTAGTATACAAATGCAGACAGAGACACTGAATTGGGGTAATAACTGGCTCAAAAATATACCATATTAATTAGTTAGGACATGTTTTTTTTTGTTTTATTGAATTACTAGATGCGCGCCCCGGCTTCGCCCGTGGTACATTATATAGCATCATATCGGGATCCCGTACTTATCCAACGGTGAAAGAATGACTGAAATCGGTTCAGTCATTCCTGAGAATATCGCTTTCAAACAAAAACCTCTTCATCTACCTGCTACGCCACCTGTCGGAAATTGGTCGTAGCAACTCAGATTTAGAAACAAATGTGATTAGCAAAGGTTTATATTCAATGACGTAATCTTAGACACATGCTGTCATGTCAAAGCACGCTACGAAAACTCCCAAAAAGGAATATTTTTTCCCGTTTTTGTTGCATTCTTGATTCATGCTCCGCTTCTATTGATAGTAGCGTTATGTTCTATAGCCTATAACCTTCCTCGATAAATGGACTATCCAATAGAAAAATAATCTTTCAATTCGAACCAGTACTTAACCAAACAACCATACGGATTTACAAATATGGATTAATATTTTGTAATTCTATGTACCCGTACTTGAACACGTTACGCTACCTTCTTCTCTATTTTGTAGTTAAAAACTTCATGAACTATAACTTTTCTCATATGGCGACTAAAATAAAATAATTGGTCCGTTCAGTTCAATTATTAAAAAATTAAGTATTTTTCTTCAGTTTCACAAACAAAAAATTTTGAAGTTTGAAGTGACGTCACCCTACCTACTAATTTTAAGTAGACGTGACGTCAAAACCCTCACTCCGAAAGTTTGATGATCTATGTATATTTTTGTCGATTTCTAATCTATACTAATATTATAAAGCTGAAGAGTTTGTTTGTTTGAACTCCCGAACTTCCCGAGATCTAGGTACTCGGGAAGTTCGGGAGGAAGGAATACATATTTGTAAATCCGTATGGTTGTTTGGTTAAGTATACTTACGCACATACGTACGCGCATAACATGTGAAATATGTACTTGGAGGATTCTACGTACGTAAAATATGTGCGTAACTATAGTAGATTGGGTCAGTAGGGCCCTGCGCCCTTTGCTAAGTTCGAAAGGCAGTAGAGGCTACGTGAGGCCAACTGTCATAAGTCCCTTTATCCATTTCCACGTCAGGCATGCACTGGTCGCAATCTAGTTATTCTTATCTTTTTCACATTTTCATAAAGAACAATGGCAGACTTTCATACTTTAAAATAGTTGAGACGAAATGATAGCGTCTATTCATCAAAAATATCTTAAAATGTTGAGCGTCAGCCCCTGAGTAATATGTGGAAAGATTTTTGTCTTGAAAAGGCCGTGAAAAAAAGATATTTACGTTTAAACTTTTTTTTAGGTTATGTAGGTTTGACATTGGTTTGACACTTGTACGTCGAGACGTCATGTTCTCACAACAAGAAAACTACTTTTTCTTGCCAGGGCAGGATAACGGCGCAATGAGTTAACGCAAATGTTGCAATTGACACATTGCACTCTGGTTGATTTGTTACGATCTCCCATCTTCAAATTCAAATATCCATTCAATGAAACATAATCGAAATCCAGAGGGAGAAGCACAGGTAACGTAGGGCAAGTTCAGAATCCTTTAGGCACGCACAAGTCATATAAAACAATAGGAATATCAGTCCGGTAAACAATCCAAGTCAAATAATTATAATAAGATATTCAAATACAAAAACAACCGACACGAAAAGCGCAGGGGCGAACGAACTTGACACTTGACAGCGACAAAGGTATTCCGATGTTACCGTAACATAAAATAAAATTAATACCAATAGTTATTAGGGTAGGTATTAAAATTGTAATCGTAATACAGCGGGAAGAAGTTTAAGTGCAACTTATTTCCATTTTCTATCTTTTATTTTTTATAACTACTGATATTTTATTAACTAATAGTACCAACTCTAAATAAAAATGTTTTGGCGTGATTATTGTTTTAAAATTACTTCCAAAATAGTATGATTATAGTTAGTGGTCTCGCTTGAACTAAGTAGGAAGTTATTTTAGTCATTTATAACCCAATAAATTGTAATATTTTTGTGGCTTCTATTACCATTTACATTTATGTGAAAATCTTAGCAAAAACAACAAATTACTTTCGTATAGATGTTATTTCTAGACGCTATCAACGATGTCAACTATTATTTTGCCATTGTTCTTTAAGTCTACATATAAATAGATGACATTAAATCATGTTTTATATCTTAGTTACACTAATTTGCATTTGTTTTAAATTTAATCATAAATATTGGTGGACATTTCTCAGACAACACTATCCGGCCTAAAGCAAAGTTTGTGTTATGAGAACCAGTTAGTTACTTGTATGACACTTTTATAATTGCAAATACATGCTTAGGTACGTTATTTTAAAACTAAAGAACTTAATAAAAAACCGCGGTGGCTCAGGGGCTGAAATGTCTGATTAGGTGTCGTCGCAGATTTGAAACCCGTTGCACCTCTTAGTTTTTCCAAGTTTATCATCACAACTGGCTGTAACGGTGAAGGAGAACATTGCGAAGAAACCAGCTTGTTTCAAGAAAGACATCTTCCGAGGACATATGCCATCCGCCAACCCGCACTGGGCCAGCGTGGCTGATTATGACCTTGATTCTCTCCTTGCGAGAGAAGGCCTTGGAGTGGAAATATAAAGGTGATGTTCATGGCTTAACGCTATACTTATATCGAAACTAGGTTATGGCCATGACTACGTGGAATTATAATGAAAAGAAATAAATAATCAATTCATTCCAAGGAGTCAATTTGCGTAATATCCTTTCTCGATGGTCTTTATAGCGATCTGTGTGTGGCAAACAATTTGGGCCGAGGCTTTGGTGCCTCAATGAGCCCCTCCGAACTAAGCCATTGAACCATTGCCTTGTCTCTTGTCTCCATCTATTCTTCATTATCATCATCAGCTTTTAATTGGCCACTGCAGGCATAAATATCTCCGACTTTACGCCACTGACCTCCATCAACGTCTATCATCTAGATTTCCCCGCGTTTTACGCAGATCGCTACATCAGGTCGCAGAGTACCACACAGCGCTCGCCTATGCACCGTCTCCACCGTTTATCGTGTCTTCTGGCATTATGGGCGATCCATTGTCACTTCAGCTTGGATAATGTAACACATATAATAGCCTGATATGGTTGTAAGGTCAATAAATAAACTTGGTAACTGTCTGGGCCATATCGGCCTTAGTCCTGGCTCGGATAATTCCGTTACGAATTTTGTCCCTCAGAGACACTTCTAACGTAGCTCTCTCCATAGCTCGCTGTACGATTTAAAACGCATGAACCAGTTTTATCGTGAGTATCCACGGCTCGGGACCGAACGGAACTCGTTATTATGTTTGTCGCCGACACTGAGTCTCGCCATCATCATTATTGATCGCATCCTTCTGCTGTGGGCATAGGGGCGGGTAGTGTTGGATGAAAACTCGCTAACACCATCGAATTTATGAAGCACAGGTAACAAAGTTCGGTTTATAGCGAAGTACGTATCGTAGAACGCGCGATGGTTTAGTGCCGACCGCACGCGTCGAAAGCCAAGAGAGAACTGCCTCGAACAATCCGTCAATTTGACAGCGCGCGCGCCACTAACTCCATCGAGCGCCACCAGGTGGCACTTGCGTCCTGGACACTACTAGATTGCAACTCTATTGAGATTCGATTGCGACTCGATTATGATTCGATTACGACATGTTTATTTTAATTAATTTTTTAACTTCGGCTTCGCTCGGATATTGTCATATAATAATAAATCAAATCAAATCAACCATCATATAAAGACCGTCAATCGAAAACTACCCTATATCTCAAGTTGGACCAAATTACACATTAATGCAATACATTCGTGAAGATCGTTTGACTTGGTGAAGAGCTCACTGGGTCCAAACATCATAACACTGGATTTTTATATATTAAGATTGCATAGAGCTTGTTGCGGTTGCTGACGTACCTCGCAGTGCTTTCAGTGCGCCGCAGGGGTCGCGTTGCCGGGACCCCAGGGAGAGCCACATGCCTAATGAGGTCACACCGCGGAAGTGAAAGCGTAGATATGTCAATATGGCTGACCTGGTGTCTTCGTTGGTAGTAAGTCTGCCTGCGAAGCCGTGGGTCGTGGGTTCGATCCCCACCCAGCGCAAATGTTTGTGTGATGAATTCAAATATTTGTACTGTCCCTGGGTGTGTCTATGCATAACATGTATTTAAAAAAAAAAGCTATCTGGCTTCCATAGTACAAGCTTTGCTTAGTTTGGGGTCAGGCGGTGTTGTGTGGGAAATGTCCACCACTAAAAATGTCCACCAATATGGCTAGACCTACACAGGTTTTAATAATTATATTACAATTTAGCTCATCATAAGCCTATCCTAGTCCACTGGTGGACAAACGCCTCTCCATAGCTCGCCAGTCGCCCTGATACTCAGCTTTATTTCCGTCCAATTACAATCTTACAATTTAGATCCCTAGTACCGTAGTAGCGGGTGATACCGGAGGACGTGGCTATGATCATGGCCATCTAGATCATCCGAGTTCACCCGAAGATTTCTTTCATTTACGAACGTAACGCTTTAGTTAAATTCACCGCCCACGTACAATCTGTATGTGGTGCGCCAAAGAAGTTTTCACATCGAAAATATATCTACAAAATTCGATAAAATTTGTTCTTAAAATTATCATGATATTAAAGATAATTTTAATTATCAAAATATGTTAAAATAACAAAGTCAGATCTCATCTCACCAGTTGCAAGCTATTGTTATATGCCATTATTTAGTAAGACTGGGAAAATGAAAATGATGATCGATATGAATGAGTTATGATGTGAACTTACGAGTGTATTGATATGACCCCGATAATACTATCTATTGTGGAGCGCGCTTATCTAGAAGACACCGATTCACTTTCGATTTGAGATTGATCGTCTTTATCGGGAAACAATCGCTCGAGCGACACATCCAAACAGCTTTTCACGATTGATAAGCAGCGCGTCTACCTATACAATGCGACGCAGCTATTATTGATATATAAATAGTTGGTAGTAAGCCTGCCAGCGAAGCAGAGGGCCGCGGGTTCGATCCCCACCCACTGCAAGTATTTCTGTGATGAATTGAAATATTTATACTGTGTCTGGGTGTTTTCTATGTATAATAAGTATGTATTTAAAAATATATCTTATACCATTGAACGAGCAATTCTTATAGGTATATATAATCTGAATCTCGGAAACGGCTCGAACGATTTTCATGAAATTATGTATACAGGGGTTTTCGGGGACGATAAATCGATATAGTCAATTAAAAAAAACGCCGTTTTATGCGCCTTTAGACAATGAAAAACTGTTACATAAAGATTACAATCCGACGGTAAATTTCGCGACGTCGCGCGACAGTATATTAGCTCAGTCGGGAAGATGGGCGGTCATAATATGGTAGGTCCGGGTTCGAATCCAACCGGCTGCCTTTCTTTATTCAAGTTCTTTTTTTTTGAGAAAATCAGTATGTATCTAAGCAACCGAGCAAAGCTCGGTTACCCAGGTACTAAGTATTATAATATCAGCTATCTGGCTCCCACAGTTCAAGCTTTGCTTAGTTTGGGGCTAGATGGTGTAGTGTGTGAAATGTCCACCACCATTATTAGCCTAGCTATACATATATATATGGCGGCAAAATAACATTACTATCAAAGGTGTGGTACTTCCCCTATTGTTTATTATAGTGTTCCGGTTTGAGGGCCCAAAGTTTCCAGATATATCACAGGGCATAGATAAATCGCATTACATCTTTGCGTGACGAACGAAATGCAGTGCTAGTAATGATTTGGACTCTTCATGTTCTAATAGCTGCGTGACACTGGTACTATGTGTAGGCGTATTGCTTACCATCAGACACATGTACTGCTCGTCCCGTCATGAAATACACAAAAAAGATACATAATTACATATCAAAGACTCCTTTCCGCGCACCCCAGTTTATGTAGGTACATAGATGGCGAGTCCCCAGGGGGCGCGGAGTCATGCTCATAACGGGGTCACTGCTTCAAGCCGACGCCATGGAAATTATTACAGCTCATGATAAATATTTTTTTTGTTCTGTATAAACTGTGGTGGCCTATTGGCTAGTGCTTGCGATTCACCATTGTGAGGTCGTAGGTTCGTATGCCGACTGTATATCTTGAGTATTTTCCCAAATGCAGATTTTCAAGTTTGTCATCACCAGCTATAATGGGGATGGCAAATATCGTGAGGAGTCGGCATGTTTAACGAATTCTTCGAGTAAGTTTAAGTGTTTAACCATGTGTTTGGAAATAAAATTATTCGATTCTATTCTTCTATTACCAGCGTGGTGTTTTATAGTTTCTAGCCATGACTCTCTCATTGTGAGAGAATGCCCCCAGCCCCTTAATCGAACATTTAGTGTCACATCTCTGTAATTTTATTTAAAAAAAATAAACTGCTATCTGGCTCCTCTAGTACAAACTCTATTCATTTCGGGGCTAAATGGCGTTGTGTGAAACAATGGCGGCCAATATTCATTAACCCGGATTATATAATCTCAAACCGATGGACCGATTTCGATGCGATTTTTTATTTGAAGGTTAATTTCCGTGCGGTGGTTCTTGGTAGCCGGGGATAAATCAAAAATTTTTAATTTTGTTCTTGTTTATTATATTTTAACTTGAGTCAAGAAATGGTACAACTCGTATTATTTGAAGACAATCGTCTTCGGATGGAATTATTTCCAGAGGCTGGGCTATTGTTCCCGTCGGAACTTGGCGTGGCATCGCCTCGCCCTGATAACCTACTACCTGGGTCCATAATAGTCGTTACCATGAGTCTTCATTATCCCGACTGCATTTTATGTTCCACGACTGTAAGCTGTATTGCCTAGCGATAAGATGCACGGTCGCGGTCCACAAATTTCCAAACGTCAATTGCCTAGCAAAAATCATCGGTATAGTTCGCGGTACGGGCCATAGCCATTGTTTCCCGTGTTTTGCCTCGAGCGTTCGGATAAGCCGCTTTTACAAGCGATTTGCCTGCTTCTTTCTGAACCAAACGGTCTCGGATTATTTTATGGTGTTACCTGGCTTAACTTATGGTACCTATGCCATAAGTACTGATTACAAGAACAAAATTAAAAATTTTGATTAACCCCCGACTACCTTAGATTTGTTATCTGTAGAACATTCTACTAGTCAAGCCCTTTCATTTGATACCTATATTAAGGGAATTGTGAAAAAGGAAATGTAATTCGCCATTTTGTGGTAGCGGCCATCTTGGATTTGAAATTTGTCATAGTGCAAAGTATTCTACTAATCAAGCCCTTTCATTTGATACCCATATTGAGGCAGTAGTGAAAAATATTATATAATTCGCCATTTTGTGGTGGCGGCCATCTTGGATTTGAAATTTGTTATAGTGTTTAGTACTCTACTAGTCAAGCCCTTTCATTTGATACCCATATTGAGGTAGGTTGTGAAGAAATATTTTGTCCGCCATTTTGTGGAGGCGGCCATTTTGAATCGATATTAACCAAACATAGCTAAGAACACCCGCACGGATATTAACTTTCAAATAAAAAAAACCGCATCGAAATCGGCCCATCCGTTTGAGCTCTACGGTGCCACAGACAGACACACACACAGACAGACAGACAGACAGACAGACAGACAGACCGACAGACCGACAGACAGACAGACATCGACGTCAAACTTATAACACCCCTTTTTTTTGTCGGGGGTTAAAAACAAACTTTTTCTGAATCAGAAATTACGTTATGACACATTAATTAAAATAAATAAATATTGGTGATTTTTGTAACAACACTTTCTAGCCCCTAACTAAGAAAACCTTGTACCATCAAAAGCCAGAAGTGATTTTATGTAGGTACAGTACATATATGTAGGTTGACAAATATTTTTTTTCGCATTTTGTACCATTGCGCCCATTGTACTCGTATAAGGTAATGCCTGTTTGCTCCGTCTGGCTTAAACTACATACTCTCCAACCTCCAATTGTCTATTTTGTGATGTGTCTCAAATATCACGATGTAATCGTGTTTTAATGCCCGTGTTAACTTTATTTACTGGTTTTATCTTAATGATTGTTTCCGCGTCGATGAAAGTTTCGGCCTCTCGGCTCCTTCGCGCAGTTATCGGCGGGGGGAGCTGACTCCGCCGCGTATTGTTCTCGATGCATTGTTCTACCTCGAGAGTTTCGCCTATAAGCAATCTTTAACTCACAACTAATATTCATCGTGAATCTGTAATGTGGTTTTTATATTACGTTAGACCAAGGAGGTGTATACAAGGTTATCCTGTGGGCCCTACCTTATTTAGTCGATATATTCGAGAAATTAAGCTAGTTGTTTGTACAAGACATCAATGACTTGTTTTGTTATAGTTATGAAATAAAATTCAATTCTTGTAGGTATATATATATAGAATCTGAATCTCGGAAACGGCTCGAACGATTTCCTTAAAATTATGTATACAGGGGGTTTCGGGGACGATAAATCGATCTAGCTAGGTTTTATTTTTTTAAAACATCATTTTATGCGCGTTTTTAGACAGTGAAAAACTCCTACAATGTCATTAGAATACGATAACTTATTACACCACTGTTCTTTAAGTCTAAATGGCTCAGTCGGAATATGCTCGCCTTCGGAGTCAACAGGCCCCGGTTCGAATCCTGATGGTTACACTCGGGTCTTTTCTTGTTGTTCTTTTTTTTTCTGAGAAAATCTTTTACTTAGAACCCTTTATAAACACGCATTTAAACCGAGCAAAGCTCGGTCAACCAGGTACTACTTTGTTTATACTCGTACAACGAGATGATGAAAGATGTTGATTTAAATGTTATCAAACTGTTAGATTAGTCCTGTTATATAAATACTAACACATTAGTACTCATTCACAAATTTACGTGTTCTGATACTACCTCTAAGTTGGTGTAATTTAATTTCGTGACTCAACTTCATTTTCTAACACGTGTGCATACTAAACACAATAATAGTACCTATTGTATGTTTGTGGTCACGCTTGTGTTGACGTGAGTGGCCGTTGTTTTGCGTCAGTAAACAGCATACATAGATAATATTCATAAAAGCCCTGCTGTAATACTGATATCGTACCGACGCGACATCGAGCACTTAGGGCACGTTGCCAAATGTTAGGTTTCTGACATATAACTTACATTATTTATCCATTACATCGTAGCATCCTCATTGTATATTTCGTAATTTTTCTGTAAGGTTTCCAGTTTCCCAATTTTGTCGTTGTTGATATCGCTGGGTTATGATGATAGTTATGGGCAGATCCTTAATCCTTGAGGGAACAAAGGGAAATAAACGCCAAGGTCCCTAACAGCAGTAGCTGTAGGGCCGCCCAGCCCTTCTACCGCCTATAGCTTTGCTATTGCTGTCTCTATCTATTCAAGTGAAAAGAAAAGAGAGGGCTCAAAGCTAAGACAGATTTCGTTAGGCGGCAGACCCCCAGGCCGCCCTTGCTTTCGAAACGGGACCGAAATGGTGCATCTACTAACTAGGTCAAGCTCGCTTGCGTCGGGTCGCCTACCACGTGCTCCCCCCCACCTTCCCCCTTCCCCTTCTCGCCCTTCCACAAATTCAATTAAGCCTTCTCCCCACGTGTTAGAGTCTACTTTTCTCCGTTAGAACGTGTTCTATGGCCTTGTCGATAGACGGTTACGAATATCACTCGATTGCAGTTGTCAACCTTGTGACTGGCGGTTACGGTTTGTATTACTTCAGCTTCTGCTATTGTGACAAAGGTTTGTTCATGTTGCCGGTTACGATGTAATGCTTCTAGGACAGTGGGTGTTTGAATTTTAAATTAAATGGTCAGGAAATCGTTCTTTGTCTCCCGGTTCCCGATGTAAACATTCGCGGCACGTTATAATATTGCGTAGGATCGTCTCCTCGACAGTATTAGTGTTCATTATGCATCTAGTGTGTGTCGTTGAATGCCACTTGAGTTGCTTATATCATTGCTACATCAGAGAATCGGAGACCCCGTCAAGGGGCTCATCCTCACATCGTGTTAAATTGGAACACACTCCGTTTGGTTCTTTATTATTCCGTGAACGTGCAAGACGTGAAATCTGTTACTACCTTTTGCAGTCTTTTCACCATTGTACAACAAACAACATTTAAAAACTATATCTTTAAAGCACCTCAATCTTGGTGCTTCCAAGTCGAAAATGAATGAATGTCTTCTAACTACATCGCTACATAGTAAACTGCATCAGATGGCAATGTCTTTGATAATGTCCGTAAGCGGGCATTGATAGTATAATTCAAACTATCAATGTAAGCGGGCGTTAGCGTTACGCAGTCCATACCATCAGGAGTGTTTTCTGATTATTTGTCCGTTTCCCTATAAACTAAATAATTGTATTTGTAGCCACTAAGAGGTAGCCCACAGAATGAGGCCGGCCGCGATCGCGATCAGTGATGCAACGCGGAAGGTTTGGGAAGTGATAGCGAAAGCGGCTCCCATTCGTGACCGAGTTTTTGATTTACCACCGGTCGGAACCTCCATCAATTTCCCATAACGGCAAATTTAATGGCCCGAAATGTCAATGAGACCTGAGGCGCCGACCTCGCATTTCTATAAATATAGCAGCGTTCGCAAAAAGACTGATTAATCTGAAAATCGATTACTAGTGCATGGTTCTAAACTAGTTGGAACATCATAAATGGATCATAACATTGAATTGCTGCTGATGTTTTAAAGAGCAAAGAGATAAACCATTTTTAATCTCTGGCTGATGCACTCTCTCTGGTCAGTGCACTTCTAGGCAATAATTTGAGTTCTTCAGGTTCAAATACCATGGTATGTATCAAGAAAGACACCTCTTGAGGAAATGCGTCATCAAACAAATCGTAGCTAGTCAAAGTGGTGGACAGACCATAGAGATATAATATCTTAGATCTCTGGGTGACGAGTGCAGTGCATTGCGTTGAGGTAATGATTTGGATTCTTCATGTTCCAATAACTACGTGTAGCTGTTCTGTTATGTGGCAGTCATGTTGCTTACCAGCAGGGACAGGTCTCGTTACTCTGTACCTACTGTAAAAATAAGACTCTTTGCGAAACACTGAAAGTCTGCGAAGTCTGAAGAGTTCCTGGGAACATGGGAAAATGGGAACTTAAAGGTGTACTTAACCTTGTACTATCTGTGCTGTAATGGACAGGCGTGTTGCCTAAAATTAGGCACGTGTCCTGTCATTATTTTATAAAAAATCACTGTAATTGGTTTTACAGTTAAATTACGAGTATAATTTGAATCGTTATCTAAATGGCTTATTAGTGAAAGAGGTCAGAAACCGTTTATCGTGCCACTTAGTGCGTGCCAGCTGGTGTCGTCTGCGCGCAGTACTACCCGCGACTCCAACCGAGCCAGTGGTAGGTCAAGAGCGACTCGAACGTTCCGTTCTGTTGGGAAACAGTTTCGTTCAACCGAGAACTTGTTTTTACCAATTATTTGGAATGTGACGCTGTTAGTTTTGCTGTCGCGCTGGCTTAGATTTAACACTTGTATTTCTCATTCTTTTGATAGGTCCGATATCGGTGGTTAAATCATCTCGAAAACTTTTTATTTATTAAATTTTTGTGTCCGATTGTTTGTAACCAAACTTTTCCGAAACGCCTTGACCGATTTTATGTTTTTTTTTTGTAAACTCGTTGGGTCTGTATATTTTATACCCCTGAGTGATAAAAGTGGCCCCCACATCAGTTTTATTTGTTATATTATTTTTCACCTTTCTACCACCAACCCTCATTTTAATATCTTTAGTACTCAATGTGATTAACCTTCATAACATGATTAAGACATAAGTTCCGATTCGATTTCGATTTCAACGATTCCGATTACTAGCAGCGCCTTGCGATTTAACCCGCGTAGTTACGCGTATAGAGTAGTCTTTTGCTTTCCAGCCTATGTTCTTTCTGTGTGCCAAATTTCAACCAGACCCGTTGAACGTTTCGACGCGATAGAGAGAGCAAACTTTCATATTGATTATTTTAGTAGGATAAGTAGGCTTATTATTATTAGCAGTCTCAATCTTATACATAAAAACGTTATGTTGGTTTGTGTACGCTTCAAAAACTCAAAAAGTTTTGCACCGATCGAGCTGAAATTTTAGAATAATCTATAATCCGCGTCAAGGATTGTTTTTATCTAATTTTTGCATTACAATGTTCCACAGCGAAGCGTGGCAGGGTACAGCTAGTATAATATGCAAACAGAGGAATAAAGCTGTGTACATGTCGGCGGCAAACTTCCCATTGGCAACAGCGCGGCTCGCATTACAGCGTGTCCGTTCATGCGGACTGCAAGCTAGATCATGCAGAATCGATGACTCGTGACGCTACTGCTCAACATATCTCTACAATCGAATGCTGCGATGTACAGTACTAAATTACTCGCAAAGCGATACCATTTCATGGTTGGTGTTCACATTTGAAAAGGTTTGATTTCAGTTTTCCAATTACCTCTAGTACATCTAGATCCTAGACTGTCGAATACGTTGCATGGTATATTGTCTGGTCGATTTAGTCTGGGGTATACTCAACTCTAGAATAAATCGGTTGCTTGGTAAGCGCTTCATCGCAGATCGTGACTGTAGTCGCTTGTTGTCATGCGAGATCTAAATCAACCCTATTATCAACAACAACAATAGTTAAAATGTATATAGTTTCAATACCTCTTCTAATTCATTATTCCGCAACGCCGTACAAAAATCATGCGACAAGGAGAAATGATCGAGGTTTGGAACCCCCCTCTTCAACTGCACTCAGTTGGACAGCTTACAAGTGACGGCATAGTGCTCAATCTTATTACTTTATACCCTTCTATCATCCTACATAGGTCGCCTGGTGTATCAAATGACCCGTAAATTTTGTTCCCTGGCAGGCATTGAATCAGATGACATATATGATACAACCGATTAAAAGTTAAAAATGAAAAAGAAGAAGAATACTTTATCAGCTGACTATTATTATCATTGTATAAATTCAGACCAATGGAAACTGCGTTGCCAGACATATTGCATGTCTCTAGAAGAAGAGGCCAGTTTGTATGGGTCAACTATTTAAATGTTTTGTATCATCTTATCTTACCTGCAAATAGCAATAAAGATTTTTGTATTTGTATTTCCAGTCTAATGCGATACTAATAGATTTGTGATATGTTTGATGTCTCGCTGATAATTGAAAGTCGTTTTTTTTCTTTAAATTACTTATTAGTAGCAGTACGTAGCTGGTCTCAGACGACCTCTACCGCTCGACGTACTTCGGGCTGGCATAGAAGGGACAGGGCCCTAACAACATAAACTCACCAAGTGTAGCTACTTACGCTCACGTGGAGCACGCCGGTCCTACCGCCTAACTAAATCGGCTTTCGCTTTTATTCTCTCTCTATAATTTCAAGCGAATAGAAAAGAGAGAGAAATATGAAAGTTAAGACAGTTTTAGTCAGGCGGTAGGCCCTCTGAAAGAATACATAATAGTTGTAGTGGTAGGACTTCTTTGAGTCCACTTGGGGAAGTAACACATTTGCCAGTTATTTTATTGCCAAGCAGTAATATGCAAACATCGTTGTGTTCCGTTTGAAGGGCAATGTTTCCAGAAGAGCTACAGGGCATAAAGAGATAAAGCATCTTATATTTATGGGTTACGAGCGCAGTGCAATCCTATACAACGATCTGGGTCTTAATGCTCCAATATCAGCGTGACATTGTGCTGTTATGAGCTGGGGCTATTGGCTTACCATCAGGCAGACGGCCTGCTCGTAAAAAAAAAAACTCGATGAATAACTAAAATACATTCCATTTGCTTACCAGAGTCGTCTAATAGCTGATGTAATCAAACAAATGAATTATTTTGTTTAGCTTCGTTCCTTTCTCTATCGATAACTTTCTCCGATAACGTTACTATCTCAGACTACCTTGAAAGAAATTAGTGCAGTGAAGATAACAAACGATACGTAGGTAATCCATCAATAATAAATCGTAGAATGATTTTTCAAGATGTGTTTTCAAGTCAAGTTTTCATGCGGTGGATGATTATTTATCTAACCCTATGATCATTACGTAAATTTAAACGGTTGTGGTGTATAAATACGAGGAAACTAGCAGTGTCCTGCGCATACACCTAAACCTGTTATTGTAATTTTTTCGCGATGAAGAGTAGCCTATGTTCTTTTCCGGACTATACCAAACTGTGTTCCAAATTTCAGCCTGATCGTTTATACGTTACGACGCGATTGAGCAAGAAACATCCGAATATCCATCCATACATTGACATTTATAATATTACTAGGAAACATGCTCGATGTTGCCAAGGCAAACTTAGCCAAAGAAAACTACGTGAAGAGATTCCAACGGATTCACTCCTATACTAATACGCATTGAACATTTGCATCATACCAGCCTTCAACAAGGTCGAATTAGTTTATACACAGCGTCTCTATTACACAGGTGTTATGATATCCGATTTTTGTCATAACGTCTGTGTACACGTGTATAGACGGTTCACTTTTTAAATGGAACAATGAAGTAAGCTATAGGTCATCTATATTAATATTATACAGCTAAAGAGGTTTTTGGTTTGAACGCGTTAATCTCAGGAACTAATGGACAGATTTCTAAAATTCTTTCACCGTTTTATATTTACGTGATCTCTGAATGGTATAAATAAATAAAAAATAAATATCAGTGGACAATCCACACACAACACCATCTGACCCCAAACTAAGCAAAGCTTGTACTATGGAGGCCAGATAGCTGATATAATACTTATATAGTTTTAAATACATACTTATTATAAATAGAAACAGCCAGATACAGTGCAAACATTTGAATTCATCACACAAATATTTGCACTGGTTGGGAATCGAACCTACGACCCTCGGCTTCGCAGGCAGGTATAGGCTATATTTTATATGTACCAGGGGCGAAGTCGGGGCGTAACCTTAATATTCCTTAGTGGTCGAAATTCGACCCCTTAGCAACTAAGTACTAGTACTTATGGTATTTTGTATGACTAAATAAATAGTTGAACAAGTTCATATAACTGAAAGAAGTATATAGTATACCCGGTACAGTAGTATTATTACAAACTAGATGCCCGCCCCGGCTTCGCCCGTGGTATATTATATAGCACTCCTCGGGATCCCGTACATATCCAACGGTGAAAGAATGACTGAAATCGGTTCACTCATTCCTGAGAATATCGATTTCAAACAAAAAAACCTCTTCAGCAACCTGCTACGCCACCTGTCGGAAATTGATCGTACCAACTCAGATTTAGAAAAAAATTTAGCAAAGGTTTATATTCAAGGCACAGATTACTGAAATTCAATGACGCAATCTTTGACACATGCTGTCATGTGTCATGTCAAAGCACGAAACGTACGAAAACTCTCAAAAGGGGAATATTTTTTCCCGATTTTGTTACATTCTTGTTTCATGCTCCGCTTTAATTAATAGTAGAGTTATTTTCTATAGCCTAAAGCCTTCCTCGATAAATGGACTATCCAATAGAAAAAGAATCTTTCAATTCGGACCAGTACTTCCCGAGATCCTAGCGTTCAAGCAAACAAACAAACAAACAAACAAACAAACAAACAAACTCTTCAGCTTTATAATATTAGTATAGATTATAGATTAATATGGAGTTAAACGAAAATATAGACTTAGAGACCCCATGTGAAATTTTAGACTCTAAACTATCTGTGTTATGCCAACCCAATTCGTTGTGCCGTTTTGACGTGATAGTTAACATTTGTTTCCTTAGGGCCCATGCTTCTTTTCAGGTTGATAGATAATACATAAATGTGGTGTTTCAGACTATAAGTTATCTCTGTTTCAATTTTCTACCAAATTTGCTTAGTCTTTCCGACGTCACAGTAACCTATAAGTAACCGATTTGCTATTTCTGATTACAAACTACGTGTGTTTCGAATTCCTTCCAAATATGTTCAGCCGTTCCAACGTTGTCCTGTAACTGTAAATATTATGAATGTCAATGTTTGGATGTTTGTTACTTAATCATGGCGGAACGTATCAAGTGATCGGGCTGAAATTTGAAATACAATTAGATTATAGTCTGGAAGAACAAAAATAGGCCAAACATTGCCTATGTATAGTTACTTATCTATATGTCCCTATGTGTTACTTAAGCTAAGCCAAGAATATGTTTCAAATTTTAACTCGATACATTCAGTCATTCCAACGTAATTGAGCAGCAAAAATTTAAATATTGACATATTTATATAATATTAGGAAAGGATAGGATATTACAAAATTTTTGAAAAAATAAAACCGGTCAAATGCCATTGGGACTCGCGCGCGAAGGGTTCTGAACCATTAGCAAATAAAATGATTTTATTGTATGGAAGCCTTAAAAATTTATTTTATTTTAATTACTTACATTTAAAGAGAACATAAAACTTAATATTATGTGAATAGTGAAAGCGTCAACCTGTGACAGGTACGTTATTAGTATCGAGCAAGAAACGGTAAAAAAGTCAAGTTTGTTGTATGGAAATAAGCCCTTCTTAAATGTTTGTTTTAGTTTTAGTATTTTTTGTTGAAGCGGCAATAGAAATACATCGTCTGTGAAAATTTCAACTGTCTAGCTATCACCGTTCTTGAGATACAGTCTGTTAACAGACGGAAGGATGGACGGACAGCGAAGTCAGGTACGGAACCCTAACAACGGTCTGCTTCGGTTACCGAAGCTTGTTGAACACTACCTTTAAATTTTAAACAGTATTTGGATTGAAATAATACGTCAAGTTACGGCTGGTCTAGTAAGCTACAGCTGACTTAGTCGGGAGAACGCAGACTGTCGATCCGGAGACCCAGGGTTCAAAACCACGCGCACCACTATCTTTTCTGAGTCATGTTCGTAATGCCGGTAATTAAACGGTGAAGGAAAATATCGTGAGGAAACCGAAATGTACCTAGAATCTAAGTTCTAAGTCATATGTCATCCACCAACCGACACTGGGTCAGCGTGGTGGATTATAGCCTTGTCTCTCTCCTTGCGAGAGAAGGCCCCGACGTCCAGCAGTGGGAACATTTAATGGGTTGTTTATGCTGCTACTTATTATGCTGATATGTTTTCTCCAAAAGAACAAAAATTTACTTCTATGACAGGTAATTTAATTCTGTCGTTCGACTAACTAAATACAGATAAATCTAAGCTGATATTTGTTTTTTTGTTGATATTTGAAAAACTACCTCCCTGTTTTCGATATATAAGATCACCTCTGAAGTATTTTCTTCCAAACAAAAAAAGAATTATCAAAATCAACTCACAATTACCGGAGTTATCGTGTAAAATAAAACCAAATAAAAAAACATGCAACCCGATTGAGAACATCCTCCTTGTTTGAAGGAGGATATTTCATCCTCCTCCTTTTTCCACACAAAAATATATTTTTGACAATTATTTTGTCATTCAAGACGACGCGACGCGATCACGTGGGCACTTCTTGAATCTAGAATCTAGATATTCTGTGGATCGTCTGTGATACACAGAATACTTAGAAGTTAGTATGTACCGAACGCGCCGTGCGTGTCGTTATTATTTAATGTTTGTGTAATTTCCGAACCACCTAACCGATAATGTTCAAATTTTGATGGGACAATATAAAAAATGTGTTCTTTCTAACAAAAAAGAATTAATGAAATTAAACAACGCAAACATGAGTTACAACCAAATACACATTCTGACTTTCACCCCCTCCCACAAGAAAACCGATCAGAATTTGGGGATCAAAAGTAGCCTACAGCAATCTCCTTAGTTTATACAAAAATCATGCCAAGTTTCAGCTGAATTGAATCAGTAGTTTCGGCGTGATGCGTGATCCCTATACAGAAAGACAGACAGACAGACAGACAGACAGACAGACAGACAGACATGAAAGAAAAAAAATGCAGATTCGCCATCAGTATCGAATATGGAGTGCTCCAAAAAAAAAATTTTCTAAATATCTTCAATGTACAGAATTCGACCCGTTACAGTTTTATTATAAGTATAGATTCAGGTAGTTAACGACACTAAATTACGTTTTCTTAGATTGCATGGCATTTGCGACAGTGCTGGTTTAGGTAACGACTGTATCAAAACTTGTACTATGATTACTAATATTTAGCGCATATTATTTCGCTAACTCCCTCTAGAATAATACGAGCCATGACCGATCCGAGCTTCGTCATTTGAGAACCAATTTTATAATCAATTCCCATGGAGTCTCGACTTTCTACTTCTCTGGCTCGGCAGCTTGGTCGTTTGCCAACTCATCGTTTTCTTCCATTTACTTATTGCCTTTTTTGTTTCTTATTATTTAGATTGTCTCTTACAATGCGAGCTTCATCAAATATCGATAAATGAACAAATGCTTTTTATTTAAATCTAACAATGCGCCGTGATTTGACCCGAGAGTAATCTGGAATCTGTGGACTTGATAATTAAAAAAAGTAGTCAAGTGCGAGTCGGGCTCGCCCATGAAGGCTTCCGTAGCAGCAAGTAACATAATACAAAAGTTCGTGTACTTCGTTGTTACTTTAATCAGTGTTTTAACAATAGTCAATTTATGACGTATTAAAATAAAACTACTTACTAGATATCGTTCAAACCAATTTTCGTTGATAGTTTACATGGTAATGTACATCATACACTTTTTTTATTTTTGTCATTCTTTTATTTTAGAAGTTACAGGACACACACACACACACACACACACACACACACACACACACACACACACTTTTACCACTTTGGAAGAGTCCATCGCGCAAACTATTTAGTTTAGAAAAAAAAATGTTAGAAACATCAATATTATTATTGATGACCTATCCATAGATACCACACACGTTGGTATTGAAAAAAATATGTTTTTTGAGTTGTAGTGCTATGTATGGGACACACCCTAAAATTTTTTTTTTTTTTTTCTATTTTTTTGTATCAAAATCTTAATGCGGTTCACAGATTACATCTACTTACCAAGTTTCAATAGTATAGCTTTTATAGTTTTTAGAGAAAAGTGGCTGTGACATACGGACGGACAGACAGACAGACATGACGAATCTATAAGGGTCCCGTATTTTGCCATTAGGCTACGGAACCCTAAAAACCGACGGCAGTACATACTGCAGTACCTGGCAATTCCACTTCACGTAATTTTCCAGCGATAAAACTTAGCCTGTGTGCTATAATCTGACTGTTCTATAATATTTCGATCCCGATCCGTTCAGCCGTTTCAACGTGATTGAGCAACAAACATTCGTACTTTGGGACTTATAATTTTAGTAGCATTCCATTCAACAATTAACAAATAACATTCTCACAATCGAAGAGATTTGACTCTACGTTTGTGATAAGAACGTCTAGGCTGTGGAATACGTTGCCTGAGTGGGTTTTTCCCGAAGGTTACAATCTTTGTGTCTTCAAATCGAGAGTGAATTGGTTTCTTCTAGGTAAACACGCTCCATCGTGGACCGCATCGTCGCTTAACATCAAGCGAGATGGCGGTCAAGTGTGAGCCTATAAAAAGTAAAAATAAATAAATATGAAATGTGAGTTTTACAACAAAATGGAGGAACTTGTGGTGTTTGATGCCTATTTTCCTCCTCAACCATTATACTAGAAATAACTTCGTTTCCAACAAAAATAAACGGGAAAAAGCTAAAACCATAGTTTACAATGACAAGCGCAGTACGGTGCTACGTATTGATTTGAAATCTTAAAAATGTTGCATGGTACGAATATTATTCTGTCTGGTATTGCCTACCAACGCACACAATACGCCAGTCTCTTCATTATATCTCGAACGAAAACAAAAGTTATCGATTGCGTGCTCATAGGCGAACGTGGCGTGAGATTAGTGTCGAAACGCGTAATGTACTCGCAGTACTCGTTGGTAATTCAATTTGAAATAACCACTGGATGGGAAGCAAGGCTGAAGGCTGCCCGTTGCCGGCGCGGCACGCAACAACCTCCGCTCGAGCGGCTGCTTTATTCCTTGCTCAACTCAATTTATAAATGTACTAGCGGTCCGATCTCTTATATTATGTACTAGTCCCCCCCGGCCCCCCCGGCGTTGCCCGTGGTACCATTATATAGTACTCATCAGAATTACTGAAATCGGTTCAGCCATTCCTGAGAATATCGCTTTCAAACAAAACACCTCTTCAGCTACCTGCTACGCCATCTGTCGGAAATTGGTTGTACCAAACTCAGATTTAGAAAAAAAAATGGATTAGGAAAGGTTTTATATTCAAGAGGTATGTAATCTGTGATATTCAATGACGCAATTTTAGACACATGCTGTCAAGTGTCATGTCAAAGCACGAAACGTACGAAGACTCTCAAAAAAGGAATATTTTTTCCCGATTTTCATTTACATTCTTGATTCATGCTCCGCTTCTATTAATAGTAGCGTTATTTTCTATAGCTTAAAGCCTTCCTCGATAAATGGACTATCCAATAGATAAATAATCTTTCAATCCGGACCAGCACTTCCCGAGATCCTAGCGTTCAAACAAACAAACAAACAAACAAACTCTTCAGCTTTATAATATTTGTATAGAATTAGTATAGATAATAGGAAGGAGGCGGCATAAAAACAGGAAATGACGATGTCGAGTCGATTACTAGCGGAAACCCAACCGGTAGTGATCGGCTCATCAGACGAAATCGGACTAGGACCTAGAATTAGGGTTGAAATGTTACCAACTCCCCCTTCTTCTCCTAATCCACGAACTACATTGTATGTTTTTTTTGTAACTTTTATAGGTGTACACTTGACCGCCACCTCGCCTGATGTTAAGCGACGATGCGGTCTACGATGAAGCGTGTTTACCTAGAAAAAACAGAAAAAAAATGTAAAAAAAGAACCCAAATGACAAAGGTCATAGACCCCGGAATCTGTGGAGTGGTTTAATTAAATGAAAAAAATATACCCCTAATCGAAATAAAAAACTATCTCATGTCTCAAGTTGGACCATATGATAGAGGTACATTACTCGTAGCTGACAACTTTTGTGAGCTACTGTTGATTTGCGGAAGCGTTCACTGGGAACAAACATCAGGACACTGCACTTTTATGCATTAAGATATTTTATGGTAATAACTATCCTACTCATATTATTAATGCGAAAGTTTGGATGTTTGTTGCTCAATCACGTCGGAACTGCTTAACGAACTGGTTTGTTTAGAACTAAGAATACGGTTAAATTATAGTCTATTTAATTATTACAGACGTCTGAAATAGCACGTAGGCTTATTATATCACGGCATCTGGGAATATGCAAGTCAAAATGGAATCCAAACCGCGGGGCGTTTCTAGTGCATTGATAAAAATTACCTAATTAATCGCTTTCCATTTTAGACCAATTTCCGTACAATCGTTATTACTGCCCATTTGTAGAGTTGAGGTATTTCGTTTACTCGAATTAATTATGTAATTGAATCATTAATAAAGTGTTCTCAATCCTACAATAATTATTATATTGAACGAATGAAGCTTAAAAAGTTGTAAAATGTTGTTTGCTTGATGACATAGCACCATATAATACCATGGTGTGCATAAAAATAAATAGAAGTTTGTTAAGCACCTGTTTTGAAGTTCGTGACGGAGCGGAGTTGTCAGTTTCAATTGATCTTGATAAATTTAAAAATTCACCAACTTGGAAACAATACTGAAACAATTTGCGTCCTTCCAATATCTAAAATTTATTTCCTTTACTGATCGAAGAGACCTTGGGTGAATATTGAACGGATAAGTTTGAAACATTGAAAGTTGTCGTCGTTTGAGACGTCACGATTAGCTGCTTCTAAAAGAGTGGTTTTACTTTGTTAAGTTTAGTGTAAGTGCCTGTAACGTTAGAATAGATCGTATCGGCTCCATTGCACCACTTTGCTTCTCCCGCTCGAGTGTGTCGCGCTGCATGTCGCGAGAGTTTGCCATTCTGCAGAAGCTTAGCTCGGCTCGGAGCACTGAGCGCCGAGGGCACGGTATGCCGGCTGCGTAAGATTACTTATTTTCAAGTCTGCTTTCATGAGGTTTGTGCGACAGCAGAGCGCTTTCGATTGCGCGATACAGTGGCGCCCTGCTCTCTCGTGCCCGGCCTATGCGCAGCGATGTACGTAGCAGCGGCGGCCGCGTACCGTGCCCGGGAGCGCGGGCCTGCGGGAACAGCCGGACGCGTAAGTGGTGTGTATGGGGCCGGACTGACGCTGTGATAATGGATGGACATTTTCTCTTGTTGTAAGGTGGGACGCAGGGCCCGGGCCGCCGACCCCACCTGCCATACCTCCACTTACGCCTCTGGATGTATCGTACGTTGCCACATACTATTCTCCCTCACGACCTCTCCAACACGGCCGACGCCCGCGAGCTCACTCGGTGCTGTCGACCTGGCGTCGGACCGGTGATCGAGCTCTCCTGCCACTGACTCCTGACGCCCGGCCAGGCACTGACCTAGAGATAAGAATCTAGAGATAATACTGCATTTTAAAAACCAGCAAAGGAATACAATTACAGTCAGTAACTGGCCTTTGTCAGGATTACAATTGCGTCTTCTTCAATAGTTGATTTCCCAGTCCTAAGGACCGTCGAATGTTTGCTATCGGGTGTGTAACCGTGGAAGAGAGGCTCTCGAAAAGACGTCCCGAGAGTTCTAATCTTGTTTGACTTCCCTGTGCCCTTTTCTTTCGACACCTTAAGCGCTTTTGTTTGATTTACGGTCTGTGTATGTTTTCATTCACTCACTCCTAGACGGACGACGTCCGCACTTCACGAAACATTTGGTATGATGTGTTTTAGCGTCGGGTAATGTTTTATTCAATGTCGTATCTACCGAAAACCAAAGTGTTTGTGAATTGTTGACGCCGGTGTAGTGGAATGAATAACAGGGCATTCAACTTTTTTAATGTCAAATGCGGCGGGAAACAATTTCTTTGTCTCTAATAGAATTCTTTGTATGCATTAAAATATGTATTTTGCTTACTAACTGCTACTAGCTAACTCGATCGTCAGCTATATTTACCTTTCAATACATTTGTGTAAGGATTGTATCGCAAACTATTGTACATGCAGTTGAAGATTAATACTTAGAGCTTGCTTTATTCAAATTATTTAGTATTTCCTGATACCGAGACCGACGCCGACATTACACGCCAGCGGCACTCGGTTCACTTATCAGTTAGGTGTGCTACTTTAACCCATTCAGTTTGTGTATGGTATTATGTTTCCTGCTCATTTACCTCTTATTGATTTTTAAAATTAATATATCTAATGTTTTAGCCATGGCTTAGTCCAAACGGCACCAAGAATCGATGCGCCAAAACTATCTTAAGAATCTGAAAATAGTCGTGCGGTGTTGATAAATATAGCTGACAAACTAACATTAGGCCAGCCGTCCGAGGGATCCAACGAGTTTTTCATCATGCACTCGACTGGGTTCCTGATTTTAGATAAGTCGCTCATAAAAAACTCGGCGTCTCGAAATGCAGTTCTGTGAATCATGAATCACATTGCTGCCTTATCTCGAGCGGTGCGCGCTGCACGTGAGTCAGGCGCGAAGATCTGCATTATATTTGCCACAACATGGTCAGACGTCAGACGGGCTACCGAGCTCCCAACTCGCATTAGAGCGATTTTACCCGCGACCTATCTAAATAAAGGATGGATAAAATCGAGAAACGGGCACCGAATCTCGTCGTTTTACGACTAGGGTTGTAGATAAATATAGATCGTGTGACGCGACGTCGACTGCAAATTTGAGCCGAATATCAACGTTTTGAAACTTGGCCGGTTTGTTTAACTGAATGTTTGCATTGTTGTGTAAACATGCTGATATCGGGCACCCTGCTCCGCCCGGGACCGCGATATGACTAATGTTTCCATTAACCTCCGCTGTGATGTAATTATGCGCTTCACTATGCAGTGGACGTTAAACGTCCCAATACATTGGATCATTTTCGATTTGCGCCCTACTAATATGATAATTTTGAAAGTTTGTGTGTCTTGATGGATGATGACGTTTTTTGCAACAACAATCGAGTAGATCTGGCTGACTTATAGGCTGGTTCTTATCGCGACAGAAATTCGGAAACGGGAACTATTTGGGGTCTGTCTGTAAGTAGTTTATAGTTCCAGTCTTGTTGCATTTAGATATGTAAAAGTGCAATGGTCCATCAGTGATTGCGCCTGGCATCCGCGGCCGGCCTGTAAATCAATATTGTTCTATCGTATCACATACAGTTTCCTATAATAATTGATGTCGAACCCACCGTGGCGGAACACTCACGCACGCGGCGAGCTCGCTGCGGTCACCATTACCGACACGTCTCATTACACTCGACGCATCTTACGCATGACCTAAATTAACAATTAGAACGGCCAGGTTTGAGTTGTCATACGGAAAATTGCTATATTTAGTACATTAGTGTATCCCTTCCATGAGCTGTTTTTTATAGATAAGCTCAACCTTAAAAAAAACATTTTAACACACATTTTTAAGACATGATATCAATTTGATAGGGAATTATTAATATACGAAAATTGAACTAGCCCTTGACTATGTGAACGTGTTGATTTGCATACAATCGTATTCTTGACTTGGCGTCAACTTGATTGTGTTGCTGCTTCGGCGTACTGTGTCGATATCTTCATATGAAATTGACTTTGTTTTGTTCTTTAATTTGAGTTTGTATCCGTTTATTCTTTTGAACGCAATCTTGTTAGTTGCAACGTCTCGCACGTGTTATTAATGTTTATCATCTTTGGATCAAAGGAATCGAGGCGCGGGCCGTGTGGCTGGCAGGATTGGTATCGTGAGCCGTCGATCGGTTTCCGTTGCATTTAATTCCATCTCGATTGTGTTGCCGCCGCGACGGCGGCCACGGTGCGCGGTCCGCTCTGCCTCACACTCGCGCCAGTTTCTTTGTTTTGCAGGAAAATCGCGGGTGTGTCGACGACCTCGAATGCGCCTTGACGCCTTGACATTTGTCCAACGTTTGTCGATCCCGATAATTTGTTATCTCACGCTCCGCCGCTTCTTTAATTTTCATCAAATGTTGGCACCAGTTACCCGAAGCTACTACTGATGTTCCCTGATCGCTGGGCCAAGGTTTCCAACGAAACGCGATCTGTTTGTCAGGCGAGATTAGTTCTAAGATAGTATTTTGCTCGACTCATAGTTTGCCGAGCTGCAGTATCTGTTTCTAATTTGTTCATTATTAAAGAAAATTCTATGCAAATAAATGACGACCCGTTTAAATTCTGTTTATTCTTCTCAGTTGACAGACCTTGGATGGGTCTGGTAAGATACTATCAAACAATGTTTCATACACCCATTGTAGCAGTGGATGGTTTTTGTTCCAGACTTCATCTTAGTAGACGTAATAAACATAAGGATATACCACTACGAAGTCTTGTTCCTGTCACACTAAGTTCAACGTAATATTTCGAGCGGTCGCGTCCCTATTTATTATGCTCTGTACTGTACGCTGACCATGGCAACAGCAATTACACGTATGATGCCTCGTACCTGCCATTTATCAGACATCTGACGTGTTGAATCGTCTTTTCCTCATACAACGTCAGTCCTATTAACATACTCGCACTGAACAGTAAACTGTTCACTTCTGCGTACACACAGCAGCGCATAATATAGTTATGCTATATTACTATTTACGCGATAACGGTCTGTACGCGTCGGGAAGAGGTCGGTCCGACAATGTTCCCGAGTTATCGGACGTCGTGACTTTGGCCCCACTCTGCTCTTGACCCGTTCCTCCAATTTTTGCTGCAGCTGTTATTTCTAACATCGGTTTGACACTATATCTGTTAAGATTAGATCTCCCCAGTTCAGCTTTCCGATAGGCCGAATACGCAGTGTTATTGCGTCCTAATTCCTTATTTACTACTCGAGTTCTTCGGTGGACAGGTTTAACCGGTTTCTATTGTTTGTTTTGTCTGAAAATTCATTCTGACTTTCGGACTCTTTAACTTGTTCCTATAACGGTGTGTGGATTTAAACATCACCTAAATTTTGAAACGTGTACATTCTCGAGGGTTATTATACAGCATAGTAACAATTTTAACGTTAGTAAAATGTAGGCTAGCTTGGCGACGTTAAGTTCTATAAGTTGCCCATATTTGTCAAATCCTATCGTGACGACGTGACATGCGATTTCAAAATCACATTAAATCATGGAGAGCTCATCCCACACATCCTACATTCTACAGTTGTTGTGTAAACACGTGCAGGTTCGTTAACCTGTGTTGTGTCGGTGATGGCTGCGTATGCGCAGCTCTGCTGCTGTGTGCGTGGAGAATAACAGAGGATCGCTGTTGACAGTAGGAAGTTTTAATTTAATCGTATTTAGGACTAGAAACTTCATTTAACGTGATATTATTTTAATTCAATGTAAAATATGTGACTAGATTGATAATTACATACGAATCTTATTACGAATGAGTAAGACTTATTTTGTGTTTTGTGTATGTAGGCGTATTATGGCTGTGTGTGTGTTTATGATTCAGAAAACACACATACTTACATTTTACTACACGTAAAAAACATAAATACGCGATCACGTACGTGTTCCTGAGTTGTACGAGCTACAAGACCTACGCAGTACAAGTTTCTGCGAGTCATTCTTCTATATCGATGTTCTCTGCGCCGGAGTGAATATGGATGGGCAGCTAACTGCGCTTTCTGGGAAACTAGACTGCTTCAGTGGGTTGATTTTAATCTGCGCCTTTACCATTGTCTTTACTTCCGTTGAAAGATTTATTGATGACTAGATGTCGTATTATTATATTAGTATTGTTTCGCAGTGGTTTCAAAACTGTGTGATACTTGACGTTATTACTTTATTGTACGAGCTCATTTACATTGAGGGTATAACTCAGTTGAATATTCATTATCAGTAGCACGGAGTGTTGTTGTTGCGGGCTGCCTCCGCGTTGTGTGAAACGCGCGCCTCCAATAAAATGTAGCGTAGATTCCGAGTTTTCGACCTTGCGATAGACTAATCACTTCCACCCGCGCGAGAACTTTAATTTGGACTGTATTCCGTTGTTGCTATGGTAGCTTTTCTTTTGATCGTTGATGTTGTTTTGTTCAATGTTATTCGTACGCCACTCGACTGCGGACTCCTATAAATTCACGGCGTATAAACTGTTTTCGAATATAGCGATAACGTCGTCAACATACAGCCTATAGTCGGAATCAAACGAGATCTTAGATACGATTATAAATATATATTCATACTTAGAGAAGTTATTGCGAAAAATCTTAATGTACATATATAAATCTGATATCTTTTGCGTTTTGGTTATAGGCGTTCATATGATCATTATCATGATTAATTACAATATAAAATTATTTCATACAAAGTTGTCATTTAATCAGTACACTAAGTTATTGACTTTTGAGTTAATCCTTCCTATTTCGTTAAAATCACTTAAAGCATAGTTCGAGCGCGTCATCTGCTGCGTAGTTGGCCGCTGCTCAGGATGTTATTCCTAGATCCTTTCAGAAACAAACAAGCCTTAAAACCGATACTGTATGCGTGTCAGTAAACCTGCCACATCGCTCTCCAAAATCGATAAAGTTCTCAAAGTGATTTTCTCTCCGTGTGAACGCGACGGATTCGGCCATCGAGCTGATAAAGTAATTGGATGATTTGACCGGGATCCTAACGCTGTTCTTGATAGAGATTGATTTAAAAAGTGGATCGTTTGTTTTATGAAATAGTGATCCAATGGACGGATAATTCAGTCGTCTGGAACGTGGGAGGATCAATACATTAGCCGAGTCATGTTAACTTGTTTCTTAAATGCTTTGAGTGTCTTTATAATATTCATGCTCCATTATTACATCAATTATTCGAAATGTTTGTCAAAAGGTTAACACATCTAAGAGGCACCTCTCAAAGTAAAAATAAGAATTCGCGTAAGGTCGCAGACGGGGTCGAAGTAAACATATTCGATATAAAGCAAGAAGATACTAAAAGAAGCCTGATAAATCCCGAAACGATATTTACTTTTGACGTCGAGGTTTCTCTGTGAAGCCAATGTTTTTCGGAGAACAAAATTATTCGTTCGTTTGAGAACTCTTTCATGTTCATGTTGAGGATTCATGAGCCCGTCAATTTGTTTCCTTTGTGTTCATATTATTACCGTAAAACAAACGAATGCCTCTAGACACGTGTTACGGCATTTCGTCTAAATGCTTAACTCATCGTATTTACTTATTTATAAACATCGTATTTGTGAAATATTCTTGTTTCATCTATCTATTTGTTGTGTCTCATATTTGGTATGTGCTCGTAACCTCTGCTTTACCTTGTTGCCGTAGTTGGAAACTGCTGCAGATTATATTTTGCTTGAGATTTTTGGCACTAAACATTGATTCTTTGCTTCTCGTTTGCTTGTCTAGACGCACACTGCTGCAAACTAAATGTTCGTGACTGTCGTGGCAGTAATCAATATATTTCAAAGTATGCTGCTAGAGCCACGAATGTTTCCGCTAAATAATTTTAGTACAATGCTTTTATTATCAACATTTTACATCATAAGGATCTTCTTATTTCCATTGTGATCTGTATATTAGACACACTTGTATGTAGCTTTACCCTGTTCAATTTTAATTAATGTCTTATCTTCTTGAGTGAACATTTTTAGCTTTAAAAATATTCACCCAAATTGGTATTATCTCCCAGACTAGTGTAGCTGTCGATATCTTCGTCGGCAGTGAAGCAATTTTAGATGTCGAATAGAGATCAAAATTATCAAAATCATTTCTGCCATTATTTTATAGTAAATCTACAAAAAACATGTATTGCTAAAAGTTTTTTGCTTTAATGCCAAAAAGTATATAAAAATTGTAATACAATTCTGAAATCTAAAATTGACTGTCATTAAGGTATGATTTTGAACTCCGCTGCATGTAGCATTGTTGCTGCACCACTACTGTTCCTTGTAGTCACGATGTTTGTCCGCGATGGACTCTTAAACTACTTAACCGATTTTAATCCAATTTGCAAATCGTGTACAGTTTGATCCAACTTGAAAGTTGAAAGATAAGATAGTTCTTTATATGACAATATCCTAGCAACGCCGGAACCTGCTGCTAGTAGGTTTATGTGATACTATATTCCTAGCTACGCAGCAATGTCGCGGCAGCAATGCAGCGACTATATGGAGACCAGTAGTGCTGTGGCCGCACTTTTGCGTGCAGCGGAGTTTGAAATCGTACCTTTACGCTGACCTCTTTCACGTGAAGTCTTTTCACTGGAGACCTTAATAGCGTTGTGTCAAATGACGGTGGGGTTCTTCCAGGGCACGGCAAGACACACAAGGACGCGGCGAGCGTGCGCGCCACGCACCCCATCCCTGCCGCGTGCGGTCTCTATTACTTCGAGGTCCGCATCGTGTCCAAGGGCCGCGATGGCTACATGGGCATTGGCCTCTCGGCTCATGGCGTCAACATGAACCGCCTGCCTGGTAAGCATGGTAGATATTGCTTTTCTACTAACTATTGTACGGACTAGACGCTAGTGGCTCTCGGAGAGATCGCTGCCTGCAGTCACGCCGCGCTGGTAAGCAGTAGACGGCATGGTGCATGTCTTACAGTAGAGATCTGATGTATAGGATTACGGAGAACACTCGTACTGAGTCGAAACTATTTTATTCTACTTACTATATTTTAAAACGTTCACCACGGAGCCAAAGTTGTCTCCGACGGATCGAGATTTCAGGGATCGTTGCGTCATCGTATGAAGTGTTTCTCCGTAACCCTATTTTATACGTAATACTAACATTTTGTTGAAGTTTCAGGTTCTTGGGCTTCCATTGCCGGTAAGCTTACCTAGTAAATAATTGTATTGTGAATCAAACAAATAGACGGATTACTGAAACAACTGAGAAGTTATTTTCTTGAAATACCTGTTGGGCTATACAACCTGTTTTCATGGCTTCAAATACCATTTTCATGACACAAACAAACTTGTTGGCCCGTAGCAATGTCAACATGGAAAGAGAGGCCGATGCTTAAAACTGTGGCTTCATAGTATACGATTTTTCGTAGAGTTATCTCCGAAAGCCAGTATAAGCACTTGATCTTTATTGGAGTGGTCTATGTCCAGCAGGGGATCATTAAAAGTTGTTGTTATTATTGATTGATACTATGACAAGTATTACATATTCTTCTAGAAGCTAGGTGTGGTAGCGTGCTACTACACTAAAGAGGAGAATTACAATAGGCATGATATGATGACTAAAAAAAAATCGAATTAGTCCGTTACATCAGTTAGATTGTGAAATATTGTTCACGTTTTTTTTCCTTTTGTTTCACAAACAACAAATAACGAAGATATATCGCTTAGAAGTGTCGAGTGACGTCAATTTATTGTATGATTCTAACGAAGACATGACGTCACAACCCCCCACTCTGGAAGTTTGATGATCTAAATGTTTATCGATTAAAATCATTTGATAAAACAAAAATACGTGTCCCATATTTTTGGATGATATACCAGACAGAGTAATTAGAATGGCATAATTTTGAAGCAGTCGTAATCCCAAGTGTAAATCCAATACCCTACGTTCAATATATGTATAGGGTAAAGGCGGGATTGATGCCCCAGTTTTTGAAAATACCCTCCTAATTTAAAAAATATTTTCCGGAACGGGACTAATGACTAATGAAAGCAGATGTAGTTGTCTGCTTTGATCGGCGTTACCAAATTGGCCGATGACGTCAGAAATCAAAGCATAGCAGAAACCAGAAGAGTTAGGCGGTAGATCTGGGGGTTGAAACATGGTTAAATTATAGTCTTAGTGAAAAAAACATAGGCATACTTTAGGATTAGGATAGGTAGGATATGGCGTGGAGTGACCGATGCGTGTGTCGTGTGCGCAGGCTGGGACAAGCACTCGTACGGGTACCACGGCGACGACGGGCACTCGTTCTGCTCGTCGGGCACGGGCCAGCCGTACGGGCCCACGTTCACCACGGGCGACGTCATCGGCTGCGGCGTCAACCTCGTCGACAACACCTGCTTCTACACCAAGAACGGACACCATCTCGGCATCGCCTTCCGCGGCCTGCCGGTCAGTCGCACTCCTCTTCTGTACTAATAACATAGAATAATAACGCCTAGAAACCGCCAAGCTGAGCCATAAGGCTAACCATACTGAGCTATCACTTCAGATGTAGCGTTTGTATGGAGATTATTTATCGATCTAAGCGATGCGATGTATCACTATTATTAGAAAGTAGAAAAGGTGTTTTGTTTGATCGTGCTAATAATGTATAAAAATCCAGTATCATGATGCTTGTTCCCTGTGAACTCTTGACCAAGTCTATCCATAGATATTTAAGAAAGTTGGCAGTTCTGTATTTTATCGAATTTTGGTCTATAGGCGCAGGGCTCTACTAATCTAATCTTATTAACCATACCTACGCACATAGTATGTACGGTAAATAAATAAATTTCGGTGGACAAATATCACACAACATTATCCAGCCCCAAACTAAACAAGGCGTGCACTATGAGAACCAGTTAGCTGATAATAAAACTTAAATAATTATAAATACACACTTGTGATACATAATCTGAAATCTAAACACCAAAATATACTCGTAGAACAACTCTCTGAATTCATCACAAATTTATTTGTCCTAGGTAGGAATCAAACCCACCCTACGGCTCCGAGGCAGACTTACTGCTAACTGAGCCTCGAGCCCAGCGACCATAGCTGACATACCTGATGTCAGTTCTACAATAACACTGGTCTAGTGGTTTTGTTACCCCTTTTTTTTTGGATTATGAAAGACTTTCCCTGTTTTTTTTTGCGCAAAAACTACAGTATCTTAAACGAAGCACTCCGTTAGTAAGGGTTAAAGTAATAAAAACGAACAGTCAGTATTTTAACAAAACTGCTCTGAGTCATGAAAATATGGAAATTCGTATAGCTATCCAGGGCAACAAACTCTAAGTGTAATACAATTTCGAGAGCATTGGAAGGCAGTGCCCGTAACGCAGTTGTTGGTGTCTCGGCAGCCGAACCTGTACCCGACGGTGGGCCTGCAGACGCCGGGCGAGGTGGTGGACGCCAACTTCGGGCAGCAGCCCTTCGTGTTCGACATCGAGGACATGCTGCGGGAGCTGCGCGCGCGCACGCGGCTCGCCATCGACGAGTTCCCGCTCGGCGACGGCCAGGGGCAGTGGCAGCAGCTGCTACACAGGTTCCTCTCTCACTCGCGCGCGCCACACACCACCTGTCGACACCTGACAAACATCGACGAGTTCCCGCTCGGCGACGGCCAGGGGCAGTGGCAGCAGCTGCTACACAGGTTCCTCTCTCTCTCGCGCGCGCCACACCACCTGTCGACACCTGACATACATCGACGAGTTCCCGCTCGGCGACGGCCAGGGGCAGTGGCAGCAGCTGCTACACAGGTTCCTCTCTCACTCGCGCGCCACACACCACCTGTCGACACCTGACAAACATCGACGAGTTCCCGCTCGGCGACGGCCAGGGGCAGTGGCAGCAGCTGCTACACAGGTTCCTCTCTCACTCGCGCGCGCCACACACCACCTGTCGACACCTGGCATACTCGTACAACACCACTAGAATACGCTTGTTTCTTGTTGTATCTCGGTAGGAGACGGTAGGAGAGAGTTGGTATTTTTCTGTCTTTTATTGTTTCTCAAAAGCAAACTTGTTCGTGCTTTGAATCTCTTTCTTTTTTTATCTCCTATTGGAGCATCTACTTTTGAAACAGATACTTCTTTTTACGCTATAACAAGTTTTCCAAATAAAAACAAGCTTTTATTACTTGTTACTATAAAATGTAAAGTCATCTTCCAGCTTCATCATCAGACACTGGTTGACATTTAGCTCCAAAGTACAAGCTCCAAGACGTATCAAACGGGTCCAAATTCGATAGGGTTGTGTCCTTTAACTACCGAGTTCCTATGACCGCCTTCCGGTTATCGTGAGATCAGGTCCAGGTCATAATAATTTTGCATTGTCACGCGATTTACACGTGTATGCATAATTTCAGCTCAATCGGTAACCGGGAAGTGGATTAAATTTAATTTACAAGATTTGATAACAAACGTCGGGACAGTAGAACCAAATTAAAAGCTTGTATTCTATCTTCAGGTGGTTAAAGAGTATAATAACCCTGTTGCAGGATGGTATCATCGTACCTGGTGCACCACGGCTACTGCGGCACGGCGCAGGCGTTCTCCCGCGCCACGGGGCAACCTATACAGGAGGATATAGCTTCTATCAAAAATAGGCAAAGTGAGTATCAATCCCTGACTGATTTACTTTTGATGTAACTAACGTGCGAGTCACAAGTATCATTTAATCAGAATTCCTTTCCAGTGGCCGTCTGGGCATGGTCGCAAGGCAACGGCGAGAGGGGCTTAATCCGGCTAATGTCGTAGTAAACGTAATCATTAATTGTTAGTCTGTCATTACGGAGATGTTGCACCTGGGTATGGCGTCGTGTAGAATGTTCTGCTACCATGAAGGTGTATGTTCTATTAATTGCCATTAAAGTTTTACAATTCTTGGTCATTTCATTCAAAGTTCAGTAAGTTTCATTCAAAGGTCATTCAAAGTTTGTCATTACGGAGATGTTGCACCTGGGTATAGCGTCGTGTAGAATGTTCTGCTACCATGAAGGTGTATGTTCTATTAATTGCCATTAAAGTTTTACAATTCTTGGTCGTAAATACCACGCAGTATCGATAATTTGTTTATGCCGCATTGAATGGTCCTTCGGACTGCCCATCCAATATCGCCTTTTCGCCAGACTGTCCCTTAATCCAGGATCACCAACTCGAAACGCTCAGATTGCCCAGTCGGACTTTTCACTGTCAAATTAGTCGCAAAACCGATAACCGTTGGGGTAAATGGATTCTGGAGTGGATGGAGACTGTAAATCGGGAAACGTAGTGTAGGACGCCCTCAGACTCGGTCCTGTGATGATGGTTGCGAAGCCGAGGGTCGTGGGTTCGATTCCCACCCAGTGCCAATACTTGTGTGATGAATTCAAATGTTTGTACTATGTCTGGGTGTTTCTATTTATAATAAGTATGTATTTAAAACTATATAGGTAAGCAATATATCAGCTATCTGGCCGCCATAGTACAAGCTTTGCTTAGTTTGGGCTCAGATGGTGTTGTATGTGCATTGTCCACCAATATTTATTTATTTACGAATGGTAGCCGGTGGCGGTTGGAAATGTAAAGGATAGGGCTGAGTGGCGAGTTATTGGAGATGGCCATGTCTGAGACGAGTGTGGGTCGGTAGTGATGGGTGCTGCGTGGTGTTGCAGAGGTGTCGCACCTGGTGCTGTCGGGCCGCATCGGCGCCGCCATCGAGGTGACGCGGCGCACGTGGCCCGGCCTGCTGGAGCGCGACCCCGAGCTGCTGTTCCTGCTGAAGTGCCGCCAGTTCGTGGAGATGGTGAACGGGAGCGACGTGCGCCAGGTCGGTTTGGGGTCGGGAACTGTGCACTTGCCGACCCGGCGAGCTTCGTTCCATGAGCAGATTTAAGATTTTGGCGGCTATACTGATGTTGACCGATATTTTTTAAAGAATCTTATTATCCTATTCTAGTGGAAGAATAAAAAAAACACACACGTACTTAAAATAATCCTGTTTATACTGAGATACGGCGCGCCAGATCGATTAGCACTTGACCGGTTTTTTGTGTTCACTCACCTTTTAAGCCTTCCCTGGACTTCGACAAATAATTATAATTAGCCAAATTAGTTCAGCCGTTCTCGAGTTTTAGCAAGACTAACGAAGGCCAATTTATTTTTATGTTATGGAACAATTCTCTCATACGAGTAGCACCGATTATATCACTGTCCGCGGTATATACCGTCCTCGGCTTTATTGAGACCCTCGCTTCCGGGTCGGGCTTCAATAGCGCCTGCGCGGTAATCAGCAACATGCATTAAGTGAGTGGTGTGTGTTAGCAGGCGTGCGGGGAGAAGGCGGGCGCGGGCGCGGGCGCGGGCGCGGCGCACAGCAACGGCGTGGCCACGTCCGTCATCTCGCACACCAGCCGCGCGCCGCTGCACAACGGGGACTGCGAGCCCAACGGTGGGTACTCTGGGACTGACTCACCTCCGCCACTCATGCAAGCAAACAAGCTTTACTTAGCGTGCTAGATGATGCTGTGTGCGAAATGTCTACCAATATTTATTTAAAGTCAAAGTCAACATTCTCTATTCATATATGGACAATGGACAATTTACACGTCAATTAATAAAATGAAAAAAAAAAAATTGAATATATTTTCAAAGTTAATAAAAGTGGTCAAGTGCGAGTCGGGCTCGCCCATGAAGACTTCCGTAGCAGCAAGTAACATAATACAAAAGTTCTGGTTCTTCATTGTTACTTTAGTCAGTGTTTTAACACTAGTCAATGTATGACGTATTAAAATATAACTACTCACTAGATATCATTCAAAACAATTTTGGTTGATAGTTTACATGGTAATGTACATCATACACTTTTTTTATTTTTGTCTTACACTTTTTACCACTTTGGAAGAGTCCGTCGCGCAAACTATTTAGTTTAGAAAAAAAATATGTTAGAAACCTCAATATCCTTTTGGATAACCTATCCATAGATACCCCAAACGTATGGTACCTATTGATAAAAAAAATTTTTGAGTTTCAGTTCTATGTAAAGTCCTTTTTTCTATTTTTTGTATCAAAATCTTAATGCGGTTCACAGATTACATCTACTTACCAAGTTTCAATAATATAACTTTTATAGTTTCGGACACAGATTTCTAAACAGATGAAACCTTCGTGAACGACACTGTGAGGCCAGTCATTAGTTATGTATGCGTGACAGCTCTCACCGACGTTGTCAAATTACTCACGTTGGTGTGCGTGTAATGTTCCCAGTCTTAAGAAAAAAAAATCCCACTATTGTTGTCGTAGCTTCGGAAATCTTCGCGTATAATAAACACATAAAATATATTATAGTATTAAAATAATTTATTATTACACCGATTATATATTATGCAAGGATTTCTTGTTATGATAGAAACAGTAATTTCCATCCTATGAAGTTAAGAATTTTGATTTTGCATGCAACTAAAAATTCGAATACTCGTACAGATAATTCGGAACAAAAAGACAACGCCGAATAATAGTAAAAGTCATGTGAGTGTTTATTTTGAGTATTCTATCGGAGTTTTTTGCAAAACTTTGAATATTATGCTTGACAAAAGGTGGCAACTACTCATTTAATATCGGTGAACACAGGAAGTGCAGAGAATTTTTGTCAACTGATTTGATGTTGGGGGGCCAGATCATTCAATTTGTTTAGTATCCAATCTTTGTCTGGACGTGTGTCGCAAACGAAAAGTTAACCTAGGCAGCAAGGCGCCAGTATATGTGGTGCCAACAGCGATTGGCCTGATCCCAACATCTTTTTTGGGTAAGTATGTACGCACAAATTAGCACCGTATAAAACTTCTACAATGTCACTACTGACTCGACCAGATAACATGAGGTTAATTAAAACGATTAGATCTCTCAAAAGAACTCGCCTAATTTTTTAAGCTCCACTATACCTACTTACAAGTATAAAAACTTGCTTCATAACTATGGTTTTCATCAACACTTTATTATTGATTATAAAAATAGGGTTTAAAATAGAATAATACAATCTACATAAATAATTTGGTCTACGAGTATCTTCAAAAAAATCATAATCTATATTTTACCTTAACTTTAGGGAAAATAATTTCAATTTAGTATAGCAACACTAATCAATTTTCGTTGAGGTGTTGTGTTTCTATTCATTAAATGAAATGAAATTGCCTAAATTATATAAATAGCAGTAAAATATTCAAACTTTCCTATGAAATGATATTCCTCTTTCCTTTTCTTATTTTGGGAACAATGTTTGTAATGTTTGAAGACACAATACGGCATAATCTTAAACAAAACTTAAAATCACACGGGACTCCCGTACGAGACGGAAGTCCGATTCGTACTGATTGGAGTTTGTATTTGCTTTGGCGTTTGATATTTGCTTTCTGGGCCTAAGGATCTGTGTTCTGCACGTTCCATCTGCCTTTTGTTTTAGAAATCTGTGGTTTCGGAGAAAAGTGGCTGTGACATACGGACGGACAGACAGACAGACATGACGAATCTATAAGGGTCCCGTATTTTGTCATTTGACTACGGAACCCTAAAAAATAACTTTTCACTGCATAATAATATAATATGGGGTATATATGTTAATTTGATAATATACTATACCATCACTGTATACCATACTGTAAGAAGATTGATCGATAAGCCAACATTTAATTTAATTTTTTTTAAATAACGAGTGACGAGACGAGCAGGACATGTGCCTGATGGTAAGCCACCTGCCTGCCACATAACAGCACAGTGACACGTAGCTATTGGAACATGAAGAGTCCAAATCATTACCTAACACTGCACTGCGCTCGTCACCCAGAGATCTAAGATGTTGTATCCCTAAGCCCTGTAATTTCTCTGGAAACATTGCCCTTCGAACCGGAACACAGTAATGTTTGCACATTACTGCTTGGCGGTAGAATAACTGGCAAAGGTGTGGTACTTTAATTTGTCTTTGAAGCTGCTTGTATGATACTTTGTATGTAATGTAAGGTGTTCGGGTGTTGCAGGCGTGTCGGAGTGTGAGGAGCGGGCGCGGGACAGCGACGTGGAGATGTCGCCGCCCGCCAACGGCGCGCCCGCCGCCGACGACGCGGGTGCGTACCGGCGACGCCAGGGGGGGGGGAAATATGCCCAATTATATACTTTAACTAGATGCCCGCCCCGGCTTCGCCCGTGGTATATTATATAACACTCATCGGGATCCCGTACATATCCAACGGTGAAAGAATGACTGAAATCGGTTCAGTCATTCCTGAGAATATCGATTTCAAACAAAAAACCCCTTCAGCAACCTGCTACGCCACCTGTCGGAAATTGGTCGTACCAACTCAGGTTTAGAAAAAATAAATAGCAAAGGTTTATATTCAATGCACAGATTATTGAAATTCAATAACGCAATCTTTGACACATGCTGTCATGTGTCATGTCAAAGCACGAAACGTACGAAAACTCTCAAAAGGGGAATATTTTTTCCCGATTTTGTTACATTCTTGATTCATGCTCCGCCTCAATTAATAGTAGAGTTATTTTCTATAGCCTAAAGTCTTCCTCGATAAATGGACTATCCAATAGAAAAATAATCTTTCAATTCGGACCAGTACTTCCCGAGATCCTAGCGTTCAAACAAACAAACAAACTCTTCAGCTTTATAATATTAGTATAGATTTGGCTGCCACTGGGTAGTGATCTTAGCCCAGCGATTGTCTGACATTCGATAGACATGCCCAGCCCAGCCCAGCCCAGTGGCAGCCAAATGGGAAACGACGACGCGGGAGACCCAATAGGCGATGGCGGGACGACCTCGACAAACACCTCAAAGACTGGACTACTTGAGTCAAGACAGACAAAAATGGAAGGAGGGTAGGGAGGCCTTAGCTCAACACTGGGACACAGTGGGCCCTTAATAATAATATACTTTAAAACATTATGGTGGGACCAGCAGGACGTGCCCCTGGTGGTAAACACGCCTGCCCGTAACAGCGTAGTGTCTATTGGAACATACGAGAGTCCAAATCATTACCTAGCACTGCAATGCGATCGTTATCGAGAGATAAAGATTAGTCATTTGTATGCCTTGTAATTTCTCTCGTAGTATTGCACTTACGATACTACGCGTATACAACAACAATTTTAATTAGCGGCCTTATCGTTAAACCGGAATCTGCACTGTGCGTTGTGGGCAAAGAGTCGTCACCGTCTTATATTTTTTATGTTAAGGGAATCTGCACTGTGCGTTGTGGGCTGTGATTGGACTCTTTGTGTTCAAATGTGCGTAGGCAAGTTGCGTACTAATCTCGCTTGATTCATCACGAAAATGTAAAAATGCGTAGCTAATGAGGCACTTACAAAAAAAAAAACGTAACAATCCTTTATGTCCTGCTGGTCATAATAGTTAGACCGAATTTTCCATTATCTTCGTGAAATAACAAGATGAAGGAAAAATGTGATGCCATGTTAAGCGACTATAGTTATGCTGTGATGCAGTGATATAGCTAAATATTAACAGTTGAATATAAAAATATAGTAAGAAACTTGCCTCATTGAAAGAACCGATGTCGCGCGAAACGTGGACCTTATGTATTGAATATGTGCTCTCTTTCAGCTAAGTAATGTTTGAGGAAATAATTTGGGCTGTGGTTTATATATATTTCAACTTGTATTGATAACTCAAACACGCCAGTATAAGTTGAGCTCAGATTTCGTACAATAACATAGAGTGTCTGTGTCAAGTTGTACCGGCAAATACATGAGTTATTGTGAATACCAACGATACTGGGACCTGTCTCAGCCAGATTATACCATCAATGTAGTGATGACGTCTATATCAAGACGGTGAACCGACTGATGATGTATTACATGTTTACTTATATATATGTGTTTAATAATTTATTAATATTATTTCCAAATTGGCAATATACAAAAATTATACTATTAGCATTAACTACATATATTTTTTTTACAGTTCACAAGAGACACACGAAATGTTATTATCTATAATTATTTCTATTATTTGCACACCATACGTTCATTCATTATTTTATTTTTCGAAACTGACATAATTATCATTTTTATTATTATTTTGCTGGTTGCTTTAGTTTTCATCGATGTGTCATAACTATTATAACATTAATAGTGAATAATATGCGGATATGATATATGTATGCTATGTATAACTATCTACTTAACATGAGAGTAACCATCCCTCCCCGACGTAGGCACGACTATGTTGGGTACCTAGTCGCAATGCTATGCCTCTTTAGATGTAACTTGATTCCGTATATAGACTTACACGGGCCATTGGCAGAAAATTAATAATTTCTTTATATAACTTTTATACAACTATTTTGTACAAAAATGAATCATTTACCAAAATAGTGCCTTTAAATAGTTCGTGAGAATTGCCTACGTTTACAGAATTTCAGGTTGTATGAAAGTTGTTTGAGAGTTTGTTAAGTGCTGCCCCATGGCTCTGCTCAAGTAACCTCAGTAATGGCTACTACAGTACGTACTCGTATGCTGGAGTAAAATATACAAGTGCAGTAGAAACGTCCGCACGACCGCGCTGTGCCTTCCGACGGCGATGGAACAGCTTTGGCGAGAATGGCCGAGCTTCGGAGATCATTCTGTGTTAGCATGCGTCTACTGAAGCAGGGAATGGTATTTAAAATAATTAAAAAATAACACTGAACGTAGTGAGACAGTGTTTACTTGACAACGATGATTCGTGTTCTGTCTCACCGTTGTCCGCTGTCAATGCAAGGTGACCAGAATAGTACATTTTATATTATAGTCCATCTGTTGTCGGCTTGGGACCTGTTGGTAGAGTGAGACCCTGAGAACTCTACATTTTAAATATCGGTCTGTTGTTTGTTTTTTCCTTTGAAATTGTACTTGTTTCGGTGCGCGTGGAAAATAATATGAGAGTGAATTTTTAACGACGCGCGAACCAACATGTTCAATTAGGCTGACAACTAAGAGTCAGCCAGAGAACTAAGAGCCAGAGTTCAGATTGAATTTTTACGCGCATACTTGTACTGTCAAGTTGGACTGAAGTTAATTGCGCGTTTTTTCAAAAGAGACCTATGACAGTTGATCTCAAGTGGACGCTACTGCATAACCATCTTGGGGCTAGCGCGGGAGCATTACTTACGCGTTATCGTTATACTCCTTCAAAGCTGAAGAAGTGTACAAGCACACTATTTTAAAGACCTGTGGTAGTTGATTTCCGATGGCTTTTACTGCCTCCCGACTTTGGGCGGTTTGTTGTTTGTCCTTAAAAGCTATTTATGTTACTGTGACTAACATTGTAGCAAACTAAACTAGATTTATCGAAGGATCACGACCAGTCAGCAGATGTATGCCGCTTGTGATCTGCTTCGGTGGATTGACGTTCGCTCATCGCTGTCATCCAACGACCACGTTTGTGATAAATGTATTACATTTATATAATACTTTAAAATTATGTAAAATTAAGTTGCTCGGAAATCTAAACTTAAAAATATCAAAATGGTGTAACTAATAACGAATCCCCGCATAATAATACAAAGTAAAAAAAAACTACAAATCAGTTGAATTAAGTTATTAATATTGATTAATTATTTAATTTAATTTAATTATTAAATAAGTTTTTGTTGTTGTAAAAATTGTAATGTAAAAAAAATATCTGCTCCTCTCGGACATGAATTTAAAAAAAAATGTCCTAATTAAAAAAATATTGTAATATATTGCTGGATAGGTCTCCCTCAATTAATCCGGCGCCGAGCTTGTTTCGTCTAATATTTTTAAAATACAAACAACTGTGTATTTAATTAAGTAAACGAGTAACACGCGTGTGATATGGTCGGTCGAATCAGACCGAAGTTTCGGCCGCGTCTGCCGGCCTTTTTCAAGGCGGTTGCGGCCGAAACTTCGGTCTGATTCGACCGACCATATCACACGCGTGTTACTCGTTTACTTAATTAAATATGTTACTACCAAATATTCAAAAAAATTCAATAATTTCATAGTAAAAAGTCATAAATGTGGTCGTCGGTTAGTTCACCCGCGTGCATGCAGTCGAGGCTTCTTACCGCCCGCACCCGCCCGCCCCCGCCCCGCACCCGCACCGCACCGCACCCGCACCGCACCCGCACCGCACCGCACCGCACCGGACACTCGTATTTTTATTTGGATCTAGTGAGCGAGACATCGCTTCCGCATCACGTAGCGAGAGATGCAAGGGGATTGAAACTCTGTATAATAACAAGATAAATTGGATAAATACATAATTATTATAAATACTGTTACTTTGCTGTTGTCATCAAGCACCTAAACCAATTTGGTTGTTGTATGTTAAAGTAAAGGATTTGTTAAAATAATTCAATGGGTTCTAAAACGAGTCGAAAATGTAACATTAAGCCCTTCATCGGGACAGTTTATGCTCTCAAAAATAATAGTATGTAGACCACCAACTTGCATCTCAGACGCGCTGTTGCTGAACCGATGGAATCGCGAACAAGGCGCAAGCCGCGCGTGTGAACACAGTACACGGACAGTAGACGCAGACCTAAATTCAACACTACAGACCGCTAACCCGTATATTATACTAGTAAGTCAAACTTATTGACACTTATATTAAATCCTATAACCACGCCAAGAGAATATGTACCTAAACATGAATGGTTTAAAATTGGGGCGAGTGATTATAAAATATATCAATCTAATTAATCCGCCAGGTTGACTGTAGAATAATATGGGATATGTATTTTTGTTTTATTAAATAATTAAACATCGTCAAAGATATAGACTATAAAATTTTCGGCATGGGGTGTTGTGACTTCACTTCTACATAAAAAAATGTACAATGACGTGACGTCACTCGAAATTTCTTAGTACCTACTGTATCTTCGTCATTTTTTGTCGGTGTAACACGAAAAAACGTGTACATTTTTAAAAATATTAAATTATGATGTACTCGTAACTGACGGAGTAATTAGATTTTTTAGTCGTCATGTCTATTATACTATTTGGTGACACGTTTCAATAGGACTCAGCGAAACTAAAATTGCCTAAAATGATTGAGACAATGGCGAATTGCCTGTGTGTGCTGTTAGTGTACTGTCGCCACACTGGGGAGGTAGTCAGGTTGCGCGCGAGCGCCCGCGCTACGCTAACTACATCGGATTTGGCTTTGCTATTGCTGTCTCTATTTTCAAGCGAAAAGAAAAGAGATAACAGTATGAAAGCTGAAGGGCTTATTTCACTAGGCTAAATTTAGTCACTGAATTCAAAACAAATGTATAAAGCGCTAAACGAGATGCGAACCGTCGCGCGCACTCTCCTTGAAAAAGATCGCCGGACGCGATCGAAACTTGAGTCGGACTGGACTGACTATATCAAACGTGAGTTACCCGTGTATTTATGTAAAATGTGTAATAACCACGTTAGTTTTCATACTAAAATTTCTAAAGCAATGTCAGTACACTGAATTCTGAAGCAAGTTACTAGCAAACGATTATCGTTTCTGAATTTCGTATGCTAGATTACTGAATAAACAAATAACTAAATATTGGTGGACATTTTACACATACCATTCTAGCCCCAAACTAAGCAAAGCTTACAAGCTTAGTATTAACTAAATTTAGTAGTGACTAAGTTTAGCCAATTGTAAAAAGCATTTATAGAGTGAGAGCCCATGAACCCCCGTGTATAGTGACATGATCGGTATTTCACAGACCTTTGGTACCATTTATCTGCCAAAGCCAGGTTGACTCAAACTTCATATTGGTCAATCGTTTTTACCTGTGTTGGGAGCATGGCAAACTGTCAGCTTTGTTAAAATAACGGTTTGGGTTTCACGGGCTCTTATGCCTGAGCTACACGAGGTTCGTTTTTCAAGATAGGATAGCAAATTAGTATTTCTAGCTTCGTGTAGACAATGCTACGAAACGCTCAGTTTTGTCTACACGAAGCTAGAAGCTTGCTATCCCCTAGCTTGAAAACCTAGCCTCGTGTCGCTCGGCCATTCGTCCATTAAAAGAGTTAGGCGTTAGCCGGTCTTGGTCGCCGGGTCGTTGCGCGGTTGTCGGGAGATACGCTGGTTGTAGATGGCGAGGAGTGTCTGCCGCTGGTGAAAGGCATGCCGGGAGTCACCGCGTGCGTCGCGCTACTCATGCAGACCGGTGGGTACCGGCCGGCGGCACTGCGACGTACAACCACACCCGGCCCACCACATAACCACTCTGACGCGATATAATATACTTTTATAGACACTAGCTGTAACATCGGTTTAAAAACTTGCCAGTTTTTCTCAATCATTTATTTTCGCCAAAAACGATTCACGGGTTGTTTTTTTATAAACTTGAAATTATATTCTTTTGCTATACAAAAACATAAAAACTAAGTTTAAAGCTTAAAAAATGACGCAATTTTTAAAGAGTTTTTCGACCTCTTAAAACTCTTTTTTCGTATTAATAAGTAGTCTATGTCTTTTCTCAGGACACAGGCTATCTTCATACCAAATTTCGTTTAAATCGGTTCGGTAGTTTTGGTGTGAAAGCGTAATTGATAGACGTGTAGTTGCTTTCGCATTTACTACATTATTCTTATAACTATGTAAAATCTTACAAACCCATTTGTTAAGTAGAAATATTCAGTATGTTCAATATAACATATTGAATACATTCACTTTAAATTAAGATCTATCGTAACTATCTGAGGTCCAAAAATGTATTATCAAAAACTTATCGCGATCTAAATGATTTATATTTATGTATTGATTTCGTTAATCTCGAAAGTTTAAAAGTTCTCTATATTTAAATTCAAAATTTAAAACGTTACGTTATCGTTGTATAGTGCTGTCGTCGTGTGAGCGTCGTCAAGCGCGTCGTCCTAACTGTAATCGCAGGATGTATATCTGACCACTTCTAGTCACACGCCAGTTCCCAAATCGGCAAAAAGAATCTATAACTTTACAGCATCAGTACATTCACGATGCCACCGGATTGATATCGACACAGAATCAAACCTCTGGGTCTTTGTCTCATCCGTTTCGAATGACAGAGACAAAGCTTGTCATTATGTAGCGGAATCGTTCGGATTGCGTTGTGAATCAGCTCCTAGATCTTGCAAGATTACGGTTCTGATGTCTCTATTCAAATTTCAATACTCGTGTTAGTAGGAAAATGTGACAGTATTTTGCTAATAATAAAATGATTATAAGTAAAGATTTGCCAAATTGTAAAAAGCGTCTTATATTGCGATTACATTAGAGACGCGTTTGTGTCGACGCTGTGAAAGAGCTTAGTATAAGTTCGTGTAAAGGTTTGGATAATACCCAAGACAAATTGTACAGTATACACTGTGTTTGTGTGAGAGTGAAGGCTAAGAATAGATACATTACTAAATTTTGTTCAAATAGAAAACCTCACAAAAGTAATTGCTACCGCTTCAGTTTTTTTTTGTTGTTTCAGTAGTTAGAACATTTAATAATTGAAGTTAAAGATTTCTCCGATTTACCCCGCTCCCCTGTGGAAATACAGTCCAGAGGACAAGTGAAGACACGGGATCAACCAGTGCCTGATCCACTTTTGGCTAAAGCTATGCAACAACGCTGACTGCTGTATATCATTTAAGAAATCCTATTACTCAATTCATTTACTTACATTAATTTTTATGATAAAATTTCATAAAAAAATATATCAACCAATCAATAAAGTGACCATAGTGAATAAGTCCGTCTTCAGTTAATCAGCGCAGTTACATTTCTTGGCCAGTAATTGGTTCCATCTCATACTAACACCACATTTATGCTTGACCTGCACTTTGAACGTACTAACGTAGTTCATACCTAGCATCTACAATGTTGATTTATTAAGCAAACAGATTATAGTCAACTTTAGATAATGTTGTTGGAGTTGGTTAAGTTATACCTTACAGGAGAATTACAATTAACTTGTGTTACTCAATATGTATTCTTAGTGAAGTTAAAAGCAACTGTACGTAAATTACTTACTCAATTAATTATTAACAGGCGAGCAGTATGGATTGATCTATCTGCCTATCCAAACACACAAAAGAATATGTGTAATTATTTGTTAAAAATATTGGTGTCTTTTGCCACGAGTATCCACCTGTCCAGTTTGCTTTCAAAAGAATAATCTTTTTCGAACTTTGCCGAAACAACATCCTAAGGCAACCTGTTCCAGTTAATTAAGTGCTGAGGGTATGACGTACAGTGTCTGTCTGTGATAGATAGTACCTTCTTTCAATTATTTACTAACATAATATCTATTTTTAAATACGGATATGGTAAATGGATTTGTAAACATGATAACATCTATTTTGCACAACACTGATAAGAGATTTTACAGAAAATTGCTGTTGCAAATGATTCGATTATGTTCTATGTATATACTTAGTGTATGTGAAATCGGCAAGCTTGTAATTTGAACATGTGTATTGTGTATTTGTGTGTAGTTCCAGTTGCATGATACCTGTGTGGTATGTGTCTGTAATGTGTTGTGTAGCGAGGGTCGACGGGATGGTCTATGGTATAATTTATATTATTATAGCATGTATCTTATTTATTATAGCTGTGATTCCGCTATTTACTATACAAGTATTTTTTTTCTGGTATATATGTACTATCTACACTTACACACACTTTATTATAATATGGAAGTTATGCAACATGTATGTGAAGGGCGAGAGTTTTTGATCGATCACTGCATGAGGCCAGTGATTCTGGAACTGTTTCGGAGTGGCCACGTTTTCGTTGTTCCCGCACCGATGTTTGATCACCTTCTGGCTGCGTTCATCTTTCTCTGGACGAATTCCTTTCGCTGCGTACATTGTACATCCCGTTACTCGTTCCCGTGTCGATCAAGGTTTTTATACAAGTGTTTCGGGTCCAAATGGAGTCAATTTTTATGTAGCGTAATTGAAACCTTGATCGATATGTAAATACGTCATAATTTTGTAAGTGCATTTTAAAATTGATAAATTTATTGGAATATCTTTGACCTTGTATGATATACAGGGATATTTCCAAAATAACTTAAAGATTTTGAAATGTGTATTCAAAATATGGCATTGTTCTATTCTCAAGGCATTTTTAAAATTAGAAAGCTGATTACAAACTTTTGAAAAAAAATCACCTTTTGCCGTCAAACACAAAAATTAATGTATGGAAACGGAATCTTCGCAGTATCCCCTTGGGGAAGTACCACACCTTTGGCAGTTACTCTACCGCCAAGCAGTAATGTGCAAAGTTTTTTCTTAATTCACGAGTGTCCGACGTGTGATATGCCGGTTTAGTCCGCACATATGTGGACCGACCATATCCCACTTGAAATACCCGTGAAGTATTGAAAATGTTCAACAACCACGTTCGTTTTCATACAAAATACATTACAAGCTAAGCTAGCTAAGGGAAGCAAACTTACGTTATTGGACCGGGACTTTATAACAGTCTTCCTGAAGTAGTGGAGCCGGCCCAAGTTTCGGTAGTTTCAAAAGCAGAATAATATGGCTGGCTTATCGATCAAACTTTTTATAGTTACAGCGAGTTCCTAGGCTATTTGTAGTGTAAGCTGTACATTAATTAATAAAGAAGTTTGTTTTTGACTTAGCTTTCTAAATGTACAAATGTTTCGAGAATAGAATGTATTGTAGACGATGTCAGTGTGTGTAACGCGTGATTGCGCGCAGAGGGCGCGGCGAGCGGCGCGCGCGCGTCCGTGGAGCGCATGCTGGCGTTCGGCCGCGAGCTCTACGCCATGAGCCAGAAGCTCAACCAGGACTTCTGCCACAAGATGCTCGAGGTACTACCACATATATAACTATCCTAACTCTAATACTTGGCTCGTTGCTACCGTCTATGGGCAATATGTAGGGCAGCATAGGGCAGTTTTCACAAAAATGTTCCCCACCATCTCACTTTACCAATTATTGATAATAGAGATGATGCCTGGCCTAAAATATACCATTCTAATTAGTCCGTCAGGTAATGAAAAATATCGGATACGTATTTTTCGTTTTATCAAATTACTAGATGCCCGCCCCGGCTTCGCCCGTGGTATATTATATAGCACTCATCGGGATCCCGTACATATCCAACGGTGAAAGAATGACTGAAATCGGTTCACTCATTCCTGAGAATATCGATTTCAAACAAAAAACCTCTTCAGCAACCTGCTACGCCACCTGTCGGAAATTGGTCGTACCAACTCAGATGTAGAAAAAAAAATAGCAAAGGTTTATATTCGAGGCACAGATTACTGAAATTCAATGACGCAATCTTTGACACATGCTGTCATGTGTCATGCCAAAGCACGAAACGTACGAAAACTCTCAAAAGGGGAATATTTTTTCCCGATTTTGTTACATTCTTGTTTCATACTCCGCTTCAATTAATAGTAGAGTTATTTTCTATAGCCTAAAGCCTTCCTCGATAAATGGACTATCCAATAGAAAAAGAATCTTTCAATTCGGACCAGTACTTCCCGAGATCCTAGCGTTCAAGCAAACAAACAAACAAACAAACAAACAAACTCTTCAGCTTTATAATATTAGTATAGATTAAGAATCGACAAAGATATACATAAACCATCAAACTTCCGAAGTTGTGAGACGGTTGTGACGTCAACTCCACATAAAAATCGTATAAAGACGTGACGTCACTCAAAATTTCTCGGCTAACGAAAGTTGATACTGACAAAGCGCGGCAAATTTAAAATATATCAACATGGCATCCCTAAACCGAAAATCTCGCCAAAATAAACACAAGCGAGCCCATTTCTTTGAGCCAGCCACTACGAAACGTCAACAACACGCCATTTTGTTGCGGTCAGAGATGAGGGATACCATACACTGATTCTGATTCTACCAAATCTTTCGGATTATAGCCGAAAATTAATTTCTTAAAAATGAAATTGCATAAGTTTTTCTCTATTAAATAGCGTAATTATATTAAATAGCGTAATTATATTAAATAGCGTAATTAATGAATCTATTTATTAGGCCAACGTAAGGCTTAGTGTTGCTCTTGAAATAATCGCCAACACGTACATACGTCGTACTTATTTTTGATGAATACAATTTTAGATCACATACGAATTTGTAAAACTTATTTCATATAATGATTAAATCAGTTGGGTTTGAAAATGCCTTTTTGGAATCAAGTGTCAAGTACTTTCTGTTTAAAATATCCCAATTCGTATGGTATATACCCGATGGTAGGAACACTGAAGTGTTGTCATGTAAAAAGTTTGCAAAAAAATCCAGTATCTACTTTCGTTAGCCAGACTATAAGCACTATATCGTCGTGATTTTTCATTTTTGGAACAAAATAAAAAATTCGTGTGCAATACTTTTGAATAATCTGTCTGCCGGACTGATTAGTTTTGTTTAGTTAACCGTGCCTATTACGGAACATTACATTTTGTGACAGGATTTTACACCAAATCTGTTTTACTGTTGTAACATTTCTTTCGACACAAACATACACATTATTTATAACATAGATATTATTTCGAAACAAATGTTACTATTGTAAAACAAATTTGGTATAAAATTCGGCTACAAAATGTAATGTTCCGGAATGATCAATGTTTTGTAAATTGGGAAGAAGAGTATTAATTTTTGTGAAATTGCACGTAGATGGCGACATTACTACATGTTTTATCTGTACGATTTCGTATCCTTAGGCTGAATGAAGTTTGCAACGATCTGATGGCAAAATAAGAGAGACTATGACCCAGCTTTGGGATAGAGAAGGCTGCGGATGACGCTTGGAGAAAGTTTGCATTTTTTCATGACCTTTGAAAAGAACTACACTTTTTGTAAGCCTATTGATGCATGTAATACATAATTCAGCATTAATTTCTTGAATATTTTACCAAAGCCTGGTTGGGAATATCGGAGCGGCTATAGTTGCCGGGATAATCAGGTTGCCAGTAGTGGCAAGAGCGGTCGCAGCCGCAAATTTTGAAGGGGGCACTATGAATAATACCTTTACAATATGTCGAGTGAAGAAGTCTTAACTAGGAACGCTCCGCAATTTTACGCACATAGTTGCCATACCAGATGTTTTCCCTCGGTATCATTCTATTTTATAGTATATAGGTATCTTTGGACCGCGGCTGGGTAGAGGCAACAAAGACAATTCCCATAAGTCTCTTAAAAAATGGCGGGTTTATCTTCTCTAAAGTGTAACGCAACGAGCCTGCCAACCGGCGTACACTCCGCGAGGTATAGGCTGAGCTTTGCATTAGTGTGAGTGATCACCAATCAGGCAGGAGCGCGGCGAGACAGAATGGCGCCGCGCCTAAGGCCGGTTGTCACACCTACACTATCCATGTACACTCACACAAAGCTCAGCTTATGCCTCGCGGAGTGTACGTCGATATAGCGTCGCGGAGTGCTGTGGCCGGCGCAGGAGTGACGCGCTCGTGTGGTTCCAGAACGCGTTCAGCCTGCTGGCCTACAGCAACCCGTGGGACAGCCCCGTGGGCTGGCAGCTGGAGCCCGTGCGCCGCGAGTCCGTCTGCGAGGCGCTCAACTCCGCCATACTCGGTACCCCACTCACTCACTCACTCCACTCACTCATTCACCCCACTCACCCTACTCACTCTGCTCATAATCGAATAATTCATTATTTAAATACCTCGACGTTTTGGCAGCGTTACAACTGCCGTGGTCACGAGAAGACTCAACTTACTCACTCACTCACCCTACTTATTTATTCCCCCTACTCAATCACTCCACTGACCTCATTCATTCACTCACCCTACTCACTCTCACGTCCGTCTCGTTTCTACCGTAGTAATCAGTAAATTATACAATAACTGTCAGTGATATAAGTGGACTGCACATAATCGCAAAGTTTTTATGTCAAGTTATGCCGGCAAACAAGTTTATATTAAGCTTATTACTTCATCAAGAATGGTGTCACCTGTTACAAGTTAGTTAGTGTTTTTTTTAAAATGTGGTACTTAATTTGTTATTTTTGTAAACGTATATTAGTCATCAGATGGCTCTCAACAGCGCCCTAATAAAGTTGGGGGTCGAAAAACTGATGTAAAGAAATTTGTCGTAAATTGTCAGGTAATAAATAAAACGTTAAAAGTAATGTTTATGTGGTGGCTATCGGTAACAACACACTTTAAATACTTTTTAATTGATTTTACTCCAGATTCCCCAATACCTCCAAAACGAGGCGTCGAAAGTGGTATAAACTGAATTTCATTGGTAATATTTGTTTTGAATATAGAAAGAGCCATTAGGTTGCCGGCATCGAAATAGTAAAAAACATTAGTTGCCATTGTAAAATGGACATGTAGTTTTGCAATAGGGGTAATGAAATGGTAGTTTTGATCGTGATTAAATCCTGTGAAGTTTTTACATTATTTAGGAATAGAGACGTGAACAGCGTGTTATCCCCGCAGAGTCCGCGGGCATGTCGTGGATCTCCCCGGTGGAGGCGTGCGTGTCGCACTCGCGCGCGCTGCTGGCGCGCATGTCGCGCGCGGGCGTGGGCGCGTGCGCGTTCGCGGACCTGCCCGCGCTGCTGCGGCGCTGACCCGCGCGCCGCCGCCGCGCCCGCCGCGCGCCCTAGCCGGCGCCGCGCCGCCGCTGGCTCGCGCGCTACGCCGGCTGCGTGTACCGCCGCCGGCGCCGCGCCGACCGCCGCGCCGCGCGCCCGCTCGCCCTGCTGCTCGTCTCGGGGGGTCCGGTACGTGCGCCGCTTCTGAGCCTGCGAGGGAACTTCGAGGACTGTGTCGCCGCTCCCCGCCCGGGTGCTATGACCTCCGACATCTGGTCTGGAAGTTTCAAGACACTTTTGCCGACCTGCTCTTTCCCGGTCGACGTCCTAGCAGGCGCCGGCCGGCGCGCCGCCCGCCCGCTCGCTACATGTGACGCCTCTGAGACTGCGCGGTCACTCCGCGACGGACGGTTCTGCGGGAACTTTGTTCGGACGTTTAAGTTCCATCAACGTCTGCAGGAAGTTTGGGGACTTTCAACGAATTGAGCCGCGCACCGCCCGGTTCCACCAACGTCTGCGGAAACTTTGAGGACTCTTTCGCCGGCCGTAGTGCTCGATGTATTTATCGGTACTTACATAGTTTTTTATTCCCGGCTCCTCCGCTAAAGAAGATAAAAAAGGAAAAGGTGACCTTAAAGCTAATGTTAGCCTGTCGAGGGCAGCGCTTATCGATAAATGTTCGTTTAAACTGGCTTTATCGAAACCAACCACGATTTCGGTAATCTCAAGAGTGTACGATTCACTTTATATTCAATATTTGTTGACGAAAAAAGCTTAAGAAAAGGTCCGTTTTTTAACTTAGTCGCGAAGAAGGCAGATTATGTAATAATGTTAAGGGAATTGATCAGAAATAGAAGAGTTGACATTTTTGGTAATCAGGCAATGAACAGAAAATCTCTATCAACTCTGTCAAAACAGACCAATAATGGAAAAAATGATAATTTAGAGCTGAAATGGCGGCGCGGGCGGCGAACAAAACTGGACCGTCGCACGTTGTAAATAAAGATCAGTTTGGTGCGTCGGTCCGCAACAAACGCACAGTGGTTGCCTTACGGAAGCGGCGGGACTGTGGGACTGCACTCGGGAGCTTCGCAGGCCGCAGCGGGGAACGCGCGGGGGACGGGGTACACTCATTTAACTCACTACGCTTATACAAAGATTGTCTGCATATTGACGTTGTGATACCACGTATAATATTTATTCTTCTTGCTTTTTTTAAACTGACCTATTATAACTAGCTTTGAGAGCCCCCTATACATAACTGACCTTTGAGTTAGCGCTGAAGACGCAGGACCCAAAAGAGCTTGTTTATTCACTACTACAAATGTGAATGAGCGAATATAGTAAAAGCTATAGACGAGTAGATTTCAAATCCAATGTTATCTGCAGCAATTTGATTGATTCTGGCGCTTCGATCATGTCGAAATCGTACACAAAAACAAATCAGTCAAGTGTTTTGTCGAAACGTATTATCCAGTTTTGATTTATCAGCGATTAGAAATGTAATCTGTGTGATGAGTACGGTTTTATATGATGTATATACAAGTAACCGAGCATTGTAGACATAGTTTCCGAGTTTTAAGACGTGTGGTTGTTCATGTATAGAAGCGCTTCGCCCCCGCCCCGCCTGCACCCCACGGCGCCCCGAGCGCACCAGTGCTCGACAGTGTGCGCGAGTTCTCGATATAGTTATATATTGAACATGCTCCGATACCGACGAAAGGGACGTTGTGATGTTTTTAAATCGAATGTAGCAATAGTGATGTGGAGTTGCGGACTGTATATTGTATGTCGCGTTAATTAGATGTATCGTAGAGAGGGTCGCGCACCGCGGCCACTGTTGTTGGACTGTGATCACCCGACGCGCACAGAGGGTCGTGTTTTATAATGTGTTCGAGTTTTGTAATAATGAAGTGATTGCAGCGGTTTTTCGACTACGTTTTTATTTTGTAATTAAACAGTAATAAGTCGATGTTTTTTTATGTCGCGGTATTTTGGGATTGGAATCTAACGTGTTGTATATATTTATGACTAAAACCGGGTGGGATAGACTTTCTGTCCGAAAGATTATTTTAACTATGAACTATGATGAGATGCAATCAATCTTCGAGAAATAGATGTTTATGTAACCGCTTGTACTGCCGAGTGAGAGCCACAGAGCGAATAGATATGACAAAAGACTTGGCAACAGTGTCGCCGCGAGCCGACCTGGAGTAACTAATGTAAGGCGCCGTGTGCCGACGAGCGGCCTCGCGAAACATACAGCCGTCCGCTCTTACATACTCATAGCTCGGCGCGAGACAGAGACAGAGTCGCGAGGCCGCTCGCACGGCCCAAGGCTATAGAGAGGAGCGCAGGACCCGATAGAAGGTCTTGAGGTGGTGGGCTGTCATGCCCGGAGTGGTGGTTTTGAATGGAGACAGCAATGACAGCTTCTATAGTGCGTATTAACTACTCTCTATTTAATATTATAAACACTTAATAATTAAAGTATTCTTGAAAATTTTACGTTCAAACTGTATTTCCACTATTTGATTCATAGTTTTCTAGTTATCGTTTCCTGTTTGTTATTTAACTTTTGACATCTACTTTCGATCTTCATGGCTATGCATCCCACGTGGTGATAGTGTCAGCCTTTGTACTCTTACTTCGCTTCCTTGACAACAACATTATTATAATTTAACTGTAGAATACATTTCCCCGGCCAAATAACATGAAAATGCCGTCAATCTGAACACTTTCGATTGGGGATGTGAAGAGCGAGCCGACTAAATTAACGACTCCAAACTTATGTTTGTGTACCTGTTTTTATGTGTATAACAATGTAAAAAATAGAACTTCGGAATTACATCTATATAAAATGATATTCTCCACGTATCCTTTGGGGCAGGAATCATTCCGGTCTGTATCCCAAACGTTGCAAAATAACATTCATTGACAAGCTACGTCCATACGCGTAGTGTGAGCGCAACGTTCGTTACATTGCGTGTTTAGTTCGCTCGGCCCGTTGTCGTCTCCAGTCAAAACCCGCTCAGAAAGGAAAGCGTGCAATAGTTCCACACGTAGCTTCCGCCGCCGCCACCGCGCCCCGTCTACTGTAAATGATCTACAATATTGTTCTTATATTGTATTGTTTTCTTTTTTAATAATATATTGTGTTTAAACGGCTATCTGTGTTTGAATTACCCACCTACTATTCTTGTACCTATAGGTACTGTATCTCTGGAACATTTTATAGGAAAACCGGACGAGCAAGACGTGTCCCTGATGGTAAGCAACACGCCTGCCTATAAAAGCACAGTGACACGCAGCTATTGGAACATGAAGGAAGAGTTCAAATCACTACCTACTGCACTTGCACTGCGTTCGTCACCCAGAGATTGCATATTTATGGCCTACTAGCTGTACCCTGCCACGCTTCGCTGTGGCACATTGTGATGCAAAATTTAGATAAAAACAATCCTTGATGCGGATTATATATCATTCTAAAATTTCAGCTCGATCGGTGCAGAACTTTCGAGTTTTTGAAGCGTACACAAACCAACGTAACGTTTTTATACATAGAAGATGAAGCCCTAATGTCTCTAGAAATGCTGCCATTTGAATAGCTGGCAAAGGTGTGGTGCTTGCTACAAACGGTACTTCCCCAGGCTGACTGCAAAAAAGTCCCACCACTACAAATTACTTTAATTAATTACTTAAGACGTTACAACTTATAAAACACCTAGTACCTCTACGCTTCTGTTTTGTTTTTCACGTATAATCACTATTACTATCCTATATATCTATTTAGGAACTCAAGTATAATTTTATTAGTATTCAGACAAGCAGAATCCGCTTGCGGAAGTACTACACGCCTTCGAGAGCTATACTGGCAAGTAGTACTGTGCAAATATGACTGTGTTGGTAGTGACGGGCAACGTTGCCAGAGAAATCAGGAAAACGAGATAAACCATCTCCGGGTAAAGAGCGCTGTGATTAGTAATCATTTGATCGTCTTGGCCACAGATTAAATGGCCTGTTGATCGGCCATGAAACTAATCTTGCTTAAATTCATAAGTCACCAGCGGGGGCGCAGGACGAGGTGTGATAAGCCGAATATCCGTATGACGTGGCACTACTCTAAACCAATGATTGGACAAAACGAGATAGAGTTATGAAAATGTCTAAGCACAGAGCAGGATGCACAGAAAAACATCAACGGGTTCTCAATTCGTTTTTTTTAAATGTTCGTTTTAATTTTGTAGATTGATGATGTTATGTTTTCTAACTATTGCATTAAATTACTTACTTGTGAAATGATATACCATCCTGCGTAAAGCTAGATGTCCTGCTATTCTTTTCGCACCATGTCATTGAGCAGAAACCCACGTTTTATATATTTTACGGTATTCTTTGCCAGCACTCTTTCGGTAGAAATCAAAAGCCTGACTGACCGAACTTGCAACAGGTAGGTACTTATAGTGCAGTTATGCTAATAATTTTGGTAAATAGCTGTTATAGTTGGTCGCTTATGATTAGGCATGTGCCCATCATGCTCGAGTCGTCTCTAGAATATTCGTAACTACGAGCGTTTTTTTTTTCTTGCTGAAAAATCAAAAACCGACTTCAATTTATAATTAAATTCAGACGGTCGACCAAATTTCATAAGAAGCTATCTCTAAGTGTTCCAGATGAATGTGAACTTTAGTATTACATTTTTGTTTTGACTATTCACACACAACACCATCTGATCCCAAACTAAGCATAACTTGTAGGTACTATGGCGGCCAGATAGCTGATATAATACTTATATAGTTTTAAATACATACTTATTATACATAGAAACACCCAGACGCAGTGCAAACATTTGAATTCATCACACAAATATTTACACTGGGTGGGAATCGAAACCACGACCCTCGGCTTCGCTGGCAGAGTTACTACCCACTAAGCCACCACGGCAGTCGTAAAATATAAATAAACTTGATAGTGTATAACTCTGCAAATATTGATCCTAGCTTAAAAACGATAATGTCCAAACTTGTGAGAAATTAAATTTCCAATAACTTTGGATACCATCATTTTTGCTCTAATGTTGAAAATTAACGAGTTATTTCAGAAACACGAAAAAAAAACTTTAAAACAAAATGGCGGCGAATCCTTTACCGGGATTAGTTAGAAAATCGAGATTTAAACTTCCAACCACCCCCTCCCCGACGTTTAAAAAAACAGAGTCGCTCCCCCGGATTTTTTTTCTATTTAAAGTTCTACCCCGACTGGACTATAATAGCACTATACTTGCTTTCGTCACCTGGAGATATCCGAATGAAATTACGAAATCTTGATGTACTTACATAATAATATATATTTATGTACCTACCCATGGAATAATAACGCCTAGAAACCGGAAACCGGGTCCACATAAGAAAAATGAGGCAAATCATAGTGAGCCATACTGGCTCAGTCCGTTCGAAACTACCATCAGTTGTCAAGGTCCAGCGCTGTTGCATGCGTCTCCGACAATTAACAAGAACAAAATTAAAAATTTTGACTAACCCCCGACTACCTTGGTTTTTGTAATCTGTACAACATTCTACTAGTAAAGCTCTTTCATTTGATACCCATATTAAGGGAGTTGTGAAAAAATAAATGTATATCGCCAATTTTTGGTGGCGGCCATCTTGGATTTGAAATTTGTCATAGTGCAAAGTATTCTACTAGTCAATCCCTTTCATGTGATACCCATATTGAGGTAGTAGTGAAAAAAAAAATATAATTCACCATTTTGTGGTGGCGGCCATCTTGGATTAGAATTTTTTTATAGTGTACAGTGTTCTACTAGTCAAGACCTTTCATTTGATACCCATATTGAGGTAAGTTGTGAAGAAATATTTTGTCCGCCATTTTGTGGAGGCGGCCATCTTGAATCGATATTAACCAAACATAGCTAAGAACACCCGCACGGATATTAACTTTCAAATAAAAAACCGCATTGAAATCGGCCCATCCGTTTGAGCTCTACGGTGCCACAGACAGACACACACACAGACAGACAGACAGACAGACAGACAGACAGACAGACAGACAGACAGACATCGACGTCAAACTTATAACACCCCTTTTTTTGGTCGGGGGTTAAAAATATTATGATTTGTGTGTTAGGCGAACTTCAGTAGCTTACTGCTCATACTGCTGAAGCCGAAATCAAATTCAAATTCAAATTTTGCCTAACTTAAGTTGAAGCGTTTGTTTGAAGATTATTATAGATCTAGGCGTTATTAATCTATGTATACCTATGTAAGTAGTAAGTAGAACCTACATAGGTAGGCAACTACTTGTTTACGTATCTATTATTATGAACAGGGTAGAATTATTTGCGTATTAGGTACGCACCAAAATATTACAGACACTCATGTTTCCTATTCAGAATCATAAATTTCCATTCTTTCATTTCCATTCGTGTGCTTCCCAAAAAATTACGTCAGCTTAATTTAAAAAACCGGAAATTATTTGAAATATCGCGACTGTAATGGCGTCGGTAGATAACGAATCATTGAAAAATTATGATAATTGTTAAAAAATTATCGTCGAACAAATTCAATAAATTGCAAAGGGGAGCGATTTGCGCCCTTTATGTGGCGCCCACGGCGCAATCACATCACTTACATTAATTTATGTCGCGAATCGGTTTTGATAAAATCGGAAAAATCCGGAGGGCGGGAAATTTAATTACGGGCTTGGAGCAATATTTCCGTCCCCGCGGCGATCAGCTCGCGACTGGGAGCGGCCGCCGCGGAACGACGATCAAATTCTCCCTTCAAATACTGAAGGGAAAATTTCTCCTTTTCGTCCGGTGTCGGGTGAAAATGTTACGGGTGCGCGTCACCCGCTTGCTAAAGTAGCGGCGTAGTTGTGTAGCCGCGTAGCGTCGGAGCGGCGGCGGAGCAGCGGAGCGAAATGTGCATGTTTGATGCTTTTTGGATTGTGAAATCTTATGCATCGCCGACGTGCGTTATAGCAGTACCTGTACCTATCTATACAGGTGACGAGGTGACGAATTAAGCAATGGCAAGTGACAACTGAAATTCCAAGTTTAAATTTTTCATTTGTATCGACGATCCCGCCGGACGCGGCCGAAACTTAAGCCGGACTAGACTGAAGATATATCACGTGTTTCATATTAAAAACGTTTTCCTGTTATTAGAAACTTTGTAAGCCTTTTTGAAGGGTCAACTTCTTTTTGGCGCACCCCACACAGATTGTGCGATGGCTGTGAATTCTGCTCAAGCTTCACGCTTGTGAATGAAAGAAATCGGGTGAACTCGGGACCATGACCATCATTGCCATGGTTACTATTACACATTTACCTACACATCTAGGTAAGTATGGCCATCTAGTCTAGATGACTATGCTTAGAAAACTTATTTAGACTACAATGCTTTGAAGATTTATTCCAGACTAGCAGTGCCGGTTACATCCGGTTTCACCCGCGTAGTTTCCAAAGCGTGCTATCAAGTTCTGAGTTTTAAGTTTTCACTTCTATCTGCAGCAGGCGCGGATCCAGTGGGGGGTCATGGGGCATGACCCTGGGCTGGGTCCAGTACCTAAATGGACCACTGATTAAAAAGCATGCATGTATTTATCACACAGTTTAGTGACATGACCACGACTATGTGATCTCCCCTGGATCCACGTGATCCGCCCTTGATCTGCAGTCCAGCAGATTTTTTATATATAGTTTTCTTTCACCGCGTTTGTTGACCAATTCGTTTGATGGGAACGTAACGGACGTGGACAAGCCGGGGCTCGACAAAGCATGTATATTCTTAAAAGGCGCTACTCGCAATTTACTCTCGAGTTAAAGACACCCAAGTCAAGAGGATTCACGAAAGAAGAAAGACGGCTAGATATTTCATACCCCAGGTTCGTATTAAACAGTTGTAACAGCAGCCTACTAAATGTTACCATTACTACTACTACTACTGGGCCTCGAGGCCTTCTCTCGCAAAGAGAGAGTCAAACCATAATCCACCACGTTGGCCCAGTGCGGGTGGGCGGATGACACAAGACCTTGAAATATTGTGGTACATGTCGGTTTCCTCACTATGTTTTCTTTCACCGTATTTAAGTTAGCGGCATTTACACATGACTTCGAAAAGACAGTGGTGCGTGTGGGATTTGAACCCGGATTGTCACTCGCCGTTCTCCCGACCCGTGTAGACCTGTAGACCCAACAGATAGGTAACTTTTTATCACAGGAAAATGCTTGGAATGTGAACTACAATGGGGAAAATGCGGCCGCTACTATTGAAAAATAATCACTCGACAGTTTATGGCTTCATTGTCATAAATAACCAAAGACTAGCAGCGTTTTACCCGAGTAGGTCCCGTAATTTTCTAGCATAACATGTATTATTAAATAAAATCGATGTTACAATTTTAACCTGATCGGTTCAGACTCGGCCTACGAAGTTACGGCCGGGCGAAACAGTGAAGGAAAACATCGAGAGGAAACCGAGATGTACCTAGAATCTTTCGAAGTCATGTGTCGTCCACCAATCCGCACTGGGCCTGCGTGGTGGGTAACATACTTGACTCTCTCTTTGCGAGAGAAGGTCCGAGTCTCAGCAGATCAAACTCCGATCGGTTTCAATTTGTCTGAGTAGAGATTTAATTCTTCAAAGACAAGTGATGTCTGCCAATCCGCTTCTTGGTCAGTGTAGCAGACTATACCATAAACTTCTCGTACTCGGTTTAGGAGGAGACCCTTGGACCCTTTAGGTAGATTCCTACGTTAGTTCCAAACGTTCGAAGGTGGATATGGAGCGTTTTTGTCCCATGTATATCACTGTTGCACCTAGTCAGAATGTAAACGAATAATATTGTGTATTTTCTAAGAACAGCGGTGCTTTCTGAGAGGATTGTGTAAACTGTTATTCGTTCGTGCAAACAGAGTAGTATCAGTGTTCCGTCAGGTCCGCAGTCGGCGCGCGCGAGAAATTGAATGAAAACATTGAATATTTATTCTGCGAGATGCCAGTATCGCATGCAGCTCCGGGCGCCCGGGCTGCCCCGCGCCCGGGAGCTACGCTGCGGCGTGGACTCTCCTCAACTCTGCTCAGAGCGTCGTCAAAGCCGCAGTTTTTAAACCGACGCAAAAACGACAAGGTGTCAAAACTTTATTTAATTGGATTAACAGGACACTCACGTACAATATGGTCGGTCAATCCGAATCGAGTTTGTTATAACTTTGACTCTCTGTCTCTCTCTCCGAGTGTGAGGGTGTGTGAGTGCGTGTTTATGTATATATGGTTATTGCGTAGCCAACTAGCGTAATAAGCCGTTCAATAGAGAGATACTATATTGCGTAAATCAGCCGTTCAATTAACTGCCTACGATTGAGATGTCGTCGAAGACTTAGAACAGGTTAATAGCTTTATCATCCAATTTTGAGATATGGCCGCCAGAAGGTACATAAAACTTTGCATACTTAGGGGTTTTCAATAATGTATGTTGTATATGTTAAAATATATTCTGGCGGCTCTTTAGACTATTAAGTAAACCCTCAGTTTCTTGTCGTACTATCGTCGTTCTGTTTTCGAGAAAAATCAAAAAACGTAAAATTTAGACTTTTGAGCCTGATTAAGTCAAGAAGCATTCATGCGATCGAAGGAGACTATTGTCACTTTATTTGCATAAGTATACCCAAGGTGTCTGCGGAAATTTGGCTCTGTCGGAATTTTTGTTATTTCAATAATAATTGTCGAAATTGACTGGGCGTATATACGTTTACAGAACTCTACTGTCAACACGGCTACATACTCTGCACAACTAAAATGATTCCTGAATGCCTCATCGCTTCTTTCGAAGCTCTACGCCGACTCTCTTTGCGTTCCCGGATCATCTTGTGGCTCCTTTTTAATATTTGATCTGCATATTTATAAATCCGGTGTTTGCCGAGCAGCTAGGATTTATAGTTTATTTCATTCGGAGATCTCCCGGGCAGCGGCAGACATTGCCGTACCTAAAACCTTATTCCAGTAAGGGCAACTTCCCTGGTTATAGTAAGTGCAACTTCCCCTACTGATGCCGAGTTCCGAGTTCATTTATGGAGCTAAACTTCTTTAGCCACTTTTTCGTAGAAGAAACTCTTATAGATTCGCCTCCTCGACATGTTCATGTAGCAACGTAGCGTCAGAGTGGCGACGGAGCAGTGAGGCGGATCGTGGGCATTAGATTAGATGCTTTTTGGATGGGTGTCCTGTGATGGAAGTCCTCTGAGTTCCCATCGGCCGGTCACGTGATCGTCCTTCTAAAGTATAATAAAATATATAGATGGATTTAAGGGTGTGTGTATGTTTTGAATGCCAAAGTTTGGCGTCGAATACGCACATCGCAAAATTGCAACGCCCTCAATACAGGAAGAATAATGTATTAATAGCAATAAACAATGAAATGAAAATATTAACCTGTTCTCTTTTGGGCAATTGTTTCACGGCCGTGTCCGTGGAGTGTAGCGGGGTAAGAATTTGTTTCACGTGTAAAAAAAAATGAGGAGGCTCTCGATTCAGTTGTGTTTTAGGGTTCCGTAGCCAATTAGCAAAATACGGGACCCTTATAGATTTGTCATGTCTGTCTGTCTATCCGCCCGTATGTCACATCCACTTTTCTCCGAAACTATAAGAACTATATTATTGAAACTTGGTAAGTAGATGTATTCTGTGAACCGCATTAAGATTTTCGTACAAAAATAAGCAATATTTAAAAAACTAAAAAATCACACTTTTATAGAAAATCCAACTAAAAAGTAAGAAATAATTTTCAATACATATGAATTAAGGAAAATGTAATAAAAAACAAAAGATTTTTTTTCACATTTCAGAAAAGATTCACATTGTTTTCATTTTACAAAAAAAAAAATTTTTAGTAAAAAAGCGCGGGGTGATGGCTTTAATTGTTATAAATTCTCTATGTTGTATGACAGATGTTGGTACAAGTATTAATTTTCAAAATATCCCAAGGCAGCCTACGCTTAAAGCTTTTTACTAAAAAACTTTTATTTTTGCGATAATTAAGTATCTCGCGCTACATTTGTTCTTTAAGTTGGGGTTTTTTTGTCCTTTTTCCATTACGAGAACTTATCAAACGTCGTGGATTTAAAAAAAAATTGCTTTTATTCAATGCTTTTTCAGAGACAACAAAATTTTCAAAAACAAATTGTTTAATATTATTATTTATTATGGTATGGTATAACACTGGTCACGCGCGGCTTTTACGCGTCACTTCCATTGTATATTTTTCTTACGGTTTTATAATCTCACATTGTTTTCAGCTCGGTTGCGCAGCAAAATCCCTATCTCTTCCAAGCCGTAAGGAACTTCGTTTCAAAATACGGTAGTGGTACGTTCAGGGCGTGGTGCAGCTGGCCCGGGCGTCGCACGGCACGTACCCGCGCTGCCCGAACTCGCAGAGCAGGTCCCGGAACAGCCGGCCCCGGGCGCCGCCAGCCGCGAGCACCGCCGGCGGGCGCGCCAGCCTCAGCGCGCGCGGCCGGGCTGTGGTGTACGCCGGCCAACGCGGCGACAACCGGGATCCTTCAGGAGTTGGCTCGCTGGAACAAACCAAACATGTTGACTGCAGTCAACGTCGGGCTGGCCATATAGTTGAGGTGATATTAGCCGGGCCCCAATCTGCGCGGACCCCCTACTAGCTTGCGGGGCATGCGGAAACCGTAGGATAAGATCTCGGGTCCGTGGTTGCCATGGTCCCATCCAGGTCATTTCTGTCCAGTCCGACTGACGTCAGAATACATTTAAATTTTTAAGCTACGTTCCTCGTACGGTACAGCTTTAGAGTGGAATAAGTTGCCGGCCTCATACAATATAATATAAAACTTTTCGAGGTTAGAGTGAATAGGTACTTTCTAGGTCAACGTGCGTCATCTTCTACCACACCGTCGCTTACCATCAGGCGAGTTTGCCGATGCGGAATTAAGCGCTTTAAAAAAATCATATTGATAACTTCACGGGATTCCACTCTTGATTTAATATGTGAGTGTTACGCTTTACTTAGTGCTTAGTGTGCGTTTTTTAGAGGATGCCAATGTGAGGATTTCAATGTTAAGATATCAAGGTGTAGTGTATCCAAAATCAAACTTACTTATATCCAATATTGTGGGGTTGCAAACCAACCCCACAATATTGGGTATAACCGCACAGTGGCATGTGGCACGCAGATATTTGAACATGAAGAGTCGAAACCTAGGACTATCGCTCGTTACCCAGACATCTTAGATGTTATTAAAATAGGGATTGCCAGTGGTTTTATGATTCTTCTGACAAATAATATATTATAAGTTCCATAATAGAAAAAACGTTTTTTGTTGCAATAATAACAATTTGTGTTGTTTGAAAAAGACTTATTACGTATGTACAATTTAGCTCATGGGAAAATATTAAAAACAAACATTTATTTTGAATAAGGCTGCCTTAAGAGCATAAGCTAGTAATTTGAGCTGCCTGAACTTCAGTAAATTATTCTGATGACTTATAGCCTGTGGGACCACTTTAATAATAGAAGAAAAATCATGGAGCCTTACGAGTTCAACTAAACTGTCGTTTAGTTGGGTCAATACTAAAACAGTATTTAGAAATATTTTAATGACCTACTAATCTCTTAGTTACCCCAATCTGTACGAACTAGACATAAATATTGAACGCGCGACCCTCACGGAGAGTTGAGCAGTGAACACCATAGCAGCCTTGACCGCAGACTGACGGCGTGGTAAGCACCAGTTTCATCAATCCAACAATCCCATCCGATGTTGTGTAATACGCTCTATAGAAGCACGATGAGCGCTGCACACGCAATACTAGGTAACCTCCACAAATTATAAAAACCAATAAGTAGTCAAATGTTTCTAAAGTGCAGAATATGCAACCCTTGACATCAATTCATTGAAATAACTATCTCTAAGTCTTTTTGCGTATATTTATAAAAAATGGTGGACATATCTCACACAACACCTTCAAACTAAGCAAAGTTTGTATTATGGCAGCCAGATAGCTGGTATAATATTTTTTTAAATGTAGGTACCTACCTCTTTAGTTTTTGTACAAAATGTTCGGAATAGAGCACTAAGTATGTCTTTATAAAAGTTTGTTATTTTTTCAGTTGGATTCGGCTATCATGAATTTTATTCGAATGACTGACTCCTGAAATTCCGCGAATTCCGTAAATAAATTTCCATCGAACTCGACAGCTTCTAGCCTATTGATCCCGAGCCACGATATTTATTTTGCGACCTATATAACCACACGCAAACCATCCAATTTGCGGGCCGAGATTAAAGTTAGCTTTGGGTAATCTTGTTTACCGTTACCGACTTACCCGAACTTCATGAAGTTGGTCAACATGGCGGTCAGCCGCCCAATAAACAGCTTATCGGGCCCCGAGACCGGCAGCGGCAGCCCTGCCGGCTTGAACACGTAGAATATGTCGTCCGAGTGCGAAGCGCCTACCCCGTGCTTCCTGTAGAAAATGCTCTTCGCGAAGTTGCGACCTCCTTCGTAGTCAAATACGTATCTGTACAACGGCTTATCGGAATATTTCGCCAAGAGATCCGAAGACGCATCTTCCGTAGCGAACGACAGCCAATCGGAGTAAAAGTTTACTATCCCTGTCACAGTCGCCTTACTGATCCTCCCGCCGAAGTAATGATCTCTCAGCCGCGCGGCTATCACCGCTCTATTGGCCGGGCACCACGAAAAAATGGCGGGCAGTTTTTCAGCAAATTCCTCATCCCATTCCCTGAGTGTTTTATCGTCGTGCAGCCCGTAGAACAGCATCCCCTCCGCGCTGGTGGACCCCGATATAATCGGGACTTTATTAAAGTTCCCCGAAGTTATCGCCCCGTACGGAGTGTCGTGAAAAAATGCCGCAGTAAAATTCGTATCGATGCACGGGGCGTACTTAAAGTGTCTCGGGTTGATGGACGTGTCTCTAGTAGCGTCGAATAGTTCCTTCGTCGTTGCGGTCGAAAACGTGTCCAGGACGCTTTCGTCGCTTGTAATGTTTCTGATTTTGATCGCGTCTCCCAGAGCTGACGCTTCGTGTTCTACATTGAAAGCCCAGGGAGTAAATGGCGAGCCACTGAACAGAATTAATTTGTGGAATAACCCAGCGCTCGATTTCGACAGCATGTGCATGGCAGCGGCAGACGCGCCGGCGCTCTGCCCGGAAATGGTCACGTTGTCGGGGTCTCCCCCGAACGATGCTATGTTCTTTCTGATCCATTTTAATGCTGCTACTTGATCTTTCAATCCTAAATTGGAAATTCCATCGATGCAGAGGAAACCGAAGACGCCGAGTCTGTAGTTTACTGTGACTACGATGACGTCCTTTGTGACGAGGTATTCAGGGTCATAATGCCACTTGCTTCCGTAGTAGTATCCTCCCCCGTGTATCCAGACCAACACGGGGAGCCGGTCGCCGGCAGCTGCCGTCTCTGGGGCGAACACGTCGAGGCGGAGACAGTCCTCCGAGCCGGTCTCGAGGAAGGCGACCGTCTGGGAGCAGGACCCGAAGCGATCGACGGCGTCCAACACCCCTGACCACTTGATTGGTGGCGTGGGTGGCTGAAATGTGATAAATATGCGAATTAAATATTTTGAACTCAGTGCTTTATACTTATTTGATAATTTATAAACGTGACAAACCACTAAACACGTTACTCCAAGTTAGCTAAAAACAAAACCTTCATTAAGTCGGTTTCGCATTTTAAGTTTTCAACGGTTAAACTAAATGAATGAACTCGTAATTCACATAGGTCATAAAAACATAATTTTACATTCTTTTGCATATATTAGAGCGATATTTTCTCCAGTAAAGGCACTTTTTAAAATTCCTACTAATATTATGAATGCCAGTGTTTGTGTTTGTTGCTCAATCACGTCAGAATGTCTAAACAGTTAGATTATTATAGTCTGAATGAAATAACATAAAAGTAGGCTATATTTTAACAAGGATAAATAACGGGAACTGCGTGGGTAAAACCGTGGGGCCCTGCTAGTACAATATATATATTATGGTTTGTTAGAAATGTTAATATATTAGACACTAAAGATAACTTTATAAATTAGTAATTTTCAGAACATTACAAATCCTGGAACCCACCTGGAACCTCTGGCTGGCAGCGTAAGGGATGCCATAATATCGATTTTGGCCGGACACACTTCGAAGACCTCTCAATTTTCCATATTTAGTTTTCACTATCGGAGTAAAAATTGCTAGAACATTATCACATAGTAAAATCCACCAAACGACTAGAATTTTGTTTGAGCGTAATTTCATCTTGGACCAATAGAATCATCACCTATATAAATCACTTAATTTTCTTAAAGTTATCATAATATTGTTACACATTGCTATTGAAAGATTGGCTAAACTTTAATAGTTATAATGTTAATATCACTTTTAAACTGCACTTAAACATTTTAAAACCATTTTCACATTTTATGAGTCACCTAATCAAATCCTTCAGCCAAACACTCTAGCGAATTAGTTACGGTTTTCGTGACTGAATTTCGTGGATTTTACTTCGATTCCTCTTTTACTTGCAAGAAAAGTAATGTATCAATATAAATGTCCGGTAAATGTATACTGTATACGCTCAACACGAGTATCAGTCCAGTACTGGTGTCGAAAGCACAGAGCAGACAAGTAGCGGCGCTTGCGCAAGTTATGCAATGTGGCAAAAACCTATGAGGCTTGATCTAGACCCTATTGCTGTGTATGCTCTCGCTCGAGACTTTGTGTCGAATGTCAAACCAAACTGTCTCCAACAAATGCATATTATGTCGCAAGTTTGGGTTTGGCTGGTCTTCAGTTTAAATTAGGTAAGTCTGTAATTTTTGCATAATAAAAAGTTCGTATAGTGCATTCATTACCTTCGGGAAAATATACCTAATAAAACAGAAAACTGAACCCCCGGAAAGGGTCTCACGTTTTGAATTTTGAATGTAGTTGAATATAATAAAATTTACCTGCTTTCTCTCTTCACTTATAGATTCGTCATGTCTGTCTGTCTGTCTGTCCGTCCGTATTTCACAGACACTTTTCTCCGAAACTATAAGAACTATACTATTGAAACTTGGTAAGTAGATGTAATCTGTGAACTGCATGAAGATTTTCATAGAAAAAATAGAAAAAAACTAAAATTTTTAAGGGTGTCCCATACTTAGAACTTAATCTCAAAAATATTTTTTTTATCAAATCCATACATACATGTGGGCTACGAGGGTCAAACTGAAAGTTCTTAGAAAATCAAAAACTGATTACATTAGCCAGTTATTAGTTTTATTATATCTTTTCAAAATATTGTCCATTCACGTCAATACACCGCTGCATGCGATGGAACCACTGGGAAAAGCACTTTGCCCACACATCATTTGAGTCACCTCCGTTAAATCTTTCAATCATTTTACGGCAGCAATCCACACGATGGAGTTTTTGAGCCTCAGTCAAATTATGAGGTATCCACCGGGCGCAAAGCTTCCTGACCGCTAAATGTTCGTGTAGGATTTTGTGCACTTGACTCATACCGATGCCTAAGCTTGTCCGAATCTGCTGATAGGTCACTCTTTTGTCAGTCTCTATCATACGCCGCACAACACAGATGTTATCTTCAGTCGTCGCCGTAGAAGGCCGTCCCTCACGTAAATCATCAGTGAGATTAGTGCGACCACGTTTAAACTCATTAAACCAGTTGTAAACAGTCGCACGAGATGGGGCTTCATCGTGAAAGGCCAATCGTAGTCTATCATAACTTTCTTGTTGACTTAAATGACATCGAAAGTCTTAAAAAATCATTGCACGAAAATTTTCTCGTGTTAAATTCATGTTGACGTGACACAGACAATTTTCAATTTGCCATAAATCGTAAAACAAATGACAAATGAATGAAGTATATACTCAGTAATATTGGCAAAGAGTTCTATTTTCAAATTATAGAATTATTTTTTTATTATATTGTTTATAAGTGGCCAGTTCTAAGAACTTTCAGTTTGACCCTCGTATCTATGCATAGGTCATCAAAAATGATATTAAGGTTTCTAACATATTTTTTTTCTAAACTGAATAGTTTGCACGACGGACTCTTCGAAAGTGGTAAAAGCTAAAAAGTGTGTGTAACTTCTAAAATAAGAGAATGACAAAAAAAAAAAATGTATGATGTATCATATAAACTATCAACGAAAATTGGTTTGAATGAGATCTAGTAAGTAGTTTTATTTTAACACGTCATAGATTGACTATTGTTAAAACACGGCTTTTTTTGTAACACATGAGCACATCAATATATTTTTTTAATAACAGATGCTCTTCTTCTGACTCACTGATCTTTTACAAGTTTCAGTTTCGGCTCTTTGACCTATGATGGCCAAGTTGATTTATTCTGTTCAAAAACAAATTTAATATTTGTTAAAAATGGGCCGTCGTTTTACTCGGATCGGAAAATCCAAATAGAATCTTTCGCCGATTAAGTTTTGTTTTTATTACTACTTTACTAGGTGTTTCTTCGTTTAATTGAAAGGTCTTCAATCACGCAAAATGTTAAGCAGCGATGCAGTCCAAAATGGAGCGTGTTCAGGTACCTAGAAAGAACCGAATCACTTTCAACTTGAAGACATCAAGATTGTAACCATCGGGAAAAACCAACACACGGAAAGCGTTTCACACCCTAGACGTTCGTATTACGTGAGTGAAGTCTTAGACCATCTTCGGTTTATTTTGATACATAATCTATAGTACATCATCTTTCATTAGAAACGGTTTATTTAAAAAAGTAGCAGAGATATTTTATTTATTTATTTTATTTTATTTTACTAAGTTAGGGAATCTTACAGCTAGGTACAAAAAATTATAACATAATAGGTCCAAAAGGCCACTTGTAAATAAAAGTAAAGATTAAATAAATCTAGTAGACTTTTAACATAAAAACAAACATAAAAATAGCAAAAAAAAGGTTTAAACAAAACCACATAACACATTGTATCTAAACAAAGTACTCCTGTGTTAGAAGTCTCTTGCATTGTTTAACAGAAGTATTAAATACGTCAAGATCATGTTTTGCAAGCAGACTGTTGAAACTCCGGCTCGCTCTCAGCAGGTAACTATTTTGCCTGTAGTTAGTGTTAGCTAAGGGTGTAAAAGTGAGCACGGCCTCCTCCTAGGATCAGCTGTCACTCTGAGACCTACTCGCTCCAGCAGCTCAGGGCAGTCCACTGCACCGTTAGCTATCTTCAGCAAGTAGCCCACATCTGCTATGTCACGTCTTATATACAAAGGAAGAATGTGGAATTTACGACAACGGTTTCTATAGTCTGGCAAATAATCTTTGATTTTAAATTGCAATGTCGTAAAACCGCTTCTGAATACGCTCAATGCGCGATCGATAGACATCATATCTCGGGTTCCATACTTGCGAAGCATATTCTAAGTGACTACGTACATACGAACAATAAAGGATTTTTATGGTTTTAATTGACTTAAATTCAGTTGACAAACGCAAAATGAAACCTAATGCCCGTGATGCCTTATTGACAATAGTATTAATGTGCTCATCAAAAGTAACTTACTGTCAAAAATAATGCCCAAATCACGAATCGAACTAACTTTTGTGAGATTTGAATTTTTGAGTTTATAATTATAATTTAGGGGTTGTGGCTTACGACTAAACGCACAATAGTGACATTTGGATACGTTGAGGTCCAATTTGTTCAAGAGACAAAATTCATCAAACCGATTGAGATCTTCCTGCAGCAGCTGTGAACATTTGTGCGAATGTGCGATTTGTGTGTTGTGCGATATCCAACGTAATACAATTTCTGGGATGTGAAAATGTTTGTAGCTAAGGTAATGTTAGGTTAAGGTAGTATTAGGGGTAAGTATGACATGCTTAGTGATTCGAGACTATCTAAGGATTTACCATTGAAGTACGAAAATAACAGTAAAATGGTTTTATTGTCTTCAAACCACCTACGAATGTTTAGAGTAAGTTGCTTTTATCTTCACCAATTAGCATACCAAAAAGTATCCAAAGTGCTTACGGAGTAAACGGCCGTCCCTTCCGAGTCTCATAATAGTCTCTACATCGAGGGATTAAGGTCGAAAGAGTCGCAATCAGTGAAAAGTAGAACGATCCGTGTGTCCCTTTATGAGATAAGTTCCGAATTAAAGCGGAGGAAGTCCGCCACTCGTCCAATTTGCATGTTTGCACAGTTTATAACAATTAGCCGCCGCTTCCCGGGTATTTTTCTTTATTACCCGGATTAGCGAGTGCGCCGGGCCGGCGGGCGCGGCCGGCGCCGGCCCGGGCTGCCGGCCCGGCACACGGCGACTTCAGCTTAATTGCCTCCATAAAATTAATTGTCGTCACCGTGCCGCGTTTGTTTTGATGCGGAACGGATAGTTTTATGCTTGAGTTAGCTTTAGAAAGAACGAGAAATGTTTCAGTTTCAGCACTTTTAATGTGTTTTAGGGAGTTTTTTACACTTCACTGCCATCTCGCCTGATGTTAAATCACGACACAGGCTACGATGGAGCGTGCTTACCTAGAAGAAACCGTTTCACTCTCCATTGTAAGTGACATTTAAACTTTTATTGTTATCTAAAGCCATAGAGAAAATATCCTCTCGAGCTCGGGCAGACTTAAAATCGAACAATAATTATAGCTGTGCCTGATGGTAAGCAACATGCCTGTCACATGAAAAACACAGTAACACGCTACGAAAGATTCCTACCACCAAGTGCCTTAGAAAACCATCGAGAGAATTTGTTAAAATATTTCTGTCAGGCTCTTTTGTATTAGGAACATTTTTTCATAGGAAATACAGTAACATATAGTACGTATAAAAAACACACTTCTACTTCTAAAACCACACTATTAGTGACTTATTAAGTGCTTACGTTTTTATTACTAGATTCTGTAGGCAAAACCTAGCGGCACGTAAACGCTAACGAATGTTTGAGAAATTAGATCAGCACGTCTTGCGGACGTAAAGGACACATGCTACACTCGAGCAAGATACATGCCTGATAGAAAGCACCACGTCCGCCCATAACAGCACAGTGGCATCATGCAGCTATGAAAACTTAAAGAGTTCAAAACATTACCATAGAATATGACATTACCTAATAGGTAGGTACTCCACTGCACATGTTTCCAAAAGTTATAAGATTTATCTCTGGTATGTTGTTTATCTGTAAACATTGCCCTTAAAACCAAAATACAGTTGTGTTTGCATATTCTGCTTGGCGGTAGAATAACTCAGAGCGACTACTTCCTCATGCTACTCGTACTACGACAATAGAAAATACTTCGCCTATAACGTCTAGATATGAAAGAAGTTACACTCCGCGAGGTATAAGCTGAGCTTTGCAAGTGTGAGTGATCACCAATCAGGCAGGAGCTTGAAATTTTGTCCGCGAGGTATAGGCTGAGCTTTGCATTAGTGTGAGTGATCACCAATCAGGCAGGAGCGCGGCGAGACAGAATGGCGCCGCGCCTAAGGCCGGTTGTCACACCTACACTATCCATGTACACTCACACAAATGCAAAGCTCAGCTTATGCCTCGCGGAGTGTAACACTGGACAAATAGTCAGAACTTCGACAAAAATATTTATTATTCACTGTGTTAATTACGGAAATATTATTTACAACTTACTTTTTTAACATACTTTTTGTAAGGCAATAGCGACACAAATTTAGTGGCAAGACAAGCCGGTTTCGCCAGGATTCGGTCTTAGGTTCAAACCCAACTTGCTCCTCTGGGTATATTTCAAAATGTAGATGGTGATAGGTTTGTCATCCCCACTAGCTTTAAAGGTGAAAGAAAACATTGTGAGGCAACCGACACGTACCAAGTAAGACATCGTTCGAGGTGTCAACACACCCTTAGCTATCGTAGTTTTCCTCCTAGTGAGAGAACACCCGAGTCCCAGCTGTGGGGACAAAAAATTGGGAGCTCTAATGTTTTTAAGCTTAACTATGTGATAAGAATCTATAAATAATATGTAAGTGTTATATCAGCTATCTGAAGAGTTTGTTTGTTTGTTTGAACGTCAGGTGGTCTCAGGAAATACTGGTCCGGATTGAATTTTATTCTTTTGTATTGGATAGTCCATTTATTCGAGGAAGGCTTTACTCGTATAATATTAGTACAAATCCGAAAGTTTTGATGTTTGGAAGCGGAGCATGAATCAAACGAATGGTTGAAATTTAAAACACAGTTAAAAATAATCTACTTTATATTGAGGGTTTTCGACTCGTTTTTGTTTTGACATGACTCAATGACAGAACCATGTGTGAAAGATTGCGTTATTGAATATTCCAGTGATATCACGATTAATATAAAGATTAAAACGCTTCATTAAAAACACTACTGAAGCGTGACGTCACACAGTCGTATTTTATATGCGTCGCGCGTAAAGTTTGTATGTTAGCTATATTAAATATTGCGTTTAGGAAACTGGTTGCATGACAAAAGTCACTTGAAATTGAATGGGTTATACAATGGTAAATACATTTTCCAATAATTTCTTCTTTACTTTTAAAATGGACTTGCCCATCCATCTTTGAATGATCATAAAGTAACTTCAACAAAAAATATCTAAATTAAAAGTTGGTATATATTTTATTCCACTTAAAGGGAAAATGGCGGTGACTCCCACTCCGGCTTGTACTTGGCACAAAGATTGTCCATAACTATTCAGCGTGGTAATGCTGCCAGTGTAATGGACACCTTTGTGCCAGGTACCGTTAGGGGTGGGTTATGGACTGATGAATTTATGATGTTATTTTTAATTGTGTGATTTAGTAGCTTATATCTTTATTTAAACTTTGTCAATTTATTATAATAAAAGACGAAATAAATGCATCAATTCCACTTAAATACTGTCATTGTATCAAATAATTTAACAAAATTCCAGGTTCAGTCGTTATGCCTATTATGGGGACAGGTAGTACCTACGCGGTTGACATCGCAGAGCAATGCTAGTACATTTATAAAGTAGAGCCATCTAGAGTCGAGAATTAGTGTCCGACCGAAACTGATTTTCCTGCCGAAACCGAAACCGAAACCGAATGTTCGGCCGTGGATTCAGTTTCGGCCGAAACCGAAACCGAAACCGAAACTCACTTGGTCAAGTATATAATTTATTAAAATACTGAAATTTGGTGCATTTTACCTATTATTTTGCCTTAATTAGGCCATGAAATGGAAACACAATATATATATATATATTTTTTTTTTAAATAAATGGTGACGAGACGATCCGGATATGTGCCTGATGGTAAGCAACATGCCTGACACATAACAGCACAGCGACACGGAGCTATTGGAACATGAAGAGTCCAAATCATTACCTAGCACTGCACTGCGCTCGTCACCCAGAGATCTAAGATCTTATATAGCCCTGTAATTTCTCTGGAAACATTGCCCTTCAAACCGGAACACAGTAATGTTTGCACATTACTGCTTGGCGGTAGAATAACTGGCAAAGGTGTGGTACTTCCCCAGGCGGACTCTGCCAAGAGTCCTACCACTACTATCATAATATAATATATAATATATCATAATAGGATAGATAAGAAATCAGTAAGAAGTCTTGTAAGTCCTTACAAGTTCTGATAGATGGCTCTAGTTTTCACTATTTTATAATAGCAATATTATAATCACATTATTTATTTATTTATATTTATTTATTTTATAATAGCAATATTATAGCTTGCTACATATCAGTAATCTGTGATTATAATCTCGTACTTATTTGTACGAGGTTAATTAATAGTCCCTCGTACCTCGTACGAAAGACTACAAATCTCGTATTTGTACGAGGAACCTCGTACGGTTGGCATCGCTGGTTGCTACAGAACTATCCGAACGGCGCACGATAATTCCCGAAAAGGGCCGACAGAACTTTCGGTCGGACACTAATATCTTTACAATTAGGTAATGGAAGCTTTTAGCTGTTTCTTTTGTTTCTCAGCCAGCTAGGAGCGGTACAACGTCAGCAACGCCGCTCTGATTTGTACTTTCTGAATTGGAACTTTTCATCTCCACGCGTTTAATTAACTTTAAAAGGAGCTACGTGTTAACAAAAGTGTTAACGTCCATCCAGAGCTTACTTATCCAAAGTCCTGTCCACAAACCGGCGGGAACTGGAAACTTCCAGCTATATCCCTTGTATTAATGCGAGCGCAGCGGGCCCGCGGCGGCGATTGGGCTCAAGTTTGACTCCACATCGCGAGAGTCTTCGCCACCACTCAAATCTACTCGCCAAAATCTTGAACTATCTCTTTTGAAACAAAAGCTAAATATTATCAGACAGGATTACAATAGTAACGCCAAGTTGTAACATACAAGAGTTTTGGTTTCAGAGATTACACTTCATAGAGTAACGAATACAGCTCCGTGATAAGCGGATGATTTTGTTACTTTAAGTTGTGCTGTTATTTATCATTATCATTTGGATTTCTCATGGCATTAGTGGGTTTTGGTATATGTACTTTCTATAAGTAGGTACATTTACATAAGTAAAATTGAAGTGCCTCTTTGTAATGCGAAATATTTGAGTGATAAATGTGTCTATATATATGTCACATTGCCGCTGAATCGCTTTTCTGAAAAGGCTACTCTAAGAAGATTATCTAAAAGTGATTCGTTAGAAATTACCAAAAAAGATTCACCTTCACTGAAAAATACATAGAAACGAATTATTGTTTTTGAAAACTCACACGGACAGATTCAGTTTCAGATTTATTATATATCAAATTATATTAAAGATCAAATTTAGATGTATAGTTATGTTGTTACTCGTACTTATGTGTTAGCATTTTAAGTACTCGTAAGAAAACAGTCCGTGGGCTCCCGGCATAGAGCAAAGTTGGTCCGTTCTTTCGCGCGGTATTTATGCGCGTCGTTCGCGCTATTTTGCTCAGTTGTTCAGTTGTTGAGACGTACAGAATGCGCTTATCTTGGTAAGTGGTCGCGAGACGGCGCTCTCGCGGTTTTTCCCATTGTGTATTTTCCTAGTTTCAGCTGTTACGAGCATTCATAAAATTAAGTTATGGCTCTGAAACTTGAAAGGGAACTTCCTAGTTTACTTAGGAGTTTACTTGTCTGTTTTAGGAAAGATATTGCGCATTATATATTCTTTTAAACTTTCGTGTTGTGAACTCAATTTGAATACATTACATATTAATAATGTTTTTTTAATTATCTCTCGATATTTCGTTCGCGTTATAATAGCCGTGGTCATAAGAAGACTAAATAAATGTAGAATCTTCTCACGACTACGGTCGTTATAAACATACCACCTTGTTCTCTTTGGTCGGAAGGTAATTAAAAATCATTTAAATCACAATTAACTTCTGCGTAACGATTTCTATTTTATTTATTGCGTATTACTAAATATCTAGAATGTTTTCAGAAGTTAGTAAATAAATTAGCATTTTATTGTTTAATAACATAGAATGACGAAACAAGCAAATCATTGATGGTAAGCCATCCAAATTTTAAGTTTTGTAGGCATTTGTAGATCATTTGGGCTTTATTAAAAATACAAATTAAAAAAACTTCATAGGCAAATTAAAATTGTTTTTGTCTACATGAAGTAATAGAGAATGATTGATTGAATGATTTCTAATTATAATGCAATGTGACGAAATTAATTCTATGAATGATTAAGTATATGAGTCTTAGTTACATAAATGAAATTAATCTAAGATGAAGATTCAGATGACATAAATAAAAACCAGAAATTAATAGAAGATGAGGAAGAAGAAGACTTCTAATCAGCTGACTATTTTAGATTTTATTTTATTTATAAATTACTAACAAATTGTCTTGCCAGACATATTGCATGCCTCATTTGCAGAGGCCAGTTTGTATGCCCATGAGTAAACTTTTAAAAATGTTTGATATCATCTTATTATACCTACAAACAGCAATAAAGATTTTTGTATTTGTATTTGTATTTGAATTTTAATTTTTTTTAAGGAAAATATTTAATGTGAAAAATTTACCCAAATTGTTTGTATAGTACGTACTCAACTTAATATTCCAGATGGCGAGTAAGTACCTAATTTTTCATGCTACAAATTAAAAACTTAAACAAACTCGTCTGATCTACGTCAACAACATATTTTAATAATGAAAATATTTCGCTCTGAACATTTCAATTTTCTAGGAATATAAATATTTTACGAAGGTAAATACCGCTATGATTTTAAATCAAACATGCGATCGTATTAAAACGTATTAAAATCGGCGAGACTACCCTCACTTACAGCCAACGGAGACACCGTACGGCGCGGGCAACCCCATAGACGTTATATCATATGGACAATCAACGTCTCAAGCAAAAGTTACAAATATGGTGTCTTTAATTCATATATACTTACTTAGTTGTTCATATATTTATTATTATATTCTCAAAAGTTGTAAATACATATTTGTATCTATATAGGTATCATACAAATATATATTTTTAAACTTTTATTTCCTGACAGTAAAGCTTCATTTGGATTAACGAGTTTAGACATTTAAGCAAGCAGTCTAACAACTAGATACTTTTACAATTAGTTGAGTTTACATCGGGGCTACCACTGTCTTTTCGAAGTCATGTGAGTAATGCCGCTAACTTAAAAAAGTGAAGGAAAACATCGTGAGGAAACCGATATGTACCTAGGATCTTTCGAAGTCATGTGTCAAGTCTGAGGCTAGCGTGGTGGATTATGGCCTTAACTCTCTCCTTGCGAGAGCAAGCCCGAGTCCCAGCAGAGGGAACATTTTGTGGGCTGTTGATTGATTTTGTTGATTGGCTTCGGGGTTTTATTCATAATTGTTTTTTTAGAGTAATAACGCTTTGGATTAATTAAATAATGAGAACAAACTGAAAATATGATACACCACCACTCTTTTTCGCTTGTACGAGTATAGAGTTCTTTCAGGACAAAATTCACAAAACAACATTTTAAGGACTAGTCCGGCGCAGCGCTTGGCCTTACTACGACTGTGATATAAAAGAGTGCTAAACTTACCGTTTTGGCGCTCTTTTGCCGAGGACGTTTTTAAACGCTAACGTGGAATCCTCAGTTTTAACATCATTGGCCGCGCCGGCCAAACAGCGAGGGTCGACCCTTAGCCCTTTTATTTTACGATATGCGATTCCATATTTTTGTTCTATTTATTTTTCATTACGATTTAACTCAGATATTTGGGTCCGTCGCTGAGGACGTATTACGTACTTACATACTTACCGGAGTAGAGGGTAGAGGGTACATGTGGGTGAATGTTACATTTAAGATAATGCTATTTTATGGAATTCGTTGTTTGCTCGATTTTGCTCGTTATCCCAAATCAAAGGGATGTTTATCTAATTAAAATTAGTTTATGTAGGGATAGGGCTCTTTCCTGGGATAGTACCGCACTTTTGCCAGTTATTATACAACCAAGTATTACTGAGATCTAAACAATTATGTGCTCTGGTATGAAAAGCCAATGATTCCAGTTGTCAATCAATTCTTAAACTCTCAACTAATTTCATCTGTAGCTTTTTATTTACTTAGTCAGAGATTACATGGTAGTGTTGCAACATTATCGTGTTCCAGTTTGAAGGGCAATGATTCCAGAGAAGTTACTGGGCAAAGAGATAAATCATCTTATATCTCTGGGTGCAGAGCGCAGTGCAGTGCTAGGTAGTGATTCGGATTCTTCATGTTCAAATAGCGGCGTAGCACAGTGCCGATAAGGGGAGGTTACTTACTATCAAGGGCGTATCTTGCTCGCTCCGTCATTATATTATAATAAAGTTTTAAAAGATTTTGCAATGATCACAACCTATTCAGTGCCAGGTATAAGGTAGAGAAATAAGTAGACTTGCCACTAGCGCCTAACTAAAATATGTTCAAAATGAAGGAAGAACAAGAGTACAAGCGCAGCGCAGTGCTAGGTAATGATTTGGACTCTTCATGTTCCAATAGCAGCGTGTCACTATGCTATTATGTGGCAAGCATGTTGTTTACCATAAGGCACATGTTTTGCTCATCTCGTCACTCTATATTTAAAAAAAGAGTACCTACTAAGCGTAGCTTAGCTGCGGAATATATTGCCTCCGTGGAAATTCACTGACACAAATGGGCAGGGTGTCTTCAAATTGAGTGTGAATCAGTTTCTCCCTATTTGACGCGCACTAAGCATCAAAAACCGTCTCGTCGTTTTACATCTCGCCAGATTACGAGTACGTTCCAGTCTAAGCCAATAACAAAGACCTAGATCATTAGCTATTTCTAACAGAGCTAAGGAAGTAACATAAGCTTCAAAGGAATACGTTAGCGATCAGTTACAATGCTGCAGGCGAAGGAAACGCTATCGAATGAATATAGACACAAGGTTCATTTTATGTCCACTAGGTGCGATATACTAGTTACCCATACATTTACCAGCATTTACCTACGCCATGCTACGTAGCAATGGTAGAATTCGTACATCTTATACCTTTAAACGACCAATTCTTGTAGGTATATAGGTATATAGTACTTGGTTATTTATAGCTTTGCTCGGTTTAAATGCGTTTATAAAGGGCTCTAAGTAAAAGATATTCTCAGAAAAAAAAGAACAAAAAGAAAAGAAGACCCGAGTGTAACCATCAGGATTCAGATAGTTTAATCGATTCGGATTAAGGATATATAGAATCTGAATCTCGGAAACGGCTCGAACGATTTTCATGAAATTATGTATACAGAGAGTTTCGGGGACGTTAAATCGATCTAGCTAGGTTTTATTTTTTTAAAACATCATTTTATGCGCGTTTTTAGACAATGAAAAACTCCTACAATGTCATTAGAATACGATAACTTATTTCGCCACTGTTCTTTAAGTCTAAATGGCTCAGTCGGAATATGCTCGCCTTCGGATTCAACAGGCCCCGGTTCGAATCCTGATGGTTAGGAGAGGTACACTCGGGATTTTTCTTTTTGTTTTTTTTTCTGAGAAAATCTTATACTTAGAGCCTTTTATAAACGCATTTAATTCGTATCTAAGTAGGTAAGTAAGTCATCACTACGTAATTCGTACCTGCCTAAATATCATTTACAAAAATCGAGCAAAGCTCGGTCAACCAGGTACTTTGCTATAAAATAAGCAATTTTTTTAGTCATAGGACGAGCAGAACGTATGCCTGATGGTAATCAACATGCTCCCCACAACAGCACAGTGTTACCCAGCTACTGTAACATGAAGGGTCGTGTCATTTCTTAGCACTGCACTGCGCTCGTCACCCAGAGATGGACAACATGGACGTATACAACTCATGGACGTATAAAAAAAGTCGGATGTAGTCTCGCTAAAACAAAAACTGTGTCCATCGAGTCGGCCACATAACATACACGTGTGCTCTGTCACGTACAGGCTGACACGCAACATCAGTGGGTCATTACACGCGCTACTTGTGTATATGTGTGCGTGCAAATGCGGCCGACTCTAGTGACACAGTTTTGGTTTAGCGAGACTACGTTCGATTTTTTTATACGTCTATGCTACAACTCCAAAAAATACTGCCATTTCTTCTTTTACTGATAAATAATAATTGGTTTACACTTGCAGTGGTTTTGCCTGATGTCAAGCGACGAGGTTTATGATGAAGCGCACTTCCGTAGAAGATACTGATTCACTTTCGACTCTAACACACACACAGATTGAATACACAGATTGAATACAAAGAAATCCACTGAATACTTTTTTTTTAAAGAAGAGTTATAAGGCGAGCAGGACATGTGCCTGATGGTAAGCAACATGTCTGCCACATAACAGCACAGTGATACGCAGCCATTGAAACATGAAGAGTCAAAATCATTACCTAGCACTGCACTGCGCTCGTCATCCAGAGATCTAAGATGTTAAATCTCTAAGCCCTGTAATTTCTCTGGAAACATTGCCCTTCAAACCGGAACACAGTAATGTTTGCTACTGTTTGGTGGTAGAATAACTGGATGTGTGGTACTTCCGCAGGCGGACTCTGCCAAGAGTCCCACCACTATTGCCTACTTATCTTATTTAAGCCGTTATTACACTTGCCTAAACTTAGGGGCTGAATTCAAAAGCAAATATAGAAGCAAGGTTGGAAGACTGAATTCAAATTATGAAAAATGTGGAATACAGTTAGTTCATAGTCTGGAATAACACGTGGGCTACATTTTATCTCGGGAAAATAACCGGAACGGCAACTACGAGGGTAAAACCGCGGGGCGCTGCTAGTACAGATATATCCGTATCTATTATTTATTAAAATCACTTCAAAACAATATTACTTAATATGTTACTTACAATTATCTCACTGTTAGAACTACAATAACATCACATCATTGATTTTACAAAAATATAGTTTTTTTTTTAATTAAAAATTAGCCACTCCACTTTGGTACTTTGGGATTGACTTTGACTTTGGGATCAGTGACTTTTGTCCATAAGGTTGTTTTGTTGCAATACAGGTTTTCCAGATGACTTCCAGTGTTTTCTGCCTCATGCACAGATTCACGAAGGGTCACCGCGCACTTAGCTCTTCAAACTCTGTTCTTCAAGAAAGGTAACCGCGCACTTTGCTCTTCAAACCCTAATCTTCACGAAGGGTCACCGCGCACTTAACTCTTCTAACCCTAATCTATCGTTGTGGAAGGAGCGCGATCGCTTGGTTTTGAACCCGTAGTCCCGGCGGCGGTAGCGCGCGTAGGTGTCGTTCCACAGCGCAACGGCGGGCGGCTCCCACAGCGGCGCCGTGCGCAGGCGCCGGGCCAGCACCAGCGCGCGGGGGCTGCGCTCGCGGCTCGGCCGCCAGCGGAGCGCCATGCCCGCCCGCGCCGGCGTGGGGTCACTGAAAACAACACAGCTTAGTTTAACTTACGCTTATGAGCGTATTTTCAATCCTCAGAAAATTATAAATATTGGTCCAACAATTCCGGGAGTCCAGACATCTTTTTAGAAAATTCCCTCCTCCTAGTTTAGGATATATTTGTTTAAGTTGGAATTATCTTAAATAGGTTTCGACATATTGGCAAATACCGAATTCTACTTCTTAACATCAGTGGAGATGGCGGTCAAGTCAACACAAAAGAAAAAAAAAACTGGCGGATATTCCTTTTTGTACGTGGATGAATTTGTTTTTAATAGATATGTATAATTAAAAATATGTTTATTTTGTATTGCGTCAAATAGTCCATCAAGTAGGTATTTGACATTCAGCACAACTTTATAATTATCATAACTTTATCTAGTAACCTTTTTGATTTAATTTTATCACACAATACCTGCTAATCTAAATACTAAAACATATGCGATAAATTGACGTTAATAAGACCTTTATATTACGTTGATGTAAATATAAGTATAAATATATCAAGTTACGTACATTTTTCTTTACCTACATCAATCAAATTTGATAAAAAACTGAGTTCAGTCAAGAGACGCGCTAAAAGGCAACTCTCTCCTTCGTTCAAGACTTTTTTGAATAATATAATATGTATGTAGCTAGAGTTGGTATTTTATCGGGTTTGAGTTTTTAACCCCATACCCAAAAAAAAAACGACGCGATGTGTGTATTTGCTCTGGTATCGTATCTCCCGAACGGAAGAGGATTTCTAAGTCTAAGTTAGCCACCACCACAAAATGGCGGATTACAGATTTTTGTCACAGCTCTGTCAATATGGATATTAAGTGAAAAGGCTTGAGTAGTAGAATAATAATACACTGTAGCAAATTTATACTATTTTTTTTAACCTATTATCTATCGGACTTGGCGCAGTTTCAGAAAGCGACCTCGATTCCTGGTTGATGTTCCAAAGACTTGAATCTAGAGATTTCTCTCCTCTTTCGTAATAAGAACATTTAAACTTTGGAATGCGTTGCCTGAATGGGTATTTTCGGGTAGATTTCAATTCTAGATTGGATTTGTATATTCTGGATTAACGGGATCCACCATGGTCCATGATGGATCGTCGTCGCTTAACATCATGCGAGAATGCAATGTAGTGCTAACTATTACCGAGAAAAAAAGCCGGCTTTTCCTTCCTTGTTGCTTTCTGTGATAATAATCCCCGTCAATCAATGCTGGTTAATGGGCTCCTTTGTAAGATAAGTTAAGAATAATTGATATAATTTACATAGAATTGATGGCTGTAAGTATAAAAACCAGTAGTTTATTATTTACTTCATTAGTGACAGTTATGTATTTATTCCATCAATAAATTATCCGTTGACAAAGCCTTGTTGCGTAGACGTTTGACCATGAAGATATGTATAGTATACGTGGTATTTACCTACCTATACACTTGGACTCTGAAAACTTAAGTAACATCTGTTCTAATAAGCTTAGTAAATATTTGTGAAACCGCTAAATCCTGGTAGATGGTTTTTTGAGCACGTAGTATACCTACCTCACTAAAACACGAATGTGTCATCTTTGTCAACATAAAATAATTTACAAAAACTATGATTGTAAAAACTGAATGTAATCCAAAGTTTTATTTTTCAAGAATTTTATTATGGCATAAATATAGCCCACTTTACATATGTTCCCACAGTTGGGACTCGAAGCTTTCTCTCTAAAGCAAAGAAAGCCGTAATCCACTCATCATCATCATCATCAAGAGCCCACTAAATGTTCCCACGGCTGGGACTTGGTTCCTTCTTTCGCAAGGAGAGAGCTAAGGCCATAATCCACCACGCTGGCCTAGTGCGGGTTGGTGGGTGACACATGACTTCGAAAGATTCTAGATACATATCGGTTTCCTCACGATGTTTTCCTTCACCGTTTTAAGTTAGCGGCATTACGCACATGACTTCAAAAAGACAGTGGTGCGTGTGGGGTTTGGGGTTTGAACCCGGGGTCTCCGGATTGGCAGGCGCCGTTCTCTCGACTAGACATGAATGCAGATACACATGAACACTCGAAAGATGTTTTGGAAACATTCCGGTTTCGTCACAATGTCCCCCTACATAATTAAAGCCAGCGCTGATGATGCACTATTTGCAATTGGAAAAATATTTAAAACTAAAGTATTACTTTTCTATACTAGAATGTATTGATAGTAAACTGGTCGGTAGTTACGTTGGTTGCGCGTGCGCACTATGTTATGGTCCAATGTTAGTGGCACGAGGCCGCCGACCGAAGGCTATTTTCATATTCAATGGCCGGTCTATTAATTGCTCGAGTAAAATAATTAGATTGTTGACGAAATAACATGAAAACTAGGTATCTACTCGTAATAGGAAATATGCATGCATTTTTTTAATATTTTTAATTCAATTTTTACATTATTATAACACAATAAAAAATATAAATACTCTTGTAAATGTACAAATTGATTTTTAAAATAATATTTAAAATATCCATATAATTTGTCCAGTTTAAACGCCGCCATCTTTCCCGCGCCTGCATGACGTCATAGGCCACGACCTGTGTTTGTTTACTACAAGTGTTGCAGTTACTTTGTACTGATTTTTGAGTTGTGCTAGCTAATCAAACGATGGAGAACACGACTTTTCTCTCTAACACTACTAGCTCAGTACGAATATCGACACCGTTAAGGCTAGGTAGTTCTGTCAAATTAGGGATTTAACGCTGTCTTGTTCTCGCGACCGTCACCGACCGCTGAATCGGTGCCACAGTGCAGAAATAACATTAAAATATTGGACTGTGTAATTTAAACTCATTTTTTGTTCAAGATTTGTTTATACTATTTATACTAGTGATAACAATTTTGTAAATTGTGAAGTGAAACGAAGAAATATTAAATTTATCTATACTCGTAGATATACAAAACTCAACCTTTTCTTTTTGGTCACACTATAAGTTGAGAACGGCTTTTCCAATTTCATTCATCTTTTAAAATGTTTCCTAATAATTCACAAGTTCGTCAAAATTAAAAAAAATGTGCTGAAACGTAATGAAAGGCCAGTAAAAATAGAAGGTTTTTGGTCAACTTTGCAATAAATTTCTAATCCAATTTTTTCTATGAGGTAAAGATCACTTACTGAGCATAAAATTACAAAATGCTCACAGATCCAGGTAGAGCTTCAAACGCCAATTGAAAAAACTATTTTAGACGATATTTTGGAAACTATATATTTTGACAATAATTGTAGAAAATAAAATTTTGCATCTTTTGTTGCTAGTAAACTTTTTGTAAAACTTACCGTTTACGATTTATAACCCATTTAATGATACGATTGCGATGATGCCGATAATAGTGGATGTAAATGATGTGGTCTACGATGGAACTTGTTTCTCTAATAGAAACAAGCACAGTGTACCTCGTAACCCCAAGGTTCGAACCTTCTACAAAACCCACTCTGGCAATGCGTTTCACAGCTTAGTTGTTCTTATTACAAAAGTGGAGACCAAAATCTTCGTTCAACTCTTTAGTCATGATGATGAACGGTGCTGTTTATTGGAGCAACGAGCAATATGATAGAAAACTTTAATTTAAAACCCCGACTACAAAAAAATCTACACGTAAAAAAATATTACCTACTATCTAGGGACACTTTGGCGAGTCAGACTAGTCTTAGAATATCTTTGTTACCAAAATCCATCCAGCCGTTTGGAAGATATGTGGAAATAAAAGATTTACAAACATAAAAGATACGCGCGAAAACATAACCCTTCTTCCATTCCGGTAAAAGGGACATGTTTATGCTACTGGGAACAGAATTTACATCTTATTATTTTTACATTGTTATCATCAAATTTGACATAATAAATCGTAATCGGTAAGTTCGAAAATAAAGTTTACTGGCAACACTAGATGGGAAATTTTATTTTCTACAATAATAATAGGCTTTATAACTTTTCAGAATATCAGCCAAAAACGTTTTTCGAGCTGGCGCTTGAAGCTCCACCTGGATTTGTTATTATTTTGTGATTTTATGCTCACGAAATGATTCTAAACCTTATATAAACAATACGAATCGGAAATTTAGTGCAGAGTTAAATTCTACGAGTAATTTTACTGCCTAAAAGGCTTCTTATCAAATTTGGTCGAGTGTCTAAATTTCTATGAACAATATTAACATTTTCATACAAAAAAAAAAAAAACAATAAATTTTGGTGGTGTCACAAACTTGGAAAAGAAATAAAAAAAATAAAAATTCTAACAAAACCATACGTGTATGAAAAAGTGTAGGAAAGGTGTTCAAAATTGTATTGAAGTTCCTAACATTTTTTCTAAACTGAATAGTTTGCGCGAAAGTCTCTTCCAAAGTGGTAAAATCTGTATGTGAGGACTTTTCTTCTAAGTACTAAGTACCTTACTACCAAAGAATTTACCTAAATGGCATATAAATGTGTTAGGTATCATAAATGATACCTAACTTGGGGATTTACGCAGGGATTTCTCCTCTCATTATTTCCTTATCCCGATCTCTGATTTAACGGACGAATATTTTACCGATACTTATCTATTTTCCATTGCATCCGCATTGAATTTTTACTGATGTGGTATCGACGTCAGTTTTTGAGACTCCTTCTGGTCTACAACATAAAATAAACAGCGTACTAATTAGTATCAGCGTTTATTTGCAATTCAATGAAAACGGTATCAAAAATCAAGATCATAGCGTGCTTCACTAGTAATACCTACTGATATTGTTATACTGTGGTACTATGATCGTAATATTTAAAATTTATCGGTTGTCAAAATTGCAAAATCAAGCACAGGCCGTCGTCCGTGAGCGCCGAAACGCGACTGATCAGGCTTGCCGAACGGCGCGCTATATATATGGTAGATATTAAAACATAGTGAATAACTGATACTTTTTATCAAGTCAAACTCTGCGAATGCATCTATAACTTTTAGTGGCTTTCGTTGAGTATAAAATTTAGTAAAAAATTCATTAGTTTAGTCATAAACTTGAAATAACTTTTGAAAAGGGGTAACTTTGGGATTTTTTTTGTCTGTCAAGTAAAATTTATTAAATCGTGTTACTGACTGCAGATTACACTAGATTAGATCCTTAACTATTACATATATTTTTTTCAGAGCTTAATACACTATTTTAAAGGTCTTAAAGTTGTTTTAAAAAATCAAAATTACGGCCCGCACGCCCTTAAAGCAGAAAACTGCCATGTGACGTCACATTTGGTTTCCACAGATAATGATGCGTTTCGCAAACTTGAATTTCCCGCGCCTATTTTGCACTTTTTAAATAATATTTTTATAATTAATAACTAACTAAATAATAAAATAATTGTTTTGGCATAATGGCGGGACATTAAGGATTCTACGAAAAAAAAATCAAGCCAATTTAAACTACATGCATATTCCCTATTACTCTCCCACAGGAATTACGATAGTACATACAGGCTTGAACTATATTACTAGACTAACTTAACCATAGTACAAACCTACCTACTCCTAGGATAAAAAATCTTACACTCCGCGAGGTATAAGCTGAGCTTTGCATTAGTGTGAGTGATCACCAATCAGGCAGGAGCTTGACATTTTGTCTGCGAGGTATAGGCTGAGCTTTGCATTAGTGTGAGTGATCATCAATCAGGCAGGAGCTTGAAATTTTGTCCGCGAGGTATAGGCTGAGCTTTGCATTAGTGTGAGTGATCACCAATCAGGCAGGAGCGCGGCGAGACAGAATGGCGCCGCGCCTAAGGCCGGTTGTCACACCTACACTATCCATGTACACTCACACAAATGCAAAGCTCAGCTTATGCCTCGCGGAGTGTACCTGGCCTTAGAGTACATATTCCTACGATGTGATTTCTTATTTAACCTCAGAATACATATTCTTAGAATACAATTTCTTTCCTGACGTCATAGTACATATTTCTAGGATAGGATTTCGTACCTAACCTGAATAATCAACTATTAGACAAACGCGAGCGAGGCTCAAGGTATGAATTTCGACAATTTATTATGATGGATTATTCTGATCCTGTATAAAACCACGCCAAAAATCATCAATTTCATATCGGCCTCCTTAGTTTTCAATTATTTATATCAGGTAGTTAATCTATCGTAACGATCAATATTTTGTGAAACTATCAAATACTTAAATTGAAGTAATCGGCAGATACAAATTAGGCTGGTCAGGGAGATACTCTGAAAACGACTAGGTATAGAATAATCTATTTTTTTTTCCAAAAAACAAAACTGCCTTCAATTTTAAAATAAATATAGGCATTTCACCATATTGAAAATAAGTAATCACTGTCATCAGATAAATTATAGCTGTTTTTTGTTCATATTTCAAAAACGGCTACATAGATTTCGATAAAATTTATATGGGATCACCTCTGAACTATGATCAACCAAACTAAAAAAGTACCATCAAAATCGATTCATAATTGGCGACGCTGTCGCGTAACATAAATAAAAAAAACATACATCCGAATTGATAACCTCGTCTTTTTTGGAAGTCAGTTAAAAGGGGAAGAGCCGTAATTAAACTCCAACACATTGTTTATCGTATGATAAAGCAGTCAAGACGTTGGCTGGATATCTTGGTTTGGGTATCCAGCGCGGTTAATTTTCGAAATACGAGATATGAGCATTGACCTTGAATGGAACGGTTATGGTCTAGCAATCACCGAACACCGTCCGCCTCGCTTTGGTTTGTTATACCAAATTAAAATTTTACTGCATCGTAAATCAAGACTCAATAGATATTATGACATCGAAACCTTTACCTCCGACTGAGGCGCGAGGCCACGAGACGAATACCGAAGCTGCAAAGGGCAGGCTACTGCCACACTACCAGACACTCTCGAGCGATAGAGAACCAAGGGAATATGATAACAATACTGCTGAGATAATTAGATTAATTTCCAACTATTTCACAGCAACAATTGCAATAAAATCACAGGTTAAAAAAACAACAGAGATATTGTTACAGTAAAATTGATGGAAAAGCTTTTGTTGAGCCAGAATTAGATCTGAGGAAGATGGAAACGATCGAGAATCTTGAAAATAGGTACGAGTATGAGTTTACTACATTTGCTATAAAACCACGAAAGATTCCAATAAATTGAGATATAGATGTAGTTTTCAAAGAAGCCAATGTTACGTACCCGTATTTTGCAAAGTTGGTCCACAGCGTCACCATTCTCCCAATCATATCCTCTTCTAAGAACCTCTGCGGTAGCGGGAACCCATGGGGTTTGAATAAGTAGAAGAGATCATCAGCATGAGACGCTCCGTAGTTCAGGCCGAAACCAGAGATGAACTTCGGCATGTTTATCAACCCGTTGTATCTAAACAGATAGTAGTATATCGGCTGGTGCGACGTTCGCGCGTACAGCTCTGACTCTAGTATCAGTGGAAACTTAAAGTGTAAGTCGGAGTACAAGTTTATCATATTCATTATCATCTCGTCTTCATCCGACGAGAAGTAATGCCTCTTGATTCTCTCCGCCGTCCAGTTTCTTTCGCTTTGATTAGGGAAGTCCAAATCTCTCTGCATTGCCGATATGGGATCTATAACGCTAGTACCATTCTTCAAACTGTTCCCGTAATCGGCCGAAACGAAGTACAACCCTTCGCTGTCCGTGTACCCTATTATCATAGGCACCTTCGTGTAATTCCCGGAGTTTATGATGTCAGCGGGGTATTCTGTCACGACCGGTTCTACGCCTTCGATGTCGTTTTCGATGCAAGGCACGAAAATGCTGGTGTCGGCCACACAATATCGTTTTTCGTTTTCTTTCAAAGCGAGAATCAGCTCTTCAGCTGTTCTATTAGATAAAATATTGTATATTTCTGAAGGATCTTTGGTATCGTAGCCTAAATTTTTAACTAAATTGCTAGCAGTCTGGATGGGATCGTGCTGTAATGCCCAAGGAGCCAGGGACGAGCCACTCTGGAGTATAGCCTTGTGGAATAGTCCTTTCGCTGCCGGGGACAAGATCATAAACGAAGTGGAGACAGCGCCTGCACTTTCTCCAAACAGCGTGACGTCGTCTGGGTTTCCTCCGAAGGCTCGAATGTTGTCTCTGATCCATCGCAATGCTGCTATCTGGTCTTTGAGGCCGGCATTTCCTGGAGCTTCTTTTGTCCCTAGACACAGAAAGCCTTCGACTCCTAATCTGTAGTTGATGCCGACGAAAACGACTCCATTTTCCGCGAAATAGTCTCCACCATAGAGGAAAGGCGAGCCGGTGCCGCCGAAGAAACAGCCACCGTGGATGTAGACCATGACCGGGAGGAGGTCAGCGGTCTTGTGCACGGGTGAGTACACGTTGAGCTTCAAGCAGTCAGGTCGGCCGATGGTACCGAGCAGGGCGCGCTGCGGGCACCACGTGTTCTCGTCCACAGCGTCAAGCACTCCCTGCCACGTCGGCGGCGGTAGGGGCGCCTGTAAAATATTAAGCATTCGTTTTTTACACGTTGCGTTGGAAGTCAAATTTAATATTGTTGCATGAAAATGAATCTGAATTTATATCTTACTAGCCGTACCCTGCCACGCTTCGCTGTGGCACATTGTGATGCAAAAATTAGATAAAAACAACCCTTGATGCGGATTATATATCATTGTAAAATTTCAGCTCGATCGGTGCAGAACTTTTTTGAGTTTTTGAAGCGTACACAAACCAACATAACATTTTTATAAATAGAGATATGCGTCACAAATGTGCGGTTTTAATGCAAATGTGACAATATACAAACGTGACCTCAACGGTTAAGGCCGTCTAGATCCAAGTGTTGCGCTCACAAATAGGGTTGCCAAAAACGTTTACACTACGTCTACACGATTAGGTATAGGTACTACATATGGGATATGGCTATCCCATATTTTTTCCATGAATATTTTTTTTTGGCTTCCCTAATCAAAATGTAGTACCTATACCTAATCGTGTAGACGTAGTGTAAACGTTTTTGGCAACCCTATTTGTGAGCGCAACGACCAGCATGGCTGCTGGTCGTATTTATGGTATTTACGGTACCTAATTAATTTATTTTATTTTGCGCGGATGCCACGCAGAAATAAATAAATCACCAAGCTAAGGTACCTTTACATTTTTTTAGACTGAAATGTAAATAACGCACCTGCGCAGTAGTTACAGCAATTAACTACACAATGTTGCAAGTATTAACCGTATCAAATCGTGTTTTTTTTCTTAAACCGATTACTTTGTTAAGAGTTTTTAATGAGTCAAAATCATTAAAAATATTAAAATTAACTTTATGAAATGTAAACAATGCCTGAGTTTTTTTTTGTTTAGGTATAAATTCGATATTTAATTAGAGAATTTTTTTGTTTAGCTATAAAATCGATCGGCCTCATAACGAAGCTCAAAGTCACACAGCGAACTATGGAGAGAGCTATGCTCGGAGTTTCATTGCGCGACAGAATCCGTAATGAGGATATTCGCAAAAGAACGAAAGTGGCCGACATAGCTCAAAGAGTAAGCAAGCTGAAGTGGCAATGGGCAGGCCACATCGCTCGCAGAACTGACAACCGATGGGGAAGAAAGGTTCTTGAGTGGCGACCACGAACCGGAAGACGCAGTGTTGGACGGCTTCCCACTAGATGGACAGATGACCTCACAAAGGTCGCTGGAAACCGCTGGTTGCAAGTAGCGTTGGACCGTTCGTTGTGGAAATCTAGGGGGGAGGCTTATGTTCAGCAGTGGACGTCTTGCGGCTGATAATGATGATGATGATAAATTCGAAAACATGTAATATGTCGTATCCCTAACAATTACAATATACGCCTTTTCTACTTTCCAAGTAACGAGACTAAGTTTAGTACTATCGCTGTTTAGCCAAAATTAGTACATTAGGGTTCCACGGTCGCCTGCGGTTGTCACACTTACCTCCCGTTTCTAGCATTTTATTTAGTCTATCTCTATACAAAATTACATCCACATCCAATCAACAGTGCTTGCATGAATGAGTAAGAAATAATCATAGGCTTAAACTTTTGTACTTATAAAATTTGTACGACATTTGCTATGTAATATTTAATTCTCCAACAATACCTTGACTTAAAATGTTTCATAATGAAATATCATACAGTACATTTGACAACCCTACCTCGCATCTTGATGACCGCGGCTATATTTTTATTTTGTGCACCCCGTTGTTTCACCTGCGTATTCTCATTTCCGTTATAATGAGTAAAATAGTGCGTTATTCCAGACAACAATATACCTGTGTTCCAACACAATCCGTTCCGTTCAGCCGTCCCGACGTGATTGAGTAGCAAACATCCTAACACCTCAACATATAGTAATTAGCTTTTTTTTAAATAAAGAGTGACGAGACGACCAGGACATCCGCCTGATGCCTGATGCACTGCGCTCGTCACCTAGAAATCTAAGATTTATATCTCTAAGCCCTGTAATTTTTCTGATTACCCTTCAAATCGGAACACAGTACTTACTGATTGGCGGTAAAATAACTGTCAAAAATGTGGTACTTCCCCAGGCGGACTCTGCCATAAGTCCTACCACTACAAAATCAACAAGAGCTTTAAACGTTACTTAGTTTATGGATAACTCAGATGTGGTTAGTGTAAGTAGTTTGGTATGTAGCGTAGTGTAGTTCTCACTGTATTTCAGTTTTGTTACTAAAACCTCTACCTAAACTTTCGCATTTATACTTAGTATTAGTAGCGTTTTAGTTACCAAATACCGGTTAAGAAAAAAGAAACACTAAAACACTGGGCCTTGTTTTGCTGTAGAGCTTTTAATTTATTGCTAAGTGAAGGAATGCGGACAATCTACCGAGCAGAAACGATTTTAAAATTATTATCAATAGTTTTTAAGAAAAAATAACAATAAATCTTCACAATGTCTCGGTCCATTTTATAATTGTGAGGTCTGAATCCCGCCGGTATCTGAGTATTTTATCAAGTATAGATTGTACGAGTTTCTCATCACTACTGGCTGAAACATTGTGAGGAAACCGACGTGTTCCACGAACGACGTCTTTCAATACGGAATGAGCCAGCGTGGTGGATTATGGCTTTCGCTCTCTTTTTATAAGGGAAGGCCCCGAGCCCAGCTGTGGGAACATTAAATGGGCGTTTTATGATGTGCATGCTCTCTTGGTCTTGCTCAACAGACACGACAACAGAATGTCAGTGTAATTAAAGTCATTCCTTGTCAATAGTCGTATAACTGATTTACAATATTATACGATGTTTTTTTTAAACTTGAAACTTGCCCTTGCCAATGAAGAGTTTGTCCTCAGTTTTTTAAATACTTACCTAAATAATCAGATAGAAACTGCATAAATCGATTCTTTAAAATGTTCTGTTTGTCTCAAATACCTACATTTTGCTACCAGCTCTCGGAATACTAGTTTAATGTCCAAGAATCAACAAATAATACGTATGTATTTGTAATTTAAATCGCGTATCTTCTCATACATATTGCAAAAATGGTAAATGGTAAGGGCACATAAATATTCATATACAAATGCCATTATACTGTTAAGAACTTTTTAAATTATAAATAAACTCATTGGATTATTAACTTAAATATATTATTTGAAACTGCCCCTAAAAAGTTTGAATTTTGGTTAATATTTGAAAACTAGATAATATGTTGCTTTTTAGAGCGATGATCAATGCGATAGTCAGGGTGGCAAATAAACTGTTCTTTTTTTTTTAATGTATTGGACAAAGAAATGAACTTGGAATATTGCGGTGATGGTCAAGACTTTGAAGTGTTCAAGTTTCTCTTCGTCTCATGTATAACACCACTTACTATATTGTTTCAGGGAAACTCAGACTAGCTGTTCGATACCACAAAATTTTCATTTATTTAAATGGGTGCGAAGATACTTCAAGTCTGAACAGTTGTTCACTTTATATCAACCACAAATTCACTCTTGTATGGAGTACTGTTCGCATCTTTGGGATGGTTCGGCTAAGTATCAGCTAGAGATATTGGAATCGATCGAGAGACGTGCCAAAAGGCTCATAGGCAACGACACTCTTGTGCGAAAAAGACTTCAAAGTCTTGAACATCGCTGAAAAATTGCTAGCCTATCGGTTTTTCATCGGGTACACTTCGGAGAGTGTGCGACTGATTTACATGATCTAATACCACCTTGCCCTTTTTTCTATCGGAATGCTCGTAGCTCGAAAAAGCGACGTCGTTTCATGGTTGATGTTCCAAAGACACGAACAACGAGATTTGACTTAACTTTTGTGATAAGAACGTCTAGGCTGTGGAATACGTTGCCTGAGTGGGTTTTCCCTGTTGGTTACAATCTTTGTGTCTTCAAATCGAGCGTGAATCGGTTTCTTCTAGGTAGACACGCTCCATCGTAGACCGCATCGTCGCTTAACATCAGGCGAGATGGCGGTCAAGTGTAAACTTATAAAAGTAAAAAAAAACCGTGGGATGCTTCTAGTTATTTGTAGCTATTTGTATTACAAGTTAAGGACTAGTTTAAATGTTGGTTAGTAAATAATGATTGTATTGTTGTAAGCACGGTAAATACCAATCAAAGGCGTCCATGAACAGTGAAGCGGAGGAAGTGAAATCTAGCCTCTAAAATACGCAAAATTTGTACCTTCCAATCGCTTTTTTGCCTAATTATTTCCATCCTACTAACTTTAAATATGTTTGATGTTTGTTTTTAAATAAAGAGTGACGAGACAACTAACCAACATGCCTGACACATAACAGCACAGTGACACGCAGCTATTGGAACATGAAGAGTCCAAATCATTACCTAGCACTGCACTGTGCTCGTCACCCAGAGATCTAAGATGTTATATCTCTAAGCCCTGTAATTTCTCTGGAAACATTGCCCAATCATGCTCAATCACGTCTGAGCGTCTAAATGTGTTGGGACACGGTAAGTTTATGTATGGTCTGGAATAACAAACAAACTAATTGAAGTGAAAACTTGTTTTGGCACGCTGTTAACAGATTTTTCGTGGGCTGTGAATTGAATTCTAGCGTCTAGCGATAATAATAAGAAACCTTCTGGTAAACTCGGGACCATGACCATTGCCCGTCTAGAAATGCGTCAGCATTTCCAATTGGGCATCTAGAAATGCATCAGCAGTTCCATTGGTCAGCTAGAAATGCATCAGCAGTTCCATTGGGCATCTAGAAATGCATCAGCAGTTCCATTGGTCAGCTAGAAATGCATCAGCAGTTCCATTGGGCATCTAGAAATGCATCAGCCGTTCCATTGGGCATCTAGAAATGCATCAGCAGTTCCATTGGTCAGGTAGAAAGAAATACATCAGCAGTTCCATTGGGCATCTAGAAATGCATCAGCAGTTCCATTGGTCATCTAGAAATGTATCAGCAGTTCCATTGGTCATCTAGAAATGCATCAGCAGTTCCATTGGTCATCTAGAAATGCATCAGCAGTTCCATTGGTCATCTAGAAATGCATCAGCAGTTCCATTGGGCATCTAGAAATGCATCAGCAGTTCCACTGGTTAGCTAGAAATGAGTCAGCCTTTTAAGATGGACATGCTCACCGCCACACCCTCTGGTTTCACTCGAGTATTTTCCAAAGTAATCTATCAAAACCATCTATATTCAAGCTCAAATTCTGAGATTTTTTCACTTCTATCAGCAGTTCCTTTGACTGCCAATTTTTTTTATTACGGGAAAATTACTGGAACGGTAACTACGAGGGCAAAACCTTGAGACATTGCTATTTTTTTTGAAATGTAGAGTGACATGGCACGTGGTTTGATATGCAGCTAGGAAGCCACACGCCTGCCCATAACACCACAATGCCAATCAGCTTCCAAATCATTATCTAGCACTGCACTGCGCTCGACATTTTGAGGTTTGACTCTACTTTTGTGATAAGAACGTCTGTGGAATGAGTTGCCTGAATGGGTTTTCCCCGATGTTTATAATCTTAGTCTCTTCAAATCGAGAGTGAATCGGCTTCTTCTAGGTAAGCACGCTCCGTTGTAGACTGCATCGTCGCTTACCATCAGGCGAGATGGCGGTGTAAACCTATAAAAGTTAACTAATAACTTATATAAGATGATTTATCTCTTTCCCCGGTAATTTCTTTTGAAACACTGCCATTGCAACCTGATCGCAGTTATATTTGCACGTTACAACTTCAAGGTAGATCGACACAGGCGAACTCTACAAGGTGTCCTATCATGACTTAACTTGGACATTTGACACCTATCTTGTCTTGCGGAAGCCAACAGTATAAAAATGTCGAGTAACAAAATTCGAAATTTTTGCATCAGTTAATCACAGAGTAAGTAGGTAATCACTAAGTAGAGATAATGAATACAATCAAATCAAATCATTTATTTGTCACAAAGCGGCGGGAACTGTTAATAACCATAAACAAACAATACTGTATGATTATTACTAAAAGTCATTTATTTTGTTTGTCTATGATGTAACTTATGACGAGGTTTCACGATGAGAAAGCAAAAAAGTCTGACTTTTGATGAAACGAGTATATATTACATCTTAACATTTTACTTATTGTTATTTACAATGCATTTTTTTAAATGTCAATAACCGCAGAGTGTCTCAAACCACGCGCAATGAAGCTGCTATTCATATAATTATGTTCCTAATTCATCGCAACAGTTCTCACAGATTTAGTGTAGTACCAAATTTATAAATATTACTATTTCACTTAGCTAAATTTAGTCGACTGGAACTAAAATCAAGTTAGGAGCAAGCAATAAGCAATCCTTACTTCTCAATTTAGTACGCTAGTTTACTGAACACTTACTGAATTCAGTAGCATCTAAATTTAATCGACTACATTTAGCCAAGTGTAATAAACCTTTTACTTGTGATGCTTCACAAGTAAAAGGAACTTATCAATGAAATTTTTTTAGTAATACCATTAATGTTACTCTCATTTTTTTTATCTCTTATTTTAACTGACTTCAAAAAAGGATGAACGAAGGAAAGAAATGTTTTTTTATGTATGTTACGTGATAGCACCGCACGATAGGCATGACGACTCATTTTAGATTTAATGTGCCATCAAAAGACTACTCAATAACTGAGACATAGGTGAAAGAATTACTTTGTTATCTTAATAACTTCCCGTGATATCACGATTTAAAAATCACAATTTTGGACTCACCCTAAAACGCTTCATATGTACAAAAACATTACAGAAGCGTGACGTCACTGAGTCGTATTTTCTATGCGTAAGTTTGTATGTAGGAAACTGGGTTCATAACAAAAGTCACTTGAAATTGAATGGGTTATCTAGTAGTAAATACATTTTCAAATATTTTGTACTTTTAAAATGGACATCCAGCTTTGAATGATCATAAAGTAAGCACTGATCATAAACTAAAAAATATCAACATTTGAATTGGTACATATTTTGTTCTATCTAAAAAGTTTTTTTGGTAATATTGCAAAAACAGCCACACCGGTTTCGATAAAATTTAAATGGGACTGTTTCGGAATTATGATCTACCAAACAAAAAGAAACCGTCAAAATGTATTCACAATAGGGAATATCCATGTAGTTTAAATTGCCTTGATTTTTTTTTCGTAGAATCCTTAAAATCCCGCCATTATGCCAAAACAATTATTTTGTTAGTTATTAATTATAAAAAATATTTAAAAAGTGCAAAATAGGCGGGGGAAATTCAAGTTTGCGAAACGCATCACTATTTGTGGAAACCAAATGTGACGTCACATGGCATGTTTTCTGCTTTAACGGTGTCGATATTCGTACTGAGCTAGTAGTGTTAGAGAGAAAAGTCGTGTTCTCCATCGTTTGATTAGCTAGCACAACTCAAAAATCGGTACAAAGTAACTGCAACACTTGTAGTAAACAAACACAGGTCGTGGCCTGTGACGTCATGCAGGTGCGGGAAAGATGGCGGCGTTTAAACTGGACAAATTATATCGATATTTGAAATATTATTTTAAAAATCAATTTGTACATTTACAAGAGTATTTATATTTTTTATTGTGTTATAATAATGTTAAAAGTGAATTAAAAATATGTTTTTTTATTATTATATAAAAAACGTGAAATAAAATGTCAACTTCTACAATTAAACTTAAAACTATTCCCCAAATAACCCACCCCGAACCGTTCCCGGCGCAAAGGTACCCATGACGCTCGCTGCGTTCCCACGTTGAATGGCAATGGCAAATAAAAAAATGCATGCATATTCCCTATTGGTGAACCTATCGGGCAACATACAGTATACAAAAACATCCAACCGAATCGAGAACCTCGTTCTTCTTTGAAGTCACTAAAAAAAACCGGCCGTTAATTTAACAACTCATCTTAAACTAACTAAAAAAACAATATACATTTCAATTAAGGATTAAACTCGAATTCTTTATTTGAATTCGTGATTGAATTGATGAATGAATTGTCCACTAATATATAATATAAAAAAAAAAGATACAGCTGAATAGAGAACCTCCTCCTTTTTTGAAGTCGGTTAAATATGCACTCTTTATAGAATTAAATCCATATCTAATAGATAAAAGATATACTTAATAGCACCATCCGTACTAAATGTCTAATTAATTTTAATATAGGTACCACAAAAAAGTGAAATTATTCAACATTTGATTTTATTACAATATCAGTGTGATCAAAGTATATAATTGTACCAAAACAGACTCCATGAGCTGACCTAAGCAAGGCTTACATTCCGCAAATACATTGCTTCCTTATTGTCTATATATAGAACCCTAAAAATGAGTAAAAAGTAGTAAAACATGGCCATCAGATAAAAAACAAGTAATACAGTCTTGTAGTTAAAGTTCAGGTTTGTACCGGCCAGTTTGTAAACTCGTTTTAGATTGTACAAGTACCTAACAATATTATGTATAGTAAATTATATTATTACGCTCACGAAACTTATTTTTTTTCAACTTAATTAATGAAAACAAACATAATGGCACATTCACAGTGATAAAATTCTGCAAATTCCATCTGGGGATGTAACACATTTTTACCAGTAAATCTATCGTCAAGCAGTATGGCGATACCATTACTGTGCTACCTACTGGTTTGAAGGGCAATATTTAAAAATAATTTAATGGACCAACACTACACTACCCACCTACCTACCTAACTAACTACTTACACTAAGCACACCTGAATTATTCATAGACCACTGTAGGTCTACAGATTATCAAGATGTTCAAGCCCACTACCAATCGGAAGCGTACCCAGCATGCTGGTGGCATTACCACGCTGAATGGCAATGCTTATGCGTTGGGCCAAATAAACGCCAGCATTTTGGTCACGCGTCGCGTCGACCAACGCTCGGATAGGCTTTTGAAGATGAGGTGAGCTCCCGGCCCCCACGGTCCCAATGTCTCAACCCCAAAGGGCTCAAATATGTAACCACTTCCGAGGGTTGCATATTTGCGCCGTTTGAGTCGCTCAGCTGAATTAGCCGCTGCGCCGGCCCTACTATGAGTCTCTGGAAGATGTGATGGCGCCAGAGTATCGAGGCAAGTTGCGTCCCACACTAGGGCCGACCAACTTCCAAGGCACAACAGTCATGCCGTCAGGTCTTTTGCCATCGTCACGCGCAAGGCCACTCGGTTCGAGTATGGCTGGGACATTGGCGGTGGAAAAAGCCCGGCGTATGATGTCGTTCAGGCAGGCGTGGCGGCCAATACGACCCGCGCTTTTCGAGCAAGAGAGACCGTGGTGACCGAGTTGGTCGACGGCATATGGACCAAGACATAGATAGCACACGTCATATCTTTAGGTGACAAGAAGAGTAGTGCAGAGCCAAACAGCGACTTGGAAGCATCTATGTATATAAATCACTTTTGATTTTATTATGTGCCCTGAACACATTAAAATTGTTAATAATCTCTGTTGCGTCTCTCTGTGTAGCGTGAGTGGTTTACAACTATTAATCTACTTGACCCCTAGACACGCTAGCGGCGAGGTATCTTGTGGACTACACGCCCGTGAACAAAATGTATGGGTCATATGAAACACCAGGAGACCTATGTAGGATGATAGAAGGGTACAAAATAATAAGATTCAGCACTATTAAACTGTATGGATGGTTCCATACAGTACCAATGCCGTACATAATGAAATGACCTAATTTACCCTGAAAATCGTCGAAAAATCTTGAGTTTTCCGACAAAAATAATAAATAAAATTTACAATTTGTATAGTTTCAAAACCTCTTTCCATTATTCCGCAACGCCGTACAAAAAATATGCGACATGAAGAAAAGAGCGAGGGTTGCAACTCCCCCTCTTCAACTTGCACTCAGTTGGACAGCTTACAAATGCTGGCATAGTGCTGAATTTTATTATTTTACACTCTTCTATCATTTTACATAGGTCTCCTGGTGGTTCATATGACCCATAAATTTTGTTCACGGGCCTGTAGTCTATTGCGGTACTACTTATGTTGGCCGTTGACTACTAATAGTAATAGGTATAAACGTCCGCGTTCACCGTTTCCTACAACCGACTAAAACGGAAAGAGTGAGCTTACTCTTACCAACGATAACATAATTCCGTGCGCTTGAAGTTTAGGAGGGCACATCCATTGATTTATATCGATGCTTGGAAGTATTATTTATGTTGACGACAACAAATAGATGACGCGTAACACGGGGCTATTAAGGTGGTACTTACTATCACATGCACGGCTTGCTCATCCCGTCATTATCAGGTATGAAAATATCTACAAACAAGATGCTTAGTTATTTCTTAACTACATGTCATGCAATAAACAATATAATATGCAACAATAACATGCCTGCTAACAGTGACACGCAACTATTATAAAATCAAAAGTCCAAATCATTACCTAGCACTGCACTGCGCTCGTCACCCAGATATCTAAGATATTATATCTCTAAGCCCTGTAATTTCTCTGGAAACATTGCACTTAATAAGAAATGTAATAATGTTTGCACATTACTGCTTGGCGGTACAATAACTGGTATAGGTGTGGTACTTCCCACGGCGGACTCTGCCGAGAGTCCTACCACTACCACTAGAGTTTGGAGCTCTCACGCGACAACACCATTGGAGACAAATGGCCACGGATATTCGGCAAATAACGCTCAAAGTATTTATCAGCCGTCACGGCCGGACGCTTGGGAGTACCTACGCACATCAGATTAACAATTAAAATATATGCAAATTATAGATAAATGTTACGATATGCTGATAGAAGCAGAGTTTTGTTTTTATGTAATTTTTACAATGCGTATTTTCATAGCACCACCGCTTATTAAGCTTTATAGTCTTCGTTTCTAACCATGTTCAATTGCGACAACAAAACTTTACAAATCCGCGATTTATAATCCTTTAAACAAGATTAACGAGTCAAATTAACGGTGAAAAATCTTTACCATTCTGTTTCTAATATACTCTCAATAATCATAATAATATTATAAGTGCGAATGTTTGGTTGAATATCGTAACGTATGAAGAGCTCGGAGTTCAATTTATAACACAGATTATTGTCTAGATGAAACATAGAGCCCTTTTTCTCTCAGGAAAATAACGGGTTCAAGAATTACACGGCTGAAACCGCAGGGCACTACTAGCACTTATATAGTTGTAAAATACATATCGATACCTTAGTTCGCAAAACGAATAACTCCGTAGTAGCAAATTTCACAGGGGCCTAAACTAAACTAAATCACCACTAAACTCTACTGGTATTTTCATTTTATGTATTTATTTAGTTATTAATTAGAAACACAATTTCGAAAAGGATTTTTCTTTTTTTCTTTTGACGCTCTAATTTTTTTACTGAGTTTTTAGTGAGCCTGTGAAATTTGCTACCACGGAGTTATTGGTTTTGTGAATTAAGGTATCGATTATATATAGTATTAACATTAAAAACAGATTACCTGAAATCGGTTCCTCTCGTCGACAGTGCCGTAGGGGATGCCGAGGTACTCGTAGAAGCGGCCGTTGTGGCTGAGCCGGCCCCGGAGCACCCCGCCGGCGGTGCGCACGGGCGGCGCCGGCGGCCGCAGCAGGCTGGCCGCGATGAGGCTCGCTAGCAGCGCCCACTTCATCATCACTCATCACCGCACCGACACCAGCCGAGTGCGCCACACTACTGAACGCGCGCCCGACTCACCGACACCTTTATCTCTTATCCAAGTCATATATTTTCCTGCTACTTATTTCATTAAATAGACAAGTTCACAGTCAAGGTGAGTTGTTTACGTCCACAAAACCTGTACAGCGGCTGTAAGCGGTTAAAATTACCTTTTTTATTTTGGCGTTATACTTGCGAGGTATAAGAAAAAATACGTGTTTGAGGATCACAGTATCGGCGGCGTATCGTCGGCGGATTTTAAGCAACAACTCGTTAATTGGACTATGCATATTAATGGTCCTACATAGATAGTAGTATTTATAATATGCGTAATGTTATGATAATATGTCGATCTACGTAATTACGAGTAAATACCTCACTCTATATTATCAATAAACTTACGTGAAGCCAAAACTTTGTTCCCATTTTTACAAAAAATACGCGGGCATATAGGATTATGAAATTTTGCATACTTTGATAATATAATATTAATCCGACTATACCTAATTATAAATGCAAAAGTTTAGATGTTTGTTGCTCAATGTCGTCGAAAGATATGAATGGATCGGGTTGAAATCGGAATACCATTGGAACGTAGTCTGGAATAACACATAGTTTTTTGTTACAACTTGTTTGTTCCGGGAATATAACGGGAAGTAGGCATGTAAATACGCAGAGCTCTGCTAGTTTGTAAGTAAATTGAAATCTCTATGATTATTAAGATTTTTATCATAAGTGTTTTTCATGAACCTCGAACTCGAATACAGGCTTGAACATCGATATGAATCAAAAGATATGCCCTGAATACCTTAACATTCTTAACAAACTGCGTCTCTGTGAGTAGCGTGAGTGGCTTACAACTACCAATCTACTCGACCACTAGAAATGCTAGCGGTGAGGTATGTTGCGGTTCTACTTATTTTGGTTGTTGACAACGAATAGTGATAAGTATAAACGTCCGGCGTTCACCCTTTCCTACAACCGACTAAAACTGAAAGAGTGAGCTCACTCTTCTCAACGATAACATAATCCGTGCGCCTGAAGTTTGGGAGGGCACATCCTTTGATTTATATATCAATGGGCTTGAAGTGTATGTAGGCGAAACTTGCATTTGTAATAAATAAATAAATTGTATTCTGTAGTTGTAAATTGACAAAGCTGTTTAAAACAGATTGTCTTCTAAGTACAATTAATCAGAAGTCACTGTTAAACACAGTGAAATAATAATAGATTACGATACATACATGCATTAGGATTGTAACCATCGGGACAACTTACTCAGGCCAAACGGTTTTTACGAAACTAGAGTCAAACGGTCTCGTTCCAATTTTTGGTACGCCCGCCATGAAACGAAGTGACTTTTTCAGCAGTCCGATAGAAAAAGAGTAGGAAGGTATTATATCACGCAGATCATGAATACTCTCCGGAATACTAGATATATACATGAAAAACGTTCACATAAATATAACTTATATTAATAGTTTCAATATTTGGTTTAACTAATATTTCAAAATTTTAGGTTCTAAAGCGTACCCAAGTACCAAGTCGCAAGTAGTGAATAATAGACTACAGGCCCGTGAACAAAATGTATGGGTCAAATGAACCACCAGGATACTTATGTAGGATGATAGAAGGGTATAATAAAGTAATAAGCTTCAGCACTATGCCGTCACTTGTAAGCTGTCCAACTGAGTGCAATTGAAGAGGGGGGGAGGGTTCTAACCCTCGATAATTTCTCCTTGTCGCATCATTTTTTTAGAAGAGGTATTGAAACTCTAAACATATAATAAATTTAAACATATAAATAAAATCTAAACATATAAATTTTAATTATTAGTTTCTCAGAAAAATTCATGATTTTTCTGACGATTTACAGAGTAAATTTGGTCTTTTGGTTCTGTAAGGCATTGTTTCCATACAGTTTCAATACCTCTTCTAATCCATTATTTCGCAATGCCATACAAAAATCATGGTGGTTCATTTGCCCCATAAATTTTGTTCACGGGCCTGCAGTCTATAAAAGAATGAATTGAATTCACAAATATCACATAATTAAATAATTTCACATTATCTATGGACATTGGGAGGTCCTTGCCACCATGTATACCTACCTAAGGTTGGTGACTCATGATATTGTATATTTTTAACCTCTTATTTTACCTTCATTTATCTGAACGATTCCTACGATTATACGTAGAATTAATAGCTTTTATAAAATTTGGCTGAATTATAAATTGAAGTTGACGTTTGAGCTTTAAGTTTTTATTCGGGTTTTTAGATTTTTTTTTGACATTGATTTTCATACAAAAAAAATAGAAAAAATTTTTTATGGCTGAAACTTAAATTCTAAAGTTTCATCGCAACCATACCTGTGGGTTATCTGTGGATAGGTTTCAAAAATGATATTGAGGTTTCTAACATTTTTTTGTTTGCGCGAGAGATTCTTCCAAAGTGGTAAAATGTGTCCCCACCCCCTGTAACTTTTAAAATAAGATAATGACAAAAATTATGCTGTACATTACCATGTAAACTATTAACGAAAATTGGTTTGAATGAGGTCTAGTAAGTAGTTTTATTTTAATACGTCATAAGTTCACTATCGTTAAAACACTGATTAAAGTAACAACGAACTACAAGAACTTTTATATTATGTTACTTGCTGCTACGGAAGCGTTCATGAGCGAGTCCGACTCGCACTTGACCACTTTTATTTACGGTATAGATAAAATGTGTTGAAGAAGTGTACATACTTACTCGTAGTGTAGCAGATTTATCATAGATCGTTTCCATAAGAAGCAATGTTATCTCCAACCTAGAATTATTCAAATCCAGTCCTGACCACCGTTGCGTCAGAATTTACAATAAATTACAAGAAAATTTTAAGAATATTAAAAAATCAGTTTATTTAAAAATAAAATTAAGACCATACTTATACAAAAAGCTTACTTAATGTACAAGAATTTATGGAAGATAGATTGTAACATTTACAAAGATAGATATTATATAAATTTAGCACCTACTTCTTATTTTAGAACATTCTGATTCAATCTGTAACATTTAGTAGTAACAAACTCTTTACATATATGTTGGTATTCCCATAAATATGAATACAATTTTGTACATTGTTGTACCTCTCAGGATGAAACTGTGTTGTCTACTGTTTTTGCGACACCTTAACAGGGTCTTTGTACATAGTTTAAGATTTTAGTCATAAGGTCTAATAATTTATGTACACTGTGCAAATAATAAATAAATATATATCATTTTTTTGCGCGAACTTTGTTTTGTGGGATCAATAAAGAGTTTTATATAGTAACTAGCATTAGCCCGCGGCTTCGCTCGCGTTCAGTAAGTTATTTGTTATTTTAGATTCCTACTTGGATAGCGCATAGCGTGTGCGTCAAATAATAACATAAATAATGCTCGTCTGTAATAGGCCTACCCTTAAGCTTGTGCGTTAATATGTATTTTTAATTCCCTATTTTATCAACTCAGGGGTTGAATTTTGGAAAACTAATACGCTCATTATTTTTGCCATAGTTAATTAATTTAATTTTCATGCAAATAAATGTTTTAACTGCTATAGGTTTACTCTTGACCGCAATGTCGCCTGAAGTTAAGTGATGATGCGGTCTACGGTAGAGCTTGATATCCAAGAAGAAACCGATTCAGTCTCAATTTGTATATACCAGCGTTGTAATCATCATGAAAAATCCATTCAAGCAATGCCTTAGAGTATCTCTCTACTTAGTCTGTTAACGCCTTGCTCAGCCTAGACGTTGTTATAACAAAAGTAATCCGTCAAAGCTCTTCGTTATAGTCTTTAGAACATGTCCAAGGAGTATAAAGTTCGTACAAAATTTATCCACTATTACGTAGTATAAATTTGAAAAATATCCTTCTTTCTTGCTTGCTTCATAAAATAAACACATGTGGAAAAATGTAAGTATCTTCTGTGCATTAATATAATAATTTCATTCCCTATGGTTCGGGATTAAATTTAGGAAAACTCTGTTAAAATTACATAGCTCATTATTTTTCCCGTACTCATATCCTACAAAGTTTAAAGCAAATATGTCGCAAGAAATAAAAATGTTCACACAAACTTTCTTCCTTATTTTACTCCATTAGACGCTGCATTAAAAAACACACTGAAACACATAACTCATTATACATATTAGCCGTACTCAATTTATACGAAATTTCATTCAAATATGTCCAAGGAATAAAAATATTCACACAAACTTTCCTCCTAATTTCACCCCTTTGAGCCTTGAATTTTGATAAACGCTGTGATATGTACCTCATAGTTTTAGCCGAGCTCAATTAATACGAAATATTATACAAAACTGTCCAGGAATAAAAGTTTCAGACTTTAGGAGTTGAATTTTGAAAAATCTTCCTTGGTCGATGCCTACGTCATAAAAAGAATACGTGTGTGAAAAAATTAAGTATGTCCTAAGGGTTTGTCCGGTTCGTTGATATTTATAAAACATTCATCCCTTATTTAACCTGTTTTACAGGTTGAATTTTGAAAAAATGTGATCCATAACTCATTATTTTGGCCACACTAAATACCTACGAAATTTGGTGTAAATATGCCCAAGAAATAAAAAGTTTCTATACAAACTTTCATCCCTTATTTCACCCCTTTGAGGGTTGAATTTCGATAAACGTTGTAATACGTACCTCATGATTTTAGCCGAACTCAATTTATATGAAATTTCATGCAAATATGCCCAAGGAATAAAAAGTTTCATACAACCGTTCATCCCTATTTCATCCCCTTGGGGTAGAATTTTCAAAATCCTTTCTTAGCGGATGCCTACGTCATAAAATCTACTTGTGTGCCAAATTTCAGCCTGATCCCTCCAGTGGTTTGGGCTGTGCGTTGATAGATCACTATGTCAGTCAGTCAGTCAGTCAGTCAGTCACCTTTGAGTTTTATATATATAGATATAATAACGATCTCTTTTATCTAAAAGATTATTGATTACATTTCACACACTAGCGGTCCACTTTTCTCAGCACCCAAGAATCATATACATATCCAACGGTGAAAGAATTTTTAAATCGGTTTAGTAGTCCTGAGATTAGCGCGTTTAAACAAACCACCTCTTCAGCTTTATAATATAGAAGTATAGATGTAAGAATATATCTATACATACATTTATCGTGGGTAATAATAATTATGTAGATGATGTATTGGGGTTATCTCTTTCTGGGTCACGGAGACCCAGGACAGATAGATAAGTTCATAATATTGCGTTATTGAGTTATCAGAGGCAGTTGTTTACAAATATTATTAGTACTAAAACGATCGAATCGGTTTCTGTCAGGTAAACACGATCGAATCCATTGTACTATTATTTATTTATTTGAAATCAATAGGCGTGACGACAGGTCCTGCAATAATATATGCATATATGCAACACATAAATTATTTGATATAATGACAGTATTCAAATAGAATAAAATGTGTACCAAGTTTAATTTTGATATTTTTCAGTTTAACTTACTTTATGATCATTCAAAGATGGGTGGGCAAGTCCATTTTAAAAGTACGAAATTATTAGAAAATGTATTTCCCATTAGATAAGCCATTTAATTTCAAGTTACTTTTGTTATCAAACCAGTTTCCTTAACGCAATATTTAATATAGATACCATACAAACTTTACGCGCGACGCATAGAAAATACGGCACTGTGACGTCACGTTTCTGTAGTGATTTGTATGAAGCGTTTTTGGGAGAGTTCAAAATTGTGATTTTAAAATCGTGATATCACGGGAAGTTTTTAAGATAACAAGGTAATTCTTTCACCTATGTTTTAGTTATTGAGTAGTCTTTTGATGGCACTTTAAATAAAAAATGAGTCGACATGCCTATTACCACCGTTATAAGTAACGACTTACACTAATGAGAGTTACATTAAAGTTAAATAAACAACATTATGGATAATTACGTCAAAACTATGATATTAATCTATCTATGTATGTATTTTTTTTTTTTTAAGCTTTCGCGACACATAATGTTTATAATGTACAGGACTTAATCACGATTTAATTCATTGTTTAAATACCTCGACGTTTCGGCAGCGTTACAACCGCCGTGGTCACGACAAGACTGAAGAAATTGCGGGTCGTCTCATTGCGAAATGAGGGGATCTAGATCTACCCTCATTTGGTCTTCAAAAATCGCAGGGTTACCACCACGACACACAACGCTAACCATATCACCAGGGTTCTCCGAACTCACTCGATAAATGTGTGATGAAGTGATGAATGTCGAGAGGCAGCCGGCTTTTATGCTTTACGTCAAAGGCATCACGGATAAGGTGGGGACATTATTAAAAGACTATTCTATTAAAACTGTGTATACTCCCTTATCAAGGATGACGAGGCATATTATGACGCCAAAAGACGTCATTCCACTTCAGACTCCAGGTGTGTATAAAGACGTCACGTCAGCGCTTGCTGCGTGGCGCCCTTTTATATCCGGCACCTTTGGCGGTCGCCCTACCGCGCCCGCGCCGGTACTGGATTCGAATTCCATCTGCGCGTCTGAATATTTTCATTACAAATCTGACTGCGGACCTCCGACTCCCTCAAACTCACTGCCGCCTGCCTAAGCCACCCGGCCAAGCAAAGTAAACTAAGGTGACACCTCAGACCTTAGGTATCAGAATAAGAATCAGAATAAATATAAACCTTAGAATGTGCTTCTTGAAGGGATCTCCCAATGGCTCGATAGCAATCTCCTGACGTTGAATGTTAACAAATCAAATATGCTAGGATTCCACATAAATCGCGCTACAGCACCCAAAATACAGGGTATAAAACTACACAGGAGTTCTTGTGCGGGATATGCTGGTGCTCCTGGTATTCATTATAACTGTTCCTGTCAGGCTATTGAACGAGTGACACACGTAAAATACCTGGGTATTCTCATAGACGAAAACCTCACTTTTCAATTGCATATAAAAGCTCTCACAAAAAGAGCTCGTAAGCTGATCCATCTTATGAAGAGCCTTAGGGCAGTGGCAAGCATGGAAATCAGGAAACTGGTTTACACATCATTGTGCCAGTCCTTATTACAATACTGCATAGGAGTCTGGGGGGGGGCGGCCAAGTCATTCATGATCGATCTAGAGCGAGCTCAACGTGCGGTATTAAAAGTTATGACTGGGAAACCACGCCGATATCCTACCACTCAACTATACCAGGATACCGGAGTGCTCACCGTGAGACAATTGTTTCTAATGAGAGCGGTTGCGAAATCCCATAGTTTTTCACAGACCCCACATAAGAGATTGACTCGCCTAAAACCCATAAAGCTCCCAAGAGTGAGAACCGTGTTTGCTTCTCGTCTTCCTCCCTACATACACCGCTACGCATATGGTGCAATTGCTAAATTGTGTAGCCTTCATGCTTGTTCCCACAGAGAAGCGCGAATTAAGACTAAGAACTGGCTGTTAAACAAGTCATATAATGAGACAGAGGAATTGGTCAAGGTCTATGATGTTGATTGTTAATACATACAGACCCACCCTCGCACATGTACACTCACCTGTGGCTGAGTGTACACAACACCACACACACACACCCACCCCCCCAGACACACACACACACACACATACACACACACATGCACACACTCATACACACAAACAAACAAGCACGCGCACATATTCACATACATTCGTCCCCTACGTTCATACTCATAATTATTCTGTTTTTATTTCGTTTTTATTTTGTTTTATTTTCTCAATGTATTTTCTTCTACAAATTAAATTAGACTACTACTGCACACTTATGTCATCTTCAGCTAGTCGTGTTTAAAAGACATTTTTTGTAAACCACAGACAGTGGACGCCCAAGATACAGGCTTTGCCTAGTTTGGGGCCCACCGATAACTCGAAGCGGTACGATGTAACAAAGGAACATGGCAATCATAGTTGTAAGTGTACTGTATAGATATATCTTTATGGAAATAAAATTATTCTTATTCTTATACACACATTAACGCACAGGTAATCAAATTAGATCCAATCAAAAACAGGTATATTTGCTTGAAAACGAGATAAGTCAATAATCGGACTGCGCAGTTTAGCAGTATCATATCTCAAAAACATTATTATGTCAATTAAGTAGTTTTCCGTTCGTGTTTCCAATGCTATCATTACTTAATATTATACTCTTTCACGCCAAGACTACTGAAGTATTCGCGATGAAATATGGTACATAAATACATAATAGCCCGATTAACGATATATCGGCCAAAGTTTTATACCACGTTTTATACCACGAAACACAATCGGTTGGTTGATCTGATCGGGCGTTTCGTTCATCCTGACCGACGCTGATTTGACAGTTTTTGTGTCATCAACCGACCGATTGTGTTTCGTGGTATAAAACGTCCATAACTTCGGTCGATATATCGTTTATCGGGGACTTCGTAGTAGACCTGCTGTTTTTATTCGTCATTATTAAAAATATTATTCATTGTTTTTATTCATTGACGTATCATTTTTATTTTTGTCGACATCACAAAAACCGCTGTACCGATTTTGATAAAATTTATGTGGGAATTATACAGGAAGTATACCCTTTTCAACAGCACAATAATTACTTATCAAAGTCGATTTTCTCAGTCGCTTTCGCCTGAGAAAATTGAATTAACTTTTTAAGGCATAACAAATTTAAAAATGTCAGTCGAATTAAGTACCTACAATTTTTTAAAGTCGATTAATAAGTAATATAAGTTTGTTGTTTTATGTTTTAGTGAGTCGTGTTCTCGCAAAAAACCTAGAAACCTTAAAAAGACGACACTTTCATGTCAGACTTGTTAAAACAGTTCGACTACCTTATTCTTTGAAAAGTTGCCCCTTGACTCTGAAGACAATGCAAGGTTTCTAACGGTAGTGATGTCAAAATCGACGAAGGTCATCCAGAACTAGACAGACTGACTGCCTCTGTTACTCGACTTTCACCGTTAAACCAGCGGTGATTACTAATCGTACTATTGCGATTGGAAAAAACTCAAGTTTTTAACCTTTATAGGTTTACGTTTGACCGCCATCTCGCCTGATTCTGCCCGCCTTCCACTACGAAAGGGAGCGAAATGAGCGAGAAATAGTTTAGCGGAAAGGATGAGATAGTTTCCGCCTTTCAGAAATAATTTTGATTAAAAAATAGGTTTGTCTTCCATTGCCGGCAAGTTTGGTGGATTGAAATAGGCGGGAAATGAGCAGTCAGATGAGCGAGTTGTTTGCCTACCATTGCAAAGCGGACATGAGCAAGGAAGTATTGCCGATGTACAATAAGGGGAAGGGGATAAGCTGAATATAAATGTCTTAACTTCTCTTACTTACTACTCACTACTTATTTAACGTCTTCTTAAATAAAAACCTCTTCTTGAAATAAATTTCGCTCGATATGGCTGATACAATACTCGGCAAACATCTTTAATCATTACGAAAAATAACATGGCATATTGGCACATATGTGTTTATTTTATGGTATACAATGACAATATTTACAGTAAATTGTTATGTGAATAATTAATATTCATAAATTTGCAAAACATATGTAGGTTGTTTTACCAAGTGGAAAAGCAACGTTTCCAGATAAATTATAGGGTATAATATATTATACAGTATCATCCTATATATCTGGGTGACGAGCGCAGTGCAGTTCTAGTTAATTAGTTGGACTCTTCGTGTTCCAATAGCAGCGTGACACTGTGATATTATTGGCAGGCGTGTTGCTTACCATCAGTAACATGTACTGCTCGTCCTGTCACTCACAATATTTAGAATTGTCTCTTGAAATTGAACATAATATTTTAGAACTGCAGGATCGTCCTTTTGCAATGAAATGGAATTGAAATTAAAAAAAACGTTTACTGATATAGGTATATATTGAGTTCACAAAGGTTTACTGACACCTAACATTATTATGGTAGGATCCAGAGATCAGCACTTACTAAGTAGCAATTACCAGATAGATGTTGGTACTAGCCATTGCAAGGTCCAGGCCACCCAAGCACTGCCTAAGTAGGTACCGAGACACGGCCAAGGATTGGGCGGGCAATGTTTTGCCAGCGTGCTCTGGATCCCACACTAGAGCTACCTGTGTTGTGTGATCCAGAATTGATTAGCATGACAGAATTGTCATAAATGATGATGATGTTGATGAGTAGGAAGCGTCCTATCTGATAACAAGTAAGGGAAAGTGTTGAATCTTTGGAAGTACACGCTATGGATGATGATTTACTCGTAACTACGCGTACTCACGTCCTCGCCACGATTATGTTTCCCAACAGGATGAAGTTCATACAAAATGTACCATGACGCCTGCGCCCGCGCCGGTTGCCAACTTCCGAGTGAGCTAACACAGGGCACGTCCGACTTCGGCACTCCGCTGGTTTACTAACATATAATGTGAAATTAATGATGATAATTATTAAATGGGTGCAAATTAAACAGGCTTCTTTTTAATCACATTATTCGCCTAAGAAAATATATGCTACTCGTACGAGTGAGTACCTTCTAAACAGAGGTTCCCAAACTTTTTTTTCTTGTGGACCATTTTCAAAGTTTTACTATATTCGGTAGACCCCCTGCTGTTACATTTCTACTACATTCCCAAAAAATATCACTCTAAATTGGGGATGTTAAGAAGAAAAAATGTAGCACATTTTCTTGTATTCTATTTATTAAAATAATATTTTTAGGCACGTTTTTAAGCTTGATGAATTGACAGTAAGTTATCTCGAATATTTTGGGGTACTCAAAAATATCGAGGTACCCAGTGAATGGTGCTACCTGCCTACGTCCCGTTAGTGGGTTTATCCAAGCCAAAATGTTTGTTCTTTACTATGAAACCAGAAATTATTTTGTGGACCCCACTTACAACTTGCGAACCCCTATTTTCTTTTCATGTCTACGTGGACCCCTGTGTGGTCTCCTGTGGACACCTGGGGGTCCACCTGGACCACTTTGGGAACCTATATTCTAAATTATTAAGTCGGCCTTCACCAACCCGCGTCTGAATAATAGTATCTCAGCCACTAGTTTTCTTATATGTAAGCCACTGTAAATATAACTCAGCGTGACTATTTTTTAGCATCTAAATTTGTAGCATGCATTCAAATAAAAAAAAACCTAACCTAACCTAAAAGTGGCCGAGTTGGTAAATTAGTTGTAGGTTGTATAATGTACTAGATGTCTAGATGTGTCGCCTGTGGAACATATATAGCACTCATCGAGATCCCGCATATATCCAACGGTGAAAAAATTTTAGAAATAGGTTCAGTCATTCCTGAGAATATCGCTTTCAAACAAAATACCTCTTCAGCTACCTGCTACGCCGCCTGTCAGAAATTGGTCGTACCAACTCAGAGATTAGCAAAGGTTTTATACTCAAGAGGAATGTAATGTTGGTTTTATATTTATGTGTCACGTCAAAGCTCGAAACGTACGAAAACTCTCAAAAAGGAATATTTTTTCCCGATTTTGTTGATTCATGCTCCGCTTCTGTTAATAGTAGCGTTATTTTCTATAGCCTATAGCCTTCCTCGATAAATGGACTATCCAATAAAAAAAGAATCTTTCAATTCGGTCCAGAACTTACCGAGATCCTAGCGTTCAAACAAACAAACTCTTCAGCTTTACAATATTAGTATAGATATAGGTTAAATCAGAAGGACAAGTAAAAGTAATTGTTGATCTTGACTGACGCTTTCTACTAGTTGGCATTGTAAAGAAGATGAATTAGTTTATTATTGCTGTATTATAGCTGTCTCATTTTCCCGATGCTTAGTTATTACGAGAAATTTGAACCACTTGGAACTTCTCGTTCTTCGTATCGTGGGTGAACTTCTCGTTCTTCTCTCAAAAAAAAATTTCTGTGGAAGGATTTATTATTTATCTTATCAAATGACTTGCATCTAAGTATTTACTGCGCGGTCATTATTCATCACCCGAATTAAAACGGTTTTCGGCAAACCTTTTTTTAAAGTGAAAATTTCTTTAGCTGCGTTGATAGAACACACGTTTATGAGGTCGCATCACCGACACGATAATCTATTTTGTGATATTTTATTTTTAAAAGTTATTTTATTTACGTCTTTATTTTTAACCCCAGACCAAAAAAGGGGTGTTATAAGTTTGACGATTGATTTTGAAAATTGATTTTGGTGATACGTGAGTCTCGATTTGAGACTCACCGACCCACAGTTGACCAGTTTTTTAGTAATTATAGAATTGTGAAAAATAGCTATTAAATTATTTACTGATTTGGTATAAGTAGGTAGTACAAATATCAATAACTGTTTCAATATTTATTGCTAATATTTAAATTAAATTTACACTGCAAAATTTAGAGTACAATCATTAAAGTATACAAACTTGATCCAAAGTTATGATCAAGGCCACATATTGTCGTAGAATCTTGTGGTTTGTATCGAAACATAACGTATATTTAAAGATTGTAGGTATGATGAAGATTCTAAGAATAATCCATGAATTGTATAAATTCAAGAATTAATTGATAGATAAACACTTAATATTCTGTACAATACTATTCGCAACACCCTAACTACAGGGTATAATATAAGTGTAGTTCACTTTACTAAATGTTACCTGTTTATATAATTGCATACTATGTAGCGATGTATACCTCAAATAAAAAAAATAAAAACTATTTAAAGCCTGTGGTGCGTTTTGACCACCTATTTAAAAAGTTTTGTAGTAGTTAAATCATCAATAATTTTGATAGTAGGTACTATATTCAAATGAAGTCCGTTATCTAAAAAGCCTGTGTCGCATCTTAAGTGTGTTAATAGGTTTTGTGCTCGTAACATCTCAACAATTTTGATAGTATTAATGAAATAACCTAAACAATTCGTTCACTTTTCGAAACAATGCATTTTGGCAAAACAATGAGAATGACACAATCACACACGTCTGAAAAAAAAACAAAGCAGCTGTCAAATTTGGCGCGAATTCCTCACAAAAACTTCCACGCACACTTTAACTTTTTATTTAAAACTGACGAAACATTCATAAAAAAAAATTGTCTCTGGCGCGCCGAAAGAAGTTTTCATTTCAAAAATGAGATGGGACAAGAACATCGATGTTTATAATTCGTGTGCGTGCCGTGACTGTGTGACCGATCAGTCAATTCGGAACTGAGTGATGTTCGGAAGGCGCGGCCGGACGCAGGTTGCACCACGCGCGAGGTTTATCGCGCCAAGGTTGTGGTCGCGGGCTCGCTAATATTTGGCCACTTGCGACACACGAGGCCGTGAACAGCAACAGACACTAGATGAGGAAAGTGCTGTGAAAGATGGGGCTGGCAAGGATTTATTACAAACTCCGATAGAAGTAAAGTAAAGGCAACTGCTGACATACTTTGAATGTGATAACGCTCTATAAATCGATGATCTGTATATGCTATCTGTATATGTCCACTAAATTCTCCTCTCTCTTTGCGAGAGAAGAGTCAAGACCATAGTTCACTGGGCCTGTGCGAGTCAGTGGATGACACATGACCTCAAAAGATTCTGGGTACATGATGGCTTCCTCACGATGTTTTCCTGTAACGTTTTCCTGTAACGTTTTCCTGTTCCTGTCCTGTTTTCCTCGATTTGTTGAGTTGACGCCGATTGAACGCACGAAAAGAGTCGTTCCATCTGAGCCGAGCGAGCAAGCGTGAGCGCGGAGCAAGCGATAGAGAGGCACGACCGACCTAAGCCTTCGGCTTGTGACGCATGCACATATTTCTCTTCCACTCCAGCGGCCGATGTGTCCGAGTAGAATAGAGACATAACACAAAAACTTATATAAGGTCTGCCCTACACAAAACTAATTTAATTATATAAGGTCTACCCAGAACTAAAACTATCACCATTTTCTAAGTAGATTTAATCTGTTGTTAAGTTTAAAATAGTGAAAAATATACAGTAGCAATGAATCGGCTAAATCGTTCGTTTAAAAAAGTTTTCTGTAACAGGTTTGCTTTTTTAAAGCGCACAAAAAGTAGAAAGATATTTGTATACGACTCTAAACGGCTTAATAACCCACCATAGGCTACTTAGAATTCAAATATCGATTTTGTAAGTTAGTGGCCATGACGCTTTAATCTCTAAGGTGCTATACATTCACCGCGTTATAAATTAAAGTTATAAATTAAATGCATAGCTTTAAGCACTTAAGCAGCCCACTTTATGCTCCCACAGCTGGGACTAGGAGCTTTTTCTCACAAGAATATCTAGGCCTCATTAACCAAGCTGGCCAAATGCGGGTTGGAGAATAAAACACATGTCATCGAAAGCATAGATTCAGACTACAGATGTGACCTCCCAAACTTTAAGGCACACGTAATTATGTCATAGTTGGGAAGAGTGAGCGCACTCTTTTTTCTAGTCGGTTGCAGGAAGCGGTGAACGCCGGACGTTTTTACGTTTCAATATTCGTTGTCAACAAGCAAATTAAGTAGAACCACATTATACCTCGCCGCTAGCGATTCTAGGCGTCAAGTAGAATGGTGATGTGTAGATAACTCTATTACACAAACAAACGCAGTTTATAAACAACTTCAGGGCTCTCAGGGCCGATCGAATCCCAGACAGTCTTAATAGTTCGATATCTCGAGATATCGAACTAAATACATAATCGAATAAAGACGGGCTTCGTGGCTCAGTAGTAACTCTACCTGCGAAGTCGAGGGTCGTGGGTTCGATTCCCACCCAGTGCAAATATTTGTGTGATGAATTCAAATATGTGTACTGGGTGTTTCTATGTATAATAAGTATGTATTTAGAACTATATAAATATTATATCAGCTATATGGCCGCCACAGTACAAGCTTTGCTTAGTTTGGGGTCAGATGGTGTTGTGTGTGAACTGTCCACCAACGTGTGTGAACGTATTGAACTATATGTTTGTATAAGGGATGAAATATAGCGTTCGTGTAATTCCAAGTTTTAATCGTTTGAGTACCAAATATTTAGCTTGATTCCTTTAGTTCATACGAGGATATTGAGAAATCAACATCCAAACTTTTTTGTCCCAAATTTATAATATTAGTGGCATTGGTGATATGGGTGTCCCAGGGAATGGCGTATGTATGAAAGAAAAAAACAATAACTGAAAACATCTTTTATTGATATAAATTTACATCAGGTACAATAGCGTAAACTCTATTATAGCAGTCATTACCTGTTTTGTGTGCAACATACCACGATATCATTAAAAAGAAATTGTCATTTTTTAATAATATACAATGACGGGAGGAGCAAGGTATGCAACTGATGAAAACACGCCTGAACATAACAGCTCAGTGCCACACAGTAATTTGAACATAAAGAGTCCAACTCACTACCTAGCATTGCACTGCAGTCGTCTCTCACTTCACATACACACAAGATGATTTTTCTCGTAGCCCTGTAAAATCTCTGGAAACACCAGTACATTTTTTTTATGATATCTGCACTTACTAGAACTTTCACATCTAGACCGACGATATTTGTATTTGTAACTATTTGTACACAACTAAGAATTTGTATCAATCTTTCATATGAGTCTTCTGTATTTCTCATAGATGGTGTCCCAATAGCGGAAGATTTCGTCGTCCCACAGCGGGGTCAGGGAACAGTTTGTGTTGATTTCATACACTTTGGGGTTGATTTTATTTGCAGGTTCCCATTTTACCAGGGTCGAAGACGCTGGAGGTGTCGGGTCTCTAAAATATAATAAAAATTATAAGAAATGGGGAAATTATTACGGCGTCTGTTAAATATAGTATTATTTCATTTGTTGTAACAAGGGAGGATCCAGCTTTGACTCCAGGGGGGGGGGGGGGTTGGTTCACATAGTCGTGGTGTCGTCCACAACTCTGTACGATAGGTAAATGCAAGCTTTTTAATCACTGGTCCACCCAGGTACTGGACCCAGCCCAGGGACCCCCTGGCTGGTCTGGGCTGGTCAAGCCCCTCATAAGCCCTCCCCCTGGATCCGCGCTTGCTGTGTAGAAAATTAATTTTATAAAGAAGATAACATTTCGAATTAGAAATGTATGTCTAAGCATTGGCTAGTGCAAACATTAATGTGTGCCGGATGAAGGTGGTGTATTATCATATATATATTATCATTCATAGATATACATCTGTTTGCTCTGGAATTGCTAGTAGCTGCTAGTTGGTCAGTGTTAAAAAATATCCAGCAAATATTACATAAATATGAGACAGATCGTCCAGTGTGTTTATAAATATTAAAGTTATCAGTAATTCTTTTAAAATAAATATTTGTGGACATTTCACACACAACACCATTTGATTCCAAGCTAAGCAAAGTTTGTACTATGGCGGTCAGATACGAGTAGCTGATATAATACTTATGTAGTTTTAAATACATAGAAACGTTATTAAATTATCTAGCGTTTTGCTACACTTACCCGAATTTAGCAAAATTAGTCCACAAAGTGGTAAAAAAGTTTATGAAATTGGTTTCAAACAACGATCCCGGAACAAGGATTCTAATTTTAAAAAGATAAAATAGCTCATCAGCGTGTGTAGCTCCTGGGTACTTCCAAAACCCAGATGTAAACTTAGCTAAGTTCATCCAGCCGCTGTAGCTGAACTTGTAGCCAAATACAGGCACGTCAGCCTGTAGGAGCTTCTCTATAGTCGATACCACGGAGTACGTTATACTGCTGTCGCCTACGAATCTCGAAAATTCCGCGAGAGTTTCTTTAGAAATCTTCTTGTTACCCATGTAGTATCGATGTAACACTTCAGCTGTTCTTTTCCTTTCGTCATCTGTCGGGAATTGTAGATCTCTTGGCAAAGCTTTATAGATATCTAACTTCGCTATGGTCGTGTCGTTCTCTTTGCCAGCAAACATGAAACCTTCTGCGTTATTGTATCCCATTATTACAGGCACTTTGTTGAAGTTCCCTGCAGCCAACAGATTGTATGGAGTATCTGGTAAGAACAACTCTTCGTTAGGCAAGTTTTTTTCTACACAAGGCACAAATATGTTTTCTGAATTGACGATATCGCCTTCCTCTCTGGGTACACGTGTCTCCAGCAAGACTTTAGCCGAAACATTTCTAAGTACATCGTATATTTCGCTCGGTTTCTTAACATTATAACCTATATTTTTGGCAAGTAAACTGGCCGTCTTCACAGGATCAAGCTGCAAACTCCAAGGGCTCAAAGCTGAGCCGCTTTGCAGAATAGCTCTGTGGAACAATCCTTCAGATAAAGGTGACAGTATGTGGTATACAACCGAAGCCGAGCCCGCACTTTCGCCAAATATCGTGATTTGGTCCGGGTCTCCACCGAAAGATTTGATGTTCTTTTTGACCCACTTTAAAGCTAGCACTTGATCCTTTAGCCCCGCATTCCCCGGGGCCTCCTTAGTTCCCAAACACAGAAACCCGAGTACTTCGACTCTGTAATTGAATGTCACTAAGACGACTCCATGTTTGATTAAGTATTCAGGTCCATAAATGAAGGGGCTGCCGGAACCGTCTCGGAAGCCACCTCCGTGGATGAACACCATGACTGGAAGCAGGTGGTCAGGTGCTGGGAGAGGAGTGTACACGTTGAGAGTGAGGCAGTCCTCAGTACCCGTGACGAAGGGACCGAACCTCTGAGGACAGCGCACGTGTTCGTTGAAAGCGTCGAATACACCCTCCCAGTCAGCCACGGGCCGGGCGGCCTGAAAGAGAATCAAGATAATAGAATAGAATATTTTTATGAATATATTTAAACAATCTATTAGCATTATTCACTCCAAAATATTGTTAAACAATGAGTAACAGCGCTTAAAATATGTTTCGTCATAAAAATAAACAATTAAAATATTATCAATTAATATCTCAAAATTGCTGTAGAGGGGAAATACCCTTCGAAGAAGAAATCTTTCGTAAATTGTGACATTTAACAATTTTATTACCTAAGTCCAATAAGAATGTATGTTTCAAGAATGTAAACTTTATTGTATTGAATATTCTTGATTATCTATTTTAGCTACCTATTGATCCTAAAAGATGTTCTGATGTGGCTCGAGAGACCAAACTTCGTTTCAAACATCCGTTCGCAAATATAAACTTTGCAAATGGATCTATTGCGTGTGTACAAGAGCGTGTGAGCCAAACCATTATTTTAAGATTTTACCTTTCCAAATAATAAAAAAAATATAATTTAATACATGAAGCTGCAGACGTGAGGGTCAAATTTAACCAATATTGGTAAGTGAGTGGCAGAACAAGAACGAAACTAAATTAAAGTTAGTCTACTAATACTCTAATACACTTAACTTACACTAATCATATCTGAATTATCCTCAGCCCATAGACCGTTGAAGATAAAGATAATAAAGATGATCAAACCCACTACCAGACGGAAGCGTGCCTAGAACATGGCATTACCACGCTAAATGTTAAAGCTTACACGTTGATCCAAATAAACGCCAGCATTTTGGTTACGCGTCGACCCTTCTGCCACCTGTCTAAATTTGCTTTCGCTTTGCTATTGCGGACTCTATCATTTCAAGCGGGAATAAAAGAGAGAACATTATTAAAGCTAAGACAGTTTTAATCAAGGTTTAGACCCTCCGGCCTCCACGGGCCCAATGTCTTAACTCTAAACAGTACAATATGTAACTACATATATTGTTTTTAAACTTTCGATGTAACTACGAGTATATTGTTTTTAAACTTCCGCGATTTGAACACATAATGTTTATTAAGCACGGGGCTTAATCGCGAATAATTCATTGTTTAAATGCCTCGACGTTTCGGCAGCGTTACAACCGCCGCCCGCCGTGGTCACGAGAAGACTGCCGAAACGTCGAGGTATTTAAACAATTAATTATACTTGATTAAGCCTTGTACTTAATAAACATAATATGTAAGTACTTCCTAGGTACCCATATTATTTTCGCTGTGTTTATTAAGTCCTAGCATTAATATTCGGATTACTGTTAGGTATTCAATGTTACAGTACAAGGTCCTTCGTACATGTTATAAGTATCCACTTATGGACAGGTTAGACGCGTAGGTCTCAGAGCAATTATATTATTACGCTGGTAAGTTTTAATTACAGATATTAGTACAGACATGCCGTGTTAGGTAAATCAGCTAAGTAGTAAATGGTTCAAGGATTCCAAGGATAGTCAACAACCACATATGTATATAGATTTGTTAACTACCCATTAGTGTAGTCATAGGGTTCTTTGCAGAGCCCGCCTAGGGAAGTACCACAACCTTACCAGTTATTCTCTATTATTATTATTAGTTATTCCAAGTAGTAGTGTGCAAATATTACTGTGTACCAGTTTGAAGGACAGTGGTTGAATTACGGACTAAGCGGTAAAACACCTTATATCTCCGAGTGACGAGCGCAGTGCGATGCTAGGTAAGGATTTCGACTCCTCATGATCCAATAGCTGCGTGTCACTGTGTTGTTACGGACAGACATGTTGTTTACCATCAGGCATAATATGTCCATGGAAGTAGTAAGTACTACGTACGCGTAGTACTTACTACTTCCATGCATATCATGCTTTTCTTGTCGCTCCATACTATATAAAACATACTTATGTGTAAAGTGTGAACGTATAAAAAAGTCGGACGTAGTCTCGCTGAAACAAAAATTGTGTCCATCGAGTCGGCCACATAATATGCACGTGTGCGCAGTCACATACAGGCTGACAGGCACACATCCGTACACAAATGTAGACCTTAATCTTATAAGTAAAGAAGTCTTATATCTGTTATCATATCTGAGGCAATCCACATAGCAAATAATAAAATGACACAGTAAACAATATTTCTATAGGCGTTTTAATTTATCAAGTGATATACGACGCTATTAAAATACCAATAGGCGAGACGTATAAAAAAATAGTCCAATTAAAAAAAATCTAAAGAGTCAAAGCAAAGAGTCAAATTAGTCGTCTTGCCCACTGTAAAACGTACCTATTTATTATACTCGTAGATTAAAGTTTTTTTTAACAGAACAGGACATGCGCCTGATGGTAAACAACATGCCTGCCACATAATAGCACAGTGACACACAACTATTGGAACATGAAGAATCCAAGTCATAACCTAGCACTGCACTGCGCTCGAGATATAAGATGTTTTGTCTCTATGCCCTGTAATTTAATTTCACTGGGAACATTGCCCTTCAAGCCGGAATACAGTAATGTTTGCACAGTACTGATTGTCGGTAGAATAACTGGCAAAGGTGTGGTACTTCTCCAGGCGGACTCTGCAAAGAGTCTTACCACTACTAGATAGCTAGATGCTACTGGAGGTACTGTACTGGGTGCGTCCTTACTTGAAATCTGTGTACGACGGTGGCGTACGGTATGCCAGTGTACTGCGCGTGCGAGCCGGCGAGGGCCCGGACTCCGCGCAGCCAGCCGGCGGCCGCGCGCACCGGCGGCGTCGGCTCCGGCACCAGCCGGCCCGCCCACAGCGACCACAGCACCAGCCACTTGGCGCGGAACCACATCTCTGGCAGCGGCTACGCTGGAACAACGAGATTGGTTGCTCGATGGTATACAGTAAATACCTTGGACTTACGTGATACGTGGTACTAAACGATAGTCGTGTAAGTCGAATTCTCGTAAGTCAATAAAATTAATAAATTCACTCACAATAAAATTGTAAAAATTGACATTGTTCATTACAAACATTATAAGTACATATATTTTAATTTTTGACACTTATTTGTACGATACCTATTATCGTACAATATAATGTTCAATTTAAACTTTTAAATGTCTCTTTGTATGCTCTTGTTTTGTTTTTTTTTATTGACGTGTAAATTGTGCATTTATCAATAAAAACTTTGACTTTGACTTTGTCAGGGTTCAATATTTGAAGTAAAAACTTTTTTCGGCGCGCCACAGACAGATTTTTGGTGTGAATTGAATTCTAGCGTTACGCTCGGGAATGATAAGAAATCCTCGGGTAAACTCGGGACCGTGGCCATTGGCCATCTAGAAATGCGTCAGCATTTCCCATTGGCCATGCTTATGGCCCATGCTCACCCCTTCCGGTTTCACTCGCCGAAGTAAGTTATCAAATTCCGAATTATAAGTTTTCACTTCTATCAGCCTCTGACTACCAATTTTTTTAAACATTTTTTTTGATAATTTTGCTTTTAATTGTGAACAAATGTTTATTTTTATTATTTATGAACTTACTTTACCTTTATAGCTCCACTCAACTGAATTGTCTTGAACTATACGTACTACATATACGTAGTTGCAGGTTCTAGTGCGCTAGTTATGTCTTGGCCTCGATTCCAGTCATTTGTGTCAGCATTAGAACTAAGTACCACTTATGAGTAGTAACGTTTATGTTTTAATATTCTAATAATGATTAAAATTTGGTTTTAGTTTCATGTGATTGTGTTCTTCAACGTATCGTAACGTTTGGCTATTTTTGTGAAACTCATCACTCCATTGATCTGGAACAAAAAGGAGACGAATTGATATTTTCCTTCTAGGGTCTACCAGCTTGAAAATTCGCTTGAATTGTGAAACATTCATGGATCGTCCATCAAGATGAAATTACATAGCGGCTCTACTATCAGCCACATTTGATTACCTACTAAAAGTTTTCTTAATGATATTTCGCCTCTGAAGTTTATCTAAATTTTATTGTTTATATTTTAAATGTTTAACAAAAATGTAACCGATGTTTAGAACTCAATATACGACAGCAGAAATAAAACCACACCAAATCCGGGTTTGAATGAAATTAAACAAAAGTATTTTCTCTTTACCTAGGATCTAATATGTTCTTCGTAATGAATATAAATGAATATCCCAAGGTAATTTTATAATAGCCGATAGTGCTGAGTGAAATAATATGTATGTTAACGTATTAAGATTGGCAAGCGTTATTAATGTCTCATTTGTTAATACCATCTGTCGCGCCATTGAGAGCTATTCTGATAGGTTCATCAATTTGTCTGACTTTCTATCATTAGAAAGTAGACCGGCTTTATTAGTGTATAAAAATAGTTTTAGCATTTATAAATACTTAAATTATAAATCTCTGTTTATGTTATCAGTACCTACCCTACCCATAGATTTGATTACAGTTACTGCAGTATATTTTTAACGATCCTGTCAACTTAAGATGGATATTATCGAGAAATAAATAATCGTAAGTCTATGGATGATTTTAGCTCTTCATGTTCATATAGCTGCTCAATACTGTGTTGTCACGGTCAGGCTTCTTGTTTACCATCATTACATTGTCTCGTCACTACATAATATAAACATAAATAAACCTTAGAACTCTTTTAACACCAACAACAACACTTGTTTATAACCACACTATACAAAATGAAACTTGACATTGACCTCAGGGCAACTGTCGTCACTGTGATCCGTTATTTTAACTCCTACCGTTTGAATTTGACTTTAAACTCTATTAACCATTTATAAGAATTTAAATCCCACAGCTAGTTTGTACAAATCATTAAGATTCATCACTTGTCCATTTTGTACTATCTATTTTATTCTGTGCCACTGATAGTTGGATTACTAGTTTAAATTCATCGTAGTTCTGTCTCATTCTCTCTAATTACTTTTGTCATTTGCGTCAGCGGGACAACACTGTTTATCATAAATATTAAAGAAAAATCAAGCAACAGAATACTCAATAGTTACCAGTAATTTACCGGGTAAAGAAAACAAGAAGAACTAAATGTAACACGTTCATTACACAACGATAAAGCGGAAAAACGTATCTTACTTTTGAGAACGGGCACAATGATATCAATGACTCGCACAAAAATATAAACATGCTCCATACTCTACACGTTCCGTCTTCATTGCGTTAGGTTATTTGTGAACGAGAGTTATAAAACAATGTTTTTAGATATGTAACTGGTTGTTTTATCATATATTTACCAAGTGAAAGTACACACTTGGATGCTATCCGAACGCGTGTTTGGTGGTGACTGCGTGTAGAACCGGCCCGGCTGGTGTTTCCCCCGATCCGGTTGCATTAAGTAGTACAAGTAGTTGTTGTCATACGTCTGAACGATCGCTGGCTCGATCGTCTACAATACGTAATAGGTGCATGTTACGTAAAAAGCAGCCACTTTATTCCTAAATTGCAATGATAACTACACTATGCAGAGTCCGCCTGGGGAAGTACCACACCTTTGCCAGTTATTCTACCGCAAAGCAGTAATGTTTTCACATTACTGTGTTCCGGTTTGAAGGGCAATATTTCCAGAGAAATTACAGGGCTCACATATAAAACATCTTAGATCTCTGGGTGATGAGCGCAGTGTAGTGCTAGGTAATGATTTGGACTCGTCATGTTTCACTAGCTGCGTGTCACTGTGCCGTTATGTGGCAGGTATGTTGCTTACCATCAGGAAAATGTACTGATCGTCTCGTCACTTCTTATTTAAAAAAAAACTACGCTACATACCTACTTATACTAAGCACATCTGAATTGTCCATAGAGCAGTGAATGTCTTAAGATGATCAAGGTGGTGAAGCCCACTGCTAGTCAGAAGCGTTTTCAGCATGCTGATGGCATTACCTTACGTTGAATATCAATGGTCATACGTTGGGCCCAATTGACACTAACATTTTGGTCATTTTGGGCTCATCCCGTTACGATTTTAGTTTATTGTATACAATGATTGGACGAGCAGGACAACAGCCGTACAGTGTCACGCAGCTATAAGAACATGAAGAGTCGAGATCATTACCTTCGCCACCCAGAGATGTAAGATGAGTTATCTCTATCCGCGCTATCCATTTAAATACAAAAAAATCTAGTGGACCCTTACATTTTTTTTTCTCATTACATTTCAATTTGACTTTTCACTTTTACCGTGATGCCAACGAGTGTACTACTTAGTCTGTGGCTTGCACGTCGCGCTCAACTGGGCTCAGGTCCTAAGTTATAGTAAAAGTCTCGTTTAGAATGTATGTTTAATCTCGGTAAATCTCGGTCACAACAATTAATTAATTAAATGCGAAGTTTTATTTTAAGTACGTGAAAAAATGGGAGCGCTAAAATGATTTATTCTCAAAGTGGGTTATTACTTGTTATTAGTAGACAAAATAAGTTTGGGAACCCTGATTTAAGCAAACAATGCTTTGTGAAAACTCCACAAGTTTTGTAAAATCACTGTTCCTACATTTTCCAAAACAATTTTTTTTTTTTTTCTTCTTTGGTACTGTTTAGTTCTATTCGCGTCGCGTCGACACTTGTTACAAAGAGTTCAATGTTTTTAGACCGGACAAACAAACTTTTTAAACCCCGACCAAAAAAAGAGGGGTTTTAAGTTTGACGTCGATGTCTGTCTCTCTGTCTGTCTGTCTGTGTGTGTGTCTGTCTGTGGCACCGTTGAGCTCAAACGGATAAGCCAATTTTGATGCGGTTTTTTTATTTGAAGGTGAACATTCGTGCGGATGTTCTTTGCTACGTTTAGTTATTATCGATTCAAGATGGCCGCCTCCACAAAATGGCGGACAAAATATTTCTTCACATCCTACCTCAATATAGGTATCAAATGAAAGGGTTTGACTAGTAAAATACTATACACTATAAAAAAAACCAATATGGCCGTTATCACAAAATGGCGAATTATATAATTTTTTTCACTACTACCTCAACATGGGTATCAAACGAAGGGGCTTGACTAGTAAAATAGAATACACTATGACATATTTCAAATCCAAGATGGCCGCTACCACAAAATGCCGAAATACATTTCTTTTTACAACTCCCATAATATGGGGATCAAATGAAAGGGCTTGACTAGTAGAATGAAACAGATAACAAATCCGAGGATGCCGGGGGTTAGTCAAAAATTTTAATTTTGTTCTTGTTATTTTGGATGACAAAACAAAACACGATTTTTTTAAAACTGTACAATAATAATAGTGAATATATTTAATGTACTTAAGACTGATTACATAACCCTGTATACTTTGGATGTAGATACATACATATCCTTTACATAATAACGGAAATTGATCTATGTAATCACTCAGGAATTTTCCTTACATTGTTTAGTAAATGACTTCGACCGTAAATTATACATATCGAAATGATTATTATACGACGATATAATAACTTAGTTAATTTTGTATTGTTATTGTTCTGTAATGAAGTATTATCGTAACTGTTTAATTTAAATGAATTTCATTATTGGGATATCCCAATAATTAGAAATTACCTCACGGAATACGCCATAAGTAATATATATTACTATTGGTGAATGGGTCCGGAAACCACAACGTGGTGCACCCTGGGGATCTTACAATAACTTATTTCGGTGGAATCTTCTTGTGTGGTGACTTATTCTGGCCGGGGTGGGAGCTTCTAGTCTCGGAGACACGTTCTTTTGCGTGGTTTTGCGTTTTAGATTTGATAATTACGGAATACACGCCAGCTAAACACAGATTGACTCGTTTCGTTCTATTTTGGTAATTTGTATATTACTACCTAAATCTTACTTCATTTTTTTTTACCTTTTATAGGCTCACACTTGACCGCCATCTCGCCTGATGTTAAGCGACGATGCGGTCCACGATGGAGCGTATTTACGTAGAAGAAACCGATTCACTCTCGATTTGAAGACACAAAGATTTTAAACATCGGGGAAAACCCACTCAGGCAACGTATTCCACAGCCTAGACGATCTTATCACAAAAGTAGAGTCAAATCTCTTGGTTCGTGTCTTTGGAACATCAACCATGAAACGATGTCGCTTTTTCGAGCTACGAGCATTGTGATAGAAAAAAGAGCAAGATGGTATTGGATCATGCCGATCAGTTGCACACTCTTCGAAGTGTATCCGATAAACCGATAGGATATCATTGTTGTGAAAGTCGTGGTCGGGAACAGACGCGAATAATTAGCAAGACGCGAGACGTTTGATTAATCTTATCATCAGTTACCAACAGGCACTTTGGTGGTCAAATGTAGTCATTCGCATTGAAAAATATATCATCAGTGACGCAGAGGTGACATGTACGTGCAGACACTAAACAGCTAATAATAGTTATTTGTTATACAAGAGTGCAAAGTTGATTTTTAACCGCGTGCTCAATTTTGATGACCGAGCAAGCAAAGGATCCTAAATTGAATCACGAGAGCAGCGAGTGATTCAAAATTAGAATCCTGAGCGTAGCAAGGGAATCAAAAGAGCACAAGGTGAAAAAAATCTTTGCACTCGAGTGCAACACAAATTAACTTTTCATTCCACCTCAGCGAGGAAATGACTAAATGCAAATCTTTAACTGTTTTCGCGCTAAAATTTAAATTCAAAAAAGTCGAAGTACACACCAAGGAGGTTCTGCGTCTGAGTTTTTAACATATTAAAAAAAATGTATGATACATTCGGCACCAAGGAGGTAGAAATAAATAGGTTGAATTATGTTTTCAATTCAAAACCTCAGTACACACGATTTTCTAAATTCAAATTAACTTTAACCTCTAGAAGGTAAAAACGACTTTTGCACCCTGATATCGAGGAGCTAAAGTACTCTTTCCTAGCTGGTGAGATGAAAAATATATTGTTATTTAGCCAACATTGTTAGGTAAATTAACACAGTTATTGCAGGTCCTACACTGAGCGCTGGACGGCTTGTCTGATTATTTTTTGATGCTTTCCCACTGGATGAACTTGGACAAAATCATGGTTATGTTTACGGAGTTTGTCGCTTCGACATAAATTGCCATTAATTTCGTCACTCTTGTGTTTGTGTCTGAGGTTATGTTGTGGTAGGACTATTTGCCGAGTCCGCCTAAGAAAATACAGCACTTTTGCCAATTATTCTACCACCAAGCACTAATGTGAAAACATCCCTATGTTCCGGTTAGAGGGCAATGTTTCCAGTGAAATGTCAGGGCATAGGGTTAAAGCATCTGATATGTCTGGGTGGTAAGCGCAGTGCAGTGCTAAGTAATGATACGGATTATTCATGTTCTAATAATAAAATCAGGCACATGTCCTGTTCAACATGTCACTCTTTACTAAAAAAGCAATGGTTTAAGTAAAACAACATTGAGACTGAGGTTATGAGACGCATTCATTTAAATAACAAGAACAAAATTAAAAATTTTAATTAACCCCTAATACCTCGGATTTGTAATTTGTACAACACTCTACTAGTCAATCCCTTTCATTTGATACCCGTATTGAAGGAGTAGAGAAAAAAGAAATGTACTTCGCCATTTTGTGGTGGCGGCCATCTTGGATTTGAAAATCGTCATAGTGCATAGTATTTTACCAGTTAAGCCCTTTTATTTGATATTTTATTTGCACAGTAATGTGCAAACATTACTGTGTTCCGGTTTGAAGGGCAATGTTTCCAGAGAAATTACAGGGCTTAGAGATATAAGATCTTAGATCTCTGGGTGACGAGCGCAGTGCAGTGCTAGGTAATGATTTGGACTTCTTCGTGTTCCAATAGCTGCGTGTCACTGTGCTGTTATGTGTCAGGCATGTTGCTTACCATCAGGCACATGTCCTGATCGTCTCGTCACTCCTTATTTAAAAAAAAACCCATATTGAGGTAGGTTGTGTAGAAATATTTTATCCGCCATTTTGTGAAGGCGGCCATCTTGAATCGATATTAGCCAAACATAGCTAAGAACATTTGCACGGTAATTAACATTCAAATAAAAAAAACCCGCATAGAAATCGGCCCATCCGTTTGAGCTCTACGGTGCCACAGACAGACACACACACAGACAGACAGACAGACAGACAGACATCGACGTCAAACTTATAAAACCCCTTTTTTTGGTCGGGGGTTAAAAAAGGAATTAAAAGATCAGATATACAAATTACAAACAATAAAGCCGTGAATTCAATTACTGACCACAGATACGATACCAAAACACAAAGACCAAAGTCCGAGAGTTCACAATATTTTAAAGCAAAGTTATAATCACGATGACGCGTCATTATCACTAGCCAAGGTCGCTGTTTAAACTTCATTTTGATACCACAGATTATAAGAATAATTGAGCTGTTTTGTTGAATTTGTCAATTTGGGACTAGCAATCGCGTTTTAAGGTGCTTGAGGCAAGACGTCTGTAATGGAATTGTAGTTCAACATACGTGTATGTCATACCTTTAGTGTAGATTTATAAATAGTGTGTGTTACGTTATGCATATTAAAAGTACGGAAAGTGTTGTGGCCTAGTGATATAACTTACATCAATACTGATAACGAGAATACGGATATAGCGAGTGATAACAGTCTACAATTTACCAATCTTTGGACTGAATGTGTTTTTATATTTACCTTTACAACTGGTAGAGTGACATGTGAAGTTATAAAATAGTCCAAGAAATGCTTGTAATATAAGTGAAGTAATATTTAAGAGATTCCTGTAATAATAGAAGAAAGTGAAACGAAGAATAAAAAATAGAGGAGAAAAAAAAACAAAAGAAAGGAGTGAAACGAAAGACAAAAAGAAAATAGTGAAACGAAGGTAAACAAGAAAGCAGTGAAACGAAGGACAAAAAGAAAGTAGTGAAACGAATGTCAAAAAGAAAACAGTGAAACAAAGAATAAAAGAAAGGAGTGAAACGAATGGCAAAAAGAAAGGACTGAAACAAAAACGGAAAGGTGAGAAGAAAGGAATACTTGGTGAGAGAGGATAAGAATGGGCAGCGCGGGAGTGGCACGGGCGCGGGTGAAGTGGCTGGTGCTGTGGTCGCTGTGGGCGGCGCGGCTGGCGCGGCAGCCGACGCCGCCGGTGCGCGCGAGCGGCGGCTGGCTGCGCGGCGCCGTGGCGCCCGACGGCTCGCACGCGCGGTACACCGGCGTGCCTTACGCTACTGTCACAGAACGGTTTCAGGTCTGCGATTTAAAATTTCAACAAATTCAAATGCAACAAAATACACCATGTTTAGTGTAAGTGGTTAGTTAGGTAGGTTTGTAGCGTGAGTGTAGTTCTCATTGTATTTTAGTTTTGTTAATTAAGGCTCTGCCCACTCATGAAAAGAAACACGTTTATATTTAAATTATCTATTTAGTTGTCTAATGAGTAAACTGGTCTATAAAACTGATAGTTTTTCAAGGTTGTCGCTCAAATTATTTCCATTAATTGAGATGATGACAGGGTTATAAAAATATACCATTATAATAAGTCCGTCAGGTAAATTTTGGAAGAAATAACGGACACGTATTTTTCGCTTTATCAAATTATTAAAAAATCCAAAGATCACCAAAGTTCTGGAGTGGGAGTTGTGACGTCACGTCTACATAAAATCGTACACAGACGTGAGATCACTCGAAATTTTAAGGCTATTCGTACGACATTGGTAATTTTCTGAATTGAAAAAAAAAACGTGTACAATATTTTTTTATAATCTAAATGACTCAGTTATTCTTTAATAAGATAATAGAGTTATTGTTTCAGGCTCCAGGACCTGAACCGTCGTGGACTGGTGAGTTTGATGCAGTCGAGGAGTATATACGATGTCGCCAGTCAGTGGCCGATGTGATCGCGATAGGGCAGCAGGACTGCTTAACACTTAACGTGTACACTCCCCTTAACGAGCCGCTCGACGCCAAACTGCCTGTCATGGTGTTCATCCACGGAGGAGGGTACTTCCAAGGCTCTGGATCAGCCATGTTCTATGGACCTCAATATCTCGTACCGAAAGGAGTCATCCTAGTCACTTTTAACTATAGATTGAACATTCAAGGTTTCCTTTGCCTTCGCATAAAAGAAGCTCCTGGAAACGCCGCTATGAAGGATCAACTTGCGGCTTTGAAGTGGGTTCACAGGAACATCAGGGCTTTTGGAGGAGATCCCGATAATGTGACACTCTTCGGCGAGAGTGCTGGCGCAGCCTCGGTGTCTTTTCATGTTTTATCTCCATTATCTAAAGGGCTCTTCCACAAAGTAATCACTCAAAGTGGTTCAGCTCTAGCCCCCTGGACGTACCAGTTCAGACCTGTGTTCTTAGCCAGTCTTCTTGCTAAGAAAATGAATTACGAAACTCAAGACCCCCAGAAGCTATTCGAATTTTTCCAAACTAAGTCAGATGATGAACTTATTTTGACTAGAGTTCCTCGTCAACCAGGAAACGTTATCGCATCTGAGATTCTTTACACTCCTTGTTCAGAAGTTCCCATCGAAGGTGAAACGCCGTTTTTAACTGAATCACCATATGATGTTCTTTCTAAAGGCACATTTAACAAAGTCCCAATGATCATCGGCTCAAATACTGAAGAAGGATTGATGTTGATCGGAATGGATACTAACCACATGATTGACCAAGTGCAATTTCACCAATCTATACCCAAGAATTTGCACATACCATCAGAGGGTGAACGAAAAGAATTCGGACAGAAATTACGTGATTTTTACATGGGGGAGGATTTGAATAACACAGTGAAACTTTCGAAACTGTACGGAGAGCCTTTGCTAAACTATCCTTCGCTGGAAGAAACTGAGTTGATTGTCAAGTCTAGCGACAAACCAGTGTACAGCTATATCTTCAACTACTCTGGAAGGAGAAATTTGGCAAAGTTGAACTTGAGGAAGCCGTTCAACATCCCGACCAACGCCACGCATGCTGATGAGCTGTTCTACTTGTTCTCTCAGCCCTTAGTCCCGTCCTTCTTTGAAGATGAAATGATTGAGAAGATGACCACATTGTGGACCAATTTTGCTAAATATGGGTAAGCGTTAAATAGCATAAAAACAGCAATCACTATTGACACAACTGTTATTTTTAAAGGACCAATATTTCTAATTAACTACTTACTTAGATATTTCACGCGTTTTCGATAACTATATAGATTTCAGAAGTCAAGAAACTTTGAAAATAGGTACGAATATTATATAATACTTAAGGAAATTTATTTCAGTTTACTGGTTTGCCTATACAGAGTTACGTAGACTGTCTGTATTAAGCAGAAATATATGCGTTAAAGTTGTGACTTCGAAACACTTCAGGGGAAAAATTAGTTTTATATGTTTTATTGTATATAGGATACATTTCGAAGACTATGCAGGTCATCTGCATACCACTTTGCCTTTTTCTGTTGGACTATGAGTAGCTGGAATAAGCGACATCAATTCACAGTTGACTTTTTGAAGAAAGAGGTTTTACTCGTCCATAATAATTACGAGTAGAATGCCTCGCCTGAGAGGGATTTTCCCAATGTTAGCAATCGTGGTATTTCAAATCGAGAGTTAATCGGTTTCTTCTTGGTAAGCACGATCCATCGTAGATGGCATCGGCATCGCCGAGATGGCGGAATGTAACAATTAACTTCTTTCGCGATTTTCTGGCTCAGTACTTCACAAAAATTGGCTACTAAACCTTTAAGTTTTGTTTGTTCAGACCAAAGGGTCATCTAGAACTTATCCGTTGAATCTAGCCCAATATTTTTGTACAGATTTTAAAGACATATCCAACTGCTACTCTGATTAATTTTTATTTTGAAATAGATTAAATAATAAGCAAAGATCTCACAGAGACACAGGTTACTATTGTGTAGGATTCAGTGCTCATCGATTTATCTTCGTAAAGTTTTGTACCTGTGAGTTAATTTAATATTATTGTGAAGAGCAAAAAGGCCGCAGTGTTTTGATCAGCTTATGTTTTTTTTTCAGGAACCCAACGCCAGCAGTGTCGGATCTGCTGCCAGTAAGCTGGTCGCCCGTGGAACCAGCGTCTCCGCAGTCTCTGGTCATCGATAAAGAATTCTCTACATCACCGATGTGGTTCACGGAGTCGCTTCGATATCTACGAACTGTTTACTCTAAGTACCGGCGGCATAGGTGATATTGATCACATAAATGTTTAATAGACGTTTGTGGGTTAATTATTTTGGGCGAGATGACAGATGTTGAAGGGGATCTCTGATAGAGTGCTTAGAGCCGGTAATTAATCTATTGGTAGACCATTAGGGAAAAGATATGCTAAGGATAGAGAAGAATGGAACAGGGGGAGAAAAGGCCTATAACCAGCAGTGGTTCCATTAGTATAAACATCACTTTTTCTTCGCACTGCTAGGGCTTGGTGATTTTTCTCACAAGGAGATAGCTAAGACCACAATCCACAACGCTGGCCAAGTTGGTGTATTACACAGATTCTCACGAAGAATCAGAAGAAATAAAAAGCTGGTTTCCTAACAAAGTTCACTCATCAAAGTTAAAGCCAGTGGAACTGAAAATAGTGGAGGGAGATCCGTAAAATAAAATACTTCTTTGGCTACACAGACTAACTTTAACAAACATTAGCAGCCAGGGTCAACTGGTGGATTCTAAAACAGGTAGCTCGCCGAAGATCTTCGTTGCTGCTTTTTTGAGATTACCTCAAATGGACCATAGCTGGGATAAGGTATCTCCCAATTCCCTCTACTTCCTTGTAGAGTTTTCAATAATCGGACAGATTTATTCTAGAGTGCTCGTGATCTTTACATATATAATACATAAATATATGAATAGTAACGAGCCTCAGGGTCATGTAATAGCAGAGTTGAGCTGATTTTTGGTAAAATTAATATTGGTTGGACATTTCACACACAACGCCATCTGACCCCAAACTAAGCAAAGCTTGTAATATGGAAGTCAGGTAGCTGATACAATACTTATTTATTTTTTAAATACATACTTGTTATACATAGAAAACACCCAGGCACAGTACAAACATTTGAATTCATCACACAAGCATTTGCACTGGGTGGGGATCGAACCCACGACCCACGGCTTCGCAGGCAGACTTATTACCAACTAAGCCACCAGGCCAGCAATTAGTTCTAGTCTAGTTTTCTATTTCTGTTACTGTATCTACTAGCTGATCGAAGTTAAAATAATTTCAAGCCCGGGCGCTCAGAATACAAAAATACTTGTCAAAGATATACGCCAACGTTATATTTTGTTAGAAAAAATAATAATTAAACATCATCGCCAGCTTTGGTGAAACTACGAACAATCTTTGATAAATATTCTGGAAACTGCTTTAAACAAGAACGGGTATTTAATTTTTTGTAAAGAGCTCTCTACAAAGTATATGGTTTTCCATCTATTGTCATCACATTAAATCGCGACTATGTAAAGAAAAAAAAAATATGTATGGTACTTATATTTTTACATTACCATATAGGTAGCGATTGTGTCAATGTGACAAGAAAAAAGTAGGGACTAGCTACCTATTACGTTACTTGGAACCATTTTTGTTGTTTTCTAAAATCGCTAAACAATTCACACACATCCTTATGCACTCGATCATGATTCTTCGATTTAAAAGCTGTTTAGCAATTCCAACGTTACACGCACCGCGACTGTGATCCGCATCTTCCAGACATTAAGTTCAATTTTTCCTATCTGATCATGAAGATATTCAATGTACTGTCCACACCCACGATAACTTTAAATAAAATAGGTATTTATACTAAGTGAGCTAAACTAAAAGTTGTGATATTCTTTTAATAAATGTTTGTTACTTTTTTATAATAAAATAATGGAGCTTGTTTCATTGAATCATTGTCACTGGCCATATTTTTATTTTTAAATCTTTATACCCGATAGGATATTCCTTTATTTTTCATCACCATCATTCACAGCCTTTTTAGGTTTTTCTATCCCACTGATAGATCACTGTAGACCTTTCCTCATAGCACATCTTACTCGCCAAGCTAAATACACATATTAGTATTTGTTAGAGGAAATGGTCCCATAGTTTTTGAGATTAGCTATCCCATCATCGCAGCTTGGCTAGGCTATCTCTGGTGGGTAAGCAGTATTATGCATCTGTATATAAAATCTGTATTATTTATCGTCAATAGTGTTATCATGTCATGTTAGTTGCTAGGTGTTAACTATCAATTCGCGTATATTATGCTGAACTACGATTTAAAAAAAAAATTGGTAAGTAAATTATGAGAAGTTCGCTTCTCATAACTAACTTCGAAAGCTTTTACGATGAAAATAATATATTCGCAAAGTCATCTAGGCATATCGCCTGGGAATCTAACAGAGTCAGCTCTCAGCGATCATTTGATGTAGGTAGACACTTTAGGGTAATGTTATTTTGCCAGATATTCTACCGCCATGCAGTAATGGGAAAACGGCACTGCGTTCCGGTTTGACGGGCAATGTTTCCAGTGAAATTACAGGGCATAGAGATAAAACATCTTATATTTCTGGGTGACGAGCGCATTGCAATGCTAGGTATTGATTTAGAAGAGTCCGAATCAATACCTAGCATGGACAAACAGTATTACAGTGACACGCAGTTATTGGAACATGACTCTTCATGTTCAAATAACTACGTGTCACTGGGCTGTTATAAGCAGGCATGTAATTTACCATCAAGCATATGTCATGCTCATTTCATCACTCTATACCATAAAATAAAATAAACTATAACGATGTATGTCTTTAAATCCAAAATGAATCGGTTTCTTTTTGGCAAACACGCTCGTAGACCGCATCGTCGCTTAACATCAGGCAAGATAGATAAACAACAAAAGTTAAACCCTAAATCTGACGAATCATATCTGACATTTTCAAATATTAAATGGTTTACTAATCTAGTGATCTTAATCCTCTTAACGAAGTCTAGTATTAGCCAGTAGATACCTACAGCACTATGATCTCGTTATCGCAGGCACGAATCGTCCCAGTTCCAGCAAAGTCCTCATTTACTTGAACATAATAGGGAAGTAATCCGACGGAACCGGAAGTATCTTTTTCAGCGTTTTCAGTTTCCCGAAGGTTAATTTCACTCCGTGTCCGTCCCCGCGAGGGCTCTTCGCCGCAGAGTAGCCAGCAGACACGCTGCAGATCAGAGAACACACACTCCTGTCGCATCCAATGTATTATATTTTTATGGAACTTAATTACACACAAGAACAAAATAAAATTTTTGACTAATCCCCGACTATCTCGGATTTGTTATCTGTACAACATTGTACTAGTCTAGCCCTTTCAGTTGATACCCATATTAAGAGAAATGTATTTCGCCATTTTGTGGTAGCGGCCATCTTGGATTTGAAATTTGTCATAGTACAAAGTATTTTACTAGTCAAGCCCTTTTGTTTGATACCCATATTGTGGTAGTAGTGAAAAATTAATATAATTTCGACAAAATTAAATATTTTGCCCGCCATTTTGTGGAGGCAGCCATCTTGAATCCATATTAACCAAACATAGCTAAAAACGTCCGCACGGATATTAACCTTCAAATAAAGAAAAACCCGCATCGAAATCGGCCCATCCGTTTGAGCTCTACGGTACCACAGACAGACACACAAACACAGACAGACATCAAACTAATGGCAACCCTTTTTTTGGTCGGGGGTTAAAAACAAATGCTACGAGAACACGCTAAGCTAGTAGGACCCTGTGCCTTCAGCTCAACGTTCAGTAAGAAGTAGAGGCCACCTGAGACCAACTGTCATAGGTCCCAAAAGATTGATAACATATTACCTGTGTTCCGGTTTGGAGGGCAATGTTTCCAGAGAATTTACAGGGCTTAGAGATATAACATCTTAGATCTCTGGATGACGAGCACAGTGCAGTGCTAGGTAATGGTTTGGACTCTTCATGTTCCAGTAGCAGCGTGTCACTGTGCTGTTACGTGGCAGCCATGTTGCTTACCATCAGGTACATGTTCAGCTCGTCATTCTTTATTTAAAATTCATTCATGGCTGTCACCCACCATCACCTTTAGTTTTAAGCGTTAGATTAATCTTAGCATATCCAATTGTATTTATTTTAGTATTTTAGTAGTTATTACACATTTTAAATGAATATACGGGTAACTCACGTGATGTACAGTCAGTTTAGTCCGACTTAAGTTTCGGCCGCGTCCGGCGGCCTTTTTCAAGGAGAGTGCACGCGCGCGACCGCAGCTCTTTTGGCACTCAAAAGTGCCAAAAGTTGTTTTCTTAAACAGTTAAACAGTTGGAAAAATACACAAAGGTGTTTTTCGGTGACGAGCGCAGTGGTAATGATTTGAACTCTTCATGTTCCAATAGCTGCTTGATACTGTGCTGTTATGAGCAGGCAAGTTTACAAATATCCTGCTCATCCCATCACTCTTTACTATAGAAAAAAAAATTGTATCTTGGGAATGTTTTTTTGGTGCAATTGTGGCTTAATTAGTTCGTATTAGTCCATAGTTGCAAGTTTTCTCTCTGTCCAATGTTTATCTTAGCGAAGAAGGTCCTAATTAGGGGAATGCACTCCAAATCCGTTTCCAAAGGGCGGGATAAGAGGGCCTGCGGGAGAGACGATAGTTCGGGTGCGCCACTTCGCTCCAGAGTGGTCACCACCCATGGGCTTCGTATTTGAAATTCGCTCGCTGCTGCTCATTTCTTTTGCTTCTATGTTACGCGTGGTTTTTAATCCTAATATTCAAACCTGGGTCGAGAACCTTACGCTTGGTAACGCAACCGAAGCTGTAGGGGCCCTAGACGCAGACGTACTTGCTAGAACAAATTATTTCGTGCATTGAGTTTGTGGGTTCACGATCACGATTCGGAATCTGTTCCCAAGTGCAAATGTAAATGGTTCTCATCATCACTGGTTTTTAACAGTACCTGAGTAGGACCCTGGTATACGGTGAAAGCCCTCGTGGGACGGCTGTCTCAGAGAAGATTATTGCATCCTATTGCCTCTCATCTTGGTGCTTGGTCAATATGGTCGACAACGAGAGATCCGCCTCCACGACCGTGACCAGGTAATGCCACGGTTTGTTTTTCCCAGGGCTCCCTTCAGTGCGTGTTGCGCGGTGGTTTTCGTGAACTGCACCTGGCACACCGGGCTACTTTCAACAATACCGTTGCTTTACTTCAGGCCAGGGCAAAATATTTTTTTCTGAATTTATTGTTTTACCAACACTCGTGCTCACAATAGTTAGTACAGAGCCATTTTACATATAAATAGCATTATCTCTTTGGCCTGAGTTTCTCAGAAACATTGCCTTTAAACCAGAACACAGTAATGTGTGCACATTGGCGGAAGAATCACAACTACATTATTCTGATTCTGATTCTAACTAGCAAGGTTGTTGTACTTTCCCATGCCGACTCTGCGAAGTCTTATTTCTCATGTACCAGTCCAGTATCATCTGATGATTCTTACATACTTTATCTTACGACATCGATGAAGAATGACCCGTCTCAAGCGAGTAGTTTTCAAAACAGAGGTCCCTTACCACGCGTCTGTTGCTGTTTATGTGGAGATTCCATTGTGGCTCGGAGGTGGCTCGGTGATTACGTCGATTAGCTCCGTACATTGCTCTCATACAACTACATAGGAAAGAGAATACTGAGCCTTTACTTGTCTTCCTCGGTGTATAGACTGAATAGGCTATAATCCTAAAGAACCTAACTAGACCGTCAGTTGATCAGATTGCTAAAAAATATTGTACATGTAACTTTTTTTGTTTTAAAACAAAAAATGACGAAGATACAGTGTGAGTTTTCGTGTGACGTCACTTGTGGGTACGATATTTACCTACTAGCGACCCGCCCCGGCTTCGCAAGAGTGCAATGTTGATACTAAATATAAGTACCTACTAATAAAATTCCGGTCCGGCGACAAGACGTTTCGTTTTACGTAGTCACATAAGTCACGGTTTTTTTGTGATGGATACTTTTTTGGCGCGACTGACGCACGCAATGTGTTGATTGATGAAACGAAACGTGCTTCACACCTATGGATAGTGTTCACACCAAAGATGGCGACAGCGGTTGTTTTGTCAGTGCCATCAGAATTTAACGAAATTCTCCATAATCCGAATTTTGTGGGCATATGTTGTCGACTCAAAATCAATATTTTTGATGTTTTGTTATTCATATAAGGTTTCTATCACGTCTACCGTACCCCTTGACGAAATTATTAATATAGATAAGTGACGTCACAAACCCTCATTCTAGAAATTTGATGATCTATAATATCTTTGTTCATTTTTAATAATTTGATGAAACAAAATATACGAGCCCCATGTTTGGCCGTGCTCTACCTAACATAACGGACTGTTTCTGAACTACTGTACAAATATATGTAAAATAGTTATAGCTAGAAATAAATAGATAGATAATATAAGATGATTACATATATTGTAACATATAAGTAATTCACCTTAGTAATAAAAACAAGATAAAATAAGTGTAGGATAAACGCATAGTTATTAAGAATAGATTATACTAAAATTATTATATTGTATAAATGTGACGACAGATAGATATAAGGATCTATAATTTGTGATTAGAACTTAAGTTTAAGTAGCAAAGTCCTAACATGCTCATAGTCGGGGTCTTGTATGCGAGCCGGGCTGAACAAAGCTCGGACAAAAAAAAACATAACGGACTAATTAGAATGATTTTTTTTACCCAGTCCGCATTCAGTCCCTATTAGACCGAAAACAGTGAAAAAAAGACGCGCTAGAAAAGGCCGCGGTGGCAGATTGGCTAGAACGTTGGATCACAATTGTGAGGTCGTGAACTCGAAGGGTTATAGGCGATCGCCACAAAGTAAATTCGTCACAATTTGTATACTCCTATGCCTACACGTCTGATTATTTTTCAGAGGCAGGCGTACAAGTCAATACCACTTGATATAACGCTGAAGAAAACATCGTGAGAAAACCAGCATGTTTCGAGAACAACATTCACATAAATTTATTCATACCGCAAGTACACGTCCATTTCAATTTTACAGTGAATAATGTACATAATAATTACAAGTACTAATAAACGACATTCATAATTTGTCGAATATCAGCTAGAATATAATATAATTGTTGTGGATTAATCGTTTTTTACCGGAAAAATAACGAGAACAGTAACTATGCGGGTAAAATGGCGGGACACTGCTAGTATAGATTTACTCGTAAACTTGTCGAATACAGTTTCTACAATTGAGCTCATTTCGGCGTTGCTTTTGTTTTATAAGTAGATCCCCTTTTCCGGGAGTTCGGTTTTCGATTTGCTGTCCTTTCTATTTCCTGCTCATGGTCGACTCGCACTTGACAGAGTTCTAAGTTGTAAGATGTCTGTCCAGCCGTAACTTCTAGACCAGCCGTAACTAAGATATGTTATTTTATTAATTTATTGTATTATCCATACTAATATTATAAATGCGAAAGTAACTCTGTCTGTCTGTCTGTCTGTCTGTCTGTCTGTCCGTCTTTACCGCCTAAACCAACCAACAGATTTTGATGAAATTTTATACATAGATAGAATATATCCCGAGAAAGGACATAGGCTACTTTTTGTTCCGAAAAAAGGGTTGAAAGGGTTAAAATAAGGGATGAAAGTTTATATGGAAAACTTCGTCATTGTTGAAGGACTATGAAACTTTACGTCTAGATATTTAACACGAAACCATAAAATGTATGTTTTAGCAGTTTTGTAGTTTCGAACTGTACCTACGGGGGTGGAATTGGGGGTGAAAGTCTGCAAGTTCAATATTATTGAAGATAAAACCATGAAACTTTGTATCTAGACACTTGAAATGGAGTCGATAAACGTTTGTTCCAGCAATTTTATAATTTCTAACTATACGGGGATACTTATATAACCGCTTGATACACTGGCCGCTTTTCGCGTTTTACAAATTTGGCGGGAAAACGGGTTACATAAGTGCGGTGTTTATGTTTCGGCATATGAAGTGCCACCTTACTTTTACCCGTTTGAGCCATTTACTCAAGAGCGTTTCAAGACGCTTCTAGCGGTATCATTTATTTATAAATTCAAGATGGCCGCCGCTACAAAATGGCGGATAACGTAGGTTTTATCAATCCCATCAACATGGGTATCAAATGAAAGGGCTCAACAAGCAGAATACAATATACTATAAAAAAATGAAATCCAAGATGGCGGCCGCTACAAAATGGCGGATAACGTAGGTTTTATCAATCCCATCAATATGGGTTTCAAATGAAAGTGCTCAACCAGTAGAATACAACGTACTATATAAAATTAAAATCCAAGATGGCGGCCTCTACACAATGGCGGATAACTTAGGTTTTATCAATCCCATCAACATTGGTATCAAATGAAAGGGCTCAACAAGCAGAATACAATATACTATAAAAAATTGAAATCCAAGATGGCGGCCGCTACAAAATGGCGGATAACGTAGGTTTTATCAATCCCATCAACATGGGTATCAAATGAAAGGGCTCAACAAGCAGAATACAACATACTATAAAAATTAAAATCCAAGATGGCGGCCGCTACAAAATGGCGGATAACGTAGGTTTTATCAATCCCATCAATATGGGTATCAAATGAAAGTGCTCAACCAGTAGAATACAACGTACTATATAAAATTAAAATCCAAGATGGCGGCCTCTACACAATGGCGGATAACTTAGGTTTTATCAATCCCATCAACATGGGTATCAAATAAAAGGGCTTGACAAGAAGAATACAGTGCACTATACAACCTCAATATTTAAGATGGGCGCAGCCACTAAATGGCGTATCAGACAGAATTTTTTGATAGTCGACGAGATTTCCATGGTGTCTTATCAAATGTTATGCATGATGGACGCTCGATTAAGTCAAATTAAGAACTGCGAAAATGAGTTTTTGGAGGAGTAAACGTATTACTTTTCGGTAATCTTTTACAACTGCCTCCTATAAAATGATCAGGAACACCTGTTTTCAATTCTAATACGAAATTATATACATGAGTAAGTAACTCTCTGTCCGTTACCGCCTAACGCCTAAGCCACTTAAAGAGTTTGTTACAATTTGGTGCACAGATAGACTAGACTTAGGAAAGGACAACGGCGACTTTTTATGACAGAAAAAGAGTTGAAAAGAGTGGAAATGAGGAGTAAAAGTGTGCATGGAAGGATCTTTGCACTCTTTGTATGCTATTTTAACCGACTTCAAAAAGGAGGAGGTTATCAATCCAGTTGTATTTCAATTGTGAATCAATTTAGATGGTTATTTTTTGGTTGGTAGATTATAGTTCAGAGGTGGTCATATAAATTTTATCGAAATCAGTGGGGCGGTTTTTGAAATATGAGCAACAAACTAAAATTTGCGTTCATGTAATCAGACGATATATCTACTAATAGACTCTAATAAAATTTGGTGGACCGTCCCAATATGATTTTAAATTAAAGTCTGTTTTTGATTAATTTTTGAGAACATAGTTTTTTTTTTTGTAATTTGCCGTGTAAATTGTACATTTATTAATAAATATAAAACTTTGACTTAGACCGATTTTGATTAGGAAACGTGAATTTGTATGGTAGTAGACATACGAGTAGGTACTGCCTCAATTACTTTAATAAATATGTGGCGCGGACGAAGTCGCGGGTAAAAGCTAGTAATGTATAAATGGAAAACAAACATCATAACATAATCAAAAAATTGAGATGAGTAGAAATACTAAGCCAAGACAAACACAGCTTTTAGTGATAAAATAAACGAAAAGATAAAAAATGTGAATGCAGAAAAAACGACAGTTGCAACAAGTACCACATACGGGGAGGGAACAAACATTTATATGTATTCGTAGAACACTAGTTATGAATTTACAAAGCAAGTTTAAAAAACTGTTAACATCTATTAAAAGTTTAATTTTAAGACTGCATTTTTTGAAAACAGAATTAATGAATGACCGGACAAAAATAGCGCACCAGGTACCGGTGGTATTTCTATCATGATTCAATAGCCACAGTATCTACGTAGTAATGATTCAATAAGTACACATTTTCTAAATGGGCACTCGCCATTCCATAGTGAGTAGACCCAATGGCCATAATCTCTCAATCGTAAGCGCAAAGAGCGCTCCGCAATACGGAGAATTTCACAGGCCACGAACGCCGACAAATCCTTGATTTCCCGAAAACAGACATAAAAGTGTTTTACACGATTTTGTTTTACACTCCGATTAGCGCGATTTCCTTAAAGCTGCCAAAAACAGTAAAGAAACCGGCGGGCCAGCTCACGAGATCAATAGGCCGGCCGAACCTTGGGGCATCAAAGGCGAACTAATATCGTAAAGCGGCCCTTACGAATACTGAGGATCTCTTACAGAGAAACGTGTCTGGGAAATACAGCTAGATTTATGTACTATGACGAGTAATTTTATGTGGGCAGTAGCATTAATCTTTATATTGCTACTAGATATTGTGAAAAACGTTGTTTTGCCATATAAATTATGAATACCATAACAGCACTAATATTGGCTTTCAAAAACATGAGTGTTAGAATAGTGATTTTTTAAAGTAGTATCAATGCTAAATCACAAAAAAAAAAAGTAAGGTACTTCCCATCCCCTATCTCCTCATCCTTATCGATTATAAAATAGTATAAGTGTCATTCTGATGACAACATTTCATAAGAATCTGTCCTCCGATTTCGTTGTGGGTAGGTTTCTCACTGCCGTACCCGATTCCAGACTTTTTTTCTGTGACACAATATGGAAGTTTATTCCTATCTAGGTCAGACAAATTAATGGTTAAATGCTCTAAGCCCTAAGCTATTTAACAATAAATACAGATTATTTAAACAATTATAAATTTGCACGCCAGTGAAATAAAAAGTCGTTTAAAAAACACATGGTAGTCACCATAATAATTCACTTTCCAGTGTATTAATGTGCTCAGAACCATCGATATAAATCAAACGATGTGCCCTGAGCACCTTGAAATTGTTAACAGACCACGTCTTTGTGTGTAGCGTGAGTGGTTTACAACTACCAATCTAATTGACCCCTTGAATCCCTGGCGGCGAGGTATGTTGCGGTTCTACTTATTTTAGTTGTTGACAACGAACAGCGATAGGTATAAACGGCCGGTGTTCACCGCTTTCTACAATCGACTAAAACGGAAAGGGTGAGCTCACTCTTCCCAACGATATCATAATTCCGTGCGCTTTGGGAGGCACATGTCTTGATGATATCGATGCTCAGAACAAATTATACAAATACAAATACAAAAATCTTTATTGCTGTTTGTAGGTAAGATAAGATGATACAAAACATTTTAAAAGTTGCCCCATACAAACTGGCCTCTGCGAGAGGCATGCAATATGTCTGGCAAGACAATTTGTTGTAGTCTTAGTTTATAAATGAAAAAAATAATAATAGTCAGCTGATTAAAGTTTTCTTCTTCCTCATCTTCAACTGATTTCTGGTTTTTATTTATGTCATCTGATTCTTCATTTTCGATTCATTTCTGGCTTCTATTTGGTTGTGATATATATATGTGTGAGATAAATGCTTGGTGAGCATAATTTCGCCAGCGTCTTGTGTTTCATCATGATATTGTCTTGTGTTTTGAGTTTGATCAGTGTACCCATCCAGGGTCTAAGGTCTTGCAGTTCATCCATTTGAGGAATGTCAAGAATTATTAAAGCCTAATATCATTGACCAGAGCTGTTTCTCTGTGTAGGTATATCACTGCGCCGTAATGTCGGTACGAGCCCTTACAGCGGCAATCTGGAGCGGTTCCGTTCAAACTAAATTTCCGGTATTCCGGTATATTCGGGATAGTAAGCCGCTTACCGCCCGCGCTTATTACAACCAGTCAATGGAGACGAGTGGACCAATGCCTCAATGCTTGTGTAGCTACCGGGACACAGGGGAACACCAGTTGGGAGATATTTCGACAGATTCTCAGGTTAAGAAAAAAATCCTTTTAACAATTTGGCCTACAATTGTATAATTTGACAATTGTATTATTTGATAATTTGTTTCATGCTCCGCTTCAATTAATAGTAGAGTTATTTTCTATAGCCTAAAGCCTTCCTCGATAAATGGACTATCCAATAGAAAAAGAATCTTTCAATTCGGACCAGTACTTCCGAGATCCTAGCGTTCAAGCAAACAAACAAACAAACAAACAAACTCTTCAGCTTTATAATATTAGTATAGATGAGTCTTATGAGTGTAATATTTTACATGTCAAATGTTTACTTAAAAAACAAATAATTAAATGACAAAACCCTAAATACTACAAACACAAGTTTGGAATCATCAATTTAGTCTCCGCACTCGCCAAATCGCCGACCAAAAGTGCCCATCAGACTGGCGGAATTTCCCCGCTCGGGATCACGTCCTCTGTCCCTAAGAAGACGACCCAAGTCGGCAACAAAAGCCCTCGCCTCAGAGCCCCAGGGTCCACCCGTTTCCACGGCGAACGGAACGAACTCGTAAGATGATTCCAGGGCAGAGTATTTGAGATGTTTGCTTCTAGCAGCTGCCTCCGCGCCTTCACCTTATTTTTGTTTGGCCCTATTATAAATTAATATACTTACCTAAAGAAACTAAGCATGCAGATTATAACTAATTAAACTAACTATTTAACTAAGTGGCGACCAAATTGTTCAACAATCTCATGTAATTATGATTTGTTATGGAATGGATTACATACCAAATGTATAATTAGTCCAGGAGTTCGCATTAAATTTTGGGCAGGTGTTTGAGCGTCACAAACTTGTCACACAGCTCTCCTGTTATATACCCCAACACAAACCTAGCTGGAGATTGGCGGGGAAAATGTATCCATTGTTTAAATTTAATATATCTTTTATTTAATAAATATGTTTGAAAAAATCAATTTTAATATGGAATAATGGATAGCTAAAATCAGGGATTCTAAAAAAGATTATTTTGGTGGGACTTTCTACATGCTAGGAGATCTAAAATGAGGGATTATATTTTCCCCGCTACTCACTAGCTCCGTGTTGGGGAATTATGCGAGTAGCTGAGCTTTATGACAAGATTTCAGCTTGCTTCAGATACCAACCCAAAATTTACTACTAACTGTCGGAACAATATATGTAACTTTAGCTTTAAATGTGTACAGTAAAATCTACACGCACCACCCTCTAGACCACCGTTAGAGGCTAGCACGTGTGATTCACCATGAAGAGGTCGTAGGTTCATAGCCTGCTTGCACAAGATTGTCCTTCTTTCTATCCGACCTCTCGTACCTCGCATACATCAACTCATGGTTGACGTTCTAAAAATTCAAACTGGAGATTTGATTCCAGTTTCGTAATAAGAACGTCTAGTCCGTGGAATGTGTTGTTTGAGTGAAGTTTTCCCGATTTTCGTAATATAAGTTTCTTCAAGCCGAGAGTGAATCGTATGTTCTATGTAAGCACGCTCCATCGTAAACTCGATCGTAACTTAACATTAGGCGAGATGGTAGTCCAAGTGCCGATTAGTAGATAGAACCTAGAGATAATTAATGTATTAGTTTAAAATGTAAACTCTTTGATAGAGATAAACCGTCTAAAGAATATTTCACTGATCTAAAAGGTCCCCGCCGGCGCCTCCACTGTTACATTAGCATGTCCGTGACACGAACTCTTAAGATATTCCTCTACCTAAAAGTACACGAGACGTATTAATACTCCAATTTTCACTTCAAAAACGTTGTCCATATCGTGTAAGCTATCTTTAGGTTACGACCCCGCGTGTTCCCTCTCTATCGAGCACAGAATTAATCTGTGCCTGTTCGCTCTAAGCAGTCATGTAAATAGAGGAAGCCCGTGAGCCACCGAGCCTCGGTGTTGCCAGTTAATGAAAACCTTTTAAAACTTAATAGCTATTTCCGGTTGGCGCGTCTTTTGACCGAGCGATTGTGCGTGGGACGGATTGGAACCTCGAGGGTTCCTTTTTCTTCCATTTCCTTGTTTGAATTTAACAAGGAATCTGTTGATGTAGAATAGGTACGTACTTTTTTTGTATAGATATGTGTAGTGTGTACTTGTCAATAACTTAAATATTATACAACTACGAGTAACAACTCACCTTGGCTTCGCACGGGTACAATCTAATATTTTTGAAAATATTAATTACAATTACCTACATGCTGTAAAAGGCATTTTGACCTGTATTAACTGCACAACGTATTTAAGGTACATCAATGTACTTAATTGGATAAGTAATAATGCTCTATTACTGTATTGCTTCGTTAAAATCGCTTCGTTTGCCCATTCTGTCAGCCATTATTTCTTGCAAAAAGTCAAGGATTAAAATAGTTATTGTGATTATCCTACATTTTTTTATTATTATCTCTAAAACCCTGGAGCTAAATTTGTTTATTATCCCTAAATGATTTTAAGGTGTACTTACTGTAGATTACAACCAATGTTTGCAATGTAAGTTTTAAATGTGCGTTTTACGATATCACTATATAAACCTCTAAAATTAATATCAGTATTTCTCTACTATATTATGCATATATTATTCACAGAAACCACCCTCTTGCATCACTGGATATTGGAAATGAATACCTGGGTCCGTGCGTTTTCTTAACTGATATAAAAAAAAATTGTTCCAAACATTTAAAACCGACTTCAATTTATACACTCGATCAATTGAGAACCTCATCTTTTTCGAAGTCGGTTAAAATATTTACATTTTGTTGTTATACTATATTCTGTCTTTTCTTGTCCGTACATATTTTGTTTTGACCGATTCAAATATTATTTATAATCGTAAATAAATAATATTTGAAGGACTTGCTTAGGTAATGTAGTTATAGACTAATCGAAAAAATTACAATGCGTTGCATAGAACTAGGAATTACTGCAATTACTTTAAAACGATGAAGGAGAAAAAAAATCAACAGATAAAAACAGAATTAGGTATGTAATAGAATATACGAGGGTCAAACTGAAAGTTCTTAGAACTGGCCACTTATAAACAATATAATAAAAAAATAATTCTATAATTTGAAAATAGAACTCTTTGCCAATATTACTGAGTATATACTTCATTCATTTGTCATTTGTTTTACGATTTGGCGGCAAATTGAAAATTGTCTGTGTCACGTCAACATGGATTTAACACGAGAAAATTTTCGTGCAATGATTTTTATGACTTTCGATGTCATTTAAGTCAACAAGAAAGTTATGATAGACTACGATTGGCCTTTCACGATGAAGCCCATCTCGTGCGACTGTTTACAACTGGTTTAATGAGTTTAAACGTGGTCGCACTAATCTCACTGATGATTTACGTGAGGACGGCCTTCTACGGCGACGACTGAAGATAACATCTGTGTTGTGCGGCGTATGATAGAGACTGACAAAAGAGTGACCTATCAGCAGATTCGGACAAGCTTAGGCATCGGTATGAGTCAAGTGCACAAAATCCTACACGAACATTTAGCGGTCAGGAAGCTTTGCGCCCGGTGGATACCTCATAATTTGACTGAGGCTCAAAAACTCCATCGTGTGGATTGGTGCCGTAAAATGATTGAAAGATTTAACGGAGGTGACTCAAATGCTGTGTTCGACATACTAACAGGTGACGAAAGCTGGATTTACTGTTATGATCCTGAAACCAAAAGACAATCTGCTCAGTGGGTGTTTCCTTTCGAGGAGTTGCCAACTAAAGTGAAGAGAGATCGAAGTGCGGGGAAAAAATGGTGGCCTCGTTCTTTGGAAGGATAGGTCATTTCGCAACAATTGTGTTAGAGGATCAAAAACAGTTTCTGCAGAATGGTGCACTACCAATTGTTTGCCACTTGTCTTGGAAAAAGTTCGAGAGAAACGACCTTGCAGTAGGATCCTCCTTCACCACGACAACGCCTCATCGCACACCGCCAAGCGAACGATCGACTATTTGGCGACATCAAACGTTGAATTACTGGGTCACCCGCCGTATAGCCCCGACCTCGCGCCTTGTGATTTTTATTTATTTTCAAAAATTAAAGAAAACTTAAAGGAAAGCGGTTTATGAATGCTGAAGAAGCAGTGGCTGCGTATCGCGATGCCATTGAAGAGACCCCTAAGGACGAGTGGGCAAAGTGCTTTTCCCAGTGGTTCCATCGCATGCAGCGGTGTATTGACGTGAATGGACAATATTTTGAAAAGATATAATAAAACTAATAACTGGCTAATGTAATCAATTTTTGATTTTCTAAGAACTTTCAGTTTGACCCTCGTACTATGTAAAATACAAGATACGCGAAAAACATAACCCTTCTTTCAGTCGGGTAAAACAGGTACTGCTTTTTAACTATTGTACAGTCTCGCAGTAATGTGCAAATACTGTTTTGAGGGAAATGTTTCTAGAAAAATCACAGAAAGGTGATTTACACAAGTTACCTACTTAACTTAACACTACTGTTTACCTGAGTGACGAGCGTAGTTAGCGTAGTTAGCTGCTGTTCTGCGTTGCTGGCAAGCCACATGATTTGGTCGTTTCGAAACTAGATTCCATAAAAAATATAAATACTACATAACATTTGTTGTGATTCGCGTAAAAAGCGAAAATTACAGCGAAATCATTTGATCACCGAACGGAAGGTAATGGGTTTCCGCGGGTTGGCGTCGAAAGGCTTTTGCTTTTAAACTCAATGCACCGTGCGGCGGGAAACCGGTGAACGCGCGGAAAAATCCGTAAAATACCGTAAATCCGACCGAATCGCCGGTAATCCGGAGCACAGCACTATTTACCATAATCCGCGGTGTTATCGGACCGACGCACTCGGACATATTTTGCGGCCTGAAGGACTAGGGATGCGCTTTATACGGACCTAATGGCCGGCTGGTAATCTCGACGGGTTGTACATTAACTGCCTGCGTGGCCTATTTGGATTATACCTATTCTAGAATCAGAATATTGAATTCCATAAACTGTGAACAGAGATGTATTGCTGTGGAAAATCATTGTAGAATCAACAGTTTTACCTTTTGTGGGAAAAAGCTTCATTGGCTTAAGATCACAAAATAGTAAGGTATCTTAACTCTATTTATACTATAAACAACGAAGAAAAGAGTTTTTCGAGTCCTTCGATGGTTATGCAAAAAACAAACCTTGTTTCGATTAAGACGAACTTGTCATTGAACTAAAATAAGATTTTGGCACCAAAATACGGTCATGCGGTCATGCCTATTTTTAGTGAGGACAGAATCTCCAGACCAAAGTATTGCAACGTCACGGACTTACAAAATAATTTAATCTGTCCAAAAAACAAAAGCTACCTTCAATTTAAATTACAGGCATACCACCAGATTCAATAGGAAGCAATCACCAAGTCATCGAGATAACGAAACTAAATTTTAGTTGTTTTTTGTTAATATTTCCAAAACGGTACACCGATTTCGATACTTGACATTTTTGTCAAAAAGAGAACCACAAAATTGGCAATGCGATCGCGTAACATACTCCTATATGCAAAAAAAAACATAGAACCTAATTGATACCCTCCTTTTTTTTGGAAGTCGGTTAATAATGATGCGTGAGCAACCCAAAAGAGGGTTGCTACAACATAGTAATAGTAGGAACATAAGATGTTCCTACTGCGAGTTGGAGCCTTTTCTCACAAGGAGACAGTCAAGGTCACAATCCACTACGCTGTCCAAGTGCGCGTTGGTGAATGACACTTTTCCGCGAAAGATATCTTTCTTGAAATATATCCGGCTGGCCATGGTTTTCTTTAACTGTAAAGCTAAGTAGTGTTAACAAATTTGTCTCCACATCATCTCCACGTCTAGTAATATGTTGTATACTTCAGTTCCCATAACGTGAGCCCCTTTACTGGATCTGGAAAGACTTTCCACGTAAGAAACACTAACCTATTCGTCAGCACTGCGTACCTATATTACACGAATGCCATCATATTACACCTTTCGTTTCATAGGGAATCAATTTGGAACCTGCAGAGGTTTCCTAACAAACCCCGAAACCTATTTCCTCGTACATAAGCTTATCTGCTTGGATCCCGGTTTCTCTACAAGTGTCGCTTAGATTTAGAGCATGTCAGAATCGATGGATCCGACCGAGGCGATCAGACCGACCCAACGGCCCAATGCCCCATCGGCCGACGGCCGCGCTGCACCGACATTAAAACCTAATTTACCCTTATTTGCATGTCATAATGGGATATCTTCCTTGGCCTTAAACATGAACCCTTGCCCTGAGGCAAGGGAAAAACAAATACAAATGTACAAACTTTGTCAAACAGCTGACAAAAGTAGCCACTGTCTCAATTTTCAAATGAAATTTCGTATCGGTTAGTCTTAGTTTTGAACACCGGGGCCGATAAGTTTGTGGCACAGTAACCTGGTAATGGGTAAAACCGGAAACGGAAACCGACTTCTACTTCCAGATATTTTGAGATATGGTTAAGGGCGTGTGGGCCGTAATTTTGAATTTTTAAAACAACTTTAAGACCTTTAAAATAGTGTATTAAACTCTGAAAAAAATATATGTATTAGTTAAGGATCTAATCTAGTGCAATTCGCAGTCAATAACACGATTTAATGAATTTTACTTGATAGAAAAAAATCCCAAAGTTACCCCTTTTCAAAAAGTTTTTTCAAGTTTATGACTAAACTAATGTTTTTTTTTACGAAATTTTTGTACTCAACGAGAGCCACTAAAAAGTTATATATGCATTCGCAGAGTTTGACTTGATAAAAAAGCATCAGTTATTCACTATGTTTTAAATTCTACCATATATATAGCGCGCCGTTCGGCAGGCCTGATCAGTCGCGTTTCGGCGCTCACGGACGACGGGCCTGTGCTTGATTTTGCAATTTTGACAACCAATAAATTTTAAATATTACGATCATAGTGCCACAGTATAACAATATCAGTAGGTATTATTAGTGAAGCACGCTATGATCTTGATTTTTGATACCGTTTTCATTGGAATTGCAAATAGACGCTGATACGAATTAGTACGCTGTTTACTTTATGTTGTAGACCAATAGGGGAGTCTCAAAAAACTGACATATATATGTCTATAACATATCAGTAAAAAATTCAATGCGGATGCAATGGAAAATAGATAAGTATCGGTAAAATATTCGTCCGTCAAATCAGAGATCGGGATAAGGAAATAATAGAGGGGAGAAATCCCTGCGTAAATCCCTAATATAAATGCAAGTTAGGTATCATTTATGATACCTAACTTGCATTGCCATTTAGGTAAATTCTTTGATAGTAAGGTACTTAGTACTTGGAAGAAAAGTCCTCACATACAGATTTTACCACTTTGGAAGAGACTCTTGCGCAAACTATTCAGTTTAGAAAAAAATGTTCAGAACTTCAATACAATTTTTGAACACCTATCCACGTATGGTTTTGATAGATTTTTTTTATTTCTTTTCCAAGTTTGTGACACCACCAAAATTTATTGTTTTTTCCTTTTTTGTATGAAAATGTTAATATTGTTCATAGAATACATGTACTTACCAAGTTTTAATAGTATACTTCTTATAGTTTCGGAGAAAATGACTGTCACATACGGATGGACAGACATAACGTATATTTTAAAATTTGTCTACGAATCCTTAAAAACCCAACTTCGTTCATTTAAAACTTATTTAAAATGAAATTTAGACAATCGACCAAATTTGATAAGAAGCCTTTTAGGCAGTAAAATTACTCTTAGAATTTAACTGTACTAAATACTAAATTACCGATTCGTATTTTTTATATAAGGTTTAGAATCATTTCCTGAGCATAAAATTACAAAATAATAACAAATCCAGGTGGAGCTTCAAGCGCCAGCTCGAAAAAACGTTTTTGGCCGATATTCCGAAAAAGTTATAAAGCCTATTATTATTGTAGAAAATAAAATTTCCCATCTTTTGTTGCCAGTAAACTTTTTTTTCGAACTTACCGATTACGATTTATTATGTCCAATTTAATGATAACAATGTAAAAAATAGATGTGAATTCCGTTTCCAGTAGCATAAACATGTCTCTTTTTACCGGATTGGAAGAAGATTCGCACGTATCTTTATGTTTGTTAAACTTTTATTTCCACATATCTTCCAAACGGCTGGATGGATTTTAGTAACTAAGATATTCTAAGACTAGTCTCATTCGCCAAAGTGTCCTTAGATATTAGGTAATATTTTTTTGGTGTAGCACTATTACTTGATATGTCCAAAGCATTTGATAGCGTTACACATTCTTTGCTAATTGATAAACTAGAACATATTGGAATCAGAGGGGTAGCTTTAAAATTGTTTGAATCATATTTACATAATAGGTCTCAAGCAACGTTGATTGAAACATATAACAAAAAATCCAAAACAGTTGAAAAAATGTTTTCACAGTTTCAAAATGTTGTACGTGGTGTGCCTCAAGGAAGTATCCTGGGCCCATTACTCTTTTTAATTTACATCAATGAGTTACCACTCGTAACTAAATACTTATGTATCATGTTTGCTGATGACTCAACAATTTATATACCTAAAGAAAATATGAGTCATGATGAATTTGAAAATGAGATAAATAATGTGTTACAAAAAATTGTCAGTCTATTAGAACAGATCAACCTTTTGTGAATATACAAAAACAAAGTTAATAGAATTCAGAAATAATAAACGAAAAGAAATGAACTTAAATATAATTCATAACGGTATCAATGTGGACATGGTTAACGAAGCGAAATTTCTTGGTGTGACAATAGATGCAAATTTGAATTGGAAGCCACATATATCTAAAATAAATAATAAAATAAATAAATACATACATTCTCTATACATATTAACAAATGTGTCCTCTAAGAAAATAGCTATCAACGCATATTATGGGTACATTTATCCTCTTTTAAACTATGGAATTATTTTTGGGGTAATTCCACTAATGTAGAAACAACATTTGTATTGCAAAAGAAATGTATTAGAGCTATATTCAACTTAAGTAGGACAGATACCCTCCGTAATATTTTCAAAGAATTCAAGTTTTTGACACTTACTTGTATTTACATTTATGAAATTTGCTTGTTCGTCAAACTAAATCGGAGTGACTACTTTAACTCCTCATGTAGAGCTGATATAACACGTGCTAAATACAAAATAATATTTCTGTTCCTCAAGCAAACAATTCTTTATATTATAAGAACTCATATTTTACCGCTATCAAAATATTTAATAGCTTACCTTCAAACATCAAGAACTTGGACAATTCTCGATTTAAGAGGGAATTAAAAACTGGCTGTTAGTGAAAGGATTTTATAACTTAAAGAATATTTTAACCATGAAAATGACGAATATTTATTATTTTAAAATATTATTGCTATTTCATGTTTTTTTTTATTTGTTATTTTTTTTTTTAGTGTTAATTTTCAATTGATAGCATTATATAAGTAGGTAAGTTATAATAAGGTTAGATTTTTTAAATGTTATAGGTTTTTTAGGTAAGCTTAAGCACTCACACATTTTATTATTCTTACTTGCATTGTAACTAAATTACTTGTTATAAATTAGTACTTTGTCACTATGTGACACATATTGCACGTCCGTAATTGGGCACACTGTTTGTACATTTAAGCTACTACTATAAGATCTTTGTAAACACAGTATAGCAATAAATAAATTCTTATTCTTATTCTTATTCTTATTCTTATTCTTATTCGTGTAGATTTTTTTGTAGTCGGGGTTTTTAAATTAAAGTTATTCTATCATATTGCTCGTTGCTCGAATAAACAGCACCGTTCATCATCATGATTGAAGAGTTGAACGAAGAGTTTGGTCTCCACTTTTGTAATAAGAACAACTAAGCTGTGACTAACGCATTGCCAGAGTGGGTTTTTGTCGAAGGTTCGAACCTTGGGGTTACGAGGTACACTGTGTTTGTTTCTATTAGAGAAGCAAGTTCCATCGTAGACCACATCATTTTCATCCACTATTATCGGCATCATCACAACCGTATCATTAAATGGCCTATAAATCGTAAACGGTAAGTTTTACAAAACAAAAATGTGTGCGTGTACTAGTGTACACACGTAAGAAGTGAAACTTCTTTATGGCCTTATTTTTCGAAAAATGATCTACATGCAACTTTCTAGAAATTGGTTAAATAAAGTTAAATTAGATAATGTTTAAACAAAAGGATTTTATTATCATAGACATGAATACAAATAACACAATTATTTCACTTTACCTTTTTGCTACTAAGATTATTACAGCATTTCATTAATTGTAATAGAATTATTACTATCATTGTCATCGTCATTATATATTTTTGTAATTAATGGCTTATGGTAACTGAAATATGAAATATATGGTTTACATTCCACGAAATTTAGTGACCGAGTAAAAACTCCATCAATTGTAGTGCCAGATCTTGTTGTTGACGTTTGAGGACTGTTTTTCATGGATAAATTCAATTTATCTTTCAGAAATTCAACTAGCTTCAAAGATTTTTCCGATGCAAAATTGACATTAAAATCTCCACTTAAAATCATCGGTATTTTATAATTATTGTTACCGAGTAAAGAGGCACCTTCACTTGTGTACGGCAACAATGAATGGTGAAGAAAATTAATAATATCGTCCAACTTCTGATTAGGAGATATATACAGTGCTCGGGTTCTATACTATTGTGCACGCTCTGCGTCTGATTTTTTATGTTTTCGATGATTCACTATTGGAGTTTGCTTCTTTTTCCGAGCTCTATACTCTGCCATTCGCTGTGCAGCTGTTTTTGGATAATCACGGTGGATTGAAGAAAGATCACTCGTTGTTTCAGGTTCGTTCACACAGTCATGGCTTGTGGTAGCGATTGATGCACTGAGTTGTGAACAATGATGATGATGGACATCAACTTGTACAGTAATTGCATTTGAAGATTCTTCAGGATTTGTGGATTCTTCCATTATTGAATCTAAAAAGAATTAATTAATCAATTTACGAAATAAATCATAATTTTGATCGTAGATAACTGAAAAACTCTTACCTGCTGATTGGATCTTCGCTTTTTTTCGGGCTCTATACTCTTTTGCACGCTCTGCGTCTGATTTTTTATGTTTTCGATGATTCACTATTGGAGTTTCCTTTTTTTTCCGAGCTCTATACTCTGCCATTCGCTGTGCAGCTGTTTTTGGATAATCACGGTGGATTGAAGGAAGATCACTCGTTGTTTCAGGTTCATTCACACAGTCATGGCTTGTGGTAGCGATTGATGCACTGAGTTGTGAATAATGCCGATGATGGACATCAACTTGCATAGTACATTCGAAGATTCCTCAGGATTTGTGGATTCTTCCATCATTGAATCTACAAAAATTAGTTAATTGATTTACAAAAATTATATAACATATTTCAGAATTTATAATTAAAAAAATTTGCCAATTAATTGATGTTCATTAAATTAGCAGTCGTATTAATTAATAAATACAATTTTAATGAAATCATATACATTGACCGATAGTTACAATCAGAAACTGAGGTTAACCTTAAATATCTTAACCCTCCGTGTACGAGGTGGGGTTTCACAAACCCCAGCCGCAGAATAATGTCGATAATTTGAAAACTGTTAAAGCGCGGGAGTTGGTTTTCGTAGTAATCTCGCAAAAAACATCAACGCTCCGATCAGCGTAGTTACGTTAATCCAGCGGCAGGTACCACGAGAGCTACTCGTGCTCAAAGTGCCACGGGGTGTCACATACCCCACCTTGTACGGTGCGTCGCTAAAAAGGTATGTTATTATACTTATGATTTTATTATTTCTGGAGTTAACTTATAATGTTTTATTTGAAAATACTTACTTTACAGGTTGTGATATTGGCTAATCATGTCAAGATTAAAGGATTCCGAGATATTCAATACTCTTTTTGAGGAAAATTATGACTTAGAGCCTGAATTAAAGAGTAGATTGCCTGATTCTGCGAGCGAATCTGATCATTTGAGCGTAGAAACTAACATAGACAGTGAAACTGATATTGAAACGTCTTCTTCCGATTCAGAAACTAACAATGTACCACTCTCCGAGATTCGTCAGCCCAGAGCTTTGTTTTTCACCGGTCAAAGAAGGCACAACAAAATGGCAGAAAGATCCTTATAGAATTACACGCCACGATGGCCACTTACGATATTTTTTGGCTCTGTTGAACCACGCGGAGATAAATGGTATGGTAATACACATGCTCGATAACAACATCAAACGCCGTGGATCAAATTTAGGGAGCAAATTCATCAAAGAGCTAGGCAAATCTCTGGTCTAAAACCACCTGAATACAAGAAGACACTAAGCTTCTTTAACACAATAATAAGCTTCCCAGAGAACTGCGCCAAAGAATTTACAAATATTTTGAAGGACTTCCTGAAGATTTACAGGGACCTGCTCCAAAGATACCTAATATTGTGAAGAGATGTTCTATGTGTCCAAGACAGAAGGATAGAAAAACTAAACATGGCTGCAAAAAATGCAAAACTCCGATATGTATGGAGCATGGCATTCATATCTGCCAAGATTGCGGTATTTTCGAACCTGATGATCTCAACTTATAAATCGTAATATAAGACTAGATTGTAGTTGATTTGTTAGATAATGTATCCTGTATTTATATCATGAAAAAAGTATGATTGTAACTTGTGCCATTTCCAAATAGTACTTAAGTATAAAAAGTTACTATATTTTTAGGTCACAAAAGTTGTCTTTTAGTTTGATTTTGAGAAAAGTATTAAATTTTTTATAATTATGTGTGTCTTTTTATTTACACTTATCAATAAATCTTATTTTTTCTTTAAAACCAGCAATATCTCAATTAGGTTATGTGACAGTTGTATATTTTAGTTTTTCTTTTGGGGTTTGTGAAACCCCACCTAGTACGCCACGTGACTTTTAGTCACCTCGTACACGGAGGGTTAAATTAAAAAAAAAAATACCACAATCCCACCCAAGTATTAGAAAAAGAGATATAATTACTTACTTTTGTTAAAAATCCACTGGAATTAGAATTAAAATAAAGCCTTTGATTTTGTTGATCACTTTAGTATTGATAAATTATTTATCACGTCGCTATTGTGTTTCAGAAATAAAAAAGATGGCGCGTAACGGAAAAATGTGACGCTAAACCGAAAAATGTGACGGTAAAATTTTTTCCAACGCCAATAAAGAAGTTTCACTTCAAAAAGTTTACTAGCAACAAAAGATGCAAAATTGTATTTTCTACAATTATTGTCAAAATATACAGTTTCCAAAATATCGGCTAAAACAGTTTTTTTCAATTGGCGTTTGAAGCTCTACCTGAATCTGTGAGCATTTTGTAATTTCATGCTCAGTAAGTGATCTTTACCTCATAGAAAAAATTGGATTAGAAATTTAGTGCAAAGTTGGCCAAAAAACCGTCTATTTTTACTGGCCTTTCATTACGTTTTAGCACATTTTTTGACGAACTTGTGAATTATTAGGAAACATTTTAAAAAGATGCATGAAATTTTAAAAGCCGTTCTCAACTTATAGTGTGACCAAAAAGAAAAGGTTGAGTTTTGTATACCTACGAGTATAGATAAATTTAATATTTATTCGTTTATATAGCAACAAAACTCTTATCACTAGTATAAATAAATCTTGAACAAAAAATGAGTTTAAATTACATAGTCCAATATTTTAATGTTATATCTGCACTGTGGCACCGATTCCGCGGTCGGTGACGGTCGCGAGAACAAAACAGCGTTAAATGCCTACTTTGACAGAATTACCTGGCCTTAAGATAACTTGAGTATAAGGAATTGATTTCTTTTGAAGTGAAATCTTCTTTTGGCGCACTGCAAACATACTATTCGTAGGTTGTTAATTGAGTTCAAGCGTCACGCTCGAAAATAAAATAAAGATTTCGGTTAACTCGGAACCATTGCCACTCCAGTTAAACTCCGATTCCACCCGTGTAGTTTCAAAAGTGAGCTATCACTAGTTTTCATTTCTGTCGGCAGTCCCTATGACTGCCAATGTTTTAAATCAGCCAAAGCTTTTTTTAACAAAACTAAATTCCAATGAGAACTACACTATTATAATTATTTATACGAGGCACATCTGAATTATTCATAGACCGATGAAGGTCTAAAGATATTAAATACGTTTGAGCCTAGGTTGGTAGCGTGCTCAACCTGCTGTCAGTATTACTACGCTGAATGGAAATTTTTGGTACGTTGATTCAAATAAACGCCAGCATTTTAGCCACGCGTCGTATCTAAAAATCGCTCAGAAAAGTTCTTGAAAATAAAATGAGTTGGCGGCTCCCACGTGCACAATACACAACATCATACGCACGTGCGTCAACACCAAACGGTTGAGAAATGTAACCACTTCCTAGATTTGCGTATTTTCTATTATAAATATTTACCTATAAAAATTTGAAATAGTTTAAATTTGCAATGCCATTTCGGTCTCACACACATTGTGCAAGTCTCTTGTCTCTTCCAATGCTCTTTTAAAGGTAAGAAAAGAGTCAACAAATTAGATGGTCTTCCAGATGGTTAGAGGTTATCGTGTTAAAGATCGGACCTGTTGTCACACGTCACACGCTAGTCGTTTCAATGCTACTCTTGTTACACACTATTAAAACATTAAAAGATAAAACATTCAACACTGATAAAACTAAAATATTTTTCAAGCAATTAATTGTTCAGTAATAGTTATTGCGTAAAAATGTTTACGCATTTTTTACGGAAGCCTAGCCGATGAATGACAATAATTTAAATCTTAAACATCTTTTGCTTATTTTAATGATGGCAATGATAGATATGTATCTATAAAATATCCCAAAAATATACAATAAATGTGTTTGTTACTGATCAAATAACATAAAAATCAATCAATAACAAAATAACAACAGCGACCATCGAACTTAACGTATTTGTCAAAGATACGTTAACAGGAGGGTCTGCAATCTATCCGAGGGAGATAAACTACACCGGTGGCGGTCCCGGTGACAATGGCGGCCAGGGGACACAAATCTGGGGAATGGCGGACCCCAGGGGTGGCCCAAGGCATAAAAGGCTTCAGTTTCTGCGTCACTTCGCCGTTTATCCAGGCGAGGTCCGTAGGCGAGGACCACTGGAGACATGACCCCATGTCATGGCAAAATGAAAAGAACTCACTCTGCACTAGTTGTTCTTATTAGGAAAGTGGACTTAAACCGACGCGTTCGGATTTTTGGATCACCAACCATGGATCGATGTCCGATCGAGCAGTCCGATATAAGTAAGGTGGTACATGTAAATCAGTTGTACAATTCATTCGAGAAAAGACAGATAAGCTAGGAACTTTGCGGCGGTGTTCAAGACTTTTTCGAATAAGGGTGTTGTTGCTTATGAGCTTATTGAGACGTTATTCGATCGATTCCAAAGCTTCCAGCTAGTACTTAGCCGACCCATCGCTAAAAGGAAAATAGTATTCCATACAGAGCAAATCTGAAGAAGAAAGAGAAATGAGACTTGAGGTACCTTTTAGAGAACTTCTATATAGTTTTTCCTACATAGTTTTTTCCTTTCCTTTAAGTATCTGCTACGCAATCATACTCCATCCTAGTCTCCATCCATGAAGAGGCTGCTTGCCTTCTGCTTGCTGTTTGGAGTTATAAAAGACAAAAAAATATTTGGCAGTCATAGGAACTGCCGATAGAAGTGAAAAGTGAAAACTTATGAACTCAGAATTTGATAGCTTACTTTGGAAACTACGGAAACGGGAACGTGAAACCAGAGGGCGTGGCTATGATCATGGCCATCTAAATATGCTGACACATTTCTAGATGACCAATGGGTAATGCATCAGCATTTTTACATTTCTAGAAGCCCAATGGCCATGGTCCCGAGTTTACTCGAATATTTCTTATTATTCCTGAGCGTGACGCTAGAATTCAATTCATAGCCCACGAAAAATCTGTCTGTGGCGCGCCAAAAGTAGTTTTCATTTCAAAAATAGACACACCAAGTAAGAAGATAAGTACGGAAAAAAACCCAGTCAAACTAATTCCAGATACAACTACAGTTAGTTTCCTGGAATCTCTGCGCTTGTGACTTGTGCCCTCTAATTTAAGGGGTAAGGTACGAGTACGAGCAAAAATGCCGGCACACCCTTATTACTCACATTATCTACCTGCGCTAATGCGCCTCCTATAAATACGCAATGATATCTCGCAGCCGGCAGCTGGCGCCGGCGCCGGCCCGCCGGTGACGCCGGCCGGCCGGGGCACACCGCGCCGTTTTGTCGGACTTTTTAAAGTGAAGTGACAACTTCTTTTGGCTCTCCTAAGACTCCTAAGACAGATTTTTCGTGGGCAGTGTATTGAATTCTAGCGTCACACTCGGGAATGATAAGAAATCTTCGGGGGTAAACTCAGGACCATGGCCATTGGCTATCTAGAAAACAGGCTGACGCATTTCTAGATTTCCATGCTCATGCTTCATGGCTACGTTCTCCGGTTTCACCCGCTTAGTTTTCAAAGTAAAATATCAAATTTTGAGTTATAAGTTTTCGCTTCTATCGGCAGCTCCTGTGACTGCAATTATTTTTTCTGAAAGGGTTAAACCTTTTCCCTCAGATGTACTTTACTGCTGACTGAATTGGCAACCAATCAATTTGAACCACCATTGGTCCTCTTTAAGCTTTTCTTACTGTTCGGGGACTTACAGGCCAGACTCATGGGGGTGTCAGAAATCCCGCATTTGGCTCCAGTGACGCCGTAGAAAACTGCGGCGCGTCACCTCCTCGAGAAGGTATCCTTAGGGGTGTTCTAAACGTTGCGTCTTGACTAGATGGTCAACAGCGTTGGATCCGTCCACACAAATTTACTGCACCTATGAATGTGCGGTGTTCCGTTTCCGTGGCCACATCGTGACCCCTGTTCTTCTACTGAGCACTTTGAATCTGCACGAGCATCAGAGTGCTCGTGGAGGACCCTCATCAGAAAAAAACACACTTAGGCTACGCGTTCTACAGCCGTCTAGACGTCTTTATCACAAAAGCAGAGTCCAAAATCTTCGTTCGAGTCTATGGAACGTCAACCTTGTAACGAGTTGCAAGGTTCTTTCCCGTTTGCTGGTTTGAAATACCAGTAAAGGGGATGGTTGTGTCTCCCGCCTTACAGCTACCGCGCTCGTTATCGGGCCAGAGTTATGAAGCCGTATCAGATAATCTGCTCTCACGCGGGCCCGTGTTTATGATTTGCATTTTGTATTGTATTACTGCGTAAGAGCAGGTCACATTTTGAAAGCGTCTTCCGTTCTTCTGCTATATCATAGCAGGTTCTATTCCTGACAAACAAATAAATTTTGAACCCTTTAACGAATGAAAGTTAAGTTTGAATTCAATATTTATTTTTATGCGGTTTGCATGGTGAAATTTACAAAATGACAGTCGTGGGGACTGCCGATAGAAAGTATACAGTATATGAAGTAAGTATATAGTGAAAACATAACTACGAATTTTAGTGTTAATCAGCACTAATTCTGCTAAGCAAATTGATAAATTGACAATCCAAAAAGTGATTAACGCGCACTCCGCTGCTCCGCCGCCTCTCGGACGCTTCGCCGCCACATTAACATGTAGGTGTCGTGAACCCATAAAATTTTCAAGTATTAAAAAGGTGTTGAACTATATACACACACTATATACTTACTGTTAAGTTTTTACTTAAAAAATAATTGAATGAACTTATTTCTTTTCTTTTTCATATACTCGTATTTATAAGTTAGCCACTCCACAGACTTTTCGGATCCTTAATTTCGTGCTTTGGATTAGGAACAAAAAGAAAAAAGGAACGTACCTTTGCCTGGATTCATTTATTTATTCATTTATTCATTCAATGAGCACACAAAATAGAATGTAATAAACGCAAACTATAACATAAGAGTATACTGTACAGAACTGTATTACATTCCAAACTATGTGGGCCTAGAAACAACATTTGTTCAAATACAGTGGTTTGATAATAACAATAATATTAAATTAGAGATAATAAATACATAAAGAAAATTTGGCCATCAGATCTGAACTTAAAACTAACATGCTTTAAAACAGTAGATAAATAATATATAGGTAAACATCTATACTTATAATAAAACTGTAACGGGTCGAATTCTGTACATTGAAGATATTTTGAAAAATTTTTTTTGGGGCACTCCATAGTCGATACTAATGGCGAAACTGCATTTTTTTTCTTTCATGTCTGTCTGTCTGTCTGTCTGTCTGTCTTTCTGTATAGGGATCACGCATCACGCCGAAACTACTGATTCAATTCAGCTGAAACTTGGCATGATTTTAGTTTAAACTAAGGAAATTGCTGTAGGCTACTTTTGATCCCCAAATCCTGATTGGTTTTCTTGCGGGAGGAGGTGAAAGTCAGAATGTGCATTTGGTTGTAACTCATGTTTGCTTTGTTTAATTTCATTAATTCTTTTTTTGTTAGAAAGAACACATTTTTTATATTGTCCCATCAAAATTTGAACATTATCGGTTTGGTGGTTCGGAAATTACACAAACATTAAATGATAACGACACGCACGGCGCGTTCGGTACATACTAACTTCTAAGTATTCTGTGTATCACAGACGATCCACAGAATATCTAGATTCTAGATTCAAGAAGTGCCCACGTGATCGCGTCGCGTCGTCTTGAATGACAAAATAATTGTCAAAAATATATTTTTGTGGAAAAAGGAGGAGGATGAGAACATCCTCCTTCAAACAAGGAGGATGTTCTCAATCGGGTTGCATGTTCTTTTATTTGGTTTTATTTTACACGATAACTCCGCTAATTGTGAGTTGATTTTGATAATTCTTTTTTGTTTGGTAGAAAATACTTCAGAGGTGATCTTACATATCGAAAACAGGGAGGTAGTTTTCAAATATCAACAAAAACAAATATCAGCTTAGATTTATCTGTATTTAGTTAGTCGAACGACAGAATTAAATTACCTGTCATTGAAGTAAATTTTTGTTCTTTTGAAGAAAACATATCAGCATAATAAGTAGCAGCATAAACAACCCATTAAATGTTCCCACTGCTGGACGTCGGGGCCTTTTCTCGCAAGGAGAGAGACTAGGCTATAATCCACCACGCTGGCCCAGTGTCGGTTGGTGGATGACATATGACATATGACTTAGAACTTAGATTCTAGGTACATTTCGGTTTCCTCACGATATTTTCCTTCACCGTTTAATTACCGGCATTACGAACATGACTCAGAAAAGATAGTGGTGCGCGTGGTTTTGAACCCTAGGTCTCCGGATCAACAGTCGGCGTTCTCCCGACTAAGTCAGCTGTAGCTTACTAGACCAGCCGTAACTTAACGTATTATTTCAATCCAAATACTGTTTAAAATTTAAAGGTAGTGTTCAACAAGCTTCGGTAACCGAAGCAGACCGTTGTTAGGGTTCCGTACCTGACTTCGCTGTCCGTCCATCCTTCCGTCTGTCACCAGACTGTATCTCAAGAACGGTGATAGCTAGACAGTTGAAATTTTCACAGACGATGTATTTCTATTGCTGCTTTAATAAAAATACTAAAATTAAAATAAATATTTAAGAGGGCTTATTTCCATACAACAAACTTGACTTTTTTACCGTTTCTTGCTCGATACTAATAACGTACCTGTCACTGGTTGACGCTTCCACTATTCACATAATATTAAGTTCTCTTTAAATGTAAGTAATTAAAATAAAATAAATTTTTAAGGGGGCTCCCATACAATAAAATCATTTTATTTGCTAATGGTTCAGAACCCTTCGCGCGCGAGTCCCACTGGCATTTGACCGGTTTTATTTTTTCAAAAATTTTGTAATATCCTATCCTTTCCTAATATTATATAAATATGTCAATATTTAAATTTTTGCTGCTCAATTACGTTGGAATGGCTGAATGTATCGAGTTAAAATTTGAAACATATTCTTGGCTTAGCTTAAGTAACACATAGGGATATATAGATAAGTAACTATACATAGGCAATGTTGTTCCGCCATGATTAAGTAACAAACATCCAAACATTGACATTCATAATATTTACAGTTACAGGACAACGTTGGAACGGCTGAACATATTTGGAAGGAATTCGAAACACACGTAGTTTGTAATCAGAAATAGCAAATCGGTTACTGTGACGTCGGAAAGACTAAGCAAATTTGGTAAAAATTTAAACAGATAACTTATAGTCTGAAATACCACACATGTTTAGAGTCTAAAATTTCACATGGGGTCTAAGTCTATATTTTCGTTTAACTCCATATTAATCTAGAATAAGTATATATTTTTGTAAGGAACTTGATGTGATGGTAAGGTAAAAGCCAAAAATTAAAAATATATGCACCCGTTTTGGCGTAGATAATACAGGTGATTTGCGTTCACAATCAAAATAACAAGCAACATTATATTCTCATTAGATGGCGCTAATGCCAGTTTAAATCTAAAAGCACTAAAGGCAATTTAAATCAATGTTTTGCTATTGTGGTATGTATTTTTTCTTTCATCACTAGGTGGCGTTACTGGTATTCTAAATTGTGCTAATAAGTTTTTGCTGCTAAAAGGATTTTGATGCCGAATTTGGATTCTTTCGTTCTTGGATTTTTTTCTGTGTTACAATTAAATTCATACATTAACATTTCACTAAGACTTGGCTTAGATTTACGGGTTCAACTTGCTTGAGTACCTATCATTAAAACTCAAAATTTTAATCTTTTTGATTCCACACAGGCTTAGTTCAAAATTTTACGCGGGCGAAGTCGCGGGTAACAGCTAGAAAACAGCTTGCGGATAAAAAGAGAAATGTAGGTAATCAGATCATGCACAACAGCTTCAGAATTTTCGTAATGTATCCTATAAAAATCCTACAAACTTAACACTTGCGGCTATGTTCGATACTACGAAACCTTGATAAGTAGGTATGTTTAATTTTGTTTAAAAAAAGAAAAATAAAGATGATAAAATTAAATATTTTTTTGTGTGGGAAAACAAATTCACTCGGTTTTTCAATGATTACATAATGCAAATATTTTGACGTACGATACTTCCAACTAATTTACACTATAAGTCAGTAACATCTGCTTACGCGAACGAAGTAGCGGGTTCAGCTAGTCATCGATATAATTAAAGAAACGAAGATGAGGTATGTTATAATCTAAAGACAACATAACGTGGCGAAAATTTGTTTGAAAAATTTGAAAATTGAATTGTCAGCGAACGTACACAACTCCTTGTTGCGACTGAGACTAAATCAGGAGACGTCACCTGATTTTGCATCGCCATAGTAGAAGCGCGTTTGCCGCTTCTGCCGTTTTTAAGAGTTCGGTGGTTAACATAGAACATTATAACACAACAAATAAGTACATAAACATTGTGAAACAACTAACTGGACAAATTTCAAATTTATAAGAAAGAAAACTTTGCAAAGCAAAATAAAGGTTCCATTAAGATAAAATGTATAAACAAATAATATAAAACAAACTCATAGCGTTTACAGTAAGCACAACAGGGTTATTCTTTTGGATTAAAGTGTAAAATTTGATTTTCCTCTGAAATTGGAATAACTTTAAGTGAAAAATATCAATGTCCCTATTGGAGACAAAGATTTCATTGTATTGGCGACTCATTCTGACTATGGGATTATAATAAGATGTTTTATTGGTAAAAACTTGCAAACTGAAGGTATTATAATTACGATTACGAGACCGGAAACGTGTAAGTATTAAAATTTAAAAGAGAAAGAAGGATTGGGGAGTCAATCGAAGAATGGACGATCTTATGCAACAGTGTAAGGTCAATATAATTACGACGAATATTAAGGGAGGTAACGTGAAAATATTGTAGACGATCATTGTACGATGGTAGCTTGCGACCCATGCCACATTTGTAACTCATAATTTTTAGGCATCGTTTTTGAATGCGCTGTATCCTATCACTGTGTACATTGTAGAAAGGAAACCAGACTGATTATTATTATTATTATTTATTAATCAATTAGAACGGCTTAACGCCAATTATACTAATGATATATACATTAATTTACTAACAAAATATTGTGAAAAAAGTAAACAAAAAATGTAATCAATTTATGTCATGAGTCATGATACAATAATTATGTCATGTAATGATAATTACGCACATTCATATATTAGGCAAACAGAAAATAATTCAAATGTTAATTAAATTAAATTGATAAAAATTCTTTAAGATGTCAAAAATTAAATAATGATGTAAAAATAAAACCAAACAAAAATAACAAATCAAACAAAAATAACAGATACAAAAGCGATACATGAATCAAGAAAACACGCAAGTCAATAAGTAAGTCAAAATATTAGAGTATTAGAGTTGATGATGAGTTGTACTCCAGTATACTACGGATGAGAGTGTAGTAAAGATACAGGAAACTCGTTGTTTGACGAAACTTCTTAGTGGTTTGTAGGTTGTATTGGTATAAAGCTATATTTCCATGAGTCCGTATCTCTAAATGCTCTAATAATACCTGCGCACAAGGTACTTAGTTTACGGCATAATCCCTCGGCTGCATTGAGGGGTATCTATTGTTCGCGGATAATGGCAGATCGGGTATCAGTAACCAGAGGCCTTACAGCGGCCATTTGCAGACTGACGCCTGCTCTAAACATGTTAGCAAGCTTCCCGGCGGTGGAAATCACGTTTTGAATAGTATTTTGTTACAGGTATTCATGTCGGTCTAAAACAAATTGGACTTTAACAATGGACTCCAAATATTTATTTTTAAAGAAAACGTAACACTGTCACTGTCCGGTAATTGGTAACATATGTTATGTTACACACACACACATCTTCACACTCACACACATATGCACACACCCTCACCTAAGAATTAACTTCTATATTTTCAAATAGTAATTACCCATTGTCACCACTTGTCCAGTGTCGGAGAGGCTGGTGATCTGTCATACAGGTTTTCCTAGTGCAGACACCAGTCTCTTACATAGATAATCTACTACTGATAAGTATACTTTGAACAAGTTATTAAAAAAAAAAAACTTCTGTGTGAGAGAAAATAAACCATTTATTTATTTATTACATTTGTATTGCGGAAATCGGAGACGTTGACGATGCTTTGCCACCCTGCAACGTGCGAAAAACAATTTTTACAAAAAAATACAATTGAAAATGCATGGAAATATGCTGCCAGTTTGTAACAAAAAACCTTAGCTACTTTCCTAAACTACCTACCGTAAAAAGCCACAAAAAAGCCGTGGTGGCGTAGAGGCTGGTACTAGTGCTAATCATAGATTTGACTCCGGTCTGCACCATTCAGTTTTTTTCCATTAACAAATAACAAACGTATCTTCGGGTTTGAGTTGAGAACTGTGTGTTTTTTTATTTATGTATTATGATTTAGTCCACAGACTATGGACAGTCCATCCACAGTCCGTGACCGTTTGCCATTAGGGTTATGTTTTAGAAGTATCTTAGATTAGGAGAAGAAAAAGAAATAGATAGGGGTGGGAAATAGGGTGTTTGATGGTGAAGGAAAATATAGTGACGCAACCGGTGTTTTACAAGAAGACTATTTTGAGGTGAAGTGTCATTGGCCAGACTACACTTAGATCAGACTTAGAGAGATAGGTAGGTAACAACGTATCTTAACAGTGGAAGCGTAAAGTGGGATTATGTTATGTATACTTATGATAGCAAAGGAATTAGTTCGTTGACCTGTTCGTTCTAAGAACTAGAAGTTCGGCTTGCATTCCACGAATCCTTGCTTTCAAATTGTCCTAGATTTCGTGTCTCACATTCCCAGACATTTGTCAAACGTTCCGAATTAAGGTTCAATAACATTCTACGAATGAACCTCTTTGTAACGTTTTGTTTAGAATTAATAGGAATTCTGTTGCAATTCGGGCCATTTCTTGCTTGACGGTTTATTCGAGTTCTTGGAGGTGCAGTCATATTATTCTTAGAATTTCAACTATTTCCACTAAACCTACTAATATTATAAATGTCAAAGTTTGGATGTTTTGATATTTGTTGCTCAATCACTTCGGAACATCTTAAAGGATCGGGCTAAGATTTGGAACACAGATTAGAGGCGAGAATCACATAGGGTTTTTTTATCTCGGGAAAATAACGGTAATGGGAACTACGTGTGTAAAACGCGGACGCTGCTAGTGATATTATACTAGTCAATGTTAAGCGCAGGACGCATCGATATAATTAAAGAAACGAAGTTGAGGTATGCCATAATCTAAAGACAACATAACGTGGCGAATTTTTTTGAAAAATTACGTAACGCGAACGTACACAACTCCTTGTTGCGACTGAGACTAAATCAGGAGACGTCACCTGATTTTGCATCGCCATAGTAGAAGCGCGTTTGCCGCTTCTTCGTTTTTAAGAGTTCGATGGCAGGACGTCTATTATTTTTTTTACGAAAAACGAATTTTCGAAATAAACTCGTAACTTTCTTACTCCGGGTTTGCTTCGTTTCGTCAGATCGAACCGATATCCGTGGATCGAACATTGTATGACGTTTTTTAAATGATCTAAGGCTACGCTAATTAGAGTAAGTAGGCTTAGAACATTTAAAGGGAGGAACGACGGATCGAAGTGGAACCGCAGTAGGAAAGTCGCGAGTTAACTTCGTAATTACGTTTTTCGTAGAAAGAGAGTAGATGTCCTGGACGTCTATTCTTTTTCTGCGAAAAACGTAATTTCGAAATTAACTTGTCGCTTTCATACTTCGATTCGTAAATTGTTTAAATTACGATTTTCGTAGAACGAGATTAGACATCCAAGTGCTTCTAGCATAGGTATGAGTTATTTTTTATTGTTACTTTTGTTAAAATATAAGGCAAAGTATTAAGTATGTAGAGTTCGGACTGATAGACTACGCTACGCTCAGTTTTGTCTACACGAAGCTAGAAGTACTCGCTTGCTAGCTTACTAACAATCGCTTGCTATCCTATCTTGAAAAACTAGCCTCGTGTCGCTCGGCATAAGAGATTCGATCACTATGATGTAACTCTGTAGAATGTAACGCCTGAGCCATCAAAACGTGTGTAAAACATACCTAATAGGTAAGCTATAAAAATGGGCTGTACATTTTTACCTTTTATTTATAATTGAAGCTATAATTCTAATCGTACCAAAACCAAGGCAAACATGAAGCTGCACGAGAGCGTGCCCCTTGCGGTAGTGTCAATCTCACGGCACACGGGGACCTTCACATACTACGCTGACGACACCGACGACGCCATCGGCCGGTTCGTGCGGCGAGCGTGGGCTGCATCACCGAAGACCATCCGCGATTTTAACCTACAGATGGCCATCAGGGACAGAAATGCGGCCGTTGTGGAGGCTCTGGGCCGGGAGGAGGCAGCTTAGGCAAATGGCAAAAGGCAATTAGGCAAACACTCGATGTCGAGTCGATTACTAGCGGAATCCCAACCGGTAGTGATCGGCTCTACAGACGAGCACTAGAATTAGATTTTAAATGTACCCAACTCCCTCCTATTTTCCTCTTCTTCTCCTTATCTAAGATATGTGCAAAAACGACCCCGAAGTCTGTGGAGTGGCTAATTTAAATTAAAAAAAAAAGCTATAATTCTTAGGGGAAGGGGGGGGGGCATCGGTGCATCTACTCAGGTCATGAGAGTGACTTTAAATATACATACGTAAGTCGCTGGATTTGGCGCCCCCTAGGTCGTGGGTCGCCCGGGGCACGGGCCCTGGCTTGCCCCCCTAGATCCGAGGCTGTCTACTAAAAGAGTAAAACTCTTAACAAGTATTATCAATCGAATCCTCTATATCATCCAATTCCCGGGTTCAATTCTCGATCCCGACTGTTTTAAATGAATAAAAATTTTTTTACACGGATACGATAAATTAATTACGGGGATAGAGACTTCGACATGGAATAGTTGCTCCCGGTACGACGCAGAACCTATTAATATTGGATGCGGTATTGTATTAAACAGAGGTGGGTACTTAAATTAAAGTTATTCGTAGGCAATATAGAGGTAGTGAAGCATAAATGCAGCCTGATACGAAGTACTACGCTGAACAAAACAAAACTGAGCTACAGAGATAGCGCAGTTTTGTTTGTTTATGATTTCAATTGAATTATGACACATTCATTTCTTTTTTAGCAATACTAGTTTTGCATTTAACCGTCTTGGACGTTTATGTTGTTTTGAGTGTGCTTTTGTCTTTTTTTTTGTCGTTTTTGTTGTGTCTTTGTGCACATTTCGTCGACATAAATACATATGTAAGTGTATTATTTAATTCCTCTTGCGCAAGCTTTAATTTTGAACTAGATAGTGTTTTATGCTTTTGTTTTCAATACCCAAACATTTATTGCGTCATATGCATAGAACCAACATGCGTGTGTCTTCGTTATTAGGCATTTGTGGTCATTACATATGGTCCTGTAAAGACATGGCAAAGGTAGCAACGGAACGTTCTATTCCTAAATCGTCATAATTGTCATTGTCATTAAAAATGTTGTATAATATAAATATAACATTATTTAGTTTATATTACGTATTTCTGATATAGCGTTTTTTTTTCTAATCGGAGTTTCGGATCTATAAATTAGTGAGATCTTAGAATATTACGATATTCTATAATATTTATATTTAAGATATAACATAACGAGACGACAAGCCCTGATGGTAAACAAAAAGTCTGCCTATAACAGAACAGTGCCATACAATTTCAATTCACTGCCAAACACTGCACTGTGCTCGATACTCGAAGATGTCAGTGGACTGGGCTTCCTGAGAGTTCAATTTTACTGGAAACCTAAAATAATTTAATGCCTATACAATTTTGTTGTAACTACGGTAGTATGGATCGGGAAAGGCCAGGAAAAGTGTATAAGTCACATTCATTCATTCATAATTTAAGAGCGACGCTCTTGTCGGTGGAGTTCCTTCCATGTACTTCTACGCTCCGCCTTCTCCATGTCTTCCTGATACGACACTACATTTATCTTCTCCTTCACTTGGTTCATGTAACTTCTCCTGGGTCTACCTCTCTTCCTCCTCCCTTCTAATCTAGCTTCCATTATTGTTCTAATGAAATTGTCGTGCCGTATCAGATGTCCCAACATCTTCCCTCTTCTGTTTTCTATTGTTTCCATTAATGTTTTTTTGCTCCTCTACCATCTTCAAAACTTCTTCATTGCTCTTCATTTCCTTCCAGCTGATTCTCTCCCATTCTCCTCCAACACCACATTTCGAATGCCTCTAATCTTTCCCTATCCCTTTGAGTCATGGTCCACGTTTCGCAGCCATACAATGCACATCCATAGTAAAAATTATGGTTGCAGGGTCGTCCCGAATGTGCAATCAACTAACAAGTGCAGTAATCTGATTGGGTCGGCGGTCGTCCGCCGCAAGAACAAGAATTGTTTAAACAAATTCCCCATTTGTTCATTTGTTCAACGGGAATTGTTTAAACAAATCATTCAATTTGCTCAGCTCTCCGGCGAGTCGCGTACGTCGAGGTAACTTTATTCTGGCTGCAAGTTTAAATGGATAAGTTGGTTAGAAGATACCACGTGACTCATTACGAATCGACTGAATTATGGAACGGACCTCGCGATGTGCTTTCCATAATTAGACATATCATAGAATTAGCATCCCACTAAATGTTCCCACTGGTGGGACGCGGGGACTTGGTCTAGCAAGTAATGGCCATCGACACGCTGGCCCAGTGGGGGTTGGTGGATGACATAATGACCTCGAAAGATTCTAGGTACATATCAGTTTTCTCGCGTCGTTTTCCTGCACTGTTTTTTTTAAGTTAGTGACATAACGCACATGACTTTGAAAATACAGTGGTCTGCGTGGTTTCGTAAAAGCGACTTCGTTTCATGGTTTACAAAGACTCCAAAATGGAATTTTGACTCAAGGTACTTTCGTAATAAAAACGTCTAGCAGTCTAGTCTAGGAATGCGTTGCCTGAGTGGATTTTTCACGATGGTTTCAATCTTAGTGTATACAAGTCGAGAGTGAATCGGGGTTTTTTAGGTAAGCACGCTCTATCCTGGACAACATTTACAACATAGTTCATAAGTCAATGTCGGAGTTACAGCGAACAGGGACAAATAAACAAATTTAATAAGTACTCCCTGCTCAGCGCACATTATATTATATTCTTTGCGCTGGCAGTAGAGACAATGGGCCCGTGGTCGTCCGATACCAAAAATTTTGTGAAAGATCTTTCGAAACGTTTGGTCCTCGCTTTAGGGGGGATCCCAGAGCTGGCGCCTACTTTGCCCAAAAACTGAGTTTAGCTATTCAAAGAGGCAACGCTGCCAGCATTCTGGGTACCCTGCCGCGCAGTAGTGCTCTCGACGGCGTGTTTAATTTGTAAATTTGTTTATTTTTATTGTATGGTATTATAATTTTATTTTGTTTTTATACATATGTACATATTGTAAATATTAAGATCTATACGTTTATTGTGTATAGTTATGTAAATGAACATGAATTGAGTAAGTAATGTAATAAATTATACCTAGTACAATACAATACAATACAATACAAAAACACTTTATTGGAACCACAAATAAAGTAGGTACGGTAAAATGTACCTATTTGTCAGTCTGTCAGTTGTCTTCTTATTAGTTCATAAGTGTTTCTCTGTAATACTTTAATATGTTTGTGTCACAATTAAGAGTTTCTATCTATCATTGTCACATCATATCAAGCGAAATAGCATTTTAAAAGAAGCAATATACTAATAGTATAAAGTTGAAGAGTTTATTTGTGTAAAGGTGTGATTAAAAGTGATTTTCCATTTTTAATCTCCTTTATTTATTTCTTAATCTCATTTCTCCCTTACACCTATGTACATTTTCCTAATCTATATCTTCCATATATTCACTGAATTAGCCCACTCTTTCATACTCACAATTGTCGCGTATCTATGCTTCTCTTTCACACTAACATTATGTTCCATTCCTTGAATGTTGTAACAAAACTACATGCTTAAAGTATTGCTTACATTTGCTTGAACACGCTAATCACAAGAACTGCTGGGTCGATTTTGAAAATTCTTCCACCGTTGGATACGCACGTGGTCCCTGCATGCTCTAAATAAATAAAGTAAATATTGGATGACAATTTACACACAACACGCACTGACCCCAAACTAAGTAAAGCTTGTACTATGGCCGCCAGGGGCTCTACCGCCGAACGAAAAATGTCTTAACTTTGATATTTCTCTCTCTTTTCTTTCCGTTTGAAACGATAGAGACCGCAATAGAAAAGTGAAAGTCGATTTAGAGAGCGATATTTAGAGCTGACGTATACTGCTTGTTAATCCTTTACCTAGTAGTCAAAATAATGCAACATTTCTTACATCCAATAGCAGTGCACACATTTGTATACACCCTTCCATACCACACACACTCACTCTCACACATACCATACCATATACATACACACACACCATATTCACTACAACTTCACAACGTCTAATTTATTTTGTTGAATGGACCCATGATTTTGTTCAATAATATTGTTTTAATTAAAAAAAAATACTTCAACACTTCGTTAATTATCATTATTAGAACTTTTAAACATTGGTGGACAATTCACACACAACACCATCTGACCCCAAACTAAGCAAAGCTTGTGTGATGCCAGCCAGATAGCTGATATAATACTTATATAGTTTTACATACATACTTATTATACATAGAAACACCCAGACACAGTGCAAACATTTGAATTCATCACACAAATATTTGCACTGGGTGGGGATCGAACCCACGACCCTCGGCTTCGCAGGCAGAGCTACTACCAACTAAGCCACTAGGGCAGTCAAACTTTGGAAGAGCACTAGTCATTGCAATTGCATTAATTTTAAGATGTACACCGATAATTAAATATTTTGCCTATGTATTATGAAATACATCCATTGAGAAAATCATTTCATGTCGTAAAGTTGTCTAATGTAATTATTTTTTGTGACAAAATAAAATTTATTCTAAAATTTAGTTAGGCGGTAAAAGGGGTGATATCTGATATAATACTTACTTATATAGTAAGTTATAGGCTATTATTACGTAAGGTTATCTAGAAGAGATCGCTTTTAGCGATAATATCGCCTTTTGTGCCCATTATGTTTTTGTTATTTGATATGATACTTATTGTCAACTTTGTTTGTGGTGCCAATAAAGTGTTTGAATTGTATTGTATGTACCACGGGTGAAGCTGGGGTGGACCGCTAGTAAAATCTAAAATAATGGAAACAGCACCAAGATCCCAATAACCTTGGCATTAAATTGACCATAGAACATCTCAATGATTTAGTTCCACAGTTAGCACATAACTCCTTACTGACCTATCTCCCCCGCAGAGAAAGATTAACAGCCAAGGGGTCACACAGATTATTCCTACCAGAAAAATAATCATATTCATATTATTTATTTTCCCCTTCCTTCGTAAATTGGGGTTGAAATTCAGATTTGGCGATGTTTCAATGCCTATCGGGTTAATATTTCTAGAGGTCATCGCGTGAGTTATGACACGGGTTGTGTGATATGTGATGTTTATGTGGAGATAACAAATGTTTATGTGAAAAAAAAGTGACCATATCACACTAATGTTTTTTAACGGTAATGTGTTTGTACTGGACCACCTTGTAGCCTGATGTTTAGCAACGACGTGGTCCACAATCGAGCGCGATTACGGAGCAGAAACCTAAACTGTGAAACTATACCTAAGTGCGTGCTTCGCGATGGGATGATGTGGGAATATCACATCGAAATAGGTGTGACGATGTGGCAGATGTGTTATGAGCTAAGCCAAGCTATTTAGTGTATTCTAAATACACAACAAACATATTTAGAAAAATGTATGTATCTGAATCTTGACAATCTAATGTCATTTTTTTAAATAAAGACCCGGGTAACTCACGTTTGATATAGTCAGTCCAGTCCGACTAAAGATTCGATCGCGTCCGGCGATCTTTTTCAAGGAAAGTGCGTGCGCGTGTTCACAGCTGAAAGAACTTGATTAGTCGTTTTAGACCAAATTTCATAAGAAGAATCACTAAGTTATCGAGTATATGAAAAGAAATTTTAGTTTTTTTGTTCACATTTCAAAAACCACCATACCAATTTCGATAAAATTTCTATGGGCCTACCTCTCAACTATTATCTACCAAACAAAAATAATGAAACCCTACATTGATTTTACACACACACACACACTCCGGTTATACATTCTGCGTAGTTCATGAAATGTAAGCTCGATAAATAAAATCAATGCGGGTACAATGGCGATCAGACGACGAAGCCCCCGAATGTGCCACTTTCAATGCACCGGCCTTTGTCCCATTGTGCTTTTGCACTTAAATGTACTACCACAACTTAACAGTTACGCTCGTGATATCGACTCGTGAATCTTAACACCAGAGATTAAAGTATATATTGCTGTAAATATGTGTTAGACAGGTGAGGTGGTAATGTAGTGACGTATTAAAATTACAATGAAACGCGGTGAGCGATGGCCGCCGAGAACGAACGATTATGTAGATTTTTTAAATTACCGACGCAACAAATTGGAGGCTGGCAACTTTTCTTCAGGCCGATGGTACAGGAAATCTGAAAATATGCTCCACTTCCAAATGATTTCAAATTGTGCTACTATAAATCAGTATTATGGAATAAATAAATGTGAATGGCGATGTAAAAGTTTCTTGTGACCTCTGTTGTTCCAATGTTGGGAAAAGGTCTCTCTCATTCCCTTCAAAGATTAAGTGGAGAAGATACTAATAGAAAGAAACCATTACCATCATCAGTCCATCTCAGTTTACTGCAGTTTGCCCAATCCTCAGATTTACGTTTTCAACCAACTATTTTGTCTCAGGTTGTCATACAGTACGTTAATACGTTTGCTTATTCGTGTCTCTACTGTCTGGAGTGGAGAACTACTCTAACGGTTGTCGGTTCTGCAACAAATATGACCGGCTAGTGATAAGATTAGAAAACTCTTGATTAAAAGCCACTAAATAAATACGCAAAATAAACTTAAGTTCTTAAAAGACCATTGCCACTTGAGTTTGCTGCGTTAAGTTATATCCGTACCATGGTTCTCCGAAAGATCACGTTCGAAATACAAAATAAATACATAAAATATGTTGAGAAGACAATTGGAAGTGAAATAAATAAATTCTGCCTTTGAACAAGATGACAGTTATGTCAACTGCAAAACTATTATAAACAGGACAGTAACATCCTGAGTGAAAGTTTAGTAAGATGAATAACATACTACTGCAGCAGCAATTATCGTGTCCGTGTGTCTGTAGCCGGAGTAACAACTAACAAGCTAATCTGTCTGCAAAGCGGCGCTTATTAAAAACATCCCAATGATGTATCGTCGGTAATTTCCGCTGCGCCCTCCGCGGCCGCGCGCGCCGCCTTCACAGACAGTACACCAAAACCTTTCAAATTATCTACGATTTCTTGACGTGACAACGTCCAAATTGGACGTTCCAATAAATCGATGTACACCGGCTGCACACGCGAAATAGTGTCCCATTACGCACATTGTCCCGTTACGCTCAATGTACGCTTGCGTCGCAGCTATATCTCTTCCATTCGATTGCATTCTATCCAATCATTACATCAATGTTTTTATGACCTTGTTCCATTAAACTATCGTCCGTGAACCGAATTTACATGTATAGAGTGACGAAACATAGACATGGTCTTAAGTAACATACCTGCCCATAACAGCACAGTGACACGCAGCTATTGGAACGTAATGAGTTCAAATCATTACCTAGCACTGCACTGTGCCATGTAACGTAAATGGAAATTTTGCCCTTCAAACAGGAACTCAGTGATGTTTTTTCGTACTACTGGTTGTCGGTAGAATAACTGGCAAAGGTGCGGTTCTGTCCTAGGCAGGCTTTGCAGAGTCCTAACACTACGTAGAAGGGAAATTCACATTCATCAGGAAAAATCCACTCAGACAACGCACTTGCAGTAAAAACTTCTATGACCACGTTGAATAAACCCACCATCTCTGATTAGTAGTAGTGCATTTTGCCTATAGTTCTGGCATACGACAGACATATCGTGCCCATCCCCATTTCAGTATAGAAACCTTCTGCGCCACATCTAGGTATTATTTGGGGAGCACAGCTCTGTGGTCTAGCAAGTATTTCTATCCTTATTATTTCATACCCTTCTATCATCTCACATAGGTCTCCTGGTGGTTCATATGACCCATACATTTTGTTCACGGGCCTGTCTATAATTTACTATTTTTAGTCATTGTCTCTAATCGGCTGAATTATTATTTAGGGATCTACCAGTACAGTCGGGATAGGGTTGCCATCCGTCCGGGTTTCCCCGGATTTATCCTAGTGTAGAGGGCGTGCGGGGAGCGTTTGGGCAGGGGTTTTCATTTGCAGTCCGGGCTTAAAATTAAAGTATTAGGCCACCCGCGACACACTTTGTGATCGGAAATGGCTACTGCTAAATGGTGACTATATTTTATTTTATTAAGGTCTGAATGTTGATGTTAAAAAATAAACTTTGACCTCTTCTGGTTCTTTGCTTTAAGATCCGGGGTTTCATGCGTCTTAACCTAGCTGCTAAATGGAGATTGACAATTGGAGATGTTTACCATAAGTCGGTAGTTAGTTCACTGTTTCAGCCTCCACCGCGTCGAAGGCGCTGCGCGGGGATGTATTGTGCCTTGATTTATAGGTTTCTTAATAAATATGTCGAGTGGTTCCTCCTCCCCTCCCTCTCCCTCCTCACGGCTTTATTATTAATTGTTCGCGCCTCGATATTAATTACTGCAGATTGATCGCTTCAATACATTCATGGGGTTTTATAGATTTCTGTTGGGGATTCAGATGCATATATTACAGGCAGTTCTGTTGTGACAGATGGTCTTTTAACCAACGCAAAAAAACGGAGGAGGTTTTAAGTTGACGTGACGTGTACATTTTTATGTACCTATGAATATTTTCCCAAGCAAAATTTTTCAAATGACGAGTATGACACCGTTGGGCCTCATCCGTGAAGGAAAACATCGTGAAGAACCGTATGTCCCGAGGATTTTTTTTATCAACTTCTTTCATCTGCTAATCTGCCAGCGTAGTGTATTATAGCATGTGTAATATACACCTACATGTCTGGAGTCCTTTAAAAAGGTATCGCTGAAATGATGGTGTTTTTTGACTAATTAAATTGCATTCTGTTGTCCACAGCTAGATGGGGCCACCCTTAGGTAATTTAATTATAAATTTGCTTTACGTTCATGTGTGACATGCCGAAAAGATACAACCTACAACAATTATAGGTAGGACTGTAGCAAAAGCGCGTCGGTTTCTTCTAGGTAAACGTTTTAGACCGGGTCAGATGAAATGACTGTCACTAATAGTGAACACTTACAACTTAGAATTATAAAATTAAAAAGCACGTTACACAATACGTCACTTGCATAGCCACATATATATGACTGTCCTCGTGGCTTAGTGGGTAGTAACTCTGCCTGCGCAGCCGAGGGTTCGATTCCCACCCACTGCAAATATTTGTGTGATGAATTCAAATGTTTGTACTGTGTCTGGGTTTTTCAATGTGTAGTAAGTATGTATTTACAACTATATAAGTATTATATCAGCTATCTGGCCGCCATAGTACAAGCTTTGCTTAGTTTGGGGTCAGATGGTGTCGTGTGAATGGTCCACCACCACCAATATACTATTGCTATGGACCTACATACGTCGGTGATGAGGAGTCACAAGATTTCCCAAAAATCGTCTTACGTGAACGTTCTGCTCTGTTGCTCCACCGCCGCTCCGACGCTGCGGCGCTGCGCTGCTACACCTCTACACCGGTGATCCTCTACCCTATTGCAAACCTAAATTTTTCCTTAGCCAAAAAAATCTCAACACGAATTAATCCGTCTTCACTTAAAAAAAAAAATGGCCGTCATTGGAACTGCCAATAGAAGTGAAAAGTTATAACTCAGAATTTGATAACTTACTTTGAAAACTACGTGTGCAGGAGGGCGTGGCCATGAGCATGGCCAATGGGAAATGTTGAAGCATTTCTAGATGGCCAATGACGATGGCCCCGAATTTACCCAAAGATTTCTTATCATTCCCGAGCGTGACGCTAGAATTCAATTCACAGCCCACGAAAAATCTATATGTGGCGCGCCATAAGAAGTTTTCACTTAAAAAATCTATTTTTCACTAAAAGAAACCTACGTTCTAGCATTTCACAAGAAAATAAAGAGCCCCTCACGAGTTCGGGATAAGATCGTCCACTTTCGATGGAGAATGCTGGATTGTTCCGCAGGGCCGGTATTCGAGAAATTTCTAAATTACAACTTCACCTGTTGTTGGTCTGTGGGCGCTCGCCCGCGCCCCGCACCGCGCCCGCGGGGAATGCCGGGATTCGCAAATTGACCACTTTATTGTACAAACAAATCACACTATAGTTCTCTATAATTTAATTTTCTTTAAACAAACAAAACTGACTTCAATTCAAAATTAAATCAAATACTTGAATAGATTTCACATTTTTATGTAATCAACTAAAAACACTGTTCCAATGAGACAGTAACGAACGAATATATCATCGTGGTAAGATATTTTGTGATTTTTGTTGATATTATGAAAACCACTTCACCGATTTATGTTGGTTAGTAAAATCTATGTTGGATCATATCTGAAGTATCTACTCGTATTATCTACCAAACAAAAAAATATATACAAACGTTGAAACGGACACCATGATGTTAGCTAGTCAGCATTTTAGTAGTCAACAGTATCTGGATGAGCTTTGCTCAGATTAAATGACATTTCCAAACATTTTACCAAGCTAGATCGATTTATCGCTCCTAGAACCCCCTGCATACTAAATTTCATGAAAATCGTTGGAGCCATTTGCGAGATTCAGATATATTTATACAAGAGTACTCGTTTAAAGGTTTACATTGTAACTGACTTCAGGTTTATACTTCTCCTCTAACATATTATTTATTCTGTGGCTGAAGTTGGATTACCTAATAAATAACATAATACACACGTTTTTAAAAACCGTTTCCAATAACAAAGATCTATTACCAATAAAAAAGCTCATTATGTCTCCTAACCACCCGGAGCTCAGCGCCGGACGGCTGGTCGTCCCCGATGACATTCGTTACAGAGTGCCACATTGTCAGCTGGTATCATTACCGACGGTTAATTTTTACAGCAAATTTTACTGACGCCATATTTGGGAAATAACTTAAAGCGAGTGACGACGTCGATCCAACCAGTACGTCAGCTTGCGCGGTTTTGACTGAACTGTCCAATGAATATTTCACTTGGTGGTAACTTCATGAGCTAAGTGTAGGTACTTCCTGAATTTGTTCTTCGCAGCTATTGTATTGATTATTATAACTTAAACCTCTTGTTGTCATATTATTTTCGAGCACTAATTAAATAACAATAACAAGGCTACGTATAATAATTTTAGTTAGTCTCCCCTGATCGTCTTAGACTTTATTTGAAATTCATTCATCGTCTAGACGTCGATACTAAACAGAAGTGGACTCGTCTCACTCATCAAGAACTATTTTTAATATGAAGTAACCCAGAAATCCTGAAAACTAACAACTGTTTCGTACATTGCGGTGACCGCAAGTTCAGTTTGTATGGTTTGTAGTGTCTTTTTTTTTAATTTCAGGGTTTGTACGGGCATTTTCACCGGTACCTGTGGTTTGTATCTTTTATCTCCGATATGTCGTAGTTTGGGAGGCATCATGGGTACATCCGAACGAGTTTATCATATCGCCCCTTATCCTGGACAAAATCGACACATTAGATAGACGTATTACTAGACATATTTCTTTATTCTTCTTCTCAGTGATCATCTTCATCCTTATTGTCGCAGGTCGTGTCTAGTCCGAGGTATGGATAGCTTAGTGCAATATGTTCTTCCATGTTGCTCTGTCTTTGGTTTTCTTAAAAGCTTCAGGTATTGACAGGCCAGTGAGCGTCCTTACTTGGTCTGATCCACTTTGCCTATCCTACTAATATTATAAATGTCAAAGTTTAGATGTTTGTTGGTGAATCACATGGAAATGTCTGAAAGGATCAAGTTGAAATTTGGTTTGATGGAAACAGAGATTACAGTCTGATATACTAGATAGACTATCGAGGAAAATAATAAATACGTGAACTATGCGAGTAAAACGAGCCTAGTGTGGGGCCGAATTCTGTCAGAAAAGAACATGTCTGGGAACATGTTATGTATTTTCTTGTAAATGAAATTAAGCATTTTGTAATCTGTTCCGATTGATGTTTCTTGGTAATAAAGATTTGTATTGTATTATAAAACAATAAATATTATGTTTTTTAATATGTAGAAAACCAGGAGTGCCCTATTGTTTTACGAGCAGTGGTGAGATGTAGACGCTTGAGCGCTGAGATCAAAGACAATACCCATTTGTCAGGGTACCCGGGGCACCTATACCCATACCCAGGGTATTTAATCTGTGGCTGAGAAAAACAATATTAGCAGAAAAATAAACGTTTCCGAAAAATAAACCAAAAATTCCAAGATAGGTGGTATTTCTATTGCGTATAGCTGTTAAATGTTGGATATTTTGAGATAGTGTTGAAGGAAGCTATGCAAAATTAGATTTTAAATACACACAGCAAAAACTAAAAAATTAGATAGACGAGGATGGTATTGATTCTTAATGCAAAATATAGATAAATTTGTCCAGGATTTACCCAGGAAGTGGTTAAAATTCTCTTTCGGAAGTACCCATGTTGCATCAAAAATTAGAACAATGAAACGGCAACCTTAACTTAACAAGTTTACTTCAAGCTGTTTCACTGTAACACGATGTAGGTTCAATGTCGACGGTGTAAAGTTGCTTTTATTGCTCAAAACTCAGCTTTATTGCCCAAAGAGCGTTCTTGCGTCACGACTTAACTTCTTCCGTTAAAATTTAAATAGTTTTCTTTATTTTGATAGTTATTCTGAATACTGTCGGAACCTAAGACCAACTTTTGAATATTTTAGTAACCTGACGGAAAGAGCAATTGCTTCGTATTAAGTTTAATAGTTTTCGTATTTAAACCCGCGTGTTTCTCCAAGCGAAATGCCAAAAGCTGGGGTGGAATAGTGGGTAGTATTTACAATTTCTTAATCGTGAGTTTTTTGGTTTGCATTCCGCTTGCAACTCTGAGAACTTTTCCAAGTGCGTCTGTCACCACCAATGGCTTTAAAGGTAAAGGAAACCGTCGTGAAGAAATCGGTTTCGAAAAAGACTTGATTAGACGACATTCGGACTACACTTTGCCAGCGTGGCCTTGACTTTTTACATGTCAGCGCCCCGAGTCCCAGCAATGGGACATAAAGTGGGCTGTTTATGTTGATTCATTTAAATTCTGGACTCGCCTCTGCCTTCAAAAGGCAGAATGGGCTTTCGGGAGAATCTATACCTACTAATATTATAAAGTTGGCGAGCTTATCTGCTTGAGCTCGCCAAAGTTAGCAAGTACGAGGCAGATTTCAAGAAAGTTTTCACTGTCGGATATGAACATGATCCCTGAGTGCTAAAGGCCATAAACATATTCTAGCAACCCGCCCCGGTTTCGCACGGGTGCAATGCTGATACTAACAAGAACAAAATTAAAAATTTTGATTAACCCCCGACTACCTTAGATTTGTTATCTGTACAACATTCTACTAGTCAAGCCCTTTCATTTGATACCCATATTAAGGAATTGTGAAAAGGAAATGTAATTCGCCATTTTGTGGTAGCGGCCATCTTGGATTTGAAATTTGTCATAGTGCAAAGTATTCTACTAATCAAGCCCTTTCATTTGATACCCATATTGAGGTAGTAGTGAAAAATATTATATAATTCGCCATTTTGTGGTGGCGGCCATCTTGAATTTGAAATTTGTTATAGCGTTTAGTACTCTACTAGTCAAGCCCTTTCATTTGATACCCATATTGAGGTAGGTTGTGAAGAAATATTTTGTCCGCCATTTTGTGGAGGCGGCCATTTTGAATCGATATTAACCAAACATAGCTAAGAACACCCGCACGGATATTAACTTTCAAATAAAAAAAATCGCATGGAAATCGGCCCATCCGTTTGAGCTCTACGGTGCCACAGACAGACACACACACAGACAGACAGACAGACAGACAGACAGACCGACAGACAGACAGACAGACAGACAGACATCGACGTCAAACTTATAACACCCCTTTTTTTTGTCGGGGGTTAAAAATACGAATAAAAATGGTTATTGTGGGTTATCCCTAAGAGATAGAGATAGACTTTGATTGACTGAGATTTATTTTTGAAGACCTTTTTAAGTGGTACAATACTGCAGTACATTATTTTGATCCATCTCGTAGGATCCAGTCAGCGTTTGCAAAGTAAGCGCAAAAAAGTGTTTATTTATGACATCACATTAAAAGCCTTTTTATTAGTGTTTCTCTCATGTTGTGTGCACATATTATACGTAATTATAAACCTTTATCTTGAATCACGCTATCTATTTAAAAATCCGCATCAAAATCTGTCTTATAGTTTTAAAGCATACATAGGGATATAGGGACAGAGAAAGCGACTGTTATTGTCATTTGACTGCTCGTATATTTATCTCTGACAACCAAGTTTCCTCATGAGTGTAAGTATACGTAGTTAAGTAGTTGATGAGGTTCTCATTGTATTTTAATTTTGGTAGTAAAGGCTTTGCCCGTCTAAAAATAACCGCAAGTGGATAAATACTCTTAAGGTCTGTGCAGACTTATACGACTCGGCTATCACCCGGCAAATAAAATACACTAAAATATGGGTTCTATGTCAAGCGCATTGATATACAGATTCCATTGGCAACACAAATTAGCAGACCGCTCGCTGACAGCCGTCTGCTTATAAATCAGTCGATTGACGTTATAACTCGAAAAAATAATTGAAAGAAGTCCTGGTGAATTAATGAAGATTAAATTAATAAAAAAATGAAGTGAAATTAAAACTAAGGTTATGTTTTGACTAGAGAGATGATTTCCTAAATTTCCACGACACGACGCGTCGTCATGTCGTGCCGTTGTCACGTCGCGTCGTCAGCCAATCACGTCGGCGCGTCGGGAGTCGTGACGGCGTAAATATGTGAGTAATCGCGGCTATAACTTACGGGAGACAATACGAGATGAGGTGCCGCATGTGGCTGTAGGCTGGGGGCACACCGAGATGTCTTTAAGCATAAGGGTTTCGGTACCGTAGAGCATACGTATTGAATCGAGTAGAATAATAAAATGAGACTAACTACATAGTTTTAGTTTATAAATAATATATTTTTTCCAAATACAGTTCACGAAAATAAATTATTTAGTTGAATATCCTACGGAATCGCTAACTTTATTTGAATAAAAAAAAAGCCTTGGTATTTGTCTGGTTTTTTAATTTCATTCAAAATTATTTAGCCAAAGTAGAGCTACGTTGGACTAAATATACACACTTACGAACTCTCTCTCTCTCGCTCTCTCTCTCTCTCTCACACACACACCCTCCCTCCCTCACACACAAACATCGGGGCTTATAACGCTGATATGATTATTAGGCATACTTACCTAAATATTAAAAAAAAAATACGCTGTGGACTCTAGGCTCCTTGTTTATTTTTGTATCCTATTCATGTCGTACTGATAAATTCGTCGTATGAAGCACTGTTGCTTCATATATTGGTTAGGAATAATCACAAACTAAGCATATTTTTACATAACTAACTGTGCCCTACAGTTTTACCCGCGCAGTTCCCAGTTCGCTTTTTCCCGTGATAAAGAGCTTCGGACCGATTTTACGTCTCTTTTCTCCCGGCTCTCAGCTCCCTTCACCGCCGCGTTACGATCTTTTATTGCCATCTGGCAGTTGTTGTTCCTGATGGTACATGACAGAGTAGCCGACGAATGCAGTACGAAACTAGTTATCGCTCCAAAATTCCATCCATAAGTGACTTGAAAATTACCTTCTTCAATCCCCACAATCTCTTTGTGCCCTCAACCTATTAGCCGCGTCTCGCTGTCAACGCCACACATAATCTATGCGACAAGACAAACAACTAATATTAGCGACTAATTGTCGCGCCTGGTGTCACCTGCGGGGTGAGAGTCGCGCGACACTCGGTGAAGATGTCAGATGTTACCCAACTGGTTGTGTATGTATTTATACATTCCAAAGACGCGAACGAAAAGATTTGACTCTATTTTCGTAATAGCAACATGTACATTTTGGAACGTGTTGCCTGATCGGGTATTTTCTGATAGAAGATATAATCTGGGTGTCTTAATGTTTAGAGTGAATTGTTTTCTTCTAGGTTAGTGCGTTCCATCGTGGACCATATCGTCGCTTCATATCTGACGAGATGGTGGTCCAGCGCAACCCTATTATTGACAAAAATGTGTACTCTATTTATAGTTTCTTATGAGAAAGGTATCTATAGAATCAATATTACGAGGGTCAAACTGAAAGTTCTTAGAACTGGCCACTTATAAACAATATAATAAAAAAATAATTCTATAATTTGAAAATAGAACTCTTTGCCAATATTACTGAGTATATACTTCATTCATTTGTCATTTGTTTTACGATTTGGCGGCAAATTGAAAATCGTCTGTGTCACGTCAACATGAATTTAACACGAGAAAATTTTCGTGCAATGATTTTTTATGACTTTCGATGTCATTTAAGTCAACAAGAAAGTTATGATAGACTATGATTGGCCTTTCACGATGAAGCCCCATCTCGTGCGACTGTTTACAACTGGTTTAATGAGTTTAAACGTGGTCGCACTAATCTCACTGATGATTTACGTGAGGGACGGCCTTCTACGGCGACGACTGAAGATAACATCTGTGTTGTGCGGCGTATGATAGAGACTGACAAAAGAGTGACCTATCAGCAGATTCGGACAAGCTTAGGCATCGGTATGAGTCAAGTGCACAAAATCCTACACGAACATTTAGCGGTCAGGAAGCTTTGCGCCCGGTGGATACCTCATAATTTGACTGAGGCTCAAAAAACTCCATCGTGTGGATTGGTGCCGTAAAATGATTGAAAGATTTAACGGAGGTGACTCAAATGCTGTGTTCGACATACTAACAGGTGACGAAAGCTGGATTTACTGTTATGATCCTGAAACCAAAAGACAATCTGCTCAGTGGGTGTTTCCTTTCGAGGAGTTGCCAACTAAAGTGAAGAGAGATCGAAGTGCGGGAAAAAATGGTGGCCTCGTTCTTTGGAAGGATAGGTCATTTCGCAACAATTGTGTTAGAGGATCAAAAACAGTTTCTGCAGAATGGTACACTACCAATTGTTTGCCACTTGTCTTGGAAAAGTTCGAGAGAAACGACCTCGCAGTAGGATCCTCCTTCACCACGACAACGCCTCATCGCACACCGCCAAGCGAACGATCGACTATTTGGCGACATCAAACGTTGAATTACTGGGTCACCCGCCGTATAGCCCCGACCTCGCGCCTTGTGATTTTATTTATTTTCAAAAATTAAAGAAAAACTTAAAGGAAAGCGGTTTATGAATGCTGAAGAAGCGGTGGCTGCGTATCGCGATGCCATTGAAGAGACCCCTAAGGACGAGTGGGCAAAGTGCTTTTCCCAGTGGTTCCATCGCATGCAGCGGTGTATTGACGTGAATGGACAATATTTTGAAAAGATATAATAAAACTAATAACTGGCTAATGTAATCAGTTTTTGATTTTCTAAGAACTTTCAGTTTGACCCTCGTATTACAAATTTTTAACCTTAAAACTGGGTTAAATTGGGATAAGTTTTCATATGTATTTTTGTATTTGATGTTGGCTGATTTTCTGATTAATTGCTGCAACAATGAATAACAAATTAAAGTTGGTGTTTGTTTTTTCATAGAAATTTTATAGTAGTCATAGATTACTAACGCCTAGATCAATAATCTTTAAGCAAACGCTTCACTTTAAGTGAGACCAAAAATAGAACTCAAACAAACACTTCTTCAACAATGAAAAATCATATCAGATACGGTGCTTGTTCGACTACCCTCCGTAGATTGCGTCACATTATTGTAAATAATAGCGGTCAAGTGCGAGTCGGATTCGCGCACAAAAGATCCCGTACCATTAGGAAATAAACGACGAAAACCTCTTTTATTGTATGGGAGAGCTCTCTTAATTATTTATTTTGTAGCGGGAATCTTTGGCGTGGGATACGAATGTGAAAACAATGAACTGGTAATACCGATTGTATTACGAATTCTGTGTACATATATATCGCAGTTTCTACAGAAGTACAGACAGGCTTTCATCCAATTTCTAGTTTGCTTGGGACTGTACTAATCGTTGGGAATCAAGTTGTTGTTTGGGAGCCTCCCCTAAATATTAATTTTATTTTAAATATTTGGTATTATAGCGGCAATAGAAATAAATCATTTGTGAAAATTCCAACTGTCTAGCTATCACAGTTCTTGAGGTACACCCTGGTCACAGACGGACGGACGAAAGAACAGCGAAGTCTCAGTAACAGGGTCCCGTTTTTACCCTTTGGGTACGGAACCCCAAAAAGGTGTCACTGGTATTACATTTTCCTTGAAAGACACTATCGTTAATTCCATACAACCTAATTCCACAATATCTATCACTCCATATACAATTATAACTAGAAAGTATTTTATAAATTACCTGCCTACTTACTACTGCTTAAAATAGACTACTCAGCGTAGAGTGCGTTTGACACACTATTATAAAAAAAATTGTAGCCAGTACTACATTTACTTAGCACAATACTATCATTAATGCAGTACAACTAAACTCCACAATATCACTAATATTATAAATGTCAATGTTTGATTGTTTGGATATTTGGATGTTTATTGCTCAACCACATCGTAACTTATGAACTGATGGTGTGAAATTTGGAACAGAGTTAGATTATAGTCTGGAAAAATACATAGGTTACCTTTTGTCCCGAAAAAGAAACAACAACAGGAACAGGAGCTGCTCGGGTGGAATCACGGGGCGTTGCTAATATACAATAAACTAATATACAATTAACTAAAATAAAATAAACTAATATAAAATTAACTAGTACACAATAAACTAATATACAATAAACTAATATACAATTAACTAAAATAAAATAAACTAATATAAAGTTAACTAATACACAATAAACTAATATACAATAAACTAATTTACAATTAACTAATATACAACAAACTAATATTCAATTAACTAATATACAATAAACAAATCTACAGTTAACTAATATACAATTAACTAATATACAATAAACTTGTGATTTTGCATACAGCGGCTATCCGACAACCTACCCTCCGTAGAGTGGGTTTGTCACTTTATTATAATAAAATGTGTCGCTAGCATTAGTAGGTAGTCATGTTCTAGAACGACATTAAGACTTTTTTGTTAATTCCATAAAATAGGCGTGACGACTGATCTTGGAATTACATATATTAAATTATTTGATACAATGACAGTATTTAAATAGAATAAAATATGTACCAACTTTTGTTATGAAACTCGCGACGTATAGAAATTATGCGACACAGTGACGTCACGCTTCAGTAGGATTTTTGTATGAAGCGTTTTTGGGAGAGTCCAAAATTGTGATTTTAAAATCGTGATATCACAGGAAGCTTTTAAGATAACAAAGTAATTCTTTCACCTATGGTTCAGTTATTGAGAAGCCTGTTGATGGCACATTAAACCAAAACTGAGTTGTCATGCCTATTCCGTGGAGTTAGCCACGTATACACTTACTTCTTCAACAATGAAAGCTTGTAAAACAGTGCCGGCCGGGCTACCCTCCGTTGAGCGCGTTCGTCACACTATTTATTTTTTCCGTTTCGTTTTACGACGTGCCTCCGTAACGCGCTCGTAAATCTACGCGTTTAATTATTAATAATGTAAATATACGATCGGGCCATATGCGGCCCCGAATATATTCGCTTTTTGTGCCTTTGTGGGGAACTCGCGGGAAGGTGAGAAATGGAATAGTAGATCAAGTCTGTGCAAACTACGCAACGATATTGTTTGGTTTATTTTTCTACCCTCAATCTAAAAATAGGGGCTTTAAAGGGTTTCACGCTTGTCTGTATCTGTCTCACGTTATATAAGTATTTACTTAAGACCCATGTGAGCCAAAAACATAAAAAGTTTTGAGTAAAGTCACATTTTTGAAGTAATAGTAAGTAACTATTTTAGCCGTGTTGTGGCTTTTTTGTTCGGTAAAATCTTATATGTTGGCGTCACCAACATGCGGAATAGCAGTATATCAAAGCAAAACAAAAGCAAAGTTATCGTTTATTCTAATTTATAAGTTTTCACTTCTGTTTATAATTTTTTTGTCAATAAAGGCGTCTTTGCCCACTCATCTCAAAGGCGTCGATACAGTATACAAGATCGACAGACTCAATGCAAAATGAGCAACTGTTCGTGAAGTACATTTTTGCTTTTGCAAAAGGATGCCCAGTTTTTTGTCAGCCTGATGGAGAGCCTTAAAAGTTATGTAAAAACCTTCATTCAAGCTTAGTTTACTCAGCAACTACAGGCCACCATGGCCCAGGACACCAGGCACCAGTACATTTACTTCAGCGTCCGCATCGGCCATTAAAGAAAGTAATTATTTATTTTTTCTCCTAGCTCGTTGTTAAAGTTTGTTTAATTGTCAAAGTTAGTGGACGGGGCGCGCCTGAACACTCAATGAATTGCCGATAAAGCCGTTACTATAAAAAAGTTTCGCGAAATCGTGTCGAGACATTAAACAAGTTAGCCACTGTTGGGACTCAAATACCCACTCGGGAAACGCTTGCTAATCGGGTTTTTATCGGATACATTTCGGAGAGTGTGGCACTGATTTGCATGATACAAATACAAAAATATTTATTGCTGTTTGCAGGTAAGATAAGGTGATACAAAACATTTTAATAATTGACCCACACAAACTGGCCTCTTCTTCTAGAGGCATGCAATATGTCTGGCAACACCGTTTCCATTGGTCTGAATTTATACAATGATAATAATAGTCAGCTGATAAAGTCTTCTTCTTCTTTTTTCATTTTTAACTTTTAGTCGGTTGTATCATATTATATGTCATCTGATTCATCGTCTATTAGTTTCTGGCTTCTATCCAGTTGTGCTATGTTAGTGTGAAATGTTTGGTGAGCACAATTACGCCAACGTCTTGTGCTTCAGCAGGATGCTGTTATGGACTTTGACAAGTATGTAGTTTCATGTAGAATCCAAGGTCTTGCAGTAGTAGCTCTTGCAGTTCAGCCGTGTGAGCATTGTCAAAGATTGTCATTATGTATAGAAAAATCAAAAATAAAAATTCAATTTGTATATAATAAAACAATGTCAATGTGTATAAAAGAATGTCAACATGTATAAAATTTAAATAAAATTTCTCACAATATATTCAGAGTAATCTGATTAAACCGATCAGTTACAACACCTATATTATCTGATCTAACATTAGTTAAATGTAAAGTTTCACAAAATATAGACAGTGGACACTAATTCGGCTAATGGAATTTAATGTGGAAGTTAATGGAATGCAAATGTCATATTAAACGAAATCTATACATCAGTATTCCAATTAATTTCCCTATCATTTAAAAATTCTTTCACAGTGTAGTTCTTTCATAGTATTTGCGTACCAGTATCTTTCTTAATCTACTTTTGAACACGGATAAGTTAAGTATTTTAATTCCATTTGGCAGCTTATTATACTTATAGAAGAGGATCTAATAACACCTTGCACTTTTTCTATCTGAGTGTTCGTAGCTCGAAAAAACGAAATGGTTTCAAAGTCGATGTCCTAAAGACGAATAAAGAGATATGACTCTACTTTTGTGACAACAACATCTTGGATGCGGAGTGCATTGTCTGAGCTGGTTTTTTTCAGTGGCTACAATCTTGGTGTCTTCAAATTGAGTGTTGATCGGTTTCCCGAAGGCAAGCACGCTCCATAGTAGACCGCATCGTCGCTTAATATCAGGCGAGATGGCGGTCAAGTGTAAAAATAAAAACAGCATTTAAAAGTGCACATGTTTCATTACGAAAGTGGAGTCAAATTTCTTTGTTCGAGGCTTTGGAATATCAATCATGAAACGATATCGCTTTCTAAAGTTACGAGCAGTACGATAACAAGAACAAAATTAAAAATTTTGATTAACCCCCGACTACCTTAGATTTGTTTTCTGTAGAACATTCTACTAGTCAAGCCCTTTCATTTGATACCCATATTAAGGGAATTGTGAAAAAGGAAATGTAATTCGCCATTTTGTGGTAGCGACCATCTTGGATTTGAAATTTGTCATAGTGCAAAGTATTCTACTAATCAAGCCCTTTCATTTGATACCCATATTGAGGTAGTAGTGAAAAATATTATATAATTCGCCATTTTGTGGTGGCGGCCATCTTGGATTTGAAATTTGTTATAGCGTTTATTACTCTACTAGTCAAGCCCTTTCATTTGATACCCATATTGAGGTAGGTTGTGAAGAAATATTTTGTCCGCCATTTTGTGGAGGCGGCCATTTTGAATCGATATTAACCAAACATAGCTAAGAACACCCGCACGGATATTAACTTTCAAATAAAAAAAACCGCATCGAAATCGGACTATCTGTTTGAGCTCTACGGTGCCACAGACAGACATCGACGTCAAACTTATAACGTAACTTTTTGGTCGGGGGTTAAAAAAGGGCAAGGATAAACTCTCGTAATTCTCAATTATTTAGTACATGTACGGTACATAGTCACGAAATCCCTACGATATAAATTTTCCCACCGATTTTAAGTTTTTAAAACATTTTTAGATTCATTTGTGAGTATGTTGTCCAACTAATATTATGAATGTGAAAATAGTAGATATGTAAAGATGTTTGTAACTTGATCTGTTGAAAGGATCTGTACAAAATTTGGTAGTCTCGTATTTAGATAATAGTCTTGAATACCACAACACAAGCTACTTTTTTATTCCACGGCAAGACCTCGGCATCGGTAATAATATACTGCAAGTCCGTGAACAAAATGTATCAGGCATGATGTTACGGGATGCTTGATTGTGACGTCTTGGTTTACGTAGTGGTACTCTTTGTAGAGTCCGCCTCGGGAAGTACCACACCTTTGCCTATTATTCCAGCGGTAAAATATGGCAGTAATGTAAAAACATCACGTTTGAAGGGAAATGATGTTCCAGAAAAAATCTTCTAGGTAAACACGCTCCATCGTAGAGGCGAAATGCCGCTAAGTGTAAAACTATAAAAAAAATACAGACAAAAACATCGCACATCTCTGAGTGACGAGCGCAGTGCAGACTCTATTTGTTTCAATAGCTGCGTCCCACTGTGCTGTTATATGCAGACATGTTTCTTACCATCATGAAAATGTCCTGCCATCACTATATTATAAAAAAAATACTTACTTTAGAAACATTTGTTTCCACTATGAATTTCTCCAAGAAATATTACGTAATAGGAGTTTCAAAGTTAGCTGGAAAAATTGAAATTAATAATTCAGGTACTGCAAGCCTCGTTGCTTCCCGCTGCTTCGCTCGCTGATTAGCGAGCGGAGTGTGGCCCCGAGGTGATGACTGACGGATCTTACTTGCAGACGGCCACGTTGTATTTCTACATAATTTATGTTTTACTTGCAGTGCCGCACAGCTTTTCCCGCGTATTTCTTGTTCCTGTAATGTTCCTAGCCTATCCACGTAAGCTACGAAAGTTACAGGAATACTGTCAAGTTATACGGATGTTCAAGTATGACGTAGTTAAGCAGATTTATTACAGTTATTGGCTTCAATTTAAATTAAAAATTCAGGCATTGGATAAATTGAAATAAATCTTTAAAATTGACAACCTTCTCCTTTTTTTGGAAGTCGGTTAAATATACGAAGATTTATTTCAATACCCCGCAATTCAATTAATTAGATTATGCAAATTAAATTGCACCCTCTCCAAAATATATCCGATAAAAACCGATAAGCTAGCAATTGTTCGTTTTTTCTATTTTTCCTGATGGACTTTGTAGATAGTCATACTACTACAAAGTAAAAGAAAAACCTTTTTTGTGAAACTATTTCATTATTGTCGACAGAATTATTGCTTCCAAACCCCTGAAAATATGGCCTTAGCTATCCAATTCATCATGGAAGTGAAATATGGCCTGTTGGCGAAATGTCTTCATCATCATAATATTCCAATTAGCCACTCTAAAAGCAAACGATATTTATCTCAGCTCTAAGGAGCTCTACACTGCATCGAGTCGACTTCATTTTTAACCTCCGACGCAAAAACAACGTGATGGTATAAGTTTGATGTACGAGTATCTATGTGTGCGTGTTTGTCTGTGGTATCATAACCCCAGAACGGATGAATCGATTTTGGTTTTGAATTGTTTGGTTGAATGGTGAATTAATAGGCTGCTTTCATAGCTGTGTTTGATGTTCATCTGCCCAAGATGGCTGCCGCTACAAAATGGCGGATTACATATTATTTTTACAAAGTTCCCACAAAATTCGTGTCAAAGGAAAGTGATGCGCTTGGAGAACACTGTAGGTACACTTTGACAAATTTCAAGTGAAAATGGTCGTCACCACATTTATTTATTTTTTATTTATGATTTAATTAACTAGTTTTTATCAACAATCCACCGTCATATTCAATATCACCAAAGCATAAAGACGACTAGAGAAATAACATATTGTTTGTAGTTTGTTGAGGGAATTGAATGAGTGTGTACATACCACATGATAACTATACACTCACCACTTACCTATGTACTGTAATAAAACATATTTTGATCCTAACAATTTATTGCTGATATATCTACATATGTTATGATTACATCGCTTTCTGTGTAGGAAATTTTGTATCGGGGTGAGATAACAAGATTATAGTCTGAAATAGCAAATTTGCTTAATTACAACTTTTTATCACAGAAAAATCACGAGAAGGGGCATTGTGTGTGTTTTTTTAAAGATACTTATGGTGGTTTGTTTTAAGTGACCTCTAGGTACAACCTAAAACTTTTAAACGCTAGCACTGAAGACACAGGGCTCTTCAATGTCTGCCAGTACTTACTTAATGGTTAATACATATTTTTGGTACAGAAAATCCAGACATAGTTACTAGAAACATTCATTTTTAACCCCCGACAAAAAAAAGGGGTGTTATAAGTTTGACGTCGATGTCTGTCTGTCTGTCGGTCTGTCTGTCTGTCTGTCTGTCTGTCTGTCTGTGTGTGTGTCTGTCTGTGGCACCGTAGAGCTCAAACGGATGGGCCGATTTCGATGCGGTTTTTTTATTTGAAAGTTAATATCCGTGCGGGTGTTCTTAGCTATGTTTGGTTAATATCGATTCAAAATGGCCGCCTCCACAAAATGGCGGACAAAATATTTCTTCACAACCTACCTCAATATGGGTATCAAATAAAAGGGCTTGACTAGTAGAATACTTTACACTATAACAAATTTCAAATCCAAGATGGCCGCTACCACAAAATGGCGAATTACATTTCCTTTTTCACAATTCCCTTAATATGGGTATCAAATGAAAGGGCTTGACTAGTAGAATGTTGTACAGATAACAAATCTAAGGTAGTCGGGGGTTAATCAAAATTTTTAATTTTGTTCTTGTAATAAGCATATTTGTAATCGAGGGAATCGAACACACTAGGAAGTTAGGCTAAGTACTAAATGAGGGACAAACTCAGTCGCAGTAGTCGAACAGCCCCGTCGTGCGCTCGCCTTTACCCCCGAGCCTCACAAACCTTTTTACGTCGTTTTCCTGCAGAATTAAAGCTAAAGATACCGAATAACATCGACAGGCCGTATTTTATTTTTATTTATGGGCACCCCGCGGCCTCGCCTCGGCAGCCATTAATCAACTCTATGCCGTCGACTTAATGACCGTTTTCCTTTGCCTAATGACCTAGAGAATCCTTGAATGATGTGATGGAGAATGCTTGATTGTTGTTGCAAATTTTTTAGACCTCGTTAAATGGAAGTAGTCGGCTGATAACATACATTTCGGAGCGTGTGCAAATGATCTGTACGAAATAATATCACCTTGACTTTTTTTATCGGATTGCTCGTAGCTCGAACCCAACCATTTCATAATAAAGATTAAATTATTTTTTTCGTTTATCTCATTTCAGTCAATTCATTAAATCCACGTAAGAAAAGGGCTTACCATCATGTGCATGTGTTTCTCGTCTCGCCATTTCAAACTAAACAAGTGTAAGAACTAACTTGTTTTTAATCTTTTATAGGTTTACACATGACCGCCATCTCGCCTGATGGTAAGTTGATGATGCGGTCTATGATGGATCGTGTTACCCTAAAAGAAACCGATTCACTCGCGATTTGAAGACACCAAGATTATAACTATCAGGAAAAACCCACTGAGGCAACTCATTCCACAGTCTAGGCGTTTTTATAACAAAAGTAGAGTCAAACCTCTTCGTTCGTGTCTTTGGAACATCAATCATGAAACGATGCCGCTTCTGCGAGCTACGAGAATTTCTAAATATATTGACTTGACAAAAAAATCTTTAGTGAAACAGTTGTATTGAATAATAAGCCATCAGAACTAAAGCTGTGTACGAAATATCAGATCATTCTGACAACAGGAAATGTATAGAAATTCAATTACTTTTAACCCCAATCAAAAACGTCAAGCTAAATAAAATTGTTCAAAAAAAGCCTTCGTCTGGGTCCTGCGATAAAAAAGAATAGCGATACGTATTCTTAATTATATAAACTGTGTATAGAATAGCGTATACCTTGTATGTATCTATATACTTATATAAATATAAAATCAGAATATTGGAAACGGCTCGAACGCTCATGCGAACATAACTTTTAGGGCAGTGGTGCACCTGGGATTCGAACCAGCTCCAGATCTACAGTCGCCGTTCCCCCGGCTTGATATTGTAATACATTGTATTATAATTTCATAGTTTAGTTAAATTTAGTGATATAATTATGTACTTTAGAATTTTGTCCTGAACATATTTATAACTAGCTGAACCCGCTACTTCGTTCGCGTAAGCAGATGTTACTGACTTATACATTAATTGGAAGTATCGTACGTCAAATATTTGGATAAGTAGTCATTGAAAAACCTTTCAGTTTGAGGGAATTTGATTTTCTACACAAAAAAATATTTAATTTTGTCATCTTTATTTTTCTTTTTTTAAACAAAATCAAACATACTTAGTAAGGTTTCGTATTATCGAACATAGCCGCAAGTGTTAAGTTTGTAGGATTTTTTATAGGATACATTATGAAAAGTCTGAAGCTAATGTGCATGATCTGATACCTACTTATCTATTTATTTTTATCCGCAAGCTGTTTTCTAGCTGTTACCCGCGACTTCGCCGGCGTAAAATTTTGAACGAAGCCTGTGTGGAATCAAAATAATTAAAATTTTGAGTTTTAATGATATTCAAGCAAGTTGAACCCGTAAATCTAAGCCAAGTCCTAGTGAAATGTTAATGTATGAATTTAATTGTAGGTAACACAGAAAAAAATCAAGAACGAAAGAATCCAAATTTGGCATCATAATTTAGAATACCAGTAACGCCACCTAGTGATGAAAGAAAAAATACATACCACAATAGTAAAACATCGATTTAAATGGCCTTTAGTGCTTTTAGATTTAAACTGGCATTAGCGCCATCTAATGAGAATATTATGTTGCCATCGATATAGGTAATTAAAAATTTTAGTTATAGTAACGAAAATTTTGAAAATTGAATTGTCAGCGAACGTACACAACTCCTTGTTGTGACTAAATCAGGAGACATCACCTGATTTTGCATCGCCATAGTAGAAGCGCGTTTGCCGCTTCTGCCGTTTTTAAGAGTTCGATGTATGTTGCTTGTTATTTTGATTGTGAACGCAAATCACCTATATTATCTACGCCAAAACGGGTGTATATATTTTTCATTTTTGGCTTTTACCTTACCATCACATCAAGTTCCTGACGAAAATATATGCTTATATTAATATGGAGTTAAATGAAAACGTAGACTTATTAGCCCATGTGAAATTTTAGACTCTAAACTATATGTGTTTCGTATGTCAACCCATATCGTTGTGCCGTTTTGACGTGATAGTTAATATTTGTTTCCTTAGGGCCCATGCTTCTTTTCAGGTTGATAAGTAATAAATACATAAATGTGGTATTTCAGACAATGAGTTATTTCTGCTTCAATTTTCTACCAAATTTGCTTAGTCTTTCCTACGTCACAGTAACCTATAAGTAACCGATTTGCTATTTCTGAGTTCAAACTACGTATGTTTCGAATTCCATCCAAATATGTTCAGCCGTTCCAACGTTGTCCTGTAAATATTATGAATGTCACTGTTTGGATGTTTGTTACGCAATACATAGAGTACTTATACATGGGCAATGTTTAGCCTATGTGTTCTTCCAGACTGTAGTCTAATTCTATTTCAAATTTCAACCCGATCACTTGATACGTTTCGCCATGATTAAAGCGGCAATAGAAATACATCATCGGCGAAAATTCAACTGTCTAGCGATCACCGATCTTGAGATACAACCTGGTGACAGACGGACGGACGGACGGACAGATAGCGAAGTCTCAGTAATAGGGTCCCGTTTTTACCCTTTGTGTACGGAACCCTAACAACGGTCTGCTTCGGTCACCGAAGCTTGTTGAACACTACCTTTAAATTTTAAACAGTATTTGGATTGAAATAATACGTTTTCTAATAAGTTACGGCTGGTCTAGTAAGTTACAGCTGACCTAGTCGGGAGAACGGCGACTGTCGATCCGGAGACCCAGGGTTCAAAACCACGCGCATCACTATCTTTTCAGAGTCATGTTCGTAATGCCGGTAATTAAAACGGTGAAGGAAAACACCGTGAAGAAACCGAAATCTACCTATAATCTAAGTTCTAAGTCATATGTCATCCATCAACCGACACTGGGCCAGCGTGGTGGATTATAGCCTTGTCTCTCTCCTTGCGAGAGAAGGCCCCGACGCCCAGCAGTGGGAACATTTAATAGGTTGTTTATGCTGATACTTATTATGCTGATATGTTTTCTCCAAAATACAAAAATCTACTTCAATGACAGGTAATTTAATTCTGTTATTCGACTAAATTTTATAAGAAGGTATAACTATGTCGTACAGATAAATCTGAGCTGATTTTAGTTTTTTGTTGATATTTGAAAAACGACTTCCCTGTTTTCGATATCTAAGATCACCTCTGAAGTATTTTCTACCAAACAAAAAAGGAAATATCATATCAAAGAATAATCAACAAACAATTAGCGGAGTTATCGCGTAAAATAAAACCAAATAAAAAAAACATGCAACCCGATTGAGAACATCCTCCTTGTTTGAAGTCGATTATAACCGAATGATGTTTGTTTTCCACACAAAAATATATTTTTGACAATTATTTTGTCATCCAAGACGACGCGACGCGATCACGTGGGCACTTTCTAGAATCTAGAATCTAGATATTCTGTGGATCGTCTGTTATACACAGAATACTTAGAAGTTAGTATGTACCGAACGCGCAACGCGTGTCGTTATTATTTAATGTTTGTGTAATTTCCGAACCAACAGACCGATATTGTTCAAATTTTGACGGGACAATATAAAAAATGTGTTCTTTCTAACAAAAAAAGAATTAATGAAATTAAACAACGCAAACATGAGTTACAACCAAATACACATTCTGACTTTCACCCCCTCCCGCAAGAAAACCGATCAAAATTTGGAGATCAAAAGTAGCCTACAGCAATGTCCTTAGTTTAAACTAAAATCATGCCAAGTTTCAGCTGAATTGAATCAGTAGTTTCGGCGTGATGCGTGATCCCTATACAGAAAGACAGACAGACAGACAGACATGAAAGAAAAAAAATGCAGTTTCGCCATCAGTATCGACTATGGAGTGCCCCAAAAAAAAAATTTTTAAAATATCTTCAATGTACAGAATTCGACCCGTTACAGTTTTATTATAAGTATAGATAATTATAATTCCATATACCAGTTTCTTGGCAAAATAGATTGAACTTTTACATTTATGAACATCTAACATTGTACTCTATTTTGCATGGAATAAAATTTTCATTTCATTTCGTTTCGTTTCATTTCATTTTTTCAGCTTGATGAAAGAAGCAAAAAATTTAAAAAGAAGAAGACTATCAGCTGACTATTATTATCATTGTATAAATTCAGACCAACGGAAACTGCGTTGCCAGACATATTGCATGCCTCTAGAAGAAGAAGCCAGTTTGTATGGGTCAACTTTTAAAATGTTATGCATCACCTTATTATATTATTATCTTACCTGCAAACAGCAATAAAGATTTTTGTATTTGTATTACAAGAAATTGTAACTTTTAACTTCGTAATTGGCAACGTCCTTGGCCGTGAACCAGAATCACTAATTACTGAGAGAAATAATAGAAAATTCGCCGAACGAGAGATGAATAAATCACTATTTTATTTAGTTTGTAATTAATAGCCGACTCTGGTGATTAATCATTGCTTGTTTTGATAAACCATGCCGATTTGGGTATCTTTCACATTAATATTCATTTAGAGGCTTTTTTGGGTTCTTTATCAACAAGAACCCTTATAGTTTTGACTTGTTTGTCAATGTGTTTAATTATGTAGTCATCTGGAATCGTTATGTGTACAAAGAGAATTTTAATCTGGGAAAATAGAAGGATTTACTTTTTTTCAAAACTTAATAGGTTTACACCATCGATATAAACTAATAGATGTGCCCTGAGCACCTTGAAATTGGTAATAAACTGCGTATCTTTGTGTAGCGTAAGTGATTGACACACAACCATTCTCAGTGACCCTTAGAGTCGCTCGCGGGGAGATATGCTGTGGTTTTACTTAGTTTGGCTGTTGACAACGAATAGTGATATGTAAAAACGTTGCGCGTTCACCGCTTCCTACAACTGACTAGACTAGAAGTTTGGGAGGGCACAACTTGTGGTTTACATCGATGGTTTACACTTAACAGTCATATCGCCTAATGTTCAGCGACGATGCGGTCTACGATGAACCGTGCTTACCTCGGAGCAACTGATTCACTCTCGACCTGAAAACATCACGATTGTAACCATTAACCAATCCATAGCCTTGAAGTTCTTATCACATAAGTGCCTCCGCGTTCGAGTCAACGAAACGTTAACCATGACACGATGTCGCTTTTACTAACTAAACAAAAAGAAACAAAAGGATATGGGATATTCTCAGACCCACTTTTTTCATTTGAAAATGGGTTTTTATGTAAGTATGTACTAGCGGTCCGCCCCGGCTTCACTTGTGTTTAATAATAAATATACTATATCACTCAGGGATCACAGACATATACAATGGTGAAAGAATTTTGAAATTGGTTCAGTAGTTCCTGAGATTAGCGCGTTCAAACAAAAAACTTCATCAGTTTTATAATATTACTAGATGTCCGCCCGGCTTCGCCCGTGGTACATAATAAATATTTGACTGCCCTAGTGGCTTAGTTGGTAGTAGCTCTGCCTGCGAAGCCGAGGGTCGTGGGTTCGATCCCCACCCAGTGCAAATATTTGTGTGATGAATTCAAATGTTTGCACTGTGTCTGGGTGTTTCTATTGTATTTTGTATTTTGTATTTTCTATGTATAATAAGTATGTATTTAAAACTATATAAGTATTATATCAGCTATCTGGCTGCCATCACACAAGCTTTGCTTAGTTTGGGGTCAGATGGTGTTGTGTGTGAATTGTCCACCAATATTTATTTATTTATTTATTTATTATATATATATATAGCCTATAGCACTCAGAGATCTCTCACATATACAACGGTGAAACATTTTTGGAAATCGGTTCAATAATTCCTGAGAATGTCGCGATCAAACAAAAAACCTATTCAGCTACCTGGTACGCCACCTGCTGAAAATTGGTTGAACCAACTCAGAACAGCTTTGATTAACCAAGGCTTACATTACAATGACGCATTATAATGACAATCTTAGACACTTGCTGTCACGTCAACGCACGGTACGAAAGCTCTCAAAAAGGATCTTTTTCTCCATTTTTTTTTACATTTTTCATTCATGCTCCGTTGTTAGTAGCGTAATGTTGCATAGCATATAGCCTTTGTCGATAAATGGACTATCCAATATAAAAATGGACTTTCAATTCGGATCAGTAGTTCCAGAGAAACTAGCGTTTAAACAAACGAACCTCAGCTTTATAATATTAGTATAGATTAATACTCGTAGTATAGACAAGAACAAAATTAAAAATTTTGATTAACCCCGACTACCTCGGATCTCGCATCATCTGTATAACGTTCTACTAGTCAAGCCCTTTCATTTGATACCCATATTAAGGGAGTTAAAAAAAAGAAATGTATTTCGCCATTTTGTGGTAGCGGTCATCTTGGATTTCAATTTGTCATCGTGCAAAGTGCGCTACTAGTCAAGCCCTTTCATTTGATACCCATATTGAGGTAGTAGTGAAAAAAATAATACAATTTGGCATTTTGTGGTAGCGGTCATCTTGGATTTCAATTTGTCATCGTGCAAAGTGCGCTACTAGTCAAGCCCTTTCATTTGATACCCATATTGAGGTAGTAGTGAAAAAAATAATACAATTTGGCATTTTGTGGTGGCAGCCATCTTGGATTTGAAATTTGTTATAGAGTAGGTATAGTATTCTACTAGTCAAGCCCTTTTATTTGATACCCATATTGAGGTAGGTTGTGAAGAAATATTTTGTCCGCCATTTTGTGGAGGCGGCCATTTTGAATCGATATTAACCAAACATAGCTAAGAACATCCGCACGGATATTAACCTTCAATTAAAAAAACCGCATCGAAATCAGCCCATCCGTTTGAGCTCTACGGTGCCACAGACACACGCACACACAGACAGACAGACAGACAGGCAGACAGACAGACAGACAGACATCGACGTCAAACTTATAACACCCCTTTTTTTGGTCGGGGTTTAAAAATAAGTGGAGTCAAATTACATTTTCGTATATCTGCGCTAAAGTCAAAGTTCTTTTAAATGTACAATATTTAACGTCAATTATTTCGCTGTTTTCATAAAAGTCTGTAACGTTTTTGCTACATATTTTAGTATATTCTATCGGTAGATTTCTGTCTTTTCGAAGTCATGTGCGTAATGCCGCTAACTTAAAACGGTGAAGTAAAACATCGTGAGGAAACCTAGAATCTTTAGTCAGAAGTCATGTGTCATCCATCAACCAGCACTGGGCCAGCGTGGTGGATTATGGCCTTAACTCTCTCTTTGCGAGAGAAGGCCCCGAGTCCCAGCTGTGGGAACATTTAGTGGGCTGTAGATGTTGATTGGTAGATTAGTCAACAAAATTGTTGTATGAAATCAAACATGTAAAAATGTTGATACCTAGATGTTTGTAGGTCAATCACGTCAGAACAATTGAACCAATAAGCTTAAAATTCACCTGGATTATTAATCTGGATCTGGAATAGCACATAGGCTACTCTTTATGACAAGGACGAGAATTGCGTGCGTAAAACCGCAGGTTAAGTATAGTTTTTAATAAAATTCCTTAGGGTCTAAATTTGTAAACAAAACCTACAAATGCGTATGTAGATTATGTAGCTACGTATGTATTGAAGCACTTTAGCCCCTAAGATTTGCACAAGTGATACCATTACCAACTATGCAATATTAATATATGAAAATTATCCTCATAGACCTAACTACAGATGGATGCATAGTTACTATTAAACATTATAGATTAAATCTGTAATCGGTGTGTATAGTGTAGGAAGTATTTGGAATCAGCTCGGTTAGGGTGCTTTGCCACTGGGAAATGTGATGCGTATAGCAAGGAATATATATTTTTTGTAAATCTTTATCATTACTACCCATGGACGTAAAAAAAAATCGGACGTAGTCTCGCTAAAACAAAAACTGTGTCCATCGAGTCGGCTACATAATATGCACGTGTGCGCTGTCACATACAGCCTGACACGCAAACATCAGTGGTCATTACACGCGCAAACTTGTGTATGTGTGTGCGTGTCAGCCTATCAGTGACATCAGGCACATTTTCTGCTCGTATCGTCACTCCGTGTTTTAAAATTTGGCAGTCAGAGGGACTGCCGATAGAAGTGAAAACTTATAACTCAGAATTTGATAACTCACTTTGGAAACTACGCGGATGAAACCGGAGGAAGCTGCTAGTCTGGAATAGATCTTCAAAGCATGGTCTAGATAAGTCTTAAAGTAAGAAAAGTAAAAGTAAGTAAAGTTAGAAATACGTTTGGTCCCGAGTTCACTCGAACATTTCTTTCATTTACGAGTGTGACGCTGAGCGTCGTTCACAGCCCATGAAAAATCTACGTGTACAGCGGCAAAATAAATTTTCACTTCAAAAATATATATCGGGCTTGTAAACTGCCCTTGCATACAGCTCGCACAGTCACTCGCAACTGCGGTGGACGGCCGCCCTAACAAAGGTACTTAATTGAGTTTCAGGTTTGCTCGTGCTGTGCTTCCCTGTATAATTACATAACCACTACATTAGGCTGAACCACATTATCTTGTTTCAATAATTGATTGTTGCGTATTTGCATCGGATACCGTTACTGCTATCGGTGTACTGGATTACTGGAGTCTCGAATAGCATTTATGTAAATTGCTGATATATCTGCCCATTGCCTACATCGTTCGAGTTAAATTTAGAAACTAGCTAATTTGTAAGGGCTCAACATTTTTCGGCATAAAAAGTGATTTATGAAACCATTGCTTTTGCGTGGTAATGCCACCAGTACGCGCACGCTTTCAACTGGTAATGGGCTTGAGCACCTTGATTATCTTTACACCTTCATTGGTCTATTGATAATTCGGATGTTGTTAGTGTAAATATCTGTAGGTGCATATGTAGCGTAGCGTAGTTCTCATTGTGTTTAGTTTTGTTAGTAAAGGTTCTGTCCGTTTAAAAAAGTTAATGTCTTATTACATATATGTAGATTTGTACTATAGTCCAGTTGAGAAGATTAGAATTGGATCCTCGCAAGCAGCTCGTGTACGGAAAGTTCTCCAGTACATGCGACGGTGCACGGTATCGAATCTTGATTTAAGCGATCAATTTTTGTATGTTAACTGGCTCGCTACTCACTGAGCTGTTGCATGAATTCGACAACGAAAATAAATACCAAGTGGCTAAATTGCCAGAGAGCTACCCTGCTTAAGGAGTGACCCGGGATCGAACCTCATAGAGCGGAGTTGTTTTTGCACATCAAATTTTTCTGCAACATGGCGACTAAGTGTAGTGGGTGTAACAAGCCCATACTATCATTGGATTTTCTCGAATGTAATTCCTGTCAAGAGACTTACGACTTACTATGCATTGGCATGGATAGTGAACAATTTGGGCTACTTAGCCAAGAAGCGAGGGAACTCTGGGTGTGTCCTTTATGTACAAGCTCTCGGCCGAAAGGCGATAATGCGGACACCCCAGTCGGAAGTCCTGCTGGTCCATTTAACAGCACGTATAACGCACATGATCGCGCAAATACAACACTGGATCGTGTTAATCAACTACGCGGATCTCGCCGGCATATATCTACACCGACTCCTCTTGCTGATTCCGTTTCCGATGTATCACAGCTCATTTGTGAAATACGACAGCTGAGAGAGAAATGATAATGGTAAAGGAACAAAACAAAGAAATTGCTCATTTACGACAGGAGATCCGTGAACTGAAAGACCAGATATCGTATTGTTCTGTTTCTGCTGTGGAGGCAAGCGAAAAAAGGATTACCGATCAGGCTGCTGAAATTTTGAGCTTAGAACGGCGACCGATAATCTAAAAGAGCTGCTGAACTGGAACGAACAAAGTAACCTCAGAAATGAATTAGAAATATCAGGAGTTCCGGAGTGTAACAACGAGAATCTCCAACATGCTGCATTGGTATTGGCGTCTAACCTGGGCGTTGAGTTGAAAGCTGCTGATATCGACGACGTTTCCAGAGCAGGCTCTAAGCGTCCTCAAAGTAACACTGATCGGAACTGGCCGAGACCAATCATTGTAAAATTATTACGTCGGTCTCATAGAGACGAGATTTTACGGGCTGCCAAATCAAGGCGCAACATTACCTCTGCAACTTTGGCCCAAGGCACTTCAGAGAAGATTTATATTAATGAGAGACTGACGAAGGCTAACCGTTTTTTGTTTAAAGATACAAGACTTCGCGCAAGACAGCATAATTTTCGTTACTGTTGGACGCGCAATGGTGCTATATTCGTGCGACAAGCTACACATAAACCTGCTTTGCTTATTCAGTCGTATTTTGATCTCGACCGGCATGTGGGACCAGCACAGGCAGCAGCCACAGAACCAGAAGCATGCTCTTAAACATCAAAAGTTCATTAATTACAGTGTATTTCTGATTGATCAGTTTCACTGTACCTTGAAGACAACTTGTAGAGTTAAGTTTGCGCAGCGCATAAGGATAATAAATATTTTATTTTGTTACACTGTTACATTGCACTCACACACCACATCACACACACTAACACACATTCCTATACACATATATAAGGCAATTTACTCAAAACCACATATGTACTGCCTCAGAAAGATAAGCACAGACTTAACCGTTGGTATTCTTCAGCTTCTACTGATTTCATTAGATTCTGTTTCTCCCAAGCCTCCATCAGTCGTTATTTACGTAGCCATTGAAAATAAACCTCATAAATGATGGCACGCGTTGACTTAGACACTGTCAATGAATTGGATAACGTTTTGTCTATCGACTGTCATACCTGCGACCGGGTGGAGGACTGTGGGAGAATTATCAACGATGAATACAACTTCAGAGTCCTTACTTTCAATATAAGAAGTATCAGTAAAAATTTTGATCAATTTCTCGTAGTCTTGCAACGATTAAACCTTAATATTGATGTGATAGTCCTCACTGAATGCTGGCTCGGAGGCGATCCTATAATCCGTCATATACCAGGTTATGAGAGCTACTTCACCAAACATATTAACAACAAAGCTGGGGGTGTAGTCATGTATGTAAAGAACACTTGGAATCCAACAGTTAGTGAACCAATTATGGAAGACTCGGAATGTCTCAAAGTGGTCATACCTAAAATGTTTACAATTTTTGGGATTTACCGATCTCCCTCTTTTAGAAATACGGAAAAATTTTGTGACTCTTTCAGTTTACAGTTAGGGGAACTCAAAACCGATGCTCCTGTGATTGTCGCTGGGGATTTAAACATTAACATCACGAGCCCGGTGGATGAATGTGGGAGTGAAAATCTCTGCATGATGAGCGAGCATGACTTAAGACCCGCGATTACTGATGCCACCAGAGAAAACAGATGCCTTGACCACATCTTCACTGATGCAAAAAAAATTAAAACAGTAGGAATTGTCACCAGAACTACCGTTACTGATCATGCTATGGCAGTTATGGGAATGTCTTTGGGGATTAGAAGTCATGCGAGACCAGCAAACAGATTTATATCAAAAACAGACCACAAATCAGTTTCTGATGAGCTCGGCAAAGTTGATTGGTCACGCATAACTGACGAAAAAAATGTTGACCGAGCTGTTGATATGTTCCAAAATATACTCACATCTGCTGTATCAAAATATACGTGCAAAAGAAAGTCACCAGATCCCAATTTGCACTAAAACCCTGGATCACACCTGGACTCATGCGGTGTATGAAACACCGTGATAAACTACACCTAGATCTCAAGAAGAATCCAGGAGACACAACACGAAAGTTAGTGTATAAAAGGTACAGGAATTTTTTTAACAATCTGTTACGTAAACTTAAAAGGGAACACGAAACCAGAGATCTTGAATCGAACAGAAATGACCATAAAAGATTATGGAAATCTATAAAAACGATTTTAGATACCCCGAACAGATCATCACCAACTACACAACTCCTGAAAAGTAAAGGTAACCAACGAGATTCCCTAAACCATTGCAACAAATACTTTACTAGTGTTGGTTCGGAGTTCGCTAGTAAATTATTGGTGTCTTTGCAAAAATCCGAAACAGAGCTCATCTCTGGCGTAAGCGGCGTACCTCTTGCCCCGGTTTCCTTTTACCTGCAGCCAACAGATGAATCAGAAGTTAGTAGACTCATAGACAAACTAAAAACAGATAGCGCGCCTGGTAGAGATTGCATTAAACCAGCATTGATCAAGGCTGTGAAAACTAAGATATTAGTTCCACTTACTCATATATTTAACTGCAGTCTTTCAACAGGTGTGTTCCCGCGGCAATGGAAGCTGGCGTGTGTTACGCCAGTTTATAAAAGGGCCAAAACATCTCCCGGAGAACTACAGGCCTATATCTCTTTTGGCTAGTTTATCCAAATTGCTCGAGAAAATCGTCAACTTTCGACTTGTTTCTTATTTAGAGAAGTACAATTTGATCTCAGGAAATCAGTTCGGATTTAGGAGAGGGAGATCGACGGAAGGTGCTGTTGAGCTGTTGACCAGTAGGGTGGCATCGAGGTTGGATAGTGGTCAGAAGTCCATTGGTGTGTTTTGGACCTTGCCAAGGCTTTTGATACTATTTCTGTCCCTCTACTGCTAAGAAAACTAGAGATTTCCGGTATAAGAGGTTTGCCACTGGCTTGGTTTCAGAGTTACTTGGAGAAAAGAAGTCAATGCGTCAAAATAGGTGATGGTATCAGTGACACTCTGGAAATCAGCTTTGGAGTGCCGCAAGGCAGCGTATTAGGTCCAACTTTATTCATTTTATACATTAATGACATTCAAGCTGCTTGTTCTGCAGAAGTTGACCTAATTTGTTATGCAGATGATACTGTAGCACTATTTCACGGAAATACATGGACTTCAGTGGTTGCTAAGGTGGAATCGGGAATGACTCATATTAAACAATGGCTGGATAGAAATCTGCTAACCTTGAACCTAGAAAAAACCAAATACTTATGCTTTCACAAAACCAAAGCTTCTGAACCAGATCCTGGATTGAAGATCAAAATGCACTCCTATTGTAATAGCAATTCATGCAACTGTGTGGTTATCTCTCGGTCTCCATCCCTGATATATTTAGGAGTAACCATCGACGAACTACTTTCGTTTAAGTCTCATATTTCAACCCTAGGAAAACGTGTCCGCAAACTCATAAATATAATGAAATCACTAAGAAGCTCAGCAAACTTCCGTGTTCTCCATATGGTTTATACTGCTCTATGTGAATCAATTATATCTTATTGCCTAGTAGTATGGGGTGGTGCAGGCATTGTAGCAATGCTCGAAATAGAGAGAGCACAACGCGCAGTACTCAAGGTAATGCTTAAACTGCCGTACCGGTATCCAACGTCAGATGTATACTTTTACGCGAAAGTGCTGAGCGTACGAAAGCTTTATATCCTCAAATCGACTCTAGCAGTACACCAGAAAAGGATCTTATTACATGACGATGGAACTCCGAAGAGAAGACACCGACGGGTTACTGAACCGAGGGTTAAAACAGCATTCGCTCAACGTCTCCCGAATTTTAGACTACCGTACATTTACAACAAAATTAATGAAAATGCGGTATCAGAGATAAGTCTTTAAATAAATGTAAACATGAAGTTTACAAATATCTACACTATCTTACATACAAAGAAACTGAAGATCTATTAAAATTACCAGTTAAAACTTGCCTAATTTTCACACTCATCCTCATTACACGCATATATCCTTACATACACACACACACTAATTCACCCTCACACACGCTCACAAAAACACACACGTACACACATATGCATAACAAACACAAATCTATATTAATTGATAATCTTATTTTTTGCAACTATATTTACTAATTCCATGTTATTAACGTTTTCATTTTATTTTAAACAAGGAACTTTTAGCATAGCGTACTAACTTCGCACCGCGAACGCCATTCCATGTAATCGAAACTGATATGGTCCCTGCGATACAGGTCTCACCTAGTGCAGGGGCTATAAGCGCTTAATTCACCTATGTAATTATTATGGCAAATAAAACATTTTGTATTTGTATTGTATGTATTTGAGTTCCGAATCAGTTCAGTTTGATCCTTTTAGTTTGTGTTACGTTATTGTGGATGCTTCTTACTGAACAACACCTATACGAGTGCCTTGGGTGGACGCGAGTTTTTCTTTCTCAACTGATACATTTAAAAACAGCTCATATGAAAAATATAAGCGTGATAGTTTCAGGTATTTCGTTGACCTAAAGCTTTAGTGTCAAAGGAATATGAGAACTGAGCACTGTTTGTCTTGACAAATCCCGTTGAAGTTTAAAGTTGCACAAATTAAGTTTTACTTGAAGTTATTTTGTGTTTTGAAAAAATATGTAAAATACCCAAAATATGCTCTTACCCACAGACATAAGACCCCTAATCGAGCAACATCTTTACTACTACAATAATCCTTGCAATCCTAACTAAGATAAACAAAAGCGGGAAGGTAAACAGCGAAACGCTAATAAACGTATTTTACTGCTCGTAAAACTAAACATTTGTATGAATTCCCTGAGTGAAGGGCAATCCAAAGTACTTTCTTTTGGCCATGTTGCCTTTGGGGCTATCCGTCATCTTTGGGATGGGGTAAACAAAGCGATCGATGGTTCCAGGTTCATAAAAATAAAGCATCCTTATCTCTAGTTGTAAAATTGTAAAGGATAGGTAGATTTAATATTCTGAGACCTGGTAGCAAACTTTGTGTAGGTGATTGAGGCAAGCCGAAAACTTGCCACATGCTTCTCCTATTAGGTATACTTCAACATGGAATTTAAAATAGATATTATTTAAATTCCATGTTGAGGTATTAGACGAACGAAGAGATTTGACTCTACGTTTGTGATAAGAACGTCTAGGCTGTGGGATACGTTGCCTGAGTGGGGTTTTCCCGATGGTTACAATCATTGTGACTTCAAATCGAGAGTGAATCGGTTTCTTCTAGGTAAACACGCTCCATCGTGGACCGCATCGTCGCTTAACATCAGGCAAGATGACGGTCAAGTGTGAGCCTATAAAAGGTAAAAAAAAATGTCGAAAAATAGGGATAAAAGTGATAGTTTTAGAGGGCCATGTGAGGTAAATTGAAAGATTTTGACCCGCTAGTCACCAGCCAGCCCCTCTACCGCCTAGCTAAATCGGCTATGGCTTTGGTATTGCTGGTTCTATCATTTCAAGCGAGAAAAAAAGCAGATATCAATGCTAAGTCAGTTTTAATTAGGCGGTAGACCCCCAGGTCTGTACTTCCGTGTTGGGGTATAATAGTAGTAGGACTCTTGGCAGAGTCCGCCTGGGGAAGTACCACACCTTTGCCATTTATTCTACCACCAAACAGTAGCAAACATTACTGTGTTCCGGTTTGAAGGGCAATGTTTCCAGAGAAATTACAGGGCTTAGAGATATAAGATCTTAGATCTCTGGGTGACGAGCGCAGTGCAGTGCTAGGTAATGATTTGGACTCTTCATTTTCCAATAGCTGCGTGTCACTGTGCTGTTATGTGTCAGGCATGTTGCTTACCATCAGGCACATGTCCTGATCGTCTCGTCACTCTTTATTTAAAAAAAAAATAATAGAAAAATAATATGACAGCTATGTGGCAAGTTTTCAGCTACCATTTACCTATTTGGGTAGGTGTTTGAGGCAAGTAACTGGCTGTAAAAGTAACAGGCTGGTGTAGCAAATGCTACCAGCTCTCCGAATACTAAACCGAGAATAATAATAGTGGTAGGACTCTTTGCAAAGTCTGCCTAGGGAGTCCACACCTTTGCAGATTATTTTAACGCCAATCAGTAATGTGGGAAAATCACTGTTCCAATTTGAAAGGTTATGATTTCAGAGAAGTTATGGGGTACATGAATCATCCAATGTCTAAGGGCGACGGGCGCAGTGCAGTGTTGGGTGATGGTTTGAACTCTTCATATTCAACCAGTTGTGTGTCACTATGTTGTTAGACAAGCGTATTGCTCACCGTCAAGTACATTATTTTCTCCTATATTTTCTTTCTCATTCGCATAAAAATTTAAAATTTCTCTTTTAAATCTAAATCCTGAAACTTATCATACATTCAAAGTTACAAAAATAGGTAAAAGAGCAATGTTTTCAGCGACGAAGTCTGCCATTCGCGAGCTGTGTCCATAGATCAAACGTGGAAATCTGCAGCGACGGCCTGAAGGAGTTTCCAAAAAGTCGTCGCCTTCAATTTAATAGCAATAAGTCAGAGACCGCTGGCGCCTGACGCGGCATTTTTACACGCTGGTCGGGAGAATACTTACACTGCACGATTTGTTTTCAACTTTCATTTAAAATATTCAGATTTTTAATAAAGAGTAATTTATGGCAATATTTTTGTCGTTACCACTAAATACGCTACTTCCTTGCATGGTAGGTACTTACGTTACTTAGTTAAATATGTTTGTCAGCATCCGACAATTTGCACTGGGGTGCTGGTGGATTAGCCTGGATTCCATTAGAATGAAAACTAAGATGGCCGGCCATTCCACATTTTCAATTATTTCGTGAATAACTCACGCGTGATATTGTTGGCTCAGTTCAGCCATTTGATCGTTCAGTTCAGTCATTTGCCATTGGATCTTACATTCTGTTTGCGCCGGGTGCGGCTGAAACTTTTCGACTTAAACAGCTACATTCGGCGGGCAAGGCCGACTAGAACGACCATATTACACATGAATTATCCGTCAATCAATTAATAAAGTTTTTGACTCTATAATTGAGGGTTTGATTCTCTAACCTTTGCCAGAGAACGCCTTGAGTCCCAGCTGTGGAAAGATAGCATAAACAGCCCAACAAATGTTTCCACTGCTGGGACTCAGGCCTTCTTTCGCAAGTAGAAAGTTAAGGGTACAGGCCATAGTCCAAAATGCTGGCACAGTGCAGGTTGGTTGATAGCCTCGAAGGATTCTAAGAACATACCGGATTCCTCACAATATTTTGTTTAATCGTTTTTAAGTTAGCGGCATTACGCAAATGAGTTCCAAAGGAAGGTGGTGGGTGTGGGATTCGAACCAGGGGGCTTCGGATCGGCAGTTGACGTTCGTTTTTTGTCATTTTTTTAAATAGGTACTAATAAAAAAACGGTCATTTGACGTAGCGGTCAAGACGGGGCAATCGTATGGTGCGTACGAGGCAGACGCTGAAAGCGCGCTCCCGACATTGCGAACACGACCATGTTAGAAACTTGGGAGTGCGGTTCAGGGCTGACGATTATTGTATATTTTAATTTTTGGAAATTTTACTTTTTGTAGTGTAGTTTTAGTAATACGGTAGACTCAGTCGGATCAGGTCGTGTGGTGTGAAGGCAGCCAGCGGCGGCGAGTCAGCGCTCTCTAACAAGGCGTGTTTATTTCCACGTCCGCCCGCGGCGCGCACCTAGCGAGGGTCTTCGCTATAATTGACAGCCACTGGAAACAGTTTATATTTGACTTTTATCCTATTACTTTTATGTTGCACTATTAAAATTGAAATTGTTTAAGTGTAAAATTAGTGTCTTTCCGTTGTCTGTATCTATTGGCTATTCCGATTGTATTTATATACAAATCCTGAATCCTAAAAAAAAAGAGACAAACTATAAGAATCTGGAAATTCAGAGAATTGAATATCTCTGTAATTTGATATTAGTAGCATCCTGCAGATTCACCCGCCTAGTTTCCGTTATTTTATTCCAAAACAAAAGGTAGCCTATGAGGTTTAACAAAGTCAATGGGTAACTTATGGTCGGTCCACTCGGGCCGTCACACGTGTGCACTCTCCTTGAAAAAGGCCGCGGGATGCGGCCAAAACTTGAGTCGGACTGGACCGACTACATCTCACGTGCATTGCCCATTGACTCGATGAAAAATGTATGTGTTATATTTACGTTACTTTTCATTATGTGTTATTCCAGACTATAGGTAATTCAACTATATAATATACTACCGGACCATTCCGGCTTCGCTCGGCTAATAGCCTAGATACCAACTACATCACCATCTGCCAGGCTGATTTCTGAATCTAAACCATCCAGGGCCCGTTTACAAAAAAACATTCAAATAGGTCCAGCCGTTCAGGAGGAGTTCACTTACAACGAAAAGTGGCTTTGATTTTAATATATTACTAGATGCCCGCCCCGGCGTTGCCCGTGGTACATTATATAGTACTCATCAAGATCCCGTACATATACAACGGTGAAAGAATGACTGAAATCGGTTCAGTCATTCCTGAGAATATCGCATTCAAACAAAACACCTCTTCAGCTACCTGCTACGCCACCTGTCGGAAATTGATTGTACCAACAACCAATTAAATTAACAGATTTAGAAAAAAAAATAGATTAGCAAAGGTTTTATATTCAAGAGGTAAGTATGTAATTTGTAATAATCAATGACGCAATTTTAGACACATGCTGTCATGTGTCATGTCAAAGCACGAAACGTTCGAAAACTCTCAAAATGGAATATTTTTCCCGATTTTGTTACATTCTTGATTCATGCTCCGCTTCTATTAATAGTAGCATTATTTTGTATAGCTCGATAAATGGACTATCCAATAGAAACAGAATCTTTCAATCCGGACCAGTACTTCCCGAGATCCTAGCGTTCAAACAAACAAACTCTTCAGCTTTATAATATGTTATATAGATTCCAAATTGAAACCCGATTCGTTCAGGTTTTACATGACAAAGGAAAAATCATACAAAGTCACGGATTTATAACATTTCGAATTTTGAAGTAGATAGACAGACATAATATACATAATACAGAGATTAGGCTTACTAATGTAATGTAATGTAGATGTGTTACCTACTACATTCATCCGTCGAAATTGTTCAGCTTATACATTTTACATAGTAGGTAGTAAATAAAGCGATATTTCAAGTTTTCCGTTTCGTAAACTGTGTGACCGAAAGAAAAGAGCAGTAGAGGAAAAAACAAATGAATTATGGTTTTCAAAACGCAAAAACATGTAGAGCTGCACAAATTTAAATTTGGAATTCCTAACCAAAAAAAGAGATAATTGAGATCAAAGTGGCAGGTACCTTTTGTTTTAGAAATCTGTGGGCAGGTACGACAAAATACCAATTTCACAAATGTACGACTAAGGACCTAATATTTATCGTAGGTTGGGCTATTTGATGCAAATCCAGTTTTTTCGAGCCCGAACGGCAATATCCGAGCTAAGTGGGTTCAAAAGCTCTTGATCTTCTACTAAATATTTGGTTATACCTATATATATATCCAGGTCCATAATTTCCTTACCGATGCTACTTCGAGTGTGATTACTACTTTCCTCTAAGCTCTTTGGCTCGTGAATGCCTTGAGTCTGTTCAACAGAATAATTTCCGTACATATTCTGGCAATCTTTATCTTATCAACATGATCAGTTAAAACTTATTTACACAGTCTTCTAGTCAAAGTCACAAAACTATGTACAAAATAGCGGCACAAATCAGTAAACAGACAATATCGTCTCCGCGCGATTGAACCGTTGAAAAATGCTTCTATTTCCTCCAAAAGTCTCGATATTATGTTTCAGGTGCGGAAATTGATAAAGTTTCCTGGAGATCGGAATTATTGAAACTCGACGCGGGCACAACAAAATTCAATAAGTGACTGTCACTGATTGGGATGGGGACTAGTTAACTTTCGGGAGCGCGAGAAACTGTTTTTAAAAACTAATTTTAAAGTTAAATTAAAACTAAATACGTCTAGATGAGCCGAAGAGTTTATTCAGACTGCCTTTGCTTATTACAATTAGCCTTAAAGAGAACTTATAATCTAACCCAGACGCAACTATGCATTTCTGGGTGGCATGGCGTGATGTCGCCTGATCCTGCGTAGGCGCAAACGCTAGGTCAGCAACTTATGCAGGTTCTCGGGAACATAACGCCTTCCCCTCAGACCCGAAGTTATTGGAAAAGGATTTTCCATATAACTTCGCTTCTATTTTTCCTTATCCTATTTATGTTATTATATGTACTATACTCTAACTTAATACTAATGTTGTCTCTACAATACGCAATTCCAATACTTGAAAAGGGTGAGTAGAGGCAACGAGCTTATATTTAATTTAAGTATGTAGTAAAATTGGATTTGCGTTCACATTTTCAGGGTCGTTTACATTAGAATTGATTTTACGTAATTTTCGAACAAGTGGTATAAACTTTTTCCAAATGAGGTACGCCAAGCATGACGACAACACTAAATAGAGAACACTTGTGGCTATGCCAAGGCTTTTCACTTCACTTAAATTTGGAACACTTTTCACACTCTTTTTAAAAGGTAGTTGAGATGCTGCACTTCGTCTAGGTTGATATCTTGCAGGTCTATAGGTTCGGCTTCTTCTGTGGTATTATCTGGTAAGGCAGGTAAGTTTACAATAGGTAAATGGCTGTACGAATTTCCCAATTCACGGAAATGGTTCGCTCGTAAACGAAGAGCATCAATTATAACATCACATGGTTTTTGGATTGTAATGAGGTATGTCCCTCTCAATGGCTCTTGGGTGACGTCATCGTCACATTTTTGGGTAAGTACTTTTGTATATTTGGAGAATATAATCCAGCTGTTATCTGAAATTCTCTGGACCTTTAAATCTTCTGTAGTAATTCGGTGTGCAACACATTTTGAGGGTGTTGTTGGTACTGCATCAATTGTTCAACGCAGGTTTCTCTGGAGTAGGGGCAATGTCGTTCTCGGAGCACAAATATTCCTTGGCAGTTATCTCTTTGCATTTTTGGGCAATTGGGCGATATCTTTTCTCATCCTGGAGTAAATAAGGATATTGGGGAATAATGGTGAAGGTATCGGTAGTAGAGTGGTTGAGCATGGGTAATGGGTACAATTTATAATATACATAGCATTCCTGTTCTACAAGTGGTACATCTATAATAAATCTTATGTTACTATCCTTAAGGTAAGTTTTGACAGAAAATGTTTCCTCTAAATTAATTAAATTCTGGTCATTTACTGGATACATGAGGTTGCCGTATGTACTTATATCTTTCAACAACTTTAGGATTTCTACAGAGTCTATTACAGTTTTATGTAGTACTGAAACCTTGCTGAGGGCTAAAGCCGTCTGTACATCGCTGAGTTTTGTCGAAATAGAGCGGAAGTTACTTATAAAAGATTGAATACATTTATAATGTGGAAAATTACAAAGTCATCATTATCTCTAGATTTTATAAATTGTTCTATTTTGTTAACTCTGTCGTTCAATATTTTTGTATTTTCGTTTACCATTTTAGACGAGTTTACTATGTGATCCAGCATTTCAGAAATAATAGTAATTTTACTAGAAATGGCTTGCTCACGGGTTTTAGTGTCCGTTATCAGTTGTTCGAAATGGATGGCGTCGTCATTGTCTAGATTTCCTGTTATTACTTTAATTAAGGAACCTAGAGGGTCAATAAGGCCACGTTTTACCCGCTTAGTTGGCATTAGTTGCCCTAATTTCTCTACAGCCTCGTCGCGGATGTAGTTTATTTGGGACTGGAAGTCTTTTGAGTTACTGACAAGAGAAGAAGCATTTTTAGAAGACGATATTTTGGCACAAAATTTAGAGTACTGTTGCGAATTGAACTGTAGATCGGATGCTATGCCTTTCAGATCTATGGTTTTATTATAGACCAGCTATCGACCTGTACAAAAGCACGGCCTTGTTTAACTGGGAGGAGACCTGGGTTTTCATTTACTTCTTGAAGTTGTAGGCCCTGGCTCAGGAACCCTCGGGTTTGCATCACCCATATCACCACCGCCAGGAGGGGGCGCACCTGCGGAGGGCGTTTTATATTTTAACTGGGACTTTAGTTTCTCTATCTCGGACTTTTATAGGTAGTACATTACGTTCCACCTCACCACATACTATTGCTTTTTGATATTTTGGCTTATCTTTAGATTGTCGTTTGTTAACCGCCTTTGCGTACAGAGTTTGACCCTCTTGGAACTGTGGTCCTATTTCGCCACCGCGTTTTTCTCTCACCGTTTCTTTCTTACTTTTCATTTTTGCCGCAATGTGTTTATACAATTCTTGAGTTCGTTTTCGGTGGTCCTTTAATAGCTGTTGTTTGTATGCTTTATCGAATTCCACGTCAAATGTAGAGTTAAGCTCTGTGTGTCCGAATACTATTTCAAAAGGGGTTAAATCTGTAGCACTGTGTATAGTATTGTTGTATGCCATTATTGCATAGGTCATCCTATTTGTCGCGTCTGTATATTTCACTTCATATTTGGCTATTCTGTAGATTTCTATTATAGTAGAGTGAAAACGTTCTACAATGCCAACGGAGTTTGGATTATTTGGTGTTGTTATGTGTAGTTTTATTTTGTATAAATCTGTAAGTTCTCTGAGAAGTTCGTTATTAAACTCAGAACCCGGGTCACAACTTACTCTGCGTGGGATGCCATAAAACTGAAATATTTAATAAGGGCTCTCACTACCTCTGGTGTAGATCGAGATGGTATTTCCAATGCTTGGCCTAATTTACTAAATGCGTCGACTATGGTTAAATAGTGTTTTGATTCTATTGAAAAGACGTCCATAAATACTTCCTGAAAGGGCGCGTCTTGAGTGTCTGTTAGTTGGAGTACTGGTTTAATTGGTTTCCTGTCATATTTGGTTGTCCTACATTTGTCGCAAGCATTGATAACGGCGGAGACCGTGTCAAGCATATCTGGCCAGTAATAATTTCGCTTAATTCTTTTCACAGTTTCGGTGATTCCACGGTGGCAAGTCTTGCCTTCGTGTAATTTTTGTATAATCAGTTTTGTTCTGCTTCATCTTCAATGTTGATTACCCGCTCAGTACATTCGTAGAAATTAATTGAGCCTTGCTTGAAAAGGGTAATTACTACGTTACTGAATTCCCGACGGTGTTGTGTTGTTTCAAAATAAATGAAGTATTTTATTTTTGGTCTAATATATTTCTTTAGAAATTCGCATATTAGATCTGGTTTGCCGTGAGGAAGGAAAACTTCTAATATTTTCTGATGCTTGGTGGAGATGTCAGTTACTTGGAGGTCGTTAGTAAATTTATGGAACACAAGTATTTGGTTTGGTTTTGTATCTACGGCTTCTTCTAGAATTGGTATGCCTAGTGACTCTAAATCTTTACCGGAATGTATAGTTTCTGTCGCGCTTGAGCTTGTGTCTGAAGGTACTAATAAGTCAGGCTCCTTTCTCAAGATTTGGTCTATGGTGTCGGTGTCTGAAATTGTAACAGGGCTGTCGGTTGCTGTTCTCTCAGAATCTGATATTGATATGGTATCTGAGTGATCTTGTTCTTCGGGGTTTACAATCATTGATCTGTTGTCGTTGTCCTCGGCGGTAGTTAGTGCATTCAACCTAAGTCGGGAGAGGGCATCCGCGTTAGCATTAAGTTGGCCATTTTGTGCTTTATGTTGAAATCGTACTCTTGAAGGCGAAGTCGCCATCGTGTCAGTTTGCTCCCTGGCTCTTTAAGTTGGTACAACCAAAGTAGAGGTTTGTGATCGGTAACAATGTCAAATTTTCTACCGTAGAGGTACGGTCGGAAGTGTTTAGTGGCCCATATTATAGCCAGTAATTCTCTCTCTGGCACTGTATCTCTTTTCTGTTTCGCTTAGGGTTCTGCTGGCGTAAGCGATTGGTAAGTCAGATCCTATAGTCCCTTGAGAAAGTACTGCTCCTAAAGCTACCTCAGAAGCATCGGTGGTTAATATAAATGGTTTACTCATGTCCGGATACTGTAATATAGGTGCATTAACTAACAACTCTTTACACTTCTGGAAGGCTTCTATATATTTTCTGTCTTCTCTACGGTTTTGCCTTTTCTTAAACAAGCGGTTAGCGGTTGAGTAATTCTTGAAAAATCTTTTATGAATCTTCTATAGTATCCTATGAAGCCTAAGAATCTTTTAATTTCGGTCTGTGTTTCAGGGATCGGATAGTCTAACACTACTTGTATCTTGTCGTTGTTTGGTCTGAGTCCGTCTTTCGTCAGCGTGTGTCCTAAATATTGGACTTCCTTGCAAAGAAATTCCGATTTGTCTAATTGGACCTTGAGGTTGGTAAGTCTCAGTCTGTCGAAGACGGCGCGTAATTTCTCTAGGTGTTCACGGAGCCCGTTGGAGTAGATGAGTATATCGTCAAGGTACACAAGGCAATGGATACCCTGTAAGCCTCTTAATACATTGTTCATTGCTCGCTGAAAAGTTGCCGGAGCTGTCTTGAGACCAAATGGCATTCGGAGGAATTCGTAATGCCCGTTTTGTGTGGAGAAGGCAGTTTTCTGTCTATCTTCTTCTGCTATTTCTATTTGGTGGTACCCAGACGCGAGGTCTAGCGTCGTGAAATAGTTGCTTTACCTAGTTTGTCAAAAGGTCGCAAATATTGGGGAGTGGGAATCGGTCGTCAGTTGTGATTTCATTTAGTCGCCTATAGTCTATTACCATGCGATATTTCACCTGGCCAGAGGCATCCGACTTCTTCGGGACTAAATGCACTGGGGCACTCCATGGTGAATGTGACTCTTGTATCACATTATCTTTGAGCAGCTTTTCAACTTGGTTCCTAATTTCTTCCGCTTGGGCCGGGGCTTGTCTATATGGCTTGATATAAATAGGATTGTCGTTAGTCGTCCTTATGTGGTGTTTGACCTGGTTGGTGAAAGTTAAGGGTAATTCTTCACTATAGAGTATGTCCTTATATTCAGTGCACAGTTCTAGTATAGCGTTTTGTTCTTCTGGTGGTAAGTGATTAAGTCGTAATTTTGCAAATTTTGGGTGAGTATTTGGTCAACTTCTATGTCTGTTACGTCTGCCGTGTTAATTTCACATATGTAATTTTCATCTGTGAGTTTTTGGACTTTAAAAGGTTTCGTTATTTTTAAAGTTATGTCGGCGTCAGAAGTATTTTGTATAACGGTGGTCGCATAATAATTCTCACATTTCACTAGGGCTGTAGGCATTCGGATTTTGAGTCGAATTCCAAAAATTTAGGATAGCGTCCCCTTTTCGAGATCTACAGGCAGCTCTACACGAGTTTCAGTGCGCGCTTTGAGGTTAAATAAGTATTCCTGGTCGTTCCAAATCGGGATATTGGCATGTTGTGTTTTTAAAGTTTTGTCGTTCAGGTCTATTTTAGCCTTTAGCTTCACTAACAAATCCCAGCCAATAACTCCGTCATACTTGGGGTCAACGTCATAGATGAAGAATTTGTGATACATGTCCTGGCTGAAGGCCTTAAAGAGTGGTATGTCCGCTACCTCTGTATGAGAACTAGACGCGTGCGTGCTTGTTACTTGAAACGGTTCGTATCTTTTGTACTGGGCGTAGTACATATCCGCTTTTGTTGGGCTGATAAAACACCTGCTACTGCCGGAGTCTAACATGAATTTGCCATCTATTTCCGTGATTTTTATATAGGGTAGTTTGAGGGCGGCATCATAATTTAGTTCGATTACCTCGGAAATCTCTGGGTCACTTCTACACGAAAATTTTCCAAATTTGTTTCTTCCCTTATATTATCATATTCCTGCACTGGTTCTTGCACTTCCATAACAGGTTGTGGACACTCCCGGGTTGGGTCTGCGTAATAATAATTCTGCTCTTCCTGGTAATTGTTGTCGCTGTATTCGTACTCGTTCGGGTCGTCTGTTGTTCCACATTCCTCGGTGACTATTTCGTTTATGGGTAGTCTTGGCACTGGTTGTGCGGCAGTCCTCATCGTCACATCGCTAGAAAACGGTTGAGGATGACGATAGCCTTGAGGCTGCGGCGCTCTGTAACCGAATTGTCCCGGCTGTGGTCTAAATCCGAACTGATTTTGTACTGGAGGTCTGTAGCCCATCTGTTGTTGGGCAGGATGCTTATAGCCAAATTGCTGCTGAACCGCTGGCTTATAGCCAAATTGACCGGGCTGTGGTCTAAAACCTAGGGGTTGTTGGGTCGGAGGCCTATACCCAAAGTGCTGTTGTGGTGTAGGTGGTTTGTACCCGGATTGATTTTGTGGCACTAATGGCCTAGCTAGCATGGGTTGTATAGCATTCGGTCTGACTCCAAAATACGGGGGGTCGGAAGTTATTATTTGGGGGGTTGCATTATTGCCTGAAAGGCTTGAGGCTTCGGATCCAGCATGGGTGGTTTGGGTGCCTGGTTGTGAAGCAACCTGGACCTCATTAGATACTGCTCGTGAAAATTAACTTCATCCATCACAGTTTTTAGGGCCTCTTCTAAACTGGTAGGGCTCTTTAGTCTTACTATTCTCACTAGGTGTTCCGGCAAATTATATAGGAAAACATTGAGAGCTGTATTATTATGGATGATGGCCTTTGCATGTTTAACTTCGTTGGAATTAGTGACATTAGTGTTAATTTTGGAAATTAAAATGGCTCTTACATCCTGAATGCGGCTACAAAAATCAAGGTATGACTCATTCGATTTAATTTTTAATGACTCCAACTCTATGGCTACACACTCTTCGCTTCTATGATCTCCGAAATGCTGAATTAGTAGTGTTTTGAAATCGTCATAACTTTCAAAATCACCCCTTTCGCTGATAAGGGCGGCGGCTCTACCTATGACTCTACTAGTTATTGACTGCATTATATATTCATTGCGTTGAGCAACGCCTTGAAATTGTCTGATTACATACTCGCATTTTCTGAGAAATAATGCGAGCATTTTAGTGTCCCCGTTGAATTCAGGGATGAGTTTAAGCATGTCGCGCAATAAGGGCGGTGCTATTTCGTTAAGCTCAGTCATTTTGCTGTTAAATAGTTTCTAGTTATACTACTTATATACTTACTCACTTAATTACTAGTGCAATTATAGTTACCGTTTAAATGATGTTATAACCTAGCGTACTTTTGTGCATTCGTAATCACGAGTACGTATACCTATTATATTTAATTATCTAATTGTGCAGTTCTAGTCACAGTTTAAATCTAAAAATATAAAATAATTGTGCAGTTTTAGTCACAGTTTAAATCTAAAAATATAAAATAATTGTGCAGTTTTAGTCACAGTTTAACCTATGTAGAGACCTGTGCAGTTTTAGTCACCTGGTTCTACAGCTTAAAACTAAACAGTATTTCATGGATAGGATGGGAGGAAACGAAGGATTTTACTCCAGTGAGTACTCTGTTCGCTATAACTTACTTGCCCATCTCCGTCCGGCTCCGGTTAACAAATTTCTTTGGTTCGAGGATTACCACTGCGGCCTTCTTCCGATTTTAGGAAAACCGCTGTCACTGCCAATCACGAAGGTACTAACACTTTTCAAGCACTAGTCACGGATTTTACGTGGTCGCGATAGCAGCGGCTGGTAATCCTACCGGCTGCGCCAGTTAACTTTCGGGAGCGCGAGAAACTGTTTTTAAAAACTAATTTTAAAGTTAAATTAAATTAAAACGTCTAGATGAGCGTCTAGATGAGCTTATTAGAGTTTATTCAGACTTATAATTGCCCAGACGCAATTAGCCTTAAAGAGAACTTATAATCCTGATCCCAGACGCAACTATGCATTTCTGGGTGGCAACGAGCTGGCGTGTTATGTCGCCTGATCCTGCGTAGGCGCAAACGCTAGGTCAGCAACTACTGCAGGTTAGTCGTACTAAGGAACAAATATTACCGTCATCGATAAAATTTTAAATACAATTAGATTTTTGTCATTTTTCTATTGCGGGAAAATTACATGGACGGGAACTGTGAGGGTAAAACCGCGAGACTCTCTTAGTAAGTGAAACTTGTGAGGAAAATTTACACTAATAGGAATGGATAAAGTGGGCACCTGGTGTATTCTTGCTGATACGTTCACTTATTGTTTTAATTAGAGTCCTTTGAATGTAACTGTAGTCCTTGGCGCTGATATATATTTTCTCACAGTTGATTAGGTTTATTACACGCGGCCGCGAATTATCGGATTTATTAATTTGAGTATATTTTACACAGAGATGATGTGATTTAGCGCGAATGCGTTTTAGGCGGGGATCAACGACACACTGATTGTCACTGATGACTGAAGGGTAGGAAATGAAGGAATGAGTATTTTGAAATGCGTGTGTGTGCGTGTATGCGTGTAATCATAGATAAATAATATGTTAAAGAACGGCGCGTACAGTAAGTACAGAGGTTATATTGTATACAACAAGGATCAGTTTTACCTGCACAGTTCCTATTCCTGTATTTTTCTGTGGTAAAAAGTAGCCTTTGTGTTATTTCAGACTACAATCTACGTTTAGAAGTTACATTACAAACACCCATTATTTATATTATATTTATTACTTAAACATTTATTATATTCGAAGGAATATGTCAAACATCTGGCTCAAATAGCACAAGTTTTGCTTAATTTAAGGCATTAAGTTGTTGTGTTATAAATACCCACTAATATAAAAATATTGTATTTATTGAATGCTTGAATTTTATGTCGTGTCTATGAGTTTAGCAGTCGTCGCCCATCTTTACAGCTAGGTAGTCGGCAGTTAAGCTAGATACCTACAATAAGGACGCGAGTAATGAGCCGGCGGTGAACATTCGTACAAAGGACTGCTCGTAAACGTATCGCGTTCCGGCTCCGGCATTATACACAAGTCGTAAAACTATTTAATTAAAATTGCTTTTCGGGAAAACTTGTTGTTACTCCACTCACTTTTGGAAGTACGTTAATAACTTACCCACGTTTATGTCAGAGTTACGAGACTGTTTTTTTAGAATTATAGGCTTACACTTGATTGATCTCGTCTGATGTTAAGCGATGATGCGGTCTACGTTGAAGCGCCACCCTCGACTTGAAGACACCAACATTGTAACCATCGGGGAATCCCATTTAGGTAATACATTACACAGGATAGAAATTTTTATCACAAAAATAGAGCCAAACCTCTTGAACCGAGTCTTTGGAATGTCAACCACTTGACATGTACACATAACATGTAATGATTTCACTTTATCTATGTTTATGATAAAAATAAACACATTACCACTCCTTTGCGTCGCGCAGTCAGGTAAAAAGAGCAAGGTGATATTAAATGATGTTTATAGATAAGTGACTCTCCGAAATGTATCCGATGAAAACCAGATAAACTAACAATTCTGGTTATACAAGAGAAAAACAAGGTTCTAGACTTGACGTCTTTATGAAACACGATTGTCGTTGCCTACAAACCTTTTTACACTGCTGATACTTAGCCGACCCATCCCAAATGTGCGAATAGTACTTCATACAAGAGCGAATCTGTGCTTGATATAACGTGAGCAACACTATTCAGTCTTGAAGTACATACTTTTGCACCTTCAGGAGGACACCCACCTAGTTTTTTTGTGGTTATTTGAGCGTAGATGTCAAAGTAACGCCCAAAACCTCGAGATAGTAACCGGCACAGATACACGTCGCAAAGTCAGATTCATTCTAAATGGACTCTTTTTTGGGGAGAACAGACACACTTGCGTCTTTCCTTCGTTAGATTTTCCAGATTGGAAATGTCTCATGCAGAGACTGCCGCAAGGTACTGGTAGGACTCTCTGGAGAGTTCGCCTGTGGAAGTATATCGACTTTAGTCGTATTTTACCGCCAAGAAGTAATGTGCAAAACATTACTGTTATACAATTTAAACTGCAATGTTAATGGTAAACCGAATAAAGAGATAGAATATTATCTAATAACTAGATGTCCGCCCCAGCGTTGCCCGTGGTACATTATATAGTACTCATCAGGATCCCGTACGTATACAACGGTGAAAGAATGACTGAAATCGGTTCAGCCATTCCTGAGAATATCACTTTCAAACAAAACACCTCTTCAGCTACCTGCTACGCCATCTGTCGGAAATTGGTTGTACCAAACTCAGATTTAGAAAAAAAAAGATTAGCAAAGGTTTTATATTCAAGAGGTATGTAATCTGTGATATTCAATGACGCAATCTTAGACACATGTTGTCATGTGTCATGTCAAAGCACGAAACGTACGAAGACTCTCAAAAAGGAATATTTTTTCCCGATTTTGTTACATTCTTGATTCATGCTCCGCTTCTATTAATAGTAGCGTTATTTTCTATAGCCTAAAGCCTTCCTCGATAAATGGACTATCCAATAGATAAATAATCTTTCAATCCGGACCAGTACTTCCCGAGATTCTAGCGTTCAAACAAACGAACAAACTCTTCAGCTTTATAATATTAGTAGGTATTAGTATAGATATAAATTATGTTTGAGGGACGAGGAAGGTACAATGGTATTGATTTGGGTTCTTAACTTTGATTACACACCGTTCAAATAGCTTCGTGACACTGCGCCCAAAATTTAACTTGCAAAATTAAAATATGACAGACAGACACAAAACTAAAAAATAAAATAATTTATTGCCCGTGCCCGTGCACTACCAAGAGGTCCAATAGTACGACGGGTAATTTATTTTTGTCCGTCTACTACTACAGCCATTTTCAGATAGGTACCACTTTTGCTTAAACTACAAAATGACATCATTACGTTTATTATGTTTTACACTGATCTTTTTGGAAACTATTGGCGACATGTTAATAAAAAATGTGTGTGCTTAAGGCCACAAGGCAAAAGTGAATACTTTATTATATGAACTAGCTGAACCCGCTACTTCGTTCGCGTAAGCAGATGTTACTGACTTATACATTAATTGGAAGTATCGTACGTCAAATATTTGGATAAGTAGTCATTGAAAAACCTTTGAGTTTGAGTGAATTTGTTTTTCCACACTTAATTCCACACAAATTTATTTAATTTTATCATCTTTATTTTTCTTTTTTTAAACAAAATCAAACACACTTAGTAATGTTTCGTAGTATCGAACATAGCCGCAAGTGTTAAGTTTGTAGGATTTTATAGGATACATTATGAAAAGTCTGAAGCTAATGTGCATGATCTGATACCTACTTACCTATTTCTTTTTATCCGCAAGCTGTTTTCTAGCTGTTACCCGCGACTTCGCCGTAGTAAAATTTTGAACGAAGCCTGTGTGGAATCAAAATAATTAAAATTTGAATTTTAATGATATTCAAACAAGTTGAACCCGTAAATCTAAGCCAAGTCCTAGTGAAATGTTAATGTATGAATTTAATTGTAGGTAACACAGAAAAAATCAAGAACGAAAGAATCCAAATTTGGCATCATAATCCTTTTAGCAGCAAAAACTTATTAGTACAATTTAGAATACCAGTAACGCCACCTAGTGATGAAAGAAAAAATACATACCACAATAGCAAAACATCGATTTAAATAGCCTTTAGTGCTTTTAGATTTAAACTGGCATTAGCGCCGTCTAATGAGAATATTATGTTGCTTGCTATTTTGATTGTGAACGCAAATCACCTATATTATCTACGCCAAAACGGGTGCATATATTTTTCATTTTTGGCTTTCCCTTACCATCACATCAAGTTCCTTACGAAAATATATGCTTATATTAATATGGAGTTAAATGAAAATGTAGACTTATTAGCCCATGTGCAATTTTAGACTCTAAACTATATGTGTTTCGTATGTCAACCCATATCGTTGTGCCGTTTTGACGTGATAGTTAATATTTGTTTCCTTAGGACCCATGCTTCTTTTCAGGTTGATAGGTAATAAATACATAAATGTGGTATTTCAGACTATGAGTTATTTCTGTTTCAATTTTCTACCAAATTTGCTTAGTCTTTCCTACGTCACAGTAACCTATACGTAACAGATTTGCTATTACTGAGTTCAAACTACGTGTGTTTCGAATTCCATCCAAATATGTTCAGCCGTTCCAACGTTGTCCTGTAAATATTATGAATGTCACTGTTTGGATGTTTGTTATGTAATACATAGAGTACTTATACATAGGCAATGTTTAGCCTATGTGTTCTTCCAGACTGTAATCTAATTCTATTTCAAATTTCAACCCGATCACTTGATACGTTCCGCCATGATTAAAGCGGCAATAGAAATACATCATCTGCGAAAATTTCAACTGTCTAGCTATCACCGTTCTTGAGATACAGCCTGGTGACAGACGGACGGACGGACGGACGGATAGCGAAGTCTCAGTAATAGGGTCCCGTTTTTACCCTTTGTGTACGGAACCCTAACAACGGTCTGCTTCGGTCACCGAAGCTTGTTGAACACTACCTTTAAATTTTAAACAGTATTTGGATTGAAATAATACGTTTTCTAATAAGTTACGGCTGGTCTAGTACGTTACAGCTGACCTAGTCGGGAGAACGGCGACTGTCGATCCGGAGACCCAGGGTTCAAAACCACGCGCACCACTATCTTTTCAGAGTCATGTTCGTAATGCCGGTAATTGAAACGGTGAAGGAACACACCGTGAAGAAACCGAAATCTACCTATAATCTAAGTTCTAAGTCATATGTCATCCACTAACCGACACTGGGCCAGCGTGGTGGATTATAGCCTTGTCTCTCTCCTTGCGAGAGAAGGCCCCGACGCCCAGCAATGGGAACATTTAATGGGTTGTTTATGCTGCTACTTATTATGCTGATATGTTTTCTCCAAAATACAAAATCTACTTCAATGACAGGTAATTTAATTCTGTCATTCGACTAAATTTTATAAGAAGGTATAACTATGTCGTACAGATAAATCTAAGCTGATTTTAGTTTTTTGTTGATATTTGAAAAACTACCTCCCTGTTTTCGATATTTAAGATCACCTCTGAAGTATTTTCTACCAAACAAAAAAAGAATTATCAAAATCAACTAACAATTAGCGGAGTTATCGCGTAAAATAAAACCAAACAAAAAAACATGCAACCCGATTGAGAACATCCTCCTTGTTGTTTGAAGTCGATTATAACCGAATGATGTTTGTTTTCCACACAAAATATATTTTTGACAATTATTTAGTCATCCAAGACGACGCGACGCGATCACGTGGGCACTTACTAGAATCTAGAATCTAGATATTCTGTGGATCGTCTGTGATACACAGAATACTTAGAAGTTAGTATGTACCGAACGCGCCGAGCGTGTCGTTATTATTTAATGTTTGTGTAATTTCCGAACCAACAGACCGATATTGTTCAAATTTTGACGGGATAATATAAAAAAAGTGTTCTTTCTAACAAAAAAAGAATTAATGAAATTAAATAACGCAAACATGAGTTACAACCAAATACACATTCTGACTTTCACCCCCTACCGCAAGAAAACCGATCAGAATTTGGGGATCAAAAGTAGCCTACAGCAATGTCCTTAGTATAAACTAAAATCATGCCAAGTTTTAGCTTAATTGAATCAGTAGTTTCGGCGTGATGCGTGATCCCTATACAGAAAGACAGACAGACAGACATGAAAGAAAAAAAATGCAATTTCGCCATCAGTATCGACTATGGAGAGCCCCAAAAAAATTTTTTTCAAAATATCTTCAATGTACAGAATTCGACCCGTTACAGTTTTATTATAAGTATAGATTATATAGTGCTTGTGTATACATATACAAAAATATTATTATTTTTTAAATAAAAAGTGACGAGACGCGCAGGACAATTGCCTGATGGTAAGCAACATGCCTGCCATATAACAGCACAGTGACACGAAACTATTGGAACATGAAGAGTCTAAATTATTACCTAGCACTGTGCTGCACTCATCACCCAGAAATCTAAGATGTTATATCTCTAAGCCCTGTAATTTCTCTGGAAACATTGCCCTTCAAACCGTTCATGACGTTCACCTGGATAGCTCTGACTAAAAACATAAAAAAATTTTGAAAGTGTTTGATACGTTTTGAAAAATCCTATGGGCAACTCCCAATTTTATTAAAGGAAGGTTTTTACTCGAAAGAAAAAAATAGGGGAATAATTTACAGTTCTCCGAAATTTCATTACAATAATTCTCTACGAAATTCCAAAAACAGGCAGAAAAAGTTGCTAAAGAATATTCAGCCCTAATAGACATCTACTGGAAGCTCAAAAATACATTTTTCCCGTAAAAGAGATTTAAAACAAAATTAGCAACATCACGGTCACTCATTAAACGGTGAAAAGGACGGTCACAAAGCGACCGTTTTGTACTTAACCGTCCGTTTTACCGGTTTTTACATTTAACCGGTTTTTTATTTAGCCGTTTTTATTTTCATTTAAAGCTTGTACTCGGAGCGTTTTATCATTTTTTCTGTTGAATAAATCCTCTGTAAGCAGATAAAGCCTAGTGCAGGCTACCAGCATGCGGACGCAAAACATGTTCATTAACTTTGTCTGTGTCGACCCGTTTAAAAACTGATATAAAATCTCAGTCATAGGGGCTGCCGATACAAGTTAAAACTTAGTACCTGGTTGACCGAGCCTTGCTCGGTTTTTAAAATGATATTTGGGCAGGTACGAATTACGTAGTGATGACTTACTTAGACCTGAAAAAAAGAACAAAAAGAAAAGTCCCGAGTGGAACCATCAGGATTCGAACCGGGGCCTGTTAAAGACTGACCGGGGCCTGACTTAAAGAACAGTGGCGAAATAAGTTATCGTATTCTAATGACATTGTAGGAGTTTTTCATTAACTAATAACGCGCATAACATGATGTTTTTAAAAATAAAACCTAGCTAGATCGATTTGTCGTCCCCGAAACCCCCTGTATACATAATTTCATGAAAATCGTTCGAGCCGTTTCCGAGATTCAGATTCTATATATATGAATACCTATATACCTACAAGAATTGGTCGTTTAAAGGTATAAGATGACGTAGACTTTGATAGCTCCCTTATGCTGGGGCCACACTAACGGAAAATGCCATTAATTATCGCGTTAACAGACGTTAACCGTAGGTGTAAAATACACCTAATGGACGCGTACCGAAGGTGCATTTTAAAAATACGCTTAACGTCGTCCGTTAGCCGTAGCCTGGGCCACAGGCTTTAACGTAACATTAATGAACTGTTGATGGTACTGTAATAAAAAAAATGTTTTCGGAAAACGTTAGATGACGATGTTGCTAGTTCCATTATTTTTGTACAATCAAAAAGTATAGAACGCATCTATAGAAGTTTTCATTTAAAAATAAATGTTATCAAATTGCATTTATTATATCTTCGGTCATCATTAGCATAAGCAAAAGCAACCTATTTCATGGATATTGTTTTTAAGCTTTCGCGATTTGAACTCATAATGTTTACGGATACCTACGGGGCTTAATCACGAATAACTCATTGTTTCAATACCTCGACGTTTCGCAATGAGACGACCCGCAATTTTTTTCAGTCTTCTCGTGACCACGGCGGTTGTAACGCTGCCGAAACGTCGAGGTATTTAAACAATGAATTATTCATGATAAATAAACATTATATTTCATTTTATAAGACTCGGGGCGTTCTCTGGGGCGGCGGACAAGGATGGAGTCTGGGCCCCGTTCTATAATTTTACTATTGCAGACAGTCGCGACCGGGGCCACGACGTGTATCTATATAAGCTATCAGCTTATTCTTAGCTGCGGTAGGAATATACATATAAGACGCAGGTATTATGGGTATACTATAATGGTATGATATAATTTATCTTTATCTTCTAAATAAATAAATAAATTTTACCCGCGCTGTTTCCGTTCCTGTTATTTTTCGTTAGCTACTTTTTTTCACATACATTCCGACATTCTGGTCTGGTTGAGGAACAGACATCACAAATCCGAACTTTCACATTTATAATATTAGAATGATTCGTAGGTTTGTGCGTCACGAGATACGTCGCATAGTCTGCCCAAGGCCTAACGCGAGTTATCTAGGGGGTAGGGGGGTACTTCATGCACCGTATTTATCCAGAAGGGATGTTTTATCGAAGGGCGCTGCATTCATGCGCGGGCACGAACCCCGCACTCCGCCGTAACTTAAAATAAATGCATGGATTAAAACGAGCTCTTCGACGGGAATGAAAAACATGAGATAGCGGGCGTTTTTTCGCGGAAAATGACTGCTTTATTGAGACCCCGACCCTTTTTGATGGTAATAAGGATTAGAATTGATTGTACTTTAGACGCTTATGATATTAGTTGACAAAGCTGGTTTTAACTTGTTTAGCATGTTTTTAGGAGATATCATGGGATGAGCTGGTTGGATGTCTAATTAAAGGTACAAACATTAAAGGTGTGTTTCGGTTTGAAAGGGGATGTTTCAACAGAAATGACATGTATAATAGAGGGCACAGAGATACATTTTAAATCTCTGGATGACGGTTGAAGTGCACTGCTAGTGCTAGGTAATAATTTGGGCTCTGAAGCCCATTCCGAAATGCATTCGATGAAAACAGATAGATAAGCTTGCAACTTTCTTGAAATGGTCTTGTTTAATTTCCTTTACTCTCTTGAGAGTAATCACCGAGTCTAGAACATACAACGGTCTGTTAATATAACTAGCTGCACCCCAAGGTCTTACCCGCAAAGTTCACGTTCCTTTTATTTTCTCGCGATGTTTTATTCCAAAACGTAATCTTATACCTGTGCTTACCCTGGTCCGTTAAGACATTTCGACACTAAAACCAACAGACATCAAAACTTACGCATTTATACTATTAATAGTTTGTTGCAAAAAATACAATCTCACCTCATAATACCGTAACCTGTTGTTATAAAGTACCAACGGGGGAAAAATTGGCATCACGTCGCACCGCCATGCCAATTTATTAATAAAATAAAAAATAATCGCAACGGCCAATGAAATTCAAGAAAAAAATAAAAAGGCAGAAACGGCCAATGAAATTCAAACACGACGTCGTTCGAAATTTAAAATGTGTCACGTATACCGAGCGTAAAGCGCGCGCCACATTTTAAGGCAAATTCGCGTCATTGTGGGGAATCGCTACGTGAATACGTTCCTCGCGTATTCGACTGTGCTTTTTATTAGTATTTCAGATTGGCTAATACGTGCACGTTTAATGGCATGCATTGTACGTATTCACTTAACAATATGGGTTTAGTGTTGATACGTTTACGTAAAGTATCGTGCCCAATATTTTAAAGTACGAGTAGTTGAAGTAAAAATTTATTTTGGCACACAGATTTTTTCGTAGGCAGTAAGTGAAGTCGACCAGTCACGCACTAAATTGAAAGGCTCGTTCGGGTGAACTCGAAATTGCCGAATGTACCCGAGCACAAGCATCGCGCGCTCATTTTTCTGTATTTAAGGCCGTCACAGACGTAGCTATAATATATATTTTCATATTTCATAGCTGGACATATTTCCGTATATTTTCTATACAAATCCTCGAGTGTCCACACACGCAGCTATACTATATATTTTTGTGACGTCACCAAAATATACCGTAATATATATTAAGGCATATTAATAAAAATTATGGTATAGCAAGACATATTTTGAATGTACAGCGTGTTTCATCATTGTTTGCACACATCACGAGATGTTTTACAAGCTTTTATTTATTAGTTTCATCCCGATACTAACCAAGGTCTGATTATGGATCTGGAAGTAGGTCATAGGAACTCTGTAATGAAACGACGAAACCCCGTCAAATCTGGGATCGCTTTAGTTGTCTTGATGAGTACCTTGGTGCTAGATTTTTCATGGTCTGATGATGAAGCTGGAAAATAACCATAGGAATCTTGTAACTAAACGACATAACACCATCGAGATTGAGCTCGTTTTATTCGCCTTGACGAGTACTTTGGTGCTTGATGATAATTAGGGTCTGATGATAAACCTGGAAGATGGCCATATGAACGTGGTAATTCAACGACATTACCCCATCGAGTTTACCACACAAACAAAATCGGTTGGCGTGTACCCAACATAAAAACAAAATTGGTTTATCCGTTTGGGAGCTACGATGCTACAAACACATACACACTTATGTCAAACTTATAACAACCCGTCGTTATTGCGTCGGGGGTTAAAAAGATCAAAAGACTCGTGAAATGCGCTCAGACAATGTTGAAACATGCTGTAAACTCTAAATATGTCTTGCTATGTTAATATGCCATAATATGAATATATTACGGTAATTTTGCTGACGTCACGAAAATATGATAATATATACCTATTATAACTACGTCTGTGACGGCCTTTAGGCTGAAAGTTAAGCTAATCCGTCACGCTCTGACGTGAAAAACTCGTTCAGATGAACTCGAGACTACCCGAGCGAGAAAGATATAGTCAGCTGTTCTTCACTGCTGTTACTATTAATTTGATTATAATGAAGCTTTCGCTTCTGCTGTACGATATAAGCACATACATTTTAATCTACCTAACGGACTTTTGGGTTTTTGCAGAGGACGCAGAACCCTAAAAGTCTAACCCTAATCAACAAACTATCATACTTCCGCTATTTAGCGTATAACTGATACAGGATAAAGTAGATCTACACATTTTTAAAACCACATGATAAATTATATTCATAACTTCTGCAGATGGGTTCTAATACAAGGCAGCCAGCATTTACTTGGTACTGTACCTAGTTAATTTGAACAACGCTGCAATCAGCGTTTGCTCGATACAATAAAATTATTTGTAACGTCATGCGATGTAGTACTTTCTCATTAAGTACGGTATGATTTACACTAATAGTCCCCTGCGATTTTTGCGTAGTAGTTTGGTACGTTGTGGAGAACTTTTTATGTAGGTACGTTCTGGACCCCATATCTCAAAATTGGCCATCTAAGCAAGTTAGCGGGTAAGCATGTGTTCTTAGTACGTACTAACTCTACTCAATCCTCTAAATTTCGTTCATCAGAAAATACGTGACGTCTGGCGGCTCTGGGATCTTGGACTATTTATTATATACATAAATGTGAGATACTTAATTCATTTATTTGAGCTATTTTTTTTGAAACATTGCTCTTTATTAATATGGAAATGTTATTGAAAATGTAACTAATGTATGATAATTTTCCAGGTAGACTCTGGTACGAGTCCTACCTATAATAACAGCGCCCCATGGTTTCGTCCGCGTATTTCCACCTCTCGTTACCATCCTAGGATAACAAAGCCTTACTTACTTACTAACTTACTTAAACGGCCAATTTTAAGATATGGAGACCAAAAGATACATTACTTACTTCACTTATTTTCTAATAACTGATTTTTACGTATGTGTGAAATTTCGGTTGCGGTCTATTTGGACTGAATGTTATATTGTTTCATCCAGATCATTTAGCAGTTTTGACGTGAAAGAGTCATAAACATCCATCTACCAGGTCTACCAGATATCAGATGGATGTATATCTATATTCACAAACTTTCACATTTATAATATCATTAGGATGTTCATCTCCGTAAAACATCACCTTAATTAAGGGTCCACAAAGTTAAATCCATGTATTTATTCCTATATCTAAATTTAAGTTGATAATTAACGAGATTACCGTCATATAAAAACATACCTGTTTCGTATTTTCCTTATGTTTTCTTTGATTTTTCCTCTACTTTGCGTCAACGTTCCCCTGGTAATTAAAAAAACCTTGTTAATTATAATTTAGAAAGTAAAAAAATAACATAATTAACTGTCGACATGATTTTCTTAAGTCCATAAAGTATCGTTGCCTCACTTAACGAACGCAGGAGGGAAAATTTCCTGTGTCCTTATTTTTATGTCGCTCGATATTCGGACGACCGATTTTTTTTCTCTCCACCGCGGGTTCCACCCCACAGCCGCGGTGCCCACCCCCGAAAGCACCACCCCCGCAGCCCACCTCAGATGTGCCAGTGTCGAAAAACCGCGCAACCTACATGGCGACAAAGTCGTCGGGTTTGAGGCAAAGTCTGGACGAGCGGCCATACCGCGGTATTCTTTAGCTTCACCGTCAACCAGGCCACATCTACTGAGCCCCCCGGCCTAGTCGATGCGGGAACCTCTCGGGGACCTCAAGGCAAACAAATAACATCCCTAATAGCACAGTGTCACGCAGCTATTGGAACATGAAGAGTTCAAAACATAACCTAGCACTGATCTGGACTCGTCGCCTCGAGATTTAATACGATTTATTTATTTTTGAAATTTACATTTGCCTGCCATCTCACCTCTCTATAATTTATATCTATGTCCGGTAGTATCTCAAGAATCATTCCCTTTTCCAGTTTCAGTGAAGTTAGTTCGTGTATTTGGAGAATGTGCCCCAGGTTTCTTTTAAGTTATTTTCTAAGGGGCGGCGTGTTTTCCTTGCATTTACGTCGTAACGACGAATCCAAACATTGTTAAGTACAGCACTTAAACGTTAAAACTTAAGACACAAGTATGAGCGATTACTCAATACCCATATCTATACTAATATTATAAAGCATTTAGTCTCATATAATATGTGTAGAAGAGAAAAATCAAATATTTAGTATTAAAATTAACGTGGTTGTTACATATATTTAATTGGATAACGGGACAATCACGTATATACGGTCGGTCAATCCGACTCGAGTTTGGCCGTTTGGCACTGCCTAATTAGGCAGTGCCAAACGGGCAGCCACCGCGCGTGTGCACTCGCCTTGAAAAAGGCCGCCGGACGCGGCCGAAACTCGAGTCGGATTGACCGACCGTATATACGTGAGTGTCCCGTTATCCAATTAAAGAATCAAATACATAAACAAGTATACTAAAACAATCCTTATCGCAAATTGTAGCTAGAATTTCGACCAAGAGAAAAGAAAACTACGACTTTGGCTGTTTTTGGATGTTCTAGTTATCATTATTGTTATTTTTTCCGTGATAAAAGGTAATCTATGTGTTATTCTTGATTATATTTTAACTGTGTTCCAAAATTCAATCAGATCCGATCAAAAGTTCTGACGTGATTGAGCAACAAACATTCAAACTTTAACATTTAAAATATTAGTAAGATAAAAAACTATTTTCTTGTGTATCCCAACAGTGGGAACATATAGTGGGCTTATACAAATTGTCTAACTCAGCGGCAAGTATGTGAACGCTTCCGGCTATGACTTGAGCATAGAAGTTGCCTTGAGAACTTACTCTAAGTGGGTTTAGCTTCAGTTTGAACTTAACGCTTTTGATATGAGCAACTTAGCGTGATGGTAACATGCTTAGGAATACTTACCTTGCTAATATAGTACTTAGTTAATTTTATTTCTGATACTTAACATACATAATTAAGTAGCTTTTGACCAATTATTTTAAGATACGGCTGGTCTAGTCGGGAGAACGGCAACTGCAGATCCGGAGACCCCGGGTTCAAATCCACGCGCACCACTGTCTTTTCGAAGTCATTTGCGTATGATAAGGTGATACAAAACATTTTAATAGTTGACCCATACAAACTGGCCTCTTCTTCTAGAGGCATGCAATATGTCTGGCAACACAGTTTCCATTGGTCTGAATTTATACAATGATAATAATAGTCAATAATAATAGTCTTCTTCTTTTTTCATTTTTAGCTTTTAATCGGGTTGTGTTATGTTAGCGTGATATGTTTGGCGAGCACAATTACGCCAACGTCTTGTGCTTCAGCAGGATGATGTCATGGACTTTGACAAGTATGTGGTTTAAATCCAAGGTCTTTCAGTAGTAGTATTTCTTGCAGTTTTGGCCGTGTGAGCAATGTCAAAGAATGTCATTATGTATAGTATAATCAAAAAAATGACAATATGTATGTAATAAAATAATGTCAATATGTTTAAAAATTAAATATTTGTGTACCTACTCAAAAACACTCACAATTTATACAATGTAATCTGATTCAACCTGTCAGTTACAATATATTAACTGGTCTAACATTAAACTTAAACTAACTTAAAACGGTGAAGGAAAACTTCGTCAGGAAACCAACATGCACCTGGAATCTTTCGAAGTCATGTGTCATCCACCATCTGTGCCAGCGTGGTGGATTATGGTCTAAACTCTTTCCTAGCGAGAGAAGTCCCAGCAGTAGGAACATTTAGTGGGCTGTTTATGCATTATTACTCGTATGTTTATGACCAAACCACAGATTACTGAAACAGTTCAATAATCTACCAACTATAATTTTTGTTTTGTATTTCTATCAATTTGTGATGTTATTGTTCTTAACAGTTTTGGTCTCAGATTTTCCGCAAATTTTTATTTTATTCAAATGTTCTTTGTGAACTTTTCGCCTTTTATGATACTGGCTGGCTGTTTTGCAGTATATTTCAAGGTTCACCTAAACTATTGAATGCCATATTTATTAATATTGTTTAGCGTTACTTTATTTGTAACCGACTTCAAAACAAAAAAGGAGGCGGTTATCAACTCGACAATCATATTTTTTAACCTGTATATTTACCTAATTCTTCTACCTCCGTTCTCCTGACTAGGCCAAAAGGCAGTACCAAAAGGCTCTAAGGCAACGACACTCTTCTGCGAAAAGGACTTCAAAGTCATGAACATTGGCGTAAAATTTCTAGCCTATCGGGTTTTCATCGGATACATTTCGGAGAGTGTGCTACTGATTTGCATCTAATACCACCTTGCCCTTTTTTCTATCGGAAGGTTCGTAGCTCGAAAAAGCAACATCAAAGACACGGACGAAGAGATTTGACTCTACTTTTGTGGTAAGAACGTCTAGGCTGTGGAATACGTCGCCTGAGTGGGGTTTCAATCTTTGTGTTTTCAAATCGAGAGTGAATTGGTTTCTTCTAGGTAAATACGCTCCATCGTAGACCGCATCATCGCTTAAAATCAGGCGAGATGGCGGTCAAGTGTAAGCCTATGAAGGTAAAAAAAACAGCTGTACCTTAAAAGTATTAACATGAAGTTATTTACAGTGTTTGCTAAAATGTTGACTTGGTAGCTTTAGGGTGCTGGTTACTTTCTTCCTTACCCCCTAAACTACAACAAAATAAAAAATTTTGATTAACCCCCGACTACCTCGGATCTCGGATTATCTGTAAAACGTTCTACTAGTCAAGCCCTTACATTTGATACCCATATTAAGGGAGTAGTGAACAAAGAAATGTATTTCGCTATTTTGTGGGAGCGGCCATCTTGGATTTTAATTTGTCATAGTTCAAAGTATTCTATTAGTCAAGCCCTTTCATTTGATACCATATTGAGGTAAAAAATGAAAATAATACAATTCGCCATTTTGTGGTGGCGGCCATCTTGGCCCTTGAAATTTGTTATAGTGTATAGTATTCTACTAGTTAAGCCCTTTCATTTGATACCCATATTGAGGTAGGTTGTGAAGATAAATTTTGTCCGCCATTTTGTGGAGGCGGCCATTTTGAATCGATATTAACCAAACATAGCTAAGAACATCTGCACGGGTATTAACCTTCAAATAAAAAAAACCCGCATCGAAATCGGCCCATCCCTTTGAGCTCTACGGTGCCACAGACAGACACACACACAGACAGGCAGACAGACAGACAGACAGACAGACAGACAGACAGACAGACAGACAGACAGACAGATAGACAGACAGACAGACATCGACGTCAAACTTAAACACCCCTTTTTTGGTCGGGGTTAAAAAGCATAACTTCAAAAAATGAACATTACAATAATTGAAACCGTGTACTGGTTCCATCAGTTCCATGGCGCTGGTTCTCGGGCTCTCCCTACAAACGCTTTACGTATTCTGATTGTTCGCAGCGGCAGTGTTCCGAGTCAATCTGTCCTTACGAATTAATTCCAAGTTTAATTATTGTCCCTCAGCTGCCCCTGCCGTGCTTGCTCAAAGTACTGTTACTCACTTTTTGTCGCAACATGTTTTTTTGTCGATGATAGAGACCCACTAGACATTTATTAATTCGTAGCGTAGTAATAATTCTATTGTTGTTTATTAAATTAAGTATTTCTATATATACTGGTAATGAATATAAGATGATTATTGTCTTATAAGTTACACTTACAAATATTAGTTTTAAGCAAAAATTTTTATTTTTATCATAACATATATAACATAAAATGTTACATGTAGTCACTTGCTTCAATAAAATATTGTTAGGTTCGTGATCACAGTGGCTTATAACTTAATTTAATACTTATAGTTGTAATGTTGTCAAAATATTAAAGCAATTGCTGCGCTTTTGATAAAGACTATTAAAGTGTTCTAAAATACAATTTGTATAATTAGGTACTTGTTATATAAAACGAGGATATTTCGTATTATTTACTTAGTCCTTCGACCCCTCGAATGTCAAGCCAAATAGCTTAAGCGAAAAAAAATAGAGATCAATATAAACTAGAACTATTTTAGCTAGGCGGTATATCTCTTCATACCTACAAAACCTCAGTCATGATTTAACAAATCCGTACTTACAGTAATTTGAAAAAGTAAGGCAGAGCTCTCCCATCCTTGTGCTTATTTAATTAGGATCAAGTTAAATTAAAAGGGTACATTTTGTATTGTTTAGTAAGTCCTGTCTGTGTATATTATACTTGCAGTGTTTGTTGAGCCCCGGGCGCTTGGAGAAGCATCCGGGCAAGTGTCGGGTTTGATGAATCACGCGCGATACACGTTACGAATATGTAAATTATAAATTTCGTGTGAGCAAACAAGTTATAATATTTGCAATATTTTAATTTGCGAAGATTTGAGAAGCCGTGGTAGCCTAGTGACGATAAGATTTGTTGATCTTTCACGTGGAAATGGTTGAACGATTCGGGTTGAAATTTGAAATATAGATTATCATCTGAAATAGCATACGGACCAGTTTTCGTCACAGATAAATTATGGGGACGAAACTAACCACAAAGCGCTAGGTTTTTGATATAGCATGAAATAGATTGATGCTGATGATGCTGATGTTAATCCTCGTCGTAAAACTTTTCAAATACAAATCTTTCTTTCCCAATAAACGTACCTAAAAGTATTTTACTCGTAATAATCGTACAGTAATATATAACTTGCTCGCCCTGAACGAACAAAACAAAAATTATGAAAGAGCTAGGCTTGGTATCTTACAAAAAAAAAATGGTTGTCTGTAAACTAGTTTGGTTTCCTGTGACAACGTCATACCAAAACATTGATAGATGCGGCGCAAGCCGACCGTGCAATGACGCTGATACAATGACCGTAACGGGACAGTGAGCGTTACGGGACATAATAGAACACTTTTTCTTGCATGCAGCTGGCGCTCATCGATTTATTAGAAGTTATCACGTCAAGAATTAGGTACATTATAAATTAAAACAGTACATGTAAAAATATGTTTTATAAGTCGTTAAAATTGTTGAAATTAAATTTAAATTATGAATAACTGTGTTCCGGTTTGAAGGGCAAAGTTTCCAGAGAAATTACAGGGCTTAGAGATATAAGATCTTAGATCTCTGGGTGATGAGCGCAGTGCAAGGTATTTTCTTCATGTTCCACCAGCTGCGTGTACTGTGCTGTTATGTGTCAGGCATGTTGCTTACCATCAGGCATTATGTCCTGATCGTCTCGTCACTCTTTATTTAAAAAAAAAACTACCAGCGCCCCACGTTTTTACCCGTGAAAGTTTCTTTCCCGTTAGGTTTTCGCAATAAAAATTGTACACTCCGCGAGGTATAAGCTGAGCTTTGCATTAGTGTGAGTGATCACCAATCAGGCAGGAGCTTGAAATTTTGTCCGCGAGGTATAGGCTGAGCTTTGCATTAGTGTGAGTGATCACCAATCAGGCAGGAGCGCGGCGAGATAGAATGGCGCCGCGCCTAAGGCCGGTTGTCACACCTACACTATCCATGTACACTCACACAAATGCAAAGCTCAGTTTATGCCTCGCGGAGTGTAACTAAGTTGACATTGAGTTGTTTGGACGTGATTGTGCAACAAACACCCAAACATTGACATATATAATATAAATAGGATATTAGACGTGACAATGACTTTGCCCAATTTAATAGCGCGTCCGTCGCTTCGATAAATGTCTTAGCTTCGACGTACACTTTGATTTCTGTGACCTTATTTCTGTAACTCTTCAACAAGTCTGGTTCACACTCATCACTTCTAAGCTTTACTAGGGTCCATTATACAGTTGATTTATTTTGTGATTTCTAAAGAAATATCTGCAACATAGTAATTTTTGCACAATTACCTACCGGTGTACCGATATATTTAAAGGTGGACTAATTGACAGAAGTGACGCACTCCCAGATGCACTCTGCAAATATAAATAGATAATAAACAAATAACACACAACACCAATTCACACACAACACCATCTGACCCCAAACTAAACAAAGCAAATGTAATATGGGGCCCAGATAGCTGATATAATACTTATATAGTTGTAAATACAAACTTATGATACATAGAAACACCCACACACAGTACAAATATTTGAATTCATTGAAAATATTTGCACCCACGGGAATCACAGTACACGAAATACCTTGAATTCATCACAAAACTATTTTGCAATGACGAGGCCAATAAGAAATGAGCAAATGTTTCTTAAAGGTAGAGTATCTTTCACTAATCTTCCTCATATTTACAATAAATTGCGTGAAAAAACGTTCCTTACTCGTCTCAAATACAAATACAATAACTCTCAAATACTCTTCCTCGGTGGTCTTGGACTAGTGATTCCAACGACACCACCCATGGTGTCGTTTTGAAAAAGGAAAATAAACAACCAAATAAGCAAATAAATGTTTCTTATAATCAAACACTTTTTCACCTTGCGTTAAAAACAATCGGAGCAAAATGGTACCCCTGTCTGAGTCCTCTGTATGTGAACAGTTCCTTGCTCCCGTCCAGGCCGCCTCGTGTGGCGGTCCCGGGAGGCCTGCTGGACCACCTGCCCGGCGCTGACGCCACACTCATACATATGGAAATGCTCGTCGCTGGATTTTCCTTTTAAGTGAGTTTTATACGTGGAACTCAATTTGGTTTGAAGTTATTTTAGACTTGGATATTTTCACTTATTCCATATTTAGAAATTATTTCAGGTTTGATGTCTATAAACATAAAAATGTTCATAAAGCTTAACAACTCTGGGTTTGAACACCACAAAGAAAAGTAATGTGTATACCTACAGTAAACTACATTTTTTTGAGATTTTCTATGAATTTTTCTCCCCACTCATTTTTACTATTGTACGGTTAGGCAAACTAGATTCAAACGTCTTTAGTTTTTGGTACATATTGCCAATATTTAAAATAAGTCCTGCGAATTCACGGTTACCACACACACTGCAAAACTGTCAAATACCAAGGTGTCTTAAAATCTAAAGTAAATAAGTGAGTAAACATGTCTCGATCTATTCGTGATATTGCTTTACAACAATAAGTAAAAAATGAGATCAATCGTTGATCCATACAAAAAAAAAAAATGTATAAACAAATAACAATGTTCTCTTTTATTGGAATATCGATCAATATTGTTGATGTTATTTCGCATTTTGTTTTGTCTGAACGAATCTATTATAAATAAACTACAGACTTGAGAATAAATAAAAGGGTATGTTTCTCCGTCCATGCAATTTTCGTTAAAAAGGTTCTTGTGTTTGCTCAATAATAAATATATTTTTTTAATCAGTTAGAAGTAAACTAAACGCTATTACGTATTAGTTTAGTACTTCAACAGTTTAAAACTACTGCCATTGTGATCGTAATATTCGTCAAGCTTCGCATCCGTCTCATGTGATTACTTACACGAAATTAATAAACAAAGTTACAGAATCATTGACCTTGAGCCACATTCGAAGTCCTCGTTCCATTTCCACTTCGAAAATCGACGTAATACTCGAAAATTAATCAACTTGTAACTCCGCACTCACAATTATATCTGAGATTAATATTGAAGCGTTAACAAATTGAGCTGACATATAATATTATCTCGATTTCATCTGCAGAACCATTGCTTATTTACCTGCCATTTCGAGGGAACTGTTTCAAAGCGATGCCTCTATTAAGGCCTCTTAACAGTCATCCCCGCGACATAATCTAAAACATCTCCCAAAAACACCTTTATTACAAGTCAGTTAGGGTCGTCGTTGTGGCGACTTGCGCGCGAGACTGTACGTCGATATTGCCATCGGTACCAGGTGGGAAATCTTTAGCCCGAAGCGTGTCTTTGATCCTACCACTTTGATGTCATATGATTGAGACCTACACAGCGTTTTGGATCCAAAAGACTTGAAGCACCGCTGTTACGGGTACGGGATATGAAGTACTTAAGTTTGTTGTGGTAGAGTTTATTTTAGTTTGTCGTTTGTTTGATGTATTTTTTTGACAGATTCAGTAATGAGCATCGAGATGTGCAAATAAGTGTGGTATCATGCGTTCCTTTTGCGTTAGATGGCGCGTCCTCATGGGTATCGGTGAACGCTGTTTACTGAGTTTTGCTATTCTTGTCTTGTACTTACTTTGAAAGGCAAATAAAGCGTCAGCGTATACCGCAGGGTTGAATTTCGATTTACTTGGCTCTTTGCATACAGTTAGTATAATACTGTTACATAAGTTAAAGGCGTTCAATGCTGGGAGTCTTAATATAAACAAATAAATCCTACTAACATTTAAAATGGGTAAGTTTGGGTGTTTGTTGCTCTATCAGATTGAAACGACTCAACAATTGTATCGAAATTTGGAACACAATCAGAATATGGTCTGGAATAGCACATAGATTAATAATTGTCCAAAACATATATTAGTAACCAGAAAACTACGCAAGGAAAACAGCAAGGCACTGCTAGTTACTATTTAATTTAAACAAGAACAAAATTAAAAATTTTGACTAACCCCCGACTACCTCAGATTTGTTATCCGTACAACAGTCTATTAGTCAAGCCCTTTCATTTGATACCCATATTAAGGGAGTTGTGAAAAAAGATATGTATTTCGCCATTTTGTGGAAGCGGCCATCTTGGATTTGAAATTTGTCATAGTGCAATGTATTCTACTAGTCAAGCCCTTTCGTTTGATACCCATATTGCGGTAGTAGTGAAAAAATAATATAATTCGCCATTTTGTGGTGGCGGCCATCTCGGATTTGATTGTTTTTATAGTGTATATTATTTAACTAATCAATCCCTTTCATTTGATACCTACCAATATTGAGTTAGTTTGTCAAGAAATATTTTGTCCGCCATTTTGTGGCAGCGACCATACAAATACAAATACAAAAATCTTTATTGCTGTTTGTAGGTGAGATAAGATGATACAAAACATTTTAAAAGTTGCCCCATACAAACTGGCCTCTTCGAGAGGCATGCAATATGTCTGGCAAGACAATTTGTTAGTAATTTATAAATAAAAAAATAATTAAATAATAGTCAGGTGATTAAAGTCTTCTTCTTCCTCATCTTCTATTAATTTCTGGTTTTATTTATGTCATCTGATTCTTCATCTTAGATTAATTTCTGGCTTCTATTTGGTTGTGATATATATTTGTGTGAGATAAATGTTTGGTGAGCACAATTTCGCCAACATCTTGTGTTTCATCAGGATATTGTCTTGTGTTTTTGAGTTTGATCAATATATCCATCTTGAATTTATATTAAACAAACATAGCTAAGAACATTTGCACGGATATTAACTTTCAAATAAAAAAAACCGCATCGAAATCAGCCCATCCGTTTGAGCTTTACGGTGCCACAGACAGACACACAGACAGACAGACAGACAGACAGACAGACAGACAGACAGACAGACAGACAGACAGACAGACAGACAGACAGACAGACAGATAGACAGACAGACAGACATCGACGTCAAACTTATAACACCCCTTTTTTGGTCGGGGGTTAAAAAAGTTTATTACTAGTTACAGTTGGCTGGCTGGCTGGTGGTTTAGTTGGTAGTAAGTCTGCCTGCTGTGGGTCGTGGGTTCGATCCCCACCCAGTGCAAATGTTTCTGTGATGAATTCAAATGTTTGTACTGTGCCTGTGTGTTTTCTATGTTTAATAAGTATGTATTTTAAAATATATAAGTATTATATCAGCTATCTGGCTTCCATAGTACAAGCTTTGCTGAGTTTGGGGTCAGATTGTGGTGTGTGAAATGTCCACCGATATTTATTCATTTATTTATTTAGTTGGTCTAGTCGGGAGAACGGTAACTGCCGATCCGGAGACCCCGGGTTCAAACCCCACACGCACCACTGTCTTTTCAGTCATGTGCGTAATGCCGCTAACTTAAAACGGTGAAAGAATACATCGTGAGGAAACCGACAAGTACCTGGAATCTTTTGAAGTCATGGATCATCCACCAATCCGCACTGGGCCAGCGTGGTGGATTATAGCCTTAACTCTCTCTTTGCAAAAAAAGGCCCAAGTCCCAGCAGTGGGAACATTTAGTGGGCTGTTGATGATGAACAAAAAGTTGTTCGAAAAAGCCTTCAAAGTTTTGAACGTTTAGAAACTGATCTGCATGATCTAATACCATTTTGCTCTTTTTCTATCGGACTGCTCATAAGTCGAAAAAGCGACTTCGTTTCATAGTTGACATTCCAAAGAGTTGAAGATAACGGGTTGACTCAACTTTTGTTATAAGAACGTCTAGGCTATGGAATGCGTTGTCTCAGTGGAGTTTTTCCGTTAATTATAATAATCATTATGTCTTCAAATCAAGAGTGAACAAGGTTTCTTCTCAATCACGTTCCGTCTTGGACCGCATCGTCGCTCAACATCAGGTGAGATGACGATCAAATGTAAACCTAGTATAATTAAAAAAAATGCAGAACCAGGTCACTAAATGATCCCACCGCTGGGTCTCGCAAGGACCTATCACGCTGGCACAGAGTGGTTTGATGGATTTTGTATGTCCTTAAAATATGACTTTAACATGCTGGTGTAGGAAAACCATGTGAGGGATCCATCGAACTCTTAAAAACGACAGAAACGGCAAACCCGCTTCTACTATGGCGATGCAAAATCAGGTGACGTCTCCTGATTTAGTCTCAGTCGAAACAAGGAGTTGTTTACGTTCGCTGACAATTGAGAACGTTCGCTGACAATTCGATTTTCAAATTTTTCAAACAAATTTTCGCCACGTTATGTTGTCTTTAGATTATAGCATACCTCATCTTCGTTTCTTTAATTATATCGATGGAGGGATCACATTGTTTTCCTTCAAGTCAATAATGAAGACAGACTACATCAGCTGTTGGAAATAATACTCGGAGCTATTAGGCGGGATCCGATCCCATGATCTCTCGATTGAGAGTCGTTCATGAAGAATCCAGATCAGTGCTTAGCGCCTCGCGGTTTCATCTGTATTTTTTTAATGATAACTTCATTTGGCGCGCCACAGATAGATTTTTCGTAGGCTGTAAATGGAATTATAGCGTCATGCTCATTTCCCATTGGCCGACGCATTTCCAGATTGCCATGCTCATAGCCACGTTCTTCGGTTTCACCCGCGTAGTTTCCAAAATGTGCTATTAAATTCTGAGTTTATAAGTTTTCACTTCTACTTCTTCTTTCACTTCTTTCATAAGTTTTCTTTCTTTTGGCAGTTCCTATGACTACCAAATTTTTTAAACGTGTTTCAAACTATTACACTATGATATTAATACAACATTTCTTGGCGGTAGAATTTCTGGAATTTGTCTCTTTCTCTTCTCTAGGCAGACTCTATTTGAACACTACAAATACTTATATTACTGATAGTGAGTATTTATGATATCTTAAATTATTTTTATCTATTTTACTAGTAAAATATTTATTACAAATTTTAATAAATACAGATATGTATAGTAATGCTTGACGCTTAATCTGCAAAATATTTTTTTTCGCATAGTAAAATTTTGAAATTGCATATAATTTGTAAACTATAAGTATATTGTATGAGTATCTATATGTAATTTTTCAATGGTGTATTATGTGTTTATTTTGATTCTATTAAAAAATTAGATAATTGCAGATATATGTATTTTGTATGTATTCTTAATGTAATCAGTTTATTTTTAAGCATAGTTATTAGTTACTTGCTGTTACAATTTCTTGTCTCTTTTTTCATATTAATTTACAAACATATTAAGGGCCGCTTTGTTGTATAAACTCCTATCAATGCACGGTTGTCTGAAAGAGATTGATCTAAGCAATAAGACCGCCAGTTAAAATATCATGCTTGTGCAATAAGTTTTTAGTCGCTTTTGTAATTTTAATTTTGTGATTTGGCTTTTAATAATGAGTTTTCTTATTTTATAATACTCTTTCTTTTGTTTCTTAAATGAATTGATGTTTATGAATAAAAAATTGGTTGCCTGTAAAGTCGGTATACGGGCGAAAGTTATACGTGACAACGACTTTGAGTGGTAAAATAATTTTACGGAAGGGACGCGTGCCTTTCACTTTTTATGTCTGTCTCTCTCGCTCTTAGGCGGGCTAACCATGCCCGAGTGGAAGGGACGCGTGCCTCTCACTCGCTCTCGTTGTGAGCGCATAACGTGAGCGGAGCGTAACGCAGTTTCTTGAGTGTCACCCGGCAAACCAATTTATAAGACGTTGTCACGTCAAAAACTTTGACTTTAACTTTATTCTAATTCATCGCTAAAGCATTACCCTTTTGCGCAAAATTAAAACGTCACTGACTGAAGGCGAAACTCTCAAAATGTTTAATACAAAATCAAATAACCGTTTTCTTAATATACCATTAAGTAAGTCTATTACAAAACTTCAAAGTTGCATAAAGTCGAAAAGAAAATCACCCTTAATTGAATCGGAGGAGCTCCAAAGGGTTGCTTTCCTGATACATTCGTCGCTGTGACTTTACAAATTAATGGGTGAAGTGTTAATGGTTAGCAATATTGGGCAACTTACCAACCGTTTCTAGGAGTTTAATATAGTTTTAAGCTTGCACGGTTGTGCACTATAATACTAGTATTCTTAATTACAATCAAATTAGTGCTAATGAACAGGTGGATTGTCTGTTTTTGCAGCATTTTGTGCAATTTACGCACGTCAAAATTTAATTCTTCTTTTCTTTTTCCACGTGCTAAAAGGTCAGACTAGAAGAAGTACCCAGAGAAATAACAGGGTTTAGAGTTTTATCGTCTTAAATCCCTAGGTGACGAGCGCATTGTTTTATATTAATTTGGACTCTTCAAGTTCTAATAACTGCGTGGCACTGTCTTGTTAGATAAATATAAATAAGGAGGCGAAGTGTTTATTTACGACAAAGCGCATGCTTTGTTCATCATTACTCTAAGCAAACTTCAGCAAATAAATGTAACCTCTGGATAACTCGATCGTTTTAACTTCATGGTATAGACGAATATATTGTTGCTATAATAGGCGTAACGACAGGTCCTGCAATTATATTAAATTATTTGATATAAAGGCAATTTTGAAATAGAATAAAATATGTACCAATTTTAATTAAACATATATTTTTGATAAGTCCATTTTAAGATTACGAAATTATTAGAAAATGTATTTACCATTGGATAACCCATTCAATTTTAAGTGACTTTTGCTATGAAAGCAGTTTCCTAAATGCAATATTTAATATAGCTACCATACAAACTTTAAGCGCGACGCATAGAAAATACGGCACTGTGACGTCACCTTTCCGTAGTGTGTTTATATGAAGCGTTTTTAGAAGAGTCCAAAATTGTGATTTTAAAATCCTGATATCACGGGAAGTTTTTAAGTTAACAAAGTAATTCTTTCACCTATGTTTCAGTAATTGAGTAGCCTTTTGATGGCACATTAAATGAAAAATGAGTTGGCAAAAAATAGGCCATTTTTATGTTTTTAATGCTAAAACCGACGAGATAGCCTTACAAAAGGTGAAGCCATAATCCGCCACACTGCGCGCGCCACTAACATTGAAATGTATCTTAAAACGTTACTTTTCAAACTAGAACACAGTAATATTAACACATGCTCTACACACTCTTTGTAGTAGAATAACTTCCGACATTTCCTAGATTTTGCATCGAAACTCTACCAAGGGTCAACCATTAAAAAAATTAATTCATATCATCTTACCTGCAAACAGCAATAAAAAAAAAATATGTGTGTACATGTAAAGTGATACTACTAAAACTAGGAGATCGGCAATTTCAGCTGCCTGGTTTGATACTCGTAGCGGATCAAGTCATAATTTCCCATGTATAATTGTGCGCCGTCGGGCCGAGGTGTCAGCTTGAATCAAGCATTCGGACGTGCGGTGCGCTCGGGCGCACTAACTCGCTGCTGCCCGATAGCGGAAACTTCACCCAAAAATACTGGAAACTTAGTGACGACAGTGGCGATAATCGAGTGACGCGAGAAAATTACTCGATTTATGAGATGATTGCGAGATTATTGGCGCGAAAAATGTTTTGTTACAATAATATGAAAAAGAAAACATTGGCAGTCCTAGGGACTACCACGGATGGGACTACCGAAAAAAAACCTATTACTTAGATTTTAGTATTCGACAGCTTTAATGTTCCACAACGAGACACTTGTATAGCTTCAGATACTGCTATTACGCAAGTCGGTGACGTGAAGTCACGTAATTTCACCCATTCGAAAAGCGGCGTTCCGACGCTACGGCGCTACGTTGCTACGTAGCTATAAGACATTAGCATGTCCAATGCCCATGACGCAGACTCATTAGATTTTCATTTTTTGAAAGTATTCAATACGTGGCTCAATAATTTTTCTTATATAATTTCTTATATAAGATGACTTTTTATATTAAAAAATAACTTGTCATTATATATTGACTGGATTGTAAAAAAAGACCAAAGTAAATGAAATGATGTTCCTGACAAAATTAGCCCTTCCGTACCAAATTGAACATTGGACATACAAAGCTTATGGTAATATATTATATTGAATGTTTATGCCAGTTTATGGAGTTGTGAATGCACCAAACATTGTGCCAAATACAATAATACTACTAGAACCACTTTTTGTGATGAAATTCGTAAATACTAAACGAAGTTTGTAATATTTATTTATTTATTAATTCAATGAGCACACAAAACAGAATGTAATAAATATAAACTATAACATAAGAGTATACTGTACAGAACTGTATTACATTCCAAACTATGTGGGCCTAGAAACAACAATTATTTAAATTCAGTGGTTTGATAATAATAACATTACATTAGTGATAATACATAAAGAAACTTAGGCCAACATATCTGAACTTAAAACTAAAAACTAACATGCGTTAAAACAGTAGATAAATAAGATATAAACATAGAATATTATAACACAACAGATAAGTATATTAACAGTGTGAAACAATTAATGTATAAACAAATAATATAAAAAAAAACTCATAATAGTATTTACAGTAAGCACAACAGGGTTATTCTTTTAGATTAAAGTGTAAAATTTCTTTGATTTTCCTCTGAAATTGGAATAACTTTAAGTGGAAAATATCAATGTCCCTATCGGAGACAAGGACTTCGTTGTATTGGCGACTCATTCTGACTATAGGATATCTATATTTAATAATAATAATAAATAAAATCTAAATTTAAAAAAACGAATAATAAACCTTAAGTACGAGTACATAACAATACACAGCCAGAAAAAGGCTGATCTACAACTAAATATACTAGAACGTCTACAAACCTTTATTTTATACGTGTTCTATAAACACGTTCCCCGATTCAGCTAAAAAAAAACAAAACACATTTTCGCCAACACGAAGTTCCTTGAGACGGACGGAATTAGAAACGCTTTTCCTAACTTCGACTCGGAGAACGAAAAAAACAAAATCACGCAGAAGCAAATCCGGCCTCGCAACAATATCTACATAATTTAGTATCCACAACATGCACCGCACTGACAACCTTAAGGAAAATCAGATCTTGAGCGCCGACAGAAAAACACCTATTCACAAACCCCCTTACCTTTAAGGGTAACGAAAACCACGCAAAATCAACACACACCAAACACGCTGTCACTGAAAAATCAACTTAATTTCAACCAAGCCAAAAGCTAATCCTATTTTCAGAACTGTTATATCCTGTTGGTTGTATAAATCTTAAATCGCAGTTGAAAATCGTTCGTGTGAGAACGCGTAAGTCCTTAACGACGATAATTTGAAATCAGGGCAGTGGAGTGTAGAGATAAATTCTGGTAACACCGTTACTGAAGGAAACAGATTTTAAATAGGGCAAGGATTATTTTGAAAGGTGAGGCCCGGGAGGATTGTTCGGGGATGATAACGGGGAGTTTTGTTCAATCAGATCAGTATTCATGGACCTGAAAATTTCGCGTGATTGTTGAAATTCAATCAATGGTAGAGCTCATGGAAAATCACTGAATTACTGTTACGCTTGGTATATCCACATTTTCCCTTTTTTAAATCAGTGACGACGACTATCTTGACTAAAAATCAACATGGTAAACATTACACAGGATTTGATTACGATTTAAAAGATCATTATACTGCCTACACGTTTCGGCAACGTTACAACCGCTGTGGTCACGAGAAGACCACGCTCCGTGATGTTCTTGTATCTCTTTTCGAAGACAATGCGCAATGCCGCCAACTTAAAAACGATGACCGAAAATGTCGTGAAGAAATCTTTCGACGTTTTGTGTAATCCAGCAACCCGCACTGGGCCTGCGTAGAATGCGTTGTCTAAGTGGGTTTTTCCCGATGATTATCTTTGGTGTCTTCCTTCAAATTAAGAGTGCATTGGCTTCTTATAGGCAAAAGCGTTCCACCGTAAACCACATCGTCGCTTAGCATCAAATGAGATAGCGGTCCAGTGTATACCTATAAAAGTTGTCAACCTGGTATAACGGCCGAAATCCAGTAAAAATTTTCAATACGAACTGCGAATTACAATTAAAATAATTACATTTAAATTGTAATTTTGTCTGAAAATGAGAATATTATTCAAATCCGACTTGACATTTTATATTTCATAGATCTTCCAGCTCTCAAAGCAGAAGGTTATTCTTCTTTTCGCAAAATAATATCATATATATTTGAAGGTTTACAGTTGTAGGTCGCTTTTATAGTCGAAGGTAACCACTATTCATCACGTTTTATGGCTACTAAAGCGAGCTTTGTATAATGTGATATTCCAGATATAAAGAGATTCCAGGCAGAATATTTTTCTTTTTAAAAATACAGTTTTAGCTCAGTTTCTTTAAATAAAATCAGATAAAAACATTACATTTCATAGTCTTCGTTTTATCCCACTGTTGGGGTTTGTATTTCAATTTTAAATTCATTAGAAAGATAGGTATTACATTATTTTTGTGGGATACATGCAAACTTGTTTGGATAATATTTTTAGGCGAAATCTACGACTAATTCAACTGAATTACCTGTGAAGCCATGGTGGCGTTGTGGCGAGAAATACTCTGATTTCCAAGGGCAGGAGGACAAGTACCTACTGCGACGTTGTTTTAACGGCCAAAGAAACAATTATGCCTAGTGTGCAAAGAGTTTACATATACTATAAAACGTATAGAGGTTTTTAATCTGTGACGTATAGAGTTGGCACAAACACTTTACACCGAAAGCACGGGTAGCATCTTTCTTGCCTTGTCGCTCTTGTGGAAGTGTCATACTTTTGTCGCGACACATCACTCTGTTACCATAGAAAGTATGCGCGTCATCTGCTTACAATTGACACAAAGGAACCGTGCGGACATTCTAAATCTATACGTCATCTGCTTGTTACAAGAAAAGCATCATTCTTGAACACACAAAAGAACAAAAATTTTTAGGAAATTTTGATGATTCGTAGAAATTTGGCTCAAAATTAACTAAAAACCGAAGTTATGTCATCCGGCGCAACTGGTCAACTACCACTATATTCATCTTAATGGAAATAATTTAAGCTAAGTTTCAATATTTAGCGTATTTACAATAAAATGTAATCATGATCTTGAAATAAATGCGTCGTATAGCCATTTGGCATATTGAGGTCTTCCGAACACACGACATTAAACTTGCAACGTAACCTGGCTACGTTTTGATCTCATGAAACCTGTTTATATCGCCATACTGTTGCCATCAGATGTGGGTTACCTTAACCGATGGTCTGATTGTGTTAGAAACCAGGCGTTCTGAGGCGTGCAAACCTGGCGGTATGCGAAGATTTTTGACGACAGGTACGTCAAGCTTATAAATTCAGAACTCCGGAAAGTTTGCCGGGTGACACTTTTGAATATAAACTGCGTTACCTTCCTCGTGGGAGAGCGCTCACGTTATGCGCTCACAACGAGAAGTATATACTGAGAGGACACGCGTCCTTCCACTCGGGCATGGATTAGCCCACCCGCCTAAGAGCGAGAGAGACAGACATAAAAATGGAGTCCTTACATGAAAGGCACGCGTCCCTTCCGTAAAATTATTTTACCACCGTCAAAGTCGTTGTCAATTCAATATAAAAACTTTCGCCACGAAGATATGATGTACCGACTTTACAGGCAATACCACATTTTTAGCGGTAATTGATTTTTCCAGCACGCTCCTTCGTAGACCGCAATATCACTTAGCATCGGACGAGACGGAGGACAATTGAAAATCTATTATTGTTAGAAAAGGATAATTATAAGATGAAATTTATGAAATGAGATGATACTAACTATGTTTCATACTTAGTCCGGACCTATTCAGCCGCGTTTAAGCAACAAATATCCAAGCATCCCAACCTTCGCTTTTATAAATAACTAGCTGTACCCTGCCACGCTTCGCTGTGGAACATTGTGATGCAAAAATTAGATAAAAACAATCCTTGATGCGGATTATATATCATTGTAAAATTTCAGCTCGATCGGTGCATAACATTTTGAGTTTTTGAAGCGTACACAAACCAACATAACATTTTTATAAATAAAGATGTATTATTTAGCTTACAAAATGTACCTACTCTAGTCTGTCTCACATATTTAGATACCTTTTTGAAACAGAGGTATCTATGTACCTATTACGTTTTATTACGACCCCAGTAACCCCGTTTCGTCGAGCCGCGAAGTTTGCTCACAAACCTGGAATGATTAGTCCTTAAAGCCACATTTCGAAAGGTTCCATTACGTTATTACCTTATTATATTTCTTGCCTCGTAATATTACTTACGCGTAAACAAAATATTACGTCTTCAAGAGGTTATTAGGGTGGAAGCCCAACGGAGCCGACGCACTCATGCTGAAAAATAATTAGGCATAGAATTTTGTGGACGACTACGCCAAAATGTTTGCGAGATTTCTGTGGAAGTTACCATGTACGACTGATTGCACTAGATAAGATGACACGAAGGGTAAGGAGATAAATAAATAAATAAATAAATAAATATTGGAGGTCGCTCATTCGTACAACACCATCTGAATTCTAAACCAAGCAAACTTAGTTATGTGGAAGACTTACTAAATATTTATGTCGCCGTGATAATTGTAAAACCGTTATAATTTACTAGATGTTCGCCCTGGTTTCGCCCGTGGTACATGTATATACTCATCGCTAACGGCCGTTTATCTAATATATAAAATTCTCGTGTCACAGTTTTCGTTGCCATACTCCTCCGAAAGGGCTTGACCGATTTTGATGAAATTTTTTGTGCTTATCCGGTATCTATGAGAATCGGCCAACATCTATTTTTCATCCCCTAAATGTTTGGGGTAGTCCACCCTCAAATTTTATTTTATTTTTAAACAAAATTTTAATTTCTATTTTTTATGATACAACATAAAAACGCACACATCTTCAATTTTCACCCTTCTACGATCAACCCTTATTTTATTAGGAAATTATTTATATGGCAAACATCGTTTGCCGGGTCAACTAGTTATATATAAATAAATATTGGTGGACAATTCACACACAACACCATCTGACCCCAAACTAAACAAAGCTTTGTGATGGCAGCCAGATAGCTGATATAATACTTATATAGTTTTAAATACATACTTATTATACATTATTCCGCAGACACAGTGCAAACATTTGAATTCATCACACAAATATTTGCACTGGTGGGATCGAACTCTCTTCAACTGCACTCAGCTGGCAGAGCTACTACCAACTAAGCCACTAGGGCAGTGTATAGTATATTAGTAGTATAGTATGTATATGGTAATTCCCGATTTTATTGTGCTATTCCAGATTGCTCCGTGTTCTAAATTTCAATGCTTTCCATTCAGTCGTTTCATACAATAGTCGTAACATCTCAACGTCTAAACATCCGAACATTCTAACTTTTGTATTTTTATAATATTCGTAGGATTTGAAATTTTTTATTTTAAAATAGGTACGAAATATCCATAAATCTTATCTCGTTTTTTTTTCATTGGCAATAGGTTTGCACTTGGCTGAACGAACAACCTCGAAATGATAAATCAAAACATTATTCTGAGCGCATTTCGGCGGTCAAAGGTGACGTTCTCTTCAGCATTACAAACCAAGTTTACAATGGGATCAACGGTGAAACAGAAGTGTCGTAGTAGCTAGAACGTGCGATTCACTGTGTTCCGGTTTGAAGGGCAATGTTTCCAGTCAAATTACGGGGCAAGTAATGTATAAGCAACAGGGAAAACCCACTCAGGTAACGTATTCCACAGCCTTGACGTTCTTATCACAAAAGTAGAGTCAAATCTCTTCGTTCGTGTCTTTGGAACATCAACCATGAAACGATGTCGTTTTTTCGAGCTACGAGCCGATAAAAAAAGGGCAAGATGGTATTAGATCATGTAAATCAGTCGCACACTCTCCGAAGTGTATTTTGGGGAAATAACAGGAGAACAGGAACGTACGGGTAACACCACGGGGCATTGCTAAGTGAACCACACCAAGCAGATAATTGCGCCACCGTGGGCCACGACCCTCAAGGTATTTACACTAAGCCTCGAAACATTTTGAGTGTTTGAAACGCGCACTTAATTATACTCGGGTGGTGTAATGCGAGGGACGACTTAATGCTGCCTGTTCGAGGCACTCGCTACTACAACGTGTTTCAGAATATTCGAGGTATTCCCGAGATATTATAGGATTTAACTAATTAATGCGAAATAGAGAGCTATTAGAATGTCTGGGAATTGAGAGGCCACGTGGAACGAAGGTAACAGCTTAACGACAGGTTTTCATCGTTCAAAGAAGGCGTGGTCATAGTTTTTTGGAATCGATATGGGACCAAACGTAAATTTAAGTCACAATTATAATTATCTACAGCCTGCAGACGTCTATTGCTGGAAATAGGCCTAGAATTCCACAATCACCGGTTTTGTGCCACCTATATCCAGCGACTTACCGCGATCGAGGCAATATCATCGATCCATGTGAGACTTTAAATGATGATGTGTCAATCGCAGATGTTTTGACGTGACAACGTCTTATAAATTGGTTTGCCGGGTGACACTTCAAGAAACTGCGTTACGCTCCGCTCACGTTATGCGCTCACAACGAGAGCGAGTGAGAGGCACGCGTCCCTTCCACTCGGGCATGGTTAGCCCGCCTAAGAGCGAGAGAGATAGACATAAAAAGTGAAAGGCACGCGTCCCTTCCGTAAAATTATTTTACCACTCAAAGTCGTTGTCACGTAAAACTTTCGCCCGTATACCGACTTTACAGGCAACCAATTTTTTTACGTCATCCACACTAAAGTACCTTAAACAAAAGTCTTTAATTAGAGTGTTCTATCTGTTATGACCTACAGAACCGATTAACATGTTCGCTAACTCGGACTTGCCTAGTAGATGAGTTATGACCTTGCCTCTCTTCTTCTTTCTGCCTTTCTCTTCTTTGAGAGAGAAGGCCTCGAATTGAACTATAGCATATTTCTCAAACGACTCTAACCAGCCTCAAATTAAGCACAGCTTGATTATGAGAGCCAGATGATTGAAACAATACTTATTTAATCATGAATACACACTTAAGATATGTAAACACACCCAAGCTGGTAACAGATTTTGGGATTCAACATACAAAGGTTTTTTCTTGGTGAGAATCGAACCCGCGACCTCCATGGGTATATTTAAAACCAACTCCGTCAATGAGGCCAGAATATAGAATAGATGCTTGCGATCTGAATAGTAACATCCTATTAACATAAGCATATAGCATCAGTTAAAACGAGTTGATAAGCCTCGGACGAAATCCCAAATCGTCTTGATTATCTTAATCGTTTTCTATCTCTCCGAAGTACACTATCTAGAAAACTACCAATTAAGACCAGCCCGGGGGATCTGCTTGCTGTTTAGCATATCGCCTACAAAGGAGACCCTCCGGCCCTCTGGCCCTCACTAAATGGAAGCGTGATAGCTTTGCCTTGAGAGGGACTGATTGATTATGCAGATAGTGACTCCTTCTTAGTTATAGTTAATCGTTATTTTCGATTTAGTAGTGGTAGGACGCTTTACAGAGACCGACTGGGTAAGTAACCAGTTATTTTACAGTCCAGCAGAAATGTGTTAACATTACTGTAGTCCGGATTGAAGGGAAATGTTTCCAGTGAAATTATAGTGTTCCTACAGGGACATAGAGATATATCGTATAGAATTTCTGGATAACACGTGCAGTGCTATAATGATTTGGACTTCTTATAATATGAACTCTAGCTGCGTCATATTTTGCTGTTTTTTTTTATAAGACGAGAAGGACATGTGCCTGATGGTAAGCAACATACCTGCCACATAACAGCACAGTGGCACATAGCTACTTGGAGCATGAAGAGTCCAACTAATAACACTGCACTGCGCTCATCACCCAGAGATCTAAGATGTTATATCTCTAAGCCCTGTAATTTCTCTGGAAACATTGCCCTTCAAACCAGAACACAGTAATGTTTCACAGTAGTAGAATAACTGGCAAAGGTGTGGTACTTCCCCAGGCGGACTCTGCTAGGGAGTCCTACCACTACAAATGTTATGGGTACCCATATTCCCGCTTTTTACAAGTGGCTTTAAAACGTCTATCATTTGGTTAGCTAATGTAGACCAAACCCAATAAGCTAGACGCACCCCACAACTGAACTAAATCCACATATCGCAGTGCCCGTGGCAATGACCCGAGCGACGGAAACTCTATCGGCCTGCGCCCTTCATACTGACAGCCTTCGTATACAGTCCGCTTTTTTAAGCACTTCTGTTTGTAAATAAAAGTTACACGGAACACTGGAAATCTGTCATTGTTTTGGTTTGGTTTGAACTATTTTTAACCCCCCGACCAAAAAAAGGGGTGTCATAAGTTTGACGTCGATGTCTGTCTGTCTGTCTATCTATCTATCTGTCTGTCTGTCTGTCTCGTCTGTCTGTCTGTCTGTGTGTGTGTCTGTCTGTGGCACCGTAGAGCTCAAACGCATGGTCAGATTTCGATGCGTTCTTTTTATTTGAAAGTTAATATCCGTGCGGGTGTTCTTAGCTATGTTTGGTTAATATCGATTCAAAATGGCCGCCGCCACAAAATGGCGGACAAAATATTTCTTCACAACCTACCTTAATATGGGTATCAAATGAAAGGGCTTGACTAGTAGTAAACTATACACTTTTAAAAAATAAAATCCAAGATGGTCACCACCACAAATAGGCGAATTATTTTATTTTTTTCTCTACTACCTCAATATGGGTATCAAACGAAAGGGCTTGACTAGTGGAATACATTGCACTATGACAAATTTCAAATCCAAGATGGCCGCTTCCACAAAATGGCGAAAAACATTTCTTTTTCACAACTCCCTTAACATGGGTATCAAATGAAAGGGCTTGACTAATAGAATGTTGTACATATAACAAATCGGAGGTAGTCGGGGGATAATCAACATTTTTAATTTTGTTCTTGTAATTTAATTTAGATGGAACTATTTTTTTGAAAGCTTTTTAGTTATGTATGCAAAAATATTTATTATTTTTCAACGTTTCGGAAAAAAGTGGCTGTGAAATACGGACGAACAGATAATTTTTTTTTTTATTTAGGGTTCCGTTTTTACGGTTTATGGAACCCTAAATATCCCTGAGTCCCAGCAATAGGAACAATTAGTTAACTGCTTAAGGTGATTATGTGACGATAAAATATAAAGTATTTTATTGGCACCAAAAATTAAGTTAACAATAAGTAACACATTACGGGCACAAAATCGCTAATACCAATACGTTTATAATTCTTACTAACACGTTCTTTAAATCGTAACAAAAAATAAAATAAATATTAGTGACATTTCACACGACAATCTAAATAAAAGTCTGGTTACAATTTCACAATACTTTGGTAATCGTATTAAAGTGAAACCAAATACAATTTGCAATAATAACCAGCCTGTAGGCAGACATGCATATTTAAGAGCTCGCTACATGCAAGGTTTTAAGCCTGGCCTAATGAGCTTGAAGCGTCCGCTACACGCCACCGGCACCGGCGCGGCGTATTGTTTCCGATATGCGAGTTTTAGCAGCTGCTTGGATACTACGAGTATATACAGCTCAATGACGGTCTCTGAAAGGTCATGCACCTGCATAAAATAAACACTAGTAGATTTTTTCTAATGACACAAAATTTTGCAGCAAATTTTAATGTTTCAAAGTTTCATGATTGATTTGCCAAAATCTGGAACGTAAAGATTTTACTCCACTTTTGTGATGAGAACGTCTAAGCTCTGGAATGTGCTGTCTGAGTGGGGTTTCCGATAGTTACAATGTTGGTGTCCTGAAATCGAGAGGGAATCTCATAAATATGGTGTATAAAATCCAGGTGAATAGCGCAGTGTAGTGCAAGACAGTGTTATGGACTCTACATATTGAAATAGGTGCGTGACTTTGTGGCTGGTATGTGCAGGCTTTTTACCCTCCAGGCGACGTGGTTCGACAGCGTAGTTCGATCAATCGGACCACGTGAACTTTTTTTTCCTCTTGGTTCGATCAATCGAACCATGTGCTTTTGAGATTCCTGATAGTTCGATCAATCGAACCACGTGAACTTTTTTCCGGCTGATTCGATCAATAGAACCATGTGTTTTTAAGACTCCTGATAGTTCAATTTATCTGACTATGTGTACTTTTTTCAATAGGTTTGGTTAATCGAACTTAGTCAACCCTTGTAAAATTGCTGAACTTAGATGAATACAACAACACAATAAGCATATTTTTATCTTCCTTTAACCATGTTACATTTTTACTTTACTTCGTAACGTTTCCAAGGACATTAAAACTTTATATACAGTAACTAACATTAATAAACTCTTTTTGTACAAAAAATTAAACCGTCATCAAAACCACTAACAGGCACATACTTAATCCCAAGTTTTCTTAGTCCGAGTTAATTGTGCCTGTGAGTATATTTCGATGAATCGAACCAGATGAACTTGTCACAGTGGTTCGACAATGGAGTCGAACTACGAGGTCCCAATAATTAGTAGTTCACGTGGTGCGATTCTAAAATCGAACCAAGAGGAAAAAAAAGTTCACGTGGTCCGATTGATCGAACTACGCTGTCGAACCACGTGGCCTGGAGGATTTTTACCTTGCGGCGCGTGCCTGGCTCGTTATTCTATAGCATAAAAATATTGGACTGCCGATAGAAGTGAATCTTTATGACTTAGTACTTGTTAGCTCACTTAATGTAGTTTATCTTTGAAACCGGTGATGGTGCTGCAATTAAAGAAAAAAATATTTTCAGAAAGCGTTAGTTGACGATTATTTCCACGAGTTCCATGTTTATTTGTCACCCAAAATGAGCTCAAAATGCTAAATCAGTTCGTTTTCACTCCAAAAAGTTACATAACCAGGTCTCAGCCATGTTTGGCATAACCTGTACGCAAATACCAGGATATTCTAGGATACAGTTTTATTGCATAATTTATTTTATTCCTAGACTTTCGTACGCTAACTTGAGTCGCGTGAAGCACGATATTATCTTTTATGGTGGCGGTATTTCCATAATTTACCTCGAATGAAGATTTGTGGTTATTTCCATTTTTATGTTTGTTACCGTCGCGGTGCATAGGAGTGGTTACCTACTGCCGCCGGGCGCGGACTTAGAGGCGGTAGATAACGCGGTTTTGGTCTTATGGATTCTCTTTTCGTTTCGTTAATCTTCGTAAGTCATTGTATCTTCCAACAACATTTTTTCACCGTGTTCAGCAGCACTGTTTTATCGGCAAAATGTTAAGGATTTGCGGCACTAAGACGCGTAATATATGTAAATATGTATGTAGCTATACAAGTGACGTATTGTGCAAAGTAAGTGCTGTTTTATACTAAAATTCTTAGATAAGTTTTTATTTTCAATCGGCAGTGCATATTTATTTTATGTCTGATATTTTATCTCTTTATTCTTTCATTCCGATCCCAAGATCATTTAATTAAGGATTCTTATATTCTTGAAAATTGAGTAGAATAATAACCTTAAATAGAAATAGAACCGAAAAATCACCTAGATAGATAATAATTATAATTAGAAGCTTCTATTGCCACAGAATTAAGGCTTATAACATTGTATAAAAAGTATTAATCATATTTTGCTCTAATTGAGCAAAATATTTTTCGATGAATTGGACCAGTCATTCAATAAGTTAGTGTATTGATGTTATAAGGCACATTCTGTAGTATCTATCCTATACCTATTAGATTTGGCTGGCACCGATCTAGGAGTGATCAAAAGTACAGAAATAAAAATTCATCCTAAATTGAGGCACATTACACAAACTGCCAAGACAGATGTTGTGGTTTAAGTCAATTTGACTATTATTGTGATACATAGTGTTTTATTTTAAATAAGATAGCTGGGTTCTACCTATAAAATTATGACGATTTGAAGTCATATTGAATACAAAAACCCTTTAACTTTTGCTATCTCGATTGTTTCCCCGGCGTTTTAGTCGTGTTACAGCAGCCGAAGTAACAACAAAACTGATTAAAATAATTTTGATAGGCGTAATCATCTAAAATAACACAAAGGCTACTTTCATGACAAAAATGTTTAAAATGCAGAGCTATTTTATGTAACTTTAAAATTTTCGCGTGTGTCAAGAGTGTTTAATGCTATAGCGGTGTCTGTTAACATCTGTGACGCAGAGCTAGGTGCAGAATGCTCAGAACGCCGCTCGTTGTTTGTCTTCATATAGTTTGCACTTAACTGCTGGATAGCTTTACAGGCATTATATAATGTACTAGAACATACCATTGCGTTTGAATTTTCCTGAATTTCTATGTTTGTACTGCTGTAAACCGTGGGTTCCGTTTGCGAAATTTCTGTACGAATGCTTACAGAAAAAATAGTTGCAGCGACTGCCGATAGAAGCTCAGACAAATTATTCAAAGACAGCAACTTCAACACTTACAACTTAGAAGTTTAGTATAAACTTTTATTTACAGTGAAGAGTGACATGACGAGCAGAACATGTATCTGATGGTAATCAACATGCCTGCCAGATACCAACACACACGCAGCTATTGGAACATGAAGAGTTCAAATCGTTACTGCTGTAGTTTCTCTGGAAACATTGCAAACTGCACTAAGTTGCACAAACGTCACATCTATATTGCTACAGAAAAATTGCGACGAAATTACTTTGCGAATCTATGGTAACCCAGAAATACTGCTATTACGCATGACAGTGAGACAAACTCACATTATTGCATCCATCTAAAAAGCTGAGATTGGTGTCTGTCAGAAAACAACGCTCGATACTGACTGGTAGTCTGCATGATCTTCTTGATTGTCTATATACCTTTTCGAGTATTTAGTCATAATTTGTCTAAGATAGACCTCCATTGGTCTATGGACGATTCAAATGCAATTAGTGTAAGTAGTTTAGGTATGTAGAGTAGTGTAGTTCTCATTGTATTTTTAGTTTTGTAAATAAAGACTCTGTTGCGTGAAAAAATAAAGAAAAGTGTCGAACGCTTACGTCCCGCTAAGTTACTCTACCGTTGCTTCGACAATACTCAACTACACCGCTACCAACACTCAAAATACGTCTACCCCAAAAAGGTTATCGATTCTGGGGCAGATATGACTAGACAAAGGCCGGAACTAGACTTATTTTCGAACAAATTTAAGTATGTCTTAAATATATGTATCATTTTTTACTTATATAAATGAATGTAATTAATGTTATTTTGTGTTGCATCTCTATTATTTATTATTTATCTTATTACGTGTTTCATTTTTTGTAATTAATGTGTATTATGGCGGTTTGTGCGTGTTGGCTACGCTGTTAGCACATGTTGGCAATTCTTTATAATTAAATAAATGACACTAACCAGCCCATTGCCACTTCAGTTTAATAATGCATTGAGCTATGTCGGCAGCCTTGGTTCTTTGACAAATTACTTCGTTCTAAACATGATAAAGTTCGAAGCATAGCTATAGATTTCGATTTTTTTGGCTAGCTCTTTCCCAACTCGCAGTTGACACTTTTCTGTTTTCATTCCATTCCATCATTTGAAGCGAGCTTTTAACTAAACAAACTGCCGAACACCATCGAACCAAGCTCGCACTTGGGCTGAGTATTAGAGTGCTGAGTCGCGTTGAAACCAAAACAATATGCATAGTTGTATCAATCAGTCCTATATGAAATATGTGTATTAGTGTATTATATCGCTTGAAACATTAAAATTTACAAATAACTAACAGCAGGGTTTGACTCACGTAGTTTTTAAACTTTTATAGGTTTACACTTGACCGCCATCTCGCCTGATGTTAAGCGACGATGCGGTCTACGATGGAGCGTGTTTACCTAGAAGAAACCGATTCACTCTCGATTTGAAGACACCAAGATTATAACTATCGGGAAAACCCACGACCGACTGTGTCCGCAGTCGTTGCGGACACAGTCCACTGACTGCTACCCAACGTATATCGCCACTCCATCAACTTTTAAGTAATTTGTTTATCGTAGCATGAAAAAATTATACTGTTTCATGTTTTAGGTTTGTTTCATGTGTCATGATTCCAAAGCCTTGACCGAAAAGTTTTACTCTACTTTTGTGATAAGAACGTCTTGGCTGTAGAATACGTAGCCCGAGTGGGGGTTTCCGAGGGTTTCAATCTTGGTGTCTTCAAATTGAGAGCGAATTGGTTTCTTATGTGTAAGCACGCTCCTTCATACACCACATTATCACTTAACATCAGGCAAAAGGAAGTTAGTTAAAACAATATCTTAACATATATAAATTATACATCACGTTGTTTATCGCGCGATGTATTGTTTATACTATTCAACAAATTTCAATAAAATTTGCACACCGTGTGCAGTTTGATCCAACTTGCAAGATAAGATAGTTTTAATTCCGATTATTTGTCTTTATATGATAACTAGATGTCTGCCCCGGCTTCGCCCGTGGTACATTATATAACACTCATCAGGATCCCGTACATATACAACAGTGAAAGAATGACTGAAATCGGTTCAATAATTCCTGAGAATATCGCTTTCAAACAAAACACCTCTTCAGCTACCTGCTACGCCACCTGTTGGAAATTGGTCGTACCAACTCAGGTTTTAACAAAGATTAGCAAAGGTTTTATATTCAAGAGGTATGTGATATTCAATGACGCAATCTTAGACACATGCTGTCATGTGTCATGTCAAAGCACGAAACGTACGAAAACTCTCAAAAAGGTTATTTAAAAGAATATTTTTTCCCGATTTTGTTACATTCTTGATTCATGCTCTGCTTCTATTAATAGTATCGTTATGTTCTATAGCCTATAGCCTTCCTCGATAAACGGACTATCCAATAGAAAAAGAATCTTTCAATTCGGACCAGTATTTCCCGAGATCCTAGCGTTCAAACAATCAAACAAACACACAAACTCTTCAGCTTTATAATATTAGTATAGATATCCGAGCAAAGCCGGAACGGGCTGCTAGGGAATTCATATACTTGGCTTTGTTTGTTTCAAAAAATAACTTTATATTCGAAGGTCAACTAACTTAACAGCAAGAAAAACCACGGGGTGCAGTAGAGAACAACGGCACGGGGACTAGCGGATATGACGTCACACGCGCGGTAATGGCTAATGCGTGTCCCGGAAGTACCGTCGGAAACGGAGCGGACATCTTGCGATTATCATTTAGCGTTTTATCGTCGAACGGGCTGGTCGTGTTTGCTAGGGTTCGGGAGCGCGGATGAATCGACTACTTGGACATGTCAACATCAGGCGAGATGGCGGTCAAATTAAACCTATTAAAGTTAAAAAAAAAAAATATGTCAACTATATGGGTAACTTCAAAAAAACTATGTGTAAATTCATAGTTTTTTTTTAAAGTAGAACCTTATTTAATTTGGTTAGCTGAAATCTCGTGAGATCACCGACTTTGTAATTATGTGATAAGGACGCCTAGGCTGTGGAATGCGTTGCCTGAGCAAAGAGTTAAAAAAGCTGATTTCATGTGATCAGTAAGCCAAATACAATCAGGATATAGCTTGAAGGGCGTGAAATCATAGTGAGGCTTACGGTATTTATATATAAACAAAACAAAAATCTTTTGCTTTCTGTGGCCCCCTAAAGTTTGTTAAGCTGAGATGGTAGCGATTCTATCCCATTTCATGCAAAATTATTATACCTAAAAAACGGTTCTAGATTTAAAGCTTCTAAAACTACAAACTTCCGATCAAACTTTCATTCCCTTTTTCAGTTTCAGGACTAAAAAGTAACCTATTTCTTTTTCCCGGTTATCTCTTTACCTAATTTCATTCATATCGCTGTGGTAGTTTAAGCGTGACAGCATAACATGCAGACGTTAGAAGTTACTTTTGTATTTATAATATAAGTAGGGACTAAATGAAAATGAAAAAAATGTTTATTATGGCAAAAACAAAAGACATAAACAAAAAAATAAGAATAGATAAATGCGATAAGAAATACTATGAACGAATATTATATTGTGTTAGTTTACACTGGACCTCACACTGCTCATAATACATTATTGCATTACATTACTTTTTTTCATGCTGTAAGAAAAACTCGTGTCACTTTCCCGGTCCATTAATATTTGGTCGACGCAAGCTAATGGCAACAGTGCGGATACACGGAAAGATACTTTCGGGGAAATTCGTCATAGTCACGGCGTGTGTTTTGGGGTAATTGACGAAATTGGCAACACTGAAGATGGACAAAGTTAGCACTATCGGCTTGCAGTAGTAGGACTCCTCTATAAACTTCAGCTGGCATTTGCCATATACCTATGTCTTCGAGTGTGTCAGTCATCAGTCTCTCCGAACATATGAGCAAGCAAAAGTGAGCACTTTAAAACAAGATTTAAACAAATTTACCCCCCACGTTTGTTTTATTTAGATAAAGTACTTAATAATGTGAACTCCATGATCTAATCGGCAATCAAGCCTCTGTTCATGATATCAAAATTCCCGTCTCGGTTTTCGTTTAAAATATAAATTCACAGATAACTTCTAAAGTCAGTCGAAAACAGAAATTTAACACAATTTACCTAAACTACCCTTATCAAGAAGCCCAGTCAAAAACAAGGCTTTCAGGCTTTAAGTTAGCGACGACCTCGGGACAAAATGTTAGATATTTCTGGTATAAAAGCTAACAAGTCTCGCTGTTACTAAATTCACGAACAAGAAATTCATATTTCCACTCTGGTAATAACTAAAATGGTATTTGATATAAATTATTTCGAGAAACTAATAAAAATGTGTAGGGGAAAAATAGAATCGGTATTGAGGCATTTTCCAGATGCTAATTGACTTGTCAAAAATAGTTCTAAATGTTGCCAAATGTAGCACCACTGTTTGTTTTTGTGAAATTTCTCTCACGAAATAGAACATTGGCGCCACCTATGGAGAGATTGGGAACTGTCCTTGACAGTTCTTTTTGCATTTTTAAAACACCTCATTTTGAAATCACTTATTTTCAACTAAGTTTAACAACTTATGTTATAAAGTTTTGCTACTTTGGCTTTGTAGGATTTAGAAAACATATATGTACCCAGTAACGTTAGTTTAACGTTGTTGAAGATTTCTTTACGTTTTCCAAATGAAGGTACCGATAGTGGTTTACCTCTAGCGGCTGTTCCTGTCCACCAAGCTTTGGACTAGCACATAATACGTAAATCTATTAAAACACAAAACTATCAAACTATGTTGGTATCACGCGAAAAATACTTTCTCATCAAGTATTCGTACTTAAAAATAAAAATTAAATTAAATTTATTTCAATAACAGATCTTTACTATACAATATTTCTTACAGCTATAAACAGGTATATAAATGTTATCAAATTATTATAAAACTAAGAATAGGTACTAAGTAAAAATGGAAATTTCTAAATTGTAATGTAACAAAATATAAGTTTAGTGAAGTTGTAAGATGGGTGTTTAATAAATAAAGGTACAGGCAGTGAGCAGCGACGCGGAGGAAAATGAAATTCCTTACAATTTCAATATTAAGCAACGCGCTGATGGCTGTCGTTTTAGACAATTTCATAAAATATTACCTGCGGCCGATGCCACAGTGGAACTTGTACAGAGGAACTAATTTTCCGCTTTGTCTCGTCACTTCTTATTAAAAAAAAAAAAAAGAGAGAGAATCCTATCCTATGCTATTAATATGATAAATGTGAATGAAAGGGTGTTTGTTGCTCAATCACGTTGTAACGTATTGGGCTGAAATTTGGAAAACAGGTATATTATAATCTGGAAGAACACAACTAAACACTACCTTTAGAAAAAACTACCTTTTTAATCGCAGCAAAAGAACGTGAACTTTGCTTTTTTTAACCCCCGACCAAAAAAAGGGGTGTTATAAGTTTGACGTCGATGTCTGTCTGTCTGTCTGTGTGTGTGTGTGTCTGTCTGTGGCACCGTAGAGCTCAAACGGATGGGCTGATTTCAATGCGGTTTTTTTATTTAAAGGTTAATAATCGTGCGGATGTTTTCAGCTATGTTTGGTTAATATCGATTCAAGATGGCCGCCTCCACAAAATGGCGGACAATAAATATTTCTTCACAACTTATATCAATATGGGTGTCAAATGAAAGGGATTGACTAGTAGAATACTTTTCACTATGACAAATTTCAAATCCAAGATGGCCGCTACCACAAAATGGCGAAACACATTTATTTTTTCACAACTTTCTTAATATGGGTATCAAATGAAAGGGCTTGACTAGTAGAATGTTTTACAGATAACAAATCTGAGGTATTCGGGGATTAATCAAAATTTTTAATTTTGTTCTTGTTATAGCATAGAGTGACGAGACGAAGCGGACATGTGCCTGATGGTAAGCAACATGCCAGCCACATAACAGCAGCTATTGGAACATGAAGAGACCAAATCATTACCTAGCACTGCATTGTACTCGTCACCGAGAGATCTAAGATGTTATATCTCTAAGCTCGGAACTTCGCGGGTAACACCGCTGGGCGCTGCTTAAATCAAATAAAACGTTGTTTTTACTTTGTAATGGTAGATTTATATTTCGCCTCCACCTCGCTTGATGCGATGAGCATACTTACCTGTAAGAAACCAGTCCACTGTCTTTTTAAAGGTAATAAGATTGTAACCATCGGGAAAACTCACTGAGACAATGCAATCCGCAGACTAGACCTAACCAAACCTATTCGTTGGAGTCTTTGAAACAGCAACGTCAACCATGAACCGGTCTCTCTTTTTCAAGCTACGAGCAATACAATAAAACAAATGGCAAGGTGATATTACATCACGCAGATTATAGGCCAAGTACCGAGGTTTTTCTGCAACGTACGGGACCTGGTTTTTTTTTTGGAATATGTTCAAGGGTGTCCCCTGAATGTAAACCCAATTTGGTGCGGTGGGAAGGGGTTCGCTTCAGCCGCCATCTTGGGAAACACGTTTTATTGAATATCTCGCGAACTGCGCATCGTACGATACAAATCGTAGAGATCATTATTGTAGACAATAATATTTGTCACCTGTTTTATTTGAAACTTTTATTGTATAACGCATAGGTTTTTAATTATAGCGCTCCAAAAAAACCTAATTTATTTGCTGTGGCGCTTGGACATTCAAATCGAGAGTGAATCGGTTTCTTCTAGGTAAACACGCTCCATCGAAGACCGCATCGTAGCTTAACATCAGGCGAGACAGCGGTCAGGTGTAAACCTATAAAAGTTTTAAAGAAGAGCAGCACCCTTTCTGAAATGTGTGCTTGAAAAATTGAGAAGCTATTCGCAGCAACTTCGCGGCGCTGTTGAAGACTTTGAAGTCTTTTTCAAATACGAATGTCGTTGCTTATACGCCTTTTGGTACGTTTCTCGATCAATTCCAGAGCCTCCACGTAACACATAGCCGACCTACGTCAGAGATGCAAACAATACTCTATACTAGAGTAAATATATGCTTGGCAAATTACTACTGTATAGATTTGAGTACTTTTGCAATTTTGAGAAGGTCATTAGTCAGTAGAAGGTCATCTACAGCTTGCAGACGTCCACGGCTGGACATAGGCCTTCCTCAATAATTTCCACAAATACCGGTAATGTTAGTAATGCTATGAAAATATTTTTTTCAAACCGGGTGTTCAAAATATGACAAAGAAAAGGAAAAGTTTTACTTCTGCGAAAAGTTTGACTGTGCAAGAAAATCAATTACGGTATTGGATACAACACAGAATCGTATTCCTTGAACTAAATTAACTTCTCAATTGTTGTTTGTGAACATGGCTTTGAATCTTGATTCGGTTTGGCAAATATATTCAGTAGTCAAATAAAGTAAATGGAACAAACTATTTATTTCTAGAGATAATGTTTTTACTGTAAAATTACGTTTCCATTTCAAAACTTCTTTGGGATTATTCTTGAAGTCAGTTTCTTTTGAAAACGTAAAAAAGTCTTTACCTTTTGAAGCTTTTTTTTTAATTTAGATTGACGAGACGAGCTGAACATGCGCCTGATGGTAAGCAAAATGCCAGCCACATAATTGCACAGTGACACGCAGCTATTGGGACATGAAGAGTCCAAATAATTACCTAGCACTGCACTGCGCTCGTCACCCAGAGATCTAAGATATTATATCTCTAACCCCTGTAATTTCTCTGGTAACATTGCCCTTCAAACCGGAACACAGTAATGTTTGCACATTACTGCTGGCAAAGGTGTGGTACACTCCGCGAGATATAAGCTGAGCTTTGCATTAGTGTGAGTGATCACCAATCAGGCCGGAGCTTGAAATTTTGTCCGCGAAGTATAGGCTGAGCTTTGCATTAGTGTGAGTGATCACCAATCAGGCAGGAGCGCGGCGAAACAGAATGGCGCCGCGCCTAAGGCCGGTTGTCACACCTACACTATCCATGTACACTCACACAAATGCAAAGCTCAGCTTATGCCTCGCGGAGTGTACTTCCCCAGGAGGACTCTGCTAAGAGTCTTACCACTACAAAGTGAAGTAAAATCTTTTTTTTTGGCGCAACACACACATAATTTTTCGTAGGTTTTGATTGAAGCTCATCGTCACGTTCGGAAGGGAAAGATTCGTTCGGGTGAACTCACGGCTGCCGAGTGTGTCTAAACGAGAAGGATAATCTGCTGATGTCTATCTGCTGTCACTGGCGTATCGCTATGTTTAGTGTAGACTATAAAATGTATTCAATTTAGAGGTATGTAATAAAATTAATAATTTAATTTTTAATAGTTTGTTTTTACATGCGTGATTTCCAATCCTGTTATTTCATTGGAATTAAAAAAAAAACAAGATTCAGATTTCAACCCTCTATGACCCAATTTGCAACCCAATCTATTTAGCCATTTCAACGTGATACATATCTAAACATATACAAAATGGTAGTAGGATTTTGTTGTCAATTTTGTTTTATGGTCCCTGTAAAATGTTGTGTAGGTATTGTATTATATTTTTATATAGTTTTGCAATATTTCATCTTTTTTACTAGTCCATACGACACCACCGACTAATAGTGAGGTTACCTACATACAAAGTTGTTGATATGAAAACTCCAATTAAGTTCAAGCAGTTTCATTAATGAGGTATGTCATTTGATAAAGTTTATATTTATCTGTCACTCAAATGGTCATCTTGACATTGTTCATTGCAATTTGCATATTATTGTCTTTCCGTCCGAATATTTTAATTTTTCACAATGAACATGGATACTAATACTGACGACATAAAATACATAAAAACTAATGGCGGAACAGCACATCACTAGAGTGGTGTCGTATGGACTAGAGATTCCATACGACACCACGGAAGGTGTCGTTTTGGTGGTGTCGAGTGGAAGGAAAGATTTTTTTTAGGCGTCTTTGATCAGTACATCTGTTTCATGGTATAACATGCCTGCCACAACAGTGACTCGCAGCTATTTGAACATGCAGAGTCCAAACCATTACCTAGCGCACTGCGCTCGTTACCCAGAGATCTAAGATGTATTAGGAACATAGTTTATTCTAAGTTAAGAACACCATTAGTTCATAAATAAAACAGCTATGATCAGTCTACAGCATTATATTTCGGAATCAGTCCTTCATACCAACTTATTCATAGCTGCCTCGTGCAGATCAAGTAGTACATTTCGTACTATAATAAACAAAAACGCTTTACAGTACCTTAAAATCAGTAACAGATGTACAATTATTACTTTTTACTTAGATATTTACTTATTACTGGTTACGAGTACTTTTAATTTAAACCTTTCGCTTAGACTTGCTGCCGTATATATTTTTTATCAACATGTTCCCACGAGACCAACGTGAGCTTCCTCGTTTCCCGCCAAAACTATCGCAGCCCACAGACTACAAACAAATCATATTCACCCGGAATTTTAGGGTTGCCATAGAGTGCATTACGGTATTCTTACTATTCTTTAAATACCAACTTATATGAATTACTAATATTGCTAACAGCTCGGCCATCCTGCAGAAGCGAGTCCTCGCGCTCGGGTTTTAAATTTATTTTACATCTTGACTAAATTATACGAGTAATTCTATTCTATTTCTAGTTAATCTAATATGTTTAACAAAGTAATCATCTTATAGCAAAGGATTACAAATTTATCTATTATCATTTAGTTAATAAATCTATTTTAAATAATATGTATGTTACATGTAGCTACAAATTGGATATCAAACGAGCATAATTAATTAGTTATGTTCAAAAGAAAACAAATCAAATTGAGCACATTGCATCATCACTCACTATAAATATCTTTAAATGTGTCACTATACTTAAGAAGGGCAATATTTTCATAGATACATTTTCAAATTAATATCATGCATTATTGATACACACAGTTAAACAATATTTATTATATTTGTTTTACAATTCACAATAATAAGATTGTACGATTTTACTTGGATTTTAGATAAGAATATAGTAAGTAGGCATTATTGTCGCATTATAAATTAAACTTCTCTCAATTAATCTCAAACTAGGCATGTATCCAGACACCTGGAGTCTAGACACCTGTTTACAATGTATCTATTTTGCTTTTTCGTGAAATAATTTTGCTACAAAAATACAAAAATATGGGCTAGATTTATATAATAATAGTTTTCAATTCAAAGTACCGATTCAGCGAATCATGACGAGTACGTATAATTAATTAAACGTTGGTACATTATTATGTTTTAATTTCTGATGATTATCACATGAAAATTATAATTATATAAATACATATATCTAATTTCAGTCATATACGATAATATACCTTATCTATACTTTGCGGTAGTCAAAAGATAACCTGCATTTCATTACAAACAAAACAAATATAACCGAATTATTCATAATATTATTATACACCTAATAATTAAGTTACGTAACAATTGTTTACAACAATTTTTGGTCGTAGTTGTTATAACTTTACTGAAAGTTTTATTCGTTGAACATAATCCAAAGTAGTCATTTACTTATAAATTAATGATGATGAATCACGTCAATGGTTTCTCTACTAGGCAATGTGATGATTTCAGCGTGTCTAATCAATTAGCATAATAACCTACTTCATATGAGCGACTAAATAATTTATACTGATACTTATAGGGAATCATTGATTGTTTCGTGATCAACAATCTGATAGTCTCTATTGGAACTTGATTCGAATTAAACGTATTCAAACAACTATTAACACCATCACTGGTTTGAGTTCTCGTATCTGCGGCTACCACGTCTTCATAACGACCGCGGCGAGTAAAGGCATATCATTGATCAGATGCCTAATATTTGTCAAAATTTCTAATCCGATATAGGCCTTGAAATTTTATAGCTAATTTTATCATCACTTGGCGTTCCACGCCTTACATACAAGTACTTACTAAATCCTCGTCGTTGAACTTTATTGATTAGTAGTATGCAAGTATGTTTCGGATCTAATCATTATCGCTGATTACTCTATAAATCTTATCTTTATATCGACGATATATATTTCTTTTAATATGTTTATTATTTATATTATACGAAATTACAATGATTTATTATTTATAGAATCTTCAATAATTACTACTTTCGGATTTGTTGCTGAACATTTGTTTTCAGCTTCGTTTCGTAAACACGTGCGTATTGTCCTTTACGCGTAGGTATTCAATGTTATGAAGTGTGTTTATGTACCTATGTCTATTTTAATATATTTTGTTCATGCATTATATTATTTACTAGCCATGCACCCTGGCCTGCGGTAGGTGTATTTATAGCCTATAGCGTGCAACGACCACGCACATAACCAATGTAATAACTCTGAAATCAGTCTGGTAGTTTCAGAGATTAGTGCGTTCAAACAAACAAGATTTATCTTTATTTTCTTTATCTTTATAATATTAGTATTAAGTAGGTATAACAATAGATATGTACCATATCTGTACAACGGATTTACTTTTAAATGATATGTATTCTATTTGTGTAATTGTTTATATGGGTACATAAGTTTATCAAGGATACCACACCCATGCCTTTACTAGTTACCTTGTCCTAACAACCAAAAAGTCATCTAGAAGACATCGCTATTAACGATAGGCTAGACTTTTGTGTACAACATTTTAATGACTTACATGTTTAGTCACTTTTTTCTATTGTATTGTGATATACCTAATAAAGTGTTTTGTATTGTATCCAATCTTCAGAATACTCTATAAAGTCTGGGATTTGAATCTATAGCTTCTCCTTGGGACTCCTATTCTAAAGCATCCAAATGAGGGTTGCTCGCTCGATATGCGATGTCGCCATTAAATTCTTGGAACTACACCCCTCAACGACCACACGGTACTAGATCTCTGTTAGTGAGTGTGGTTCTCGGCGCAATGCAGTTTGACAATATTTTAAGTGGGATACTCTGAAGGTAAACTCTAAATTTACTAAGAGAGGATACTGCTGAGGCTTCAAGTTCGAATGAGTGGAGCTTTTACTCCTCTCAGGTTTCTGTCTTTCTCTTTTTTACTGTAAGAGACTGTCCTAAGGACCCCAGAATACCTGCCACGCCGTACTCTCTTGAATCTGTGTGGACCGGCCAAATGGTCCGCAAATCACGGAAAACTATATAAGTCCAGTTCGTATGCGTTTTTGGTGTACTTAAAGTATCTACTTAGAAACCGCCTTCAAGTCCAGGCTTTAAACCGTCACTACTGACTTCAAACCCCAAAAGTCTGTTAAATTGTAGCGTGAAAGATATGCCACCGCGATAGTTCGAGGCTTTACCCGATTTGTTTTGTCGTGTGATATACGACACGTCTTGTATATTCCTGGCTTCGTATCCTTCATCTCATGAGTTGAGGCAAACTCCTAAATCTCTTTTATTTTCGGACGAGAAGTAATCGTTATATTCAACGAGCAAATTATGTAGTTCTTTTTTTTTTCAAAAGTATTGGCTACTAGTCACCATTGAAGAAGTGGTCGTTATTATCATATGCAACGGGACAGATATCGTTCATTATAACTTGTAGGCATAATTTGAGTTACTAACGTATTGTTATAAACCGAATCTTCGCTTCAGCGAGATTTCGAATAACATTTCCTGACCATCATCAAGTGTGAATTGGGAAGGCAGTAATACATATAGATATTAGCGGCCCGCTCCAACCTCGCTCGAAACCTCCATACAAAGACTATCCCATCTTTCAAGTTGGATCAAATCTTACACGGTGCGCAAACCAGACTACAATTGCGGAGTCCGTCGCGGACAAACAACGCGACACGTAATTTGTGTATATTAAGATTTATTTTAGAGCTATTACCATGAATTGAACAGTCTGCATAGATTGCCTCTTTAATACTTCGCTTTGTGATTTTCTTGGAACAGCTACTAGTCGGGTGACGAACCAACAACAACCTCATTGTTTAACTTAAGACATTCTCTTGGTTCGGACCTTATTTCCGACAAGAAGTCATCTGGCGTATTTGTTATATTCATATTGAATTCTTAATACAACAAGTACATGTCAGTTTTACACCATCATTCTATAATACTATGAAATACAAAGTAACTTTAACATTATTAGGAATAGCGACTTCTGTTTTTATTTTATTTTCAGTAAAACCGTTATAAACTGATCCGTTCAAAACTGATCCTCGATAGTTTCTGATACATCCTGAGTTTTTATGTTTACGTTGACTTTGAGCAATGGCTCTAACGGTTCCCAAATTTATACTCTTAATCGATCGTCAATTCTGTGTAATTAACATTATGCTACCTTCCGTATCTCTACATCTGCGATAATCTTGTGCATGCTCTTTGGTACTGCCTCCATAAGACCATGACGTGCAAGTTTGGCAAGTCTTAAAGCCTAATAATAATAGTAACCCTGCACGGTTGTCCCAGTGGCAGCGGGAGAATGCCTCGCCAAGCTTTCTTATCCATTCGGCCCAACTATTAGAGTAACGTTTCTGAGATTTTGCGATGCCTGGTTATTGAGTACAGCAAAATGGATTATTTTATTTTCGTCCCACTCGTTAAGTTTGACACATTACTTTGTTACTCAAATCATTGTAGTCTGACTTTTAACATTAGATCAAACTCTGGTTTTACGTTTGTAAAAGAAAGCTCAGCAGTCAAATGTCCATGAACACTTTTAACTCATTAAATAAATGTATGAAGAACATCATGAAGTTCATGTTCAAAATTCGATGAACAGAAGTGATGTTTTGCAAAGTGTAAAACAAAATATACATATATTTTTTAATAATTTAAATAATTTAAAGGTGTCGCTATAATTGCAGCGTCTCTCTCGCGTCTTTTTGCGTAAACCTTGAGCAGAATCGCCTATACTGTAATGCTCCACAATTTCTCCTCCTCCCAAGAGCGAACGATCTTTCGCTAGACTGTGAATCTTCGTGAAAACCCGTGATCTTTTATGTCTATCATTATCGTTTATCTTATTACTGTCATCATATTATGAGCCTTCTGTGGCCTCAACAACTCTTCTTTAAACGTCAAATTTACTACATCATAAATCGAATCTAAATAATAGCGGTTGTGAACTTGTCTGTTAAAATCCAGACTACCCTCCACATCTTCTGGTTCTCTGGTTCTCAACTGTGTCAATTTACAACATTACTAAACAAATTCATATTAAAGCGCTTGTGGACTTGCCTGATATCCAGACTCCTTCCACTTCCTGGCTACGGTTCTCAGTATCAGTTTACATCATCACTGAGTAAATTTAAATTAGAACGCTTGTGGACTTGCCTGTTACTCAGACTCCCTTCCACTCCCTCGTTCCGGTCCTTGTCAATCGGTGGAATACTCGTTATCCGAGCGTGCCCTTTATAGCGCTAGGTCTCAGGTTCACTCTTCATGCCACAGCTTTCGACGCTATCTCTGCGTCCTTGGTTCGGTCAATCCATAATCTGGAACTTCCAACAAAGGCATTAATAATTGCTCAACCTACCTTTAACTCTATCTTTTCCATATATGAGCAAGTACTTTCTTCAGATTACTTTAGTTTAGAACACTGCTAAACTGCAATGAGAAGCTCTACTTTTCTACCTTGATGATACTAGTCGCGCGTGACTCTGGTTTCAACCCGTTTAAATGTATCTATAAAGATTTGCCTTATTAAGTTACATCTTGGCTGAACAATAGCCACCTCAGTCGCAATAGCCACCTCCATTCTCAATGAACGGAACGCATGCTGTGACTTAAGATCATATCACTGGCAATGTCAGTTTAGTTCATAGCTATTGGTAGAAAAGAAGATTTTAATTTAATATACGTCACATGCCCATGGTTATCTGGATCAGCAGTTAAACACAGTTTCTTTAAAATTTTCTACGTGCATAAGATTATCTGTCTAATTGAATTAATCGCTAAAACGACTCTGTACACTAAAGACAAACTTGACTTTGTCCGGATCTCCATGTATATATCCATGTATATATCCAAGATATAGATATATTATATGCCAAAAAGGCAAAAGCGAGTGAAAAACAACGAGCGAGCTAACGTCAAACCGTATACTGTCATATATACTGAATGCATTACCGCTTCGGTTCGTCTTAGTTACTCTACACAGTAATTTGAAAACATTTTATAATTATGATCTACTATGAGGTTCGTACATACAGCTTCGACGTCTGACCCGTGATCTGACATGCATGTCTATTGTGTCACCATTTTTATTCCCACAACTGGGACTCTGGTCTTCTTTTAAAAGAAGATAAACGCCATTACCCACCACTCTATCAAGGTCCGGTTTGACGGATAATGAGTGTCCCTGAAAGATATCGTTTTAGGTCCACGCCGGTCCCTTTGTGACTTACATTATCATCATATATGACATCAGTGGTCATGACAAAGTTTCACTAACAGAACATGGAAAATACTCAAACGTACAGTCAGGATTCGAACCATAACCTCGTGTAAATCGAACGTTCTCACAACTGGGCGACCACAGTTTTAAAAAGAACATTTGAATAAGTCTCAGAGTAACGTTAATGGTTTGTCCAGTATGACTGACATTGCGGTTATCGGGTGTTACATATTTTTTTATCGAAGCATGATTTTCGAAAACTAGATGATATAGAATTTTGTAAATGGCATACCCTTTTTAAATTGCATAGAAATTATGTATAGCCATTGTTTACACATTCATTATTATGTGCAATTTTGTGTGCTCAATTAAACGGGTAGATAAAATAATGAACACCTCGAAAATGCGGTATAAGACGCAGTCTACTAGACTTATTCAGTAATAGATGTAGTGAGGACCACATTGCAATAAAAATTCAAAAATGGTACCTAAGTACCTACACGGAAAATCCACTTACGTGATATTGTTCACTCAAAGTTCTCAATACACAGATGTGCCTCCCAAACTTCAGGGCGCACGGAATCATGTCATTGTTGGGAAGAGTGAGCTTACTCATTCCGTTCGAGTCGGTTGCAGGAAACGGTGAACGCCAGACGTTTTTACTTATCACTATTCGTTGTCAACAACCAAGATAAGTAGAACCACAGCATATCGTGCCGCTAGCGATTTTAGGGGTCAAGTAGATTGGTTATGTGTAAACTACTTACGACGCACATAAGAGACGCAGTTTATTACCAATTTCAAGTTACTCAGGGCATATCCATTGGTTTATATCGATGGTTCGCTCTGCAACTCATTAAACCGTACATTTTATCACAAATTAAATACTGATCATAGAGTTCTCGTATTGAGTGACATTAACAAGCAGATGTTAAACGTGGAGAAAAACATTGAAAAGAAAAAAAATATATCATGGGCGGGACCAACGGACAATTATGGTTTACTTGTCCGCCGATCCCACTTCTGAGATATTAGGAACATAGTTTATTCTAAGTTAAGAACACCATTAGTTCATAAATAAAACAGCTATGATCAGTCTACAGCATTATATTTCGGAATCAGTCCTTCATACCAACTTATTCATAGCTGCCTCGTGCAGATCAAGTAGTACATTTCGTACTATAATAAACAAAAACGCTTTACAGTACCTTAAAATCAGTAACAGATGTACAATTATTACTTTTACTTAGATATTTACTTATTACTGGTTACGAGTACTTTTAATTTAAACCTTTCGCTTAGACTTGCTGCCGTATATATTTTTTATCAACATGTTCCCACGAGACCAACGTGAGCTTCCTCGTTTCCCGCCAAAACTATCGCAGCCCACAGACTACAAACAAATCATATTCACCCGGAATTTTAGGGTTGCCATAGAGTGCATTACGGTATTCTTACAATATTTTTTAAATACCAACTTATATGAATTACTAATATTGCTAACAGATGTTATATCTCCAAGCCCTGTAATGACACTGGAAACATTGCCCTCAAACCGGAACACAGTAATGTTTGCACATTACTGCTTGGCTGTAGAATAGCTAGCAAAGGTGGTGCTTTCCCAGGCGGACTCTGCCAAGAGTCCTACCACTACAATACTAACGTAACGGTGTAACGGCTACTGAAATGTAAATACGTTTTAGTATTTCTAACACAGATTTCTAAGGGCATGGATAGGCAAGGTCATGGTCTCCTGAGTTCACCTGAAGAGTCATTCACAGCCCACGAAAAAGAACCACAAGAAGTTTTCCCTACAAAAAATGTGTGTGATTATAAAGACGCCGAAATCTAGTAGCCGCTTACGTAGTAAGAATACAATCCTTTCCGAAACCCCATTAATCTACCTCGAGCATGTAAAGGCAAGCAGTAGTCAACGTCAGAGCAGCAAAGTTTTTACTGCGCCGTCGTAAAGCGCGCCACAAATCAAAAGCCGGAATTCCTAAGTTACTGCTTCCTGGCGCTACACGGCTGCCGCCTAATATTTATACTTCTCATATCGCCGATGCGGATGGGAGCAACGGGTTTAAGACACTCGATTTTAATGTTTCTTGTACGAGTTAGCTTGGGGAAGTACTACACCTTTGCCAGTTATTCTTACCGAGTGATGAGCAAACATCATTGTGTTCCGGTTTGAAGAGCAATGTTTCCAGAGAAATTACATGGCGCAAAGATCTATATCTCTGGGAAACGAGCGCAGTGCCGTGAAAGGATTTTTATGTTGTGATAGTTTTTTCCTTTTAACTTGATTACTTAGAAGAAACCGATTCACTCTCGATTTGAAGACACCAAGATTGTAACTATCGGGGAAAACCCACTCAGGCAACTCATTCCACAGTCTAGACGTTGTTATCACAAAAGTAGAGTCCAACCTCTTCGTCCGTGTCTTTGGAATATCCACCATGTAATGTGAAATTGTAGTGTTATCATCTGGCCCATGTCACGCTTATATCGTTTTTTTTTTATAAAGCCCATTTATTTACAATTTTCTAAAGTGTTGACATCCATTTTAAATGAAATTTAAAAAATAATTACATAATTTTCTACATTTCATTAAAAAATAAACTTTTGTAAAAACAGAAACATTAAAATAATGATATATATTCATTAAGTTTTAGCCACTGTTGTTGACCACCTAAACATCGATTTTACATCGATCGATCATTTATTCGATTTACATCGATGAAAACTTCTTCCTGGGTACCTATAGGCCTCCTCCAACTTGTTTCAAACCTCTCTGTCTATCGCTTTCCTGCTCCATTCAATTCCTGTTATAGCTTTTACATCTTATCCCGTTACTATAAACTATAGAAAAACTGACGTATAAAGGTGGATTTTGTCAGTTAACATAATCGTTAAATAGGATATAATAATAATAATAATAATAAGTCATCAGCTGTCAACACGAAAGCCCGTCTTTTTTTTACCGTTAATTATTTAAATGTATTTTTTTCACATTTTTATTACAAGTTTATACAGAAATATACAAGCAATATTCAAAAATCAAGAATTCAACATAATTTTGGCGCAATAATACCTCAAAAGATGGAAAAATACAATATTTATCAACATGTACGACATGACAGATGTCTGTCAAAGAAAACTAATAGAAATAAAATTATTTGGATAAACAACTAATAATACAGGTAAATGATAACACGGTCGAAGAAACGAGCTACAGCGTCACGACACGCACGCCCACCACCTTCCGCCAGTTCGTCGTCGTCTCCGAGTATCTCGTCGGATGAGTTCCATACCACCCGCGAGACTAGCGACTCGTCGAGCGACGCGAGCGAGCCCGGGACGACACCGCCTACAAGACCAGGGCGACGTGGCCGTCCCCGCTGCCGGCACGCTTGGGGCCTGAGAGGCAATCTGTCTCACGCCCGGCCTCGCTACCGGTGGTGTAGTGCGTCGCATGCGATGGTCTCAAACCATGAATGAGAACTGCATGCGCGCCTATTACAGGGCAACAGAGGGAGGAACTAACCTGACCGCGTATTGTGCCAGGATGCTGTCTCTGTTTCAGACCTTCAAACCGACCGTCGCCGTTTCCGCTCAACGATTGTCTGACCAAGTTCGAGCCATCAGGCGCTGCAAGCTGCTGGATGACTCGACACTTGATCAGCTACGCCTGGAGGAGGAGCGTGCTCGCCCAGTTTCTATCTCGACCCGGGATCTGCCCGCCGCGTCCTCGACGCTGACACTGGCTTCAGTGCCAATGACAGCGGCGACACTTGCGGCGCAGGTTGACCCCGATATCGAGGAGGAGATTTGGCGAGTAATAGCTTATCTGACCAGGTAAGAGAGCAAATGAGGAGCACTTTGGAAGACGCGATCTTCCAATATCGACTCACACCAAACTCTAGGCCACGCTTACCGCGTTTGCCCACCCATAAACGAAATTTGGCTTTGATGGGAGCTCTGAATACTTTGCTAGTGCCCTACCTGGGAACTAGCAAAGATTTGACTGATACCCATTCTATTCTGTACTGCGGTGCTATCGCGGCGTGTCGCGTTGCACGTGTCAAGTTTCCAGACACTGACCGCGCAACGCGAACCACCGGAAGTGTACCCGCTTGGCAAGTGCGAATAGAACGGCGTATCAGTACATTCAGGACTCTTATTGCAAAGCTAATCTGCTTCAGCCAGGGGAACAGTCGTCCCGAGTCATGCGTTTCGTAGCACAGGCATTTGCTGGGACTGGTACCAGTCCTCAGCACTATCTTGCCAATGTTGCGGAACGTATTGACTATCTGAAGCAGAAAGTTTATGCGTGGGCAAACCGTATTCGCCGCTACAGAGAGCGTGTGAATCGATACAGAGAAAATCGCGACTTCCAGGTGATCAAGGAAGGTATACCGAAACTGGGAAGAGAATAGTCAAAGTGTGAGCGATGGGCGGCTACCGGATGCTAGCGCTATGATAAACTTCTGGCGCAGCATCTGGTCGGTGCCTGTCGAGCACACGGAGGGAACTTGGATACGTGTTGTCGAACGCGCGTGAGTCTATCGATGCCATGGGTCTATTACGATAGACTCCGTAGACGTTAGTTGTGCTATCCGGACGGCTCAGAACTGGAAATGTCCTGGGCCGGACGGATTGCACAACTTCTGGATAAAGTGGTTTCGATGCTCACATGAGCGTTTGGCAACACAATTCAAAGAAGCCCTCGAGGCGGGTTCTCTTCCCAGTTTCATGACCACCGGAGTCACCTTCCTGCTCCATAAGTCTGGTAGTACCACGGAACCGAAGAACTACAGACCCATTACGTGCTTACCCACCACCTATAAGCTGCTTACATCCATTCTGAGAGCAAAATTAACGCGCATATAGTCGCAAATAACGTTTTGGCCTCCTCTCAGAATGGATGTAAGATTGAATCCCGTGGTACTAAGGAGCTGCTCCTCATTGACACGACCATTTGCCAACAAGTCAAACGAAACAAAGGAGCCCTCTCCGCTGCTTGGATTGACTATAAGAAGGCCTATGATGCGGTGCCCCATTCATGGCTAGAGAGGTTTTAGAGTTGTACAAAATAAATCCAACTCTGAAATCTTTTCTAAGCAAATGCATGGGACAGTGGGTCTGAGTCCTTCGTCAACCAGGTAGCGTAGACAGCTCTTTTGTTTCGGAGGACTTGATAAGGATTGAAAGAGGCATTTTCAGGGTGACAGTCTAAGTCCCCTATGGTTCTGCCTAAGTCTGAATCCTCTCAGCACTCTGCTGAAGGATTCAGAGTTAGAATTATCGTCTTCGTAGAGGAGGTGAGGTTATATCTCATTTGTTGTACATGGACGACCTCAAACTTTTGCACCGAAACGCCAAGACTTGTTGGAGCTATTAAAAACCACGGAGGTTTTAGTAACGCCAACAAGATGGAGTTCAGTGTGAACAAGTGTGCGGTCATGCATGTACAGCGAGGGAAAGTAGTAAATTCAGAGAATTTACAACTTTCCGAGACTATAACTCTTAGATCTCTCTCCGAAGACGAGACCTACAAATATCTCGGTATGTCACAGTCATTGGGTATATCAGCAGATGACATTAAGAAATCGGTGAAGGAGCGCTTCTTTTGCCGGCTGACAAAAGTACTTAAAAGTCTTCTGTCAGGCGGTAACAAAGCGCGAGCCTTCAACGGTTGGGTAATGCCTCTGCTGATATACTCTTTGGCATACTGAGGTGGACTCGAACTGAGCTCGACGCCCTGGACAGGAAGGTCCGTCAACTGCTCACAACTCATCGCATGCTACACCCGCGCTCGTCTGTTATGAGACTGTATATTCCGCGGAAGTGGGGAGGTCGAGGCTTTTTAAATGCCAAGAACCTACACAACCGCGAAGTATGCAGTCTCAGGGATTATTTCCGCAACAGCGAGTCCGGGATGCATCGCGATGTTGTAGCAGTTGACAGAAGCTTCACGCCTCTTTCACTGGCAAACGAGAACTGGCGTAAACCATCGGTGCTCAGTACTGATGATCGCAAGGAAGTGTGGAAGAGCAAGGAGCTGCACGGGCGATTCTATCGGGCCCTAACGGGACCCGATGTGAATCTGCTCGCGTCGGTGAACTGGCTACGCTTCGGGGACCTCTTCGGAGAAACCGAGGGTTTTGTTTGTGCAATTGCAGACGAGGTTATCAAGACGAACAATTACCGGAAATACATAATGAAGGACGGTACGGTCGACATTTGTCGGGCATGCCGCCGTCCAGGCGAATCTCTTCGTCATGTTATTTCCGGTTGTTCGCATCTTGCTAACGGCGAGTACTTGCACAGACATAACCTAGTAGCCAGGATCATCCACCAGCAACTTGCTCTTCGACACGGCCTTGTCGAGTCCGGTGCCGTACTATAAGTACGCACCTCTGCCAGTTCTCGAGAATGGTCGTGCGTTGCTCTACTGGGACCGCTCTATCATCACGGACAGGACTATTGTCGCCAATAAGCCTGATATCGTGCTGGTAGACCGGTCTCAACGTCGGGCTGTGATCGTCGATATCACCATACCACATGACGAGAACCTCGTGAAAGCTGAGAAGGACAAGCTTAGCAAGTACCTTGACTTGGCTCACGAGGTTACCGCCATGTGGAATGTTGATTCCATGATCATAGTCCCCATAGTCGTGTCGGCAAACGGCCTTATAGCGAAAAGTCTCGACCAACATCTCAAGAGACTTTCGCTAGATGGTTGGATCAAGGGTCAGATGCAGAAGGCGGTCATCCTTGACACAGCGCGCATCGTCAGGAGGTTCCTCACTCTGCAGCCCTAACCACCGGTAGCTTGGGCCCTGCCCCGCTGCTGGCGGCAAACTAGGTTTAAGTTTTTATAATGTTTTTATGTTGTTTTATATATCAATATTGTAAAAACTTAGGCTTAAGAAAAGAAATAAATACGATAATAATAATAATATCTTTATTGACAAAAACACACACAAGATACATTAATAAGCAACATAATTAGGTGTTTCACCAATATCGGCATGTAAGAACTGTGTATTATAATTTAAGTTGACACCCAGTTACCTATGCTAGGTGTAACCTGTGTTACAGGTAACTGTTTATTTAATATGGCACAGTTGAATCAGTCATAATATGTGTAAGCAAATAGCTATGGTGGTATGTACAAATGTCAATAAGCGAAAAGTTTTAAATTTTAAAAATGTGAAAAGCTACCCTCATTTCGTAAATTAATTTTGAGACAGCATAAAAGGATAAGTTTAATAAGGGTAATGGTTTAATTAACATGAATGTATTCATTGAATTATCTTTATATAATATTAAGATTAATACTAAATTAGTAATATCATTATCATTAATAATGGCTAAGCAAAGTATAGACAAACATTTGGTTATAAATAGGGAGGGGGGTAAGGGAGGAGAAGGACCAAGGTTATACTAGGTAAGTATGGTTAACAGTTTTCTGTCTCATGATAGTCAAGGGTTATTAGCAAGCTTGTAATTGTCTGTTTCAATTCATAAAGATTTAGATCTGTTAAATTGGTAGTTAGCGATAGTTTATTATAGAGATAACATCCGAGAAAACAAGGGAATTTATTGCTAAATTGTGTTCTGAGTGGTAAAATCTGAAAGATTTTGTCCGCTCGACGCTTGCGAGACGAAGGGTCGAGATTCGATGGAGGGCGAAGTTTGTGTTGCCTAAGAATAAGCCTCAGAATGAACAGCTGGCGCACCGTCAAAACTTCACACTCACTGTACAACGTTTGGGTTGGAAATCTAAATGGCAACGATTTCATTACCTTTAGTACTCCACGCTGTGCTATTTCTAGAGGTTTCATGTGAGTCCGCGCGCAGCCTCCCCAGCTATCGATGCAATAACCTAAAAGCGACTGACATAATGCATAATAGAGATTTTTCAAAATTCTATCATTGGCAGAATTGCGAATATTTTTGAAAATAGCCATCAGCTTTCGGACTCTGCTTGTTAAGGCATCCACATGAGGTCGAAAAGTTAGGGTATTGTCCAAAGTAACTCCGAGATATCTTATCGTATCTACTCTTTCAATACATGGACAGTCACAGACCACCCCGGAACCCATGCCAGCCTGAAGGTTGAGAGAACACTGATGGTATCTAATGCTGAAACGTTCACCTGGTTGGGACTTTTTCTTCATTGAAAAGGTCATGTACTTAGTTTTAAAAATATTAACACTAAGCAACGCTCGCTTTAGAAACATGGAACATTTAGTGAGCCCAACTTGAGCGCAATAAAACACGCTCTCCCAAGTCTCACTGTGAAAACCAGAGCGGTATCATCAGCAAATGAGAAAACCTTCCCATTTTCTAGTTTAATATTGCACAACTCGTCGATATAACTTATGAAAAGGGTAGGGCCTACTATGCTTCCTTGAGGAACGCCTATGGTAACCGGCATCACATCGCTCGAGTGAGAATTGAGCCTAACATATTGGGATCGATTGCTGAGATAGTCTTTAAAAGCTGCAGCTGTGGGTCTCTTACTCCACTATTCTCCAATCTCTCCAGCAACAAAGGCACTGATACGGTGTCGAATGCCTTAGCAAGATCCAAGAATATAACAATACACTTGTCACCAGCATCCAGTCCCGTAACAATATGATTCGTTAAGTTAGTCACTGCATCTGCCGTGGAGCGATTCTTTCGGAACCCGAACTGGTTTTCAGATAACAAGTTAAATTTCTCTAAATAAGAAGTTAGTCGGTTGTTCATAATGCGCTCTAGATTTTGGACATGGAGGGTAAAATGGAAATTGGTCTATAATTACTTACAATATTTTAGCGCCACTTTTGTGTAAAGGTATAATAACAGATTTTTTAAAAGCGTCGGGGAATAAGCCTGTGTTAATTGATAAATTACAGATATGCGTGATTGGGCCCGCGAGGCTGAATTTACTATCCTTTATTACTTTCATAGAAATATTATCGTGACCTACAGTTAATTTCTCCCTGAAAGAATCAACGATAGTTAAAACTTCCGACACGCTTGTTGTTGGTAAATAAAAGGACTGTGCCTGAGACTGCGATGTAAGATTTTGTACATTAGTATAGGAAGGACTACTAAAAATATTTTTTTGCTAGAGATTCTCCAACATTCACAAAATATTCATTTAGTTTATTTGCTGAATTTGAAGGCGATGAACCAATAGAGAGAAGCTCATGTGGTTGACTTAGTTCGGACCTCGAGCCAATAATAGATTTAATTACATTCCATAATTCTTTTGGGTTCTTAGCTTTATCAAATTGGTCACGTTCGTACTGGTGTTTGAGTTTCCTTAGCAAGCCATTCAAAAAATTCCTGTATCTGCGATATGAGCATTTCAACGTTTCATTTTCAGGAGAAAGCTTCAGTTTACTGTGCATTTTATCCCTGTGTCTCATGCATCTGATAAGACCAGGAGTTATCCATAGTTTTATAGGCAGTTTTCGTCGGGATGGAGTGAAATTACTGGAATGTCTGCTAATTATGCTTGATATTGCGTTGATAAGGAAGTTAGTTGCCATGTTGCAATCATCCATTTCATATATTGGTAGAAAGTCGAATGTACTGATCTCATCATTTACCTTAGAGTAGTTGATTCTTTGAGCAGTAGAACTGTGGGAAATATCTGGGCAACATTTTAGATTGAGAGACACTAAAATTGTATAATGGTCAGTCAAGCTGTTTCTGATAACCAGAGTTGCAGCTTTACGTTACGTTACGTTACGTTAGACTTAATGAATGCGTGATCCAGACAGCTGTTCAGTCGAGTTGGTATAGTATGGGCTGGTAATAATCCATATGAAGCCATTAAATTTAGGTAACAAGAAGAGTCATCATTTTCGGCTTGCGGATTAATGTTAATATTTATATCGCCGACCACTATGATATTTGGGTATGACGCTACCGATGTAAAATTTTGTCCAAAGATACTATAAATTTATCCACTTTTCTAAAAACTGGAGGTCTGTATAAAGCTATGATGGCTATAAACTTACTAATACTTGATATTAAATTGAATTGAAATTGAATAGGCATTACGACTGATTCTGGAATTATATTAAATTATTTGATAAAATGTCAGTATTTAAATAGAATAAAACATGTGCGAAGTTTAATTTTTTGATTTGATTTTGTTTAACTTATTTTATGAGCTGGATAGGCAAGCCATTTTAAAAGTACGAAATTATTAGAAAATGTATTTAACATTGGACAACCCAATCAATTTATAGTGACTTTTGTTATTAAACTAGTTTCCTAAACGCAATATTTAATATAGCTTTATGCACGACGCATAGAAAATCCCAGACAGTGACGTCACGCTTTAGTAGTGTTTTTATAAGAAGCGTTTTTAGGGATGTACAAAATCGTGATATCACGGGAAGTTTTTAAGATAACAAAGTAATTACAGTAATTGAGTAGCCTTTTGAAAGCACATTAAATCAAAAATGAGTCGTCATGCCTGTTATAGAACCACAATAATTGCGATGCGGACTGGGTCAAAAATATACCATTCTAATTAGTTCGTGAGGGTGATTATGGAGAAATATGCGACCCTTATTTTTTGGCATACCAAATTATTAAAATCAACTAAGATAGTATACAGGTTTGGATCAGGGAGCTGTGACGTCACGTCTTCGTAAAAATAGTACAATGACGTAACGTCACACGAAACCTCCAAAAAAAAAGTTGCCATAAGTAGGTACCACATACGGGGAGCGAACACACACATGCAAACCAATTATGTTTAGAGTTGAACAAAAATTTATCAAATTAATGGTTTACATCTACTATACCTTTAGCTTTAAGTCTTAATAATCTTACTGAAAGACTTATTCGTTTTTAGGATTCCGTAGCCAAATGGTAAATTACGGGACCCTTATAGATTCGTCATGTCGGTATGTCTGTCTGTCCGTCCGCATGTCACAGCTACTTTTTTCCGAAACTATAAGAGCTATACCATTGAAACTTAGTAAGTAGATGTATTCCGTGAACTGCATTAAGATTTTTATACAAATTTATACTTAGAACTGAAACTCGAAAAAAAAAAACCTTCAAAACCATAAGTGTGGACTATCTATGGATAGGTCTTAAACTGATATTGAGGTTCCTAACATGTATTTTTTTAAACTGAATAGTTTGCGCGAGATACTCTTCCAAAATGGTAAAATATGTCCATCTCCTCTGTAACTTCTAAACTAAGAGAATGACAAAGATAAAAAAAGTGTATGATGTCCCTTACCATGTAAACTATCAACCAAAATTGGTTTGAATGAGATCTATTAAGTAGTTTTATTTTAATACGTCATAAATTCACTATTGTTAAAGCACTGATTAAAGTAACAACGAACTACAAGATGTTTTATATTATGTTACTTGCTACTACGGAAGCTTTCATGGGCGAATCCGACTCGCAATTGACCACTTTTATTTAGTCATCATGTCTTTTGAAACGATCACCATCACCAGTCGCAGCAAAAGAAAAATGTATCGAAGTTCTCTTTGAGTCGCACAGGTTCCACTAAAAACTGTCATGGCTGCCATCAGAGAGCGCGGCTAGTTCCGACAGGAATCAAATTTGTCCACAAAGGAACCCCCATAGCTGCGGGCCGCGGGCGCACTCCGCACAATAACGCAGCATTCGGCTGGTCCAGAAAATTACTTTGTTGCCGTTGAGGCCTATATTCCTGACGCACAAAAATGCATGCATCGTATTAGAATGAAAACTAACGTAGTTGTTAAACCTGTTTAACTAGATGTCCGTCCCGGCTTCGCCCGTGGTTCGAGTCAAGTCACGTCTAATGCGATTTTTATGTAGATAACATCATAATAACCCAGTCCAGAAGTTTAATGATTTATATATATATAATAGCGACCCGCCCCAGCTTCGCACGGGTGCAATGTTGATACTAAATATAAGTACCTACTAATAAAATTCCGGTCCGGCGACAAGACGTTTCGTTTTACGTAGTCACATAAGTCACAGTTTTTTGTGATGGATACTTTTTTGGCGCGACGAACGCACGCAATGTGTTGATTGATGGAACAAAACGTGCTTCACGCCAAAGATGGTGACAGTGGTTTGTTTGTCAGTATCATCAGAATTAAACGAAATTCTCCATAATTCGAATTTTTTGGACATAAATGTTGTCGACTCAAAATCAATATTTTTTTATATTTTGTTATTCATATAAGGTTTCAATCAAGTTTACTGTACCCCTTGATGCAGCTTTTGATTGAGTATATTCCGTCTGAGCTATTTAGACTTAAATAACAGTGGCGAAATGAGTTATCGGATTTTAATGACATTGTAGGAGTTTTCATAGTCTAAAAACGCTCATAAAATTATGTTTAAAAAAATATATAACCTAGCTAGATCGATTTATTGATCCCGAAACCCCATGTATACATAATTTCATGAAAATCGTTCGAGCCGTTTCCGAGATTCAGACTCTATATATATATACCTACAAGGATTGCTCGTTTAAAGGTATAAGATTTATATATTTATAAGGTTTAAAGGTGATCATAATTGATATTCTTAATCTTTCCACAATCTACCTTACAGACTTATTATTAGAATAGGAAAATACATACGAAGTGCCTAAACGCGGGAGCTCGTACGTAGAACCAAACATCCAAAGACCTAATGATCCTCCGACAGGCTTTCAAGGCACCCCACCTAGTGAAGAGGAAGTAAACTATCAAATTAAAAAGAAAACTACTAAATCAGCTCCTGGCCCAGATGGCATTCCTTACATAGTGTATAAAAAGTGTCCATCAGTTCGTAAACATATCTTGAATATATTCATTAAGATCTGGTCAAGAAAGCAAGTCCCAGTAGTATTTGGAAGAGCAATTTTTGTCCTCATCCCTAAAAAGCAGGAAGTAACTCATCCCAAAGACACCAGACCGATAGCCCTAACCAATACAATTTCTAAAATCTTTTCAGTATTTTGCAAACAAAAATGACCACATTTATGACTAGCAATAGGTATTTCAGGCCCAATCACCAGAAAGGGTTCTTGCCTGGTATTTCTGGATGCCTGGAACACAATACATTACTAGCAGAAAGTTTGAAAGATGCCAGAACACATGAGAGGCAAATTACAGTTTGCTGGATAGACCTAGAGAACGCGTTTGGTTCTGTCCAGCATGAACTTATGATATTTGCCCTAAAATGGTATAACTTTCCTGCTGAAATTATTGACATAATTAATTCTTATTATTGCCACTTAAAATTCGTCATAGCAGTAAACAAGGAATACACAAAACCACTTGAATACAATGTAGGACTATTCCAAGGTGCTGCTTATCACCAATAGCATTTAATATAGTTATAAATATTTTAGTAGACAAATTAATATCCCGTGAAAAGAAATGGGGCTACCGGTTTAAAATCAACAATAAGTACACTGAGTCAATCTTGGCCTTTGCGGACGACCTTGCAATACTTACACGTAATCCCAAACAGTGTCAAGAATTGTTGAACGAAGTCGATGAGTTCTGTACATGGACGGAGGAATGAGGACAAAACCATCTAAATGTCATTGTCTTTGTCTGGGTAGAAGAAATACCAAATATACGTCTTACGATCCGGGACTCTCCATAAGTGGCCAAGGAGTTGCCACAATTGCAGAGGCAGTGCCTTTCAAATTTCTTGGTAGAAAGATAGATCACAAAGGACGTACACCATCATTAGAGGTGGTTGTTGAAAGTTTCATGAACAGCCTCAATAAGGTAGACCAGCAGCCTATCAGCAATATCAAAAAGCATGGATATATGACAACTACCTCACATCACGTCTCACTTGGCCTTTCCTAGTATATGACATCGGTAAAACTCTCCTGGCAAAGCTAGATGCCAATGTCATAAAGATATTGAAGTCATGGTTCGGATTGGCACATCCGGCTGATCCCTCTACTCTTTTTAGGGATCACAATAGTTTTGGGCTGAAACTAAAGAAACCGTCTGAACTTTACAAACACCTAAGAGTTACAAAACGCATGTTTTGGGAAAGTCGCAAGACGAATTAATTACATCTCTCCCAAAAGACAAAACTGCTTCAGACCTGGAATCTAGACTTCAATTCCATAAACAATTTATGGCAGGTGCACAAGTAAATACTGCTGGGTTGGGTGCGAGAAAAAAAAGGGAAGACCGAGACATGGTAAAAACCTTTCTACAACAAGACGAAAATGACAGTTACAAAGTGCACGCTATGAATTTAGAAATGCAAAGTGAGTGGTTAACCATAGGTGAGTTCTGTATCCCATTAGCTCTAAAATGGCGCACCTTGATCTATGACTGGTCCCCTGCCTTATTAAAATTTTATCTAAATGCATTCCAAATGACCCTCCTGACCAGAGTAACTTGGTAAGGTGGGGAAAACCCTCTGAAAAATGTTGCTATACTTGTGGAGAGGCGATATGTACAGCAAGGCACATATTGGTGGGATGCAAGGTGCTCCTTAATGGGGGTCATTACTCACGGCGTCATGACAGAGTACTTGAAATCATACGTGAAGCCATGAGCCATTCGGTAGCTAGAGCCCAAAAGGGATTGACGACAAACAAAAGACAAATTAACTTTGTAAAGAAGGCTCAACTTCAAACTCCAGGAACAAGCCTTACTCAATCCTGGGTACAGCACCTGATTGGACTATTTTAATGGACACGTATGAAAAGCACTACAAAATCCCAGAGGATGTGGGTGTTTCGTCATCCAGACCGGACATTTTCCTTTTTTCTAGAGCTACGAAACGCATAGTCCTTGTAGAACTTACCGTACCGTGGGAAACTAATATACCTAAAGACCACGCGATGAAACAAAATAAGTATTACGACCTCCTAAACGAATTAACAAAAAACGGCTATGTAGTTAGTTTATACGCTGTAGAAGTGGGAGCGAGAGGTATACCAGCAAAATCTCTCTATAACCTACTGAAAGACCTTGGCTTATCCAGAAGTGCTGTAAGTTCTATACTAGAACGTGTATCTAAAGCTGCACTAGTAGGCTCATATCAGATTTGGCTGGGCAGGGAGAGAAAAACGAGTGGTGAAGGTGAGTGTTGATGTACGTCAGAAAGGGCCCCTAAACCTACGCCCGAGTCACAAGTCTCGGGAACTACTCGAGTTTTTCTCTCTCTGCCACACGATGGACCCGGCACCCGCACGGTGAATCCATGGAATGCTAAGAAGATCGTCTCCTATAGGTATATTTTTTACTCACCCAATTTATAAACAAGTGGCTCACGTGTGGTGTACTCAGTGTTCAGCCGCATCCGGAAGCTTCCAAAGAAGAGTCGTGTAGTTTTCAAAAACTACACAGGAGCTACGGAATATAGCCCCTGTATAGTTTTTAAAGCGTCAGGTTTGTTTAATGGTGACGGGGGATTGCAGAATATGGGCAATTTTAGGTTTTTACAACAACAAAAAAACCTGGTTCCAGAATGAATTGGTGCTGTAATATTTAATATTTCTATAAGTACTTATATTTGAGTGTGTAATTCTCGAAATCGACAAAGCTAAGTGGAACCTTTTAAGTGTAAAGTTCCATAATGTTTATAATGTACAGGACTTAATCACGACTTAATTCATTGTTTAAATACCTCGACGTTTCGGCAGCGTTACAACCGCCGTGGTCACGAGAAGACTCTGTACATTATAAACATTATGTGTTCAAATGGCGAAAGCTTAAAAACAATATGTAAAGTTCCATCTGAGGAAAACTGACTCATAAATCGTACTATCCAACTTATATTATCAATGGTGAATTTAGTTTATATTTTTGGATATTTGTTGCTCAATCACGTCGGAATGTTTGAACGGATCAGGTTTTTAATATGTAGAGTGACGAGACTGCTGGTAAGTAATATGCCTGCCACACAACAGTACAGTGACATGCAGCTATTGGAAAATGAAGAGTCCAAATAATTACCTAGCACTGCACTGCGTTCGTCACCCAGATATCTAAGATGTTACATCACTAAGCCCTGTAATTTCTCTGGAAACATTTCCCTGCAAACCGGAACATAGTAATGTTTGCATAATTTAGAACATACTTAGTTATATTACAGCCTGGAATAGCACATACGTTATTACAGGAAAATGGTGGGAACGAGAACTGTGCGGGTAAAACCGAGGGTAACTAGTAATAATATAATGCGTAACTCTCTCTGTAAGATGAAATACAAAATAATCATCTCTATTGAATCCCGGTACGGTACCTCTGTAGTAACGATCAAAAACGTTTCGATCGCCTCACGTCCCACTCACTAGACACGGCCTAGGCCTGCAACTACGTCATTTCGTGACATACGTCTCAATAGGGATGCACTACAGGTACTGATATTTAGTATTTTTTAATAAGACTAACAGTGGGTTATGATTTTTACCCACGTAGTAACGTCCCGCACTGAATTGGTAACCCAAGTGTTATGCAAGACTATAAAATATTTGTGTTCCAAATTTCAATCCAATCTGGTAGCATCAGAACGTCGGAAGGGCTACCACCCGTTTCCAGTTCCGACGTGATTGAGCAATAAACATCCAAACACCTCAACATTCAAAATTAAGGTAGTGGTTCGCCCGGATACCGCGATCGGAGACCGTGACAAGCACTTGACACTATGGGGTCTCCGGTCGCGGTCTCAGCGCGAACTTGTAGCTTTATTTACGGTTTACTCTAAAGTTGAGAATATCCACTTACTTATGAGGAAAAATTCAATCTGGTAAGTAGAATATAATTTAGTTTCGCAGTGAATATTAATCACTCATCGGGATCCCGTACATATCCAACGGTAAAAGAATGACTGAAATCGGTTCACTCATTCCTGAGAATATCGATTTCAAACAAAAAACCTCTTCAGCAACCTGCTACGCCACCTGTTGGAAATTGGTCGTACCAACTCAGATTTAGAAAAAAAAATTAGCAAAGGTTTATATTCAAGGCACAGATTACTGAAATTCAATGACGCAATCTTTGACACATGCTGTCATGTGTCATGTCAAAGCACGAAACGTACGAAAATTCTCAAAAGGGGAATATTTTTTCCCGATTTTGTTACATTCTTGTTTCATGCTCCGCTTCAATTAATAGTAGAGTTATTTTCTATAGCCTAAAGCCTTCCTCGATAAATGGACTATCCAATAGAAAAATAATCTTTCAATTCGGACCAGTACTTCCCGAGATCCTAGCGTTCAAGCAAACAAACAAACAAACGAACAAACGAACAAACGAACAAACGAACAAACGAACAAACGAACAAACGAACAAACGAACAAACGAACAAACGAACAAACGAACAAACGAACAAACGAACAAACGAACAAACGAACAAACGAACAAACGAACAAACGAACAAACGAACAAACGAACAAACGAACAAACGAACAAACGAACAAACGAACAAACGAACAAACGAACAAACGAACAAACGAACAAAACAAACGAACAAACGAACAAACGAACAAACGAACAAACGAACAAACGAACAAACGAACAAACGAACAAACGAACAAACGAACAAACGAACAAACGAACAAACGAACAAACGAACAAACGAACAAACGAAACAAACGAACAAACGAACAAAGAACAAACGAACAAACGAACAAACGAACAACAAACGAACAAACGAACAACACGAACAAACGAACAAAACAAACGAACAAACGAACAAACGAACAAACGAACAAACGAACAAACGAACAAACGAACAAACGAACAGAACGAACGAACAAACGAACAAACGAACAAACGAACAAACGAACAAACGAACAAACGAACAAACGAACAAACGAACAAACGAACAAACGAACAAACGAACAAACGAACAAACGAACAAAACGAACAAACGAACAAACGAACAAACGAACAAACGACAAACGAACAAACGAACAAACGAACAAACGAACAAACGAACAAACGAACAAACGAACAAACGAACAAACGAACAAACGAACAAAAACGAAAACGAACAAACGACGAACAAACGAACAAACGAACAAACGAACAAACGAACAAACGAACAAACGAACAAACGAACAAACGAACAAACGAACAAACGAACAAACGAACAAACGAACAAACAGGCGAACAAACGAACAAACGAACAAACGAACAAACGAACAAACGAACAAACGAACAAACGAACAAACGAACAAACGAACAAACGAACAAACGAACAAACGAACAAACGAACAAACGAACAAACGAACAAACGAACAAACGAACAAACGAACAAACGAACAAACGAACAAACGAACAAACGAACAAACGAACAAACGAACAAACGAACAAACGAACAAACGAACAAACGAACAAAACGAACAAACGAACAAACGAACAAACGAACAAACGAACAAACGAACAAACGAACAAACGAACAAACGAACAAACGAACAAACGAACAAACAAACAAACTATATACAAACAAGCTTTATAATATTAGTATAGAAATATACATTTCGAATAACCAACCACCCAAATTCAATCTCATTTTGATTGGCGTAACTTTAAAATACTACCGTTTTTATTTAGAAAGTACCTATCCTTATTATAAACAAATACTTATTTCCACAAATTTTATTAAGGATACGTTTAAATGTCAATCTTTTTTTCTTTTCTAAAATATATTTTTTATGGACCGAGTAAAAGGCATGTTATTCTAATATTTTTCTTGTAACCCCCGAGGATTGTTGTGTTCCGAATTTTCGTGACATTATTCAGTAACCTTAGTATGTTCAAAATACTTGGAATGTTGCGAGACGGAGCACGGTTCCACCTACGTGGAGTTGAGTATGTGTGTGAGTGAATATCTTTGCGTGTTTCTTTAAGTCTTTCAAATTATTTGTTGAACTTGTAGTTAGTAGTAGACGTCATATAATAGCAACACTCCGCGGTTTTATTAAATTGCAAGAAAAACTTGGCAATTACCAATCTGCGTTTAAGCACGGAACTGTTTTCTTGATTCCTGTCCTAGTATCGTCGATCATGGTTGAATGATTTTTGTGCTGTGTTTGTGTGGAAATCAGGCCATTGATGACAAACTTTGTCATTTTAAAACTGGCTGGCTATTAGGTCCAACTGCATTTCGTCTCACTTTGTTAAGTCGTCGTATGCTCTAATTATGCTTGAGTGCGAGGGATGATATCCACCACTTTCACAGTTTCCGATCAACGCTGTCACCACTGTCTTTTTTGGTTAAAAAGTCAATAGGAGTCTTTTGCGTGACGATAGCGAGATACCATGGATTCTTGTGCTATGAAAGTTACGATTACGATAAGACCAGCCCATAGAATAAGAAGGGATTTGTGTTGATACATTGGCGCTATCATATTATCTTTCAGAGACATAATTGAAGTAGTCGTGCATTCTGCTGAGCGTTGGAAATAGAAACCTTGGAAGCGGTTACATACGAGTTATTTATTGCAAAGAGAGGGTGGGATGAGCAGAACAAGTACCTGATGGTAAGCAACATGCCAGCCCATAACAGCACAGTGCACAATTAAACATGGCTCTTTGTACCGGAACACGGTAATGTTTGCACATAACTGCTTTGCGGTAGAATTAATGGCAAAGGTGTAGGTAGTATTTCCTCTGACAAACTCTGCAATGAATCCTACCACTACTACTTGTATTTAAATCGTTTGGTATTGTTTCTGATAGATTAGATTCGAATTAATTATTTGTATCACTTTAATACTCGCTATTAGAAAGTAGTATTAATCTAGTACTACCAATACCATACTAGGGTCGTATCCATCAGAGCGTGAGAGCGAGTATCTCATTCGAGGCACGCACTAGAATCGTCGTTAAAAACCGATAGTTGCGCCGAGGGCACGCAGATGGGCCCTGAATGCGAATGTACAGGAAAATACGCTTTTGATTGAAAAAGTGTGACGTTCGTTCAACGGGTAACTGTTCTTTCATGCAGAAATATAAAGTCAAGAAGACAGCTTCCTGCCACCTCATTCAAACATTTACTCTTGAAAATAGGTTTACGTTTGACTGTGTATTGAACGATGATACGAGTAAATAAGCGTGGAAAATAATACTTAAAGGAAACTGGTTTATTTTGGATTTGAACACACCGACGTTGCATCCGTTGCAAATTTGGGCAAAGTATTCCACAGTTTCATAGTACGAATAGCAAACATACAATCTCTCTATATCTAATCTATGAATCTCTTCTGTTGACCTGTTGGCTCAGTTAGTAGTAAGTCTGGCTGCAAAGTCGTGGGTCGTGGGTTCGATCCCCACCCAGTGCAAATATTGTGTGATGAATACAAATACTCACTTGTACTGTGCCTGGGTGTTTTCTATGTATAATAAGTATATATTTAAAAAAATACATAAGTATTATATCAGTTATCTGGCTTACATAGTACACGCTTTGCTTAGTTTGGGGTCAGATTCAGATGGTGTTGTATGTGAAATACCCACCAATATTTGTTTATTTCAAAAAAGTCTCAACTATTCTGGTCAACAAGTGCTTTTTAGGTCATATTTTTTTCTAATTCTCCTATCATTATGCTTAAGGCGTCATTCGATTCCAGCACATATTTTATACGTTTGTTAATATAATGTTTTTCTTTGGACTAGATAATAAAAGATTGAGTACAGGCTACACGTCAATATTTTTACACAACATATGCATAGTTTTGTTGTTTTTTAACCCCCGACCAAAAAAAGGGGTGTTATAAGTTTGACGTCGATGTCTGTCTGTGTCTGTCTGTCTGTCTGTCTGTCTCTGTGTGTGTCTGTCTGTGGCACCGTAGAGCTCAAACGGATGAGCCGATTTCAATGCGGTTTTTTTATTTGAAAGTTAATATCCTTGCGGATGTTCTTATCTATGTTTGGTTAATATCGATTCAAGATGGCCGCCGCCACAAAATGGCGGACAAAATATTTCTTCATAACCTACCTCAATATGGGTATCAAATAAAAGGGCTTGACTAGTAGAATATTATACATTATAAAAAAATCAAATCCAATATGGCTGCCACCACAAAATGGCTAATTATATGTTTTTTCACTACTATCGAACGAAAGGGCTTGATTAGTAGAATGTCGTACAGATAACAAATCTGAGGTAGTTGGGGGTTAATCAAAATTTTTAATTTTGTTCTTGTACGCTTATGTAGTGGTAAGACTCTTTGCGGAGTCAGCTTGGCGAAGTACACCTTTGCCAGTGCTTCTACTGCGAAGCAGTTAGTAATGTACAAGCATTAATGTGTTCTGGTCCTGCCACTTTAAAAACTTTACCCGTAAAAGGTAAAGGCAGGGCATAAAGATCATTTCTATTTGCTATTCATGATCAAACAAAAGTGTGACACTGTGATATATTTATTATTATTTCAGTCTTCTTCTTCTGCTCCTTTTCCCAGTTCCTCTGGTGTCGGGCCTTCTCGTTGTGAAGATAAGTGAACCACCTTTGTAGTTGACTCAAGACTGCCGTTTAATTATAAATCACATACGTATGTACAGATAGTTCAACTCAGTTGTGCGCGCGGCCCTATGTGTGCGTGGGCATGTAAATATACGACTTTCATTCGTGTGGCAGTGACATGGCAGTTGGACAACGACTGCCACACGAATGAAACTTGTATATTTACAGCCCACGCACACATAGAGCCGCGCGCACAACTGAGTTGAACTATCTGTAAGAACAACACAAGTTTTATAAGTACCCTCAATATATACAATATATATATATATATAATATATACACATTACAGTTGCTCGGCGCCAAGACGCTTTGTCTTGGGTTGTCGTTACTGGCGTTAAGGGTTAAGCCCTCAAATCCTTTTCCACATTTCCCCACCACGTAGGCTAGTCTACCTCTGCCTCTAGGTTTATTCGGGATGTGTCGGGGCTTATTATTATTTCAGTATTACTTACAATTAATCGCATGTCTTTCTCGTCTTGCTATAAAAATACGTTATGTACGAAACATATGAAAATAGGTATTTGCACAAAAATCCGATATAGCACGCGAAATCCAAACTCATGTCAATCGACAGCAAGTTTTTTGCAACTCAATCTCATTTAGCACTCATGACGTCATCACATACCAATCGCCCGCAAAAGGATCCCAGTTACCCTCGGGAAATACGGGATTCCCGGCGCGGAGTTCGGGATCCCATGGGAAATACCCGATCCCAGCGCTAACATGCGACGACTTACAGAAAACAGGAAACGAATAATTTCTGGTACTATATTAGCACGACTGTAACATATGTCATAAAATTCAGAATAGATGAGACGACTAAATACTAATTAGTCTGTTAGTTAGGTTATTAGTTAAATATTGTGCACATTTTTTTTTATAAAGAGTGACGAGACAAGCAAGACATGTGCCTCAGCAATATGCCTGCCACATAACAGCATAGTGACACGCAGCCATTGGAAAATGAAACCAAATGAGTCCAAACCATCACCTAGCGCTGCACTGCGCTCGTCACAAAGATCTAAGATGTTATATCTCTAAGCCCTGTAATTTCTTTGGAAACATTACCTTTCAAACCGGAACACAGTTATGCCTGCTCATTAATAACTAACAATGGTGTGGCTCTTCCCCAGGCCCAGGCTCTTCACCATCACTAAATACATGTATAAAAAATACTCATTTGTTTTTTTAGTTTCACAAACAAAAAAATACGAAGAAACAGTGTTTACAAGTTTCGTGTAACTCACTTTATGGTACGATTTTTACGAAAAGGGACGTCACAACCCTCATTCCGGAAGGTCGATGATCTTGGTTGATTTAAAAAAAAGTTTCTCAAAAGTTGTTAGTAATTATGAGTAGAAAGTCGCTTAGCACAAGAGTTATGAAACGTGTAGATAGATACTCTTTATTGTACACAACAAAACAATATAGTAAAAGAAAAAGAGCAATAAAAAAAAACTAGTGTTACAATCGGCGGCCTTTTCGCTAAAAGCGATCTCTTCCAGACAACCTTAGCATGGAAATCGTAAGTAATAAAAAGCGGAGCGGTGTAGAACTGTCAACTTTTGGATCTATATGCTACTTTATGCTATCTTTAGTACAAGTAGTCGTCGGCTGAATGTGTGCATTTGATTACAGAGGCGAGTGATTCATGCGAGTACGTGACGCGGTTTCGGAGGAGGCTCTGCACAGTTTATATTAGTTCTGGCGTGACGTGTGGAGACGCGGCGGTAGCCTAGCGGGGGTCTAGCAGTACTTGTAGTTGACGGCAGAGTCACTGAAATAGGTGTGGTAGTTCCCAAAGCCGGCTCTATAGCGAGTACTACCACTTCAGAATAGGCGTGAGGGCAAGTCCTGCAATTATTTTAAATTATTTGATATAATGGCAGTATTTAAATACAATAAAATTTTGATATATTCTCGCTCAATATGAGGCGAGATCGCAAGTGTAAACCTATAAAAATAAAACAAGAACCAAGTTAAAAAATTACCCCGACCACCTTGGATTTCAAATTTGTACAATATTCTACTAGTCCAGCCCTTTTATTTGATACCCATATTGAGGAAGTAGTGAAAACAAAATCGCCATTTTGTGGTAGCGACCATCTTGAATTTGAAATGTGTAATAGTTTATAGTATTATAATAGTCAAGCTCTTTCATTTGATACCAATATTGAAGAAAGTTGTGAAGATATATTGTATCCCCCATTTTATGGAGGCCGCCATCTTGAATCAATATTAAACAAACATAGCTAACAACCAACACATAAAAGAACCTTTCAACTAAAAAAAATGTTTTCAAATCGATCGATTCGTTTGAGCTTTACGGTGTCACTCACAGACACACACACACAGGCAGACAGATAGACATACTTCGACGTCAAATTTATAACATGCCTTTTTTTGGTTGGGGACTAATAATAAATCATCTCATATTTTCATGGCATGAAAAGTAATAGTAATATGAAATGAAATGAAGTAGTAATATGAAAAGTAATTCGGGTAAAACCAAAACTACAAGTTTACTTCAGTTGTATGAATGAGTATAAAAACGCGTCACGTAGTAACTTCTCATTTGTAGCACGTTTCGTAGCTAGCATTGTAGCACCTCGTAATGACCGCTACGCGTACATAAAACGACTCAGAGTTGAGCTAAAAGAGCCAATCATGGTCTTCTATCAAAAAGAGAGCAGAGCAATCCCATCACTATCGTGAGTGGTTGCCGTGTATTATTGTTCCATTTTAGAAGTAAAATCTTTATAAGATCTCATCGATATGCTAATATGGTATGTCACGCGTATGTAGCGTTGGAGCGAGGGCAGCGCAGCGGTGCGAGTCGAGCTTGCTTGACGCTTTTTGGGCGAAATTCAGTAATTTTACGTCACTGACATGAGTAGGTAATATCCATTAATACCATATTATATTTGTAGCTACACAAGTGTAATTTTTGCAGTGTTAGGACTCTTGGCAGAGCCCGCCTGGGAAAGTACCACATCTTTGCCAGTTATTTACCGCCAAGCAGTAATGTGCAAATATTACTGTGTTCCGGTTTGAGGGCAATGCTGCTAGACAAATTACAAGACAGTAAGGCGCAGTGCAGTGCTAGGTAATGATTTATTCCAATAGCTGCGTGTCACTGTGCTGTTATGTGACAGGCATTGTTAAAAAAAACTAAGAAACACGCTTTAACAGAAAATCCAACTAAAAAAGTTATGAAAATCACATTCAAAGATTCTATTACGCATATACATAGAATCACAGATACATACATTACAAGATAATAAAAGTGTGATAAAAAAAGTTCGGTTGACTTTATGCTTTCAAATCGCGATGAAATGAGTGAAATAAAGCATCCGAGATCGGTATACAAAAGTCGTAAGATACAAGGCTACGCACAAAGACTCTATTAAGTTGACAGGGATGAAATAATCACTCAACGAAATTTAGTAGAGTGAACATAATTATGCTGTGCCGTTGAATTACCAAACTTGTATTTTTATTTTATTTTATTAGCCCTACAAATACAAAAATCTTTATTCCTGTTTGCAGGTAAGATAATATGATACAAAACATTTTAAAAGTTGACCCATACAAACTGGCCTCTTCTAGAGGCATGAAATATGTCTGGCAAAACAGTTTGTTTAAGTTTTAATTATACAATGAAAAAAAGAACATGAAATAAAATAATTGTCAGCTGATTTAAAGTCTATTTCTTTTTTGGTCTTCTTATCATTTCTAGCTTTTATCTGGTTGTGTTATTTATGTCATCTTATTCTTGATCTTCTATTTATTTCTTGCTTCTAACACAACAAAATCGGATGCACGGGATTGCGTGCTAGGTACCGCAGTTCTTGTATGAGCCGATGTTGATTCTAGCGTATACAACTACTTGACAAATCCGAATCAATGGTTCACGAAAGCCTCAAATGTGCTAGTTCTAATACAAAATTTAGACACACTTTGGAAAGTGTGCAACTGATCTGCTAGGTCCAAAATGACCTTTTCATCCCACCAGCTCGGAAAGAGTACTTTTGCTCCTCGATATCAGGGCGCAAAAGTCGTTTTTACCCTCTAGAGGTTAAAGTAAATTTGAATTTAGAACATCGTGTGTACGGAGGTTTTGAATTCAAAACATAATTCAACCTATTTATTTCTACCTCCTTGGTGCCGAATGCATCATACATTTTTTTAATATGTTAAAAACTCAGACTCGGAACCTCCTTGATGTACTTACTTTTTTTTAATTTGCTTAGCGCGAAAACATTTAAAAATTTGCATTTAGTCATTTCCTCGCTGAGGTGGAATGAAAAGTTACGTGTTGCACTCGAGTGCAAAGATTTTTCACCTTGTGCTCTTTTGATTCCCTTGCTACGCTCAGGATTCTTATTTTGAATTTCAGAATCCTTTGCTTGCTCGGTCATCAAAATTCCTTTGCTTGCTCGGTCATCAAAATTCCTTTGCTTGCTCGGTCATCAAAATTGAGCACGCGGTTAAAAATTAACTTTGCACTCTTGTATAACAAATAACTATTTTTTTGTCTGACTGCTTGTTGAAGCGTTGTTGCTTGTTGACATTGAAGTGATATCGTATTCCTAAGACACGAATGATCAGGTTTAAATGCAGAATGCGTTTCCTGAGTTGGTTTTTCTAGATGGCTACGATCACGGTACCTTGAAGTCGAGAATGAGTGGCTTTCTTTTTAACCGACTTCCAAAAAAAGGAGGATATAGATCGATAGATAGATTAACTCTTTATTGCACTTCACAAGTAAACAAAATTACAAAAATATACAAACATTAAAAATTAAAATAAGTAACAATTGGCGACCTTATCACTGAAAGCGATCTCTTCCAGGCAGCAGCTGGATGGAAAAGGAGAAATGAAGAATAAGAAGACGGGGAAGTACAAACAATAAGTAAAAGATATTTAAAAATCTGTAAATATGAAAATTAACTTTTTAGCATACTATTATAAATACACCTACATATTAAAACTGCACATCCTAATACATAAATATGAATATAATATAAACTAATGTATAAATATCGTGTTTTACTAGAGGAGATATGGAATAAAACTGATATAAATTATTTACGATTTAAATCAGAGTAGGTAATGACTTCAAGGAGGTTATCAATTCAACCCCTATGTTTTTTTATGTATGTTACCTGATTTCTCGAGAAACAGATAAAAAGTTAGTAGATTGATTGATGCGTAGCACTGTGCTGTTAATTGCTGCTGATAAGGAGATTTTCTTACCATCATTTATAATATCCCGCTTGTCTCGTCTCTTCATACTATAAAAAAACGTACGTCCCTTCCAGCTCACTGTATAAACTCTGCGTAACTTTGTACAGAGTGTGCGAGTTATCGTTCGTTAGTCCCACATTATCGGGACGCGGCCTGTAATTGGTACACGAACACACCCTGTACATGCTTTATACTATACGATTTTATTTCCTGCTTTGTAACTATATTATTGTTTTTGAATTTATCGTTGGCGTCGATTTTGCATTTGAGGAATTTTTATTATTGAAGTGAAAAGGTCATTATTCGCGTTGAATTTTTTATGGCAGGAGAGAATTTCATGAGATGGCGTCCCCGAAATGTTAATGTAGCGATGTAGCGTCGTAGCATTGGAGTCGCTTAAAAAATAAAATAAAAATTTAGAAAAACATAAAATTAAAAATAAAAGACAAAATTTAAAAACGAAATACAAAATTATATAGATGAGATGAGATGATTAAGAAAAAATATATAGATGTGGTCCAAACTGAATTGCTGACATGACAAGAAGAAGAAGAAGATGCATTGGAGTGTGTGTGCTAGATGTTTTTAGTTCGGTGACATTTAGTGCGTTTGTGTGTTTCCAACATAGTTAGTAGTATATTGATTACGTATTGTGCAGCTGGCATAAGTGCTTTTTAATACCAAGGTTTGAAGTTATAACTTTCACTTCTATCGTCAGTCCCTATGACTGATTTTTTTTTCAGTATATATACTACTAGACAACCAAGATCGCCGCATGGTAAGCAATACGAATGCCATAATGAAGAATTCAAATCTCTGTCTAGAACTTCACTTTGATTACTACCCGGGAAAGACAAACTTCTGCACGTGAAGTTTGTCCTTTAGAAAAACACGCGCAGTAGACACAACGTGGAACAATTTTTATATAATATATAAAAAAACTGACAGCCGATAGAAGTAAATATTATAACTTCAAAATTAACATTAAAAATCACTAATGCTGCTCAATACGTAATCAGTATAGCCATATTCATATCATGAAGACAGTAATCGTGTCGTATTGTGTAAGGAACCGGCCCTCGTGACCCCTCTCCCCGCGGCTCGTTAAGACACATTCACGTCGTCGCAGTAATGGATATTTTTGTGATCCGATACACAAACACGCGGTACGCCGGGATAATAACGTTCTCAAACGATGCCAAATAAATATAATGAAACTCCTATATGAGTAAATCATTATCTTACTAATGTTATAAATTTATTAGTTTGTTTGGATGTTTGTTGCTCAATCACGTCGTAACGGTTAAACAGATCAATTTAAAATTTGGAACTTGTAGGTCGTTCACTCAGGTAGTGGAAGCACGCGGATGCACTGTATGTAACATCCTGTCGTTTGAACGTCCCCTCCTGGGGTTCGAGGCCTTCTGTTACAACGAGAGAGCTAATGTCATAACCCCCACACTGGCCTAGAGTGGGTTGGGGGATGATGCATGGCCTCGAAAGATTCTAGAAACACGTCAGTTTCCTTACTATGTTTTCGTTCACTATTTTTAATTTAGCGGCATCACGTACATGACTTCGAAAAGACAAAAGTGCGCGTGGAATTTGAACGTGGAGCGTGAAATCGGCAGCTGCCGTTGTCCCGACTATACCAGCCGTAACTAGCGTAGACAAACGTACGCAAGTTACGGCTTACGTATATCATATGATATGATTATAGCTACGGCTACCGCCACGCCGGCAGAGAAGAACGGAAGCTTCGAGTTTAGCCCGCACCTATCGTCCTAGATGCGAGAATCTAGCTTTTGCAAATTTGAAACCGGTATATAGAGCTATTATACTATTTTTGATTATGCCCTGGTATCGGTTGACTTAAGATTTGAGGAAAGACGTTGCAAAATATGTATGTGATTGATTGATTGAAATATGACTGTTAATTTTACCATGGAATAGTCCCAATTAGTATGTAGAAGTGAAGTTCATTTATAATATATTTCAATGTGTCGTCAGCTGATTGATTGATTGATTGTTAATTTTACCATATAATTGTCCCAATTAGTATGTAGAAGTGAAGCTTATATACATACTTCACTCATCATATCTACAGTCGGAAGTTGGGCTGGGGTTAACAAACAGTTATGTGAAAAATAATTTTTAACCGTGTTCAAAATGAAGGTAATAAATTCCATCGGCTTTTTTTTTATCGATAATTTTTTTAAGATACGTATTGTACGCTGATTACGTGGATATTTATTCCCAGAATTACGTGATTTTTCTTAATTTTGATAGAAAATAGTTGTCATTGGGCCCCTATTGCCATCTCGTACAAGTTAATATAGTTTGGCTCCGTAGTCTTTCATAAAATAGAGACTCAACATAGAATTCTACATTTTAAGCTAATTTTGCAAATAAATTGTGCTAACATATACAATGTTCTTTGATGCTTGATGAAATCGGTGTCTTTCCTGTTACATCAGGCAGTTGAGGAACAAATTAGGGACTCACTTATTTTTATCCCAAAAGCCAAGGGTGCGTATCCGGGCCCTCATGTTGGTATACACAGAAACAAGCACTTACAAATTTTATTTTTTACAATTACAGAACTCTTCATTACTTTGCTGTTGATAAGAGAAATAGATAACATGTTACAGAATATTTCAATTAAAGTTGGTCCATAAAAACTTACTTTTTTAAGAGTCATCAAACATTTTTGGCGATATGGGCATGATCCTGATATCTGTTAGTTAGTAGTGTTAATGTATAGATAACGTATGAATAGTTATAAAAAATATCGAACACGTATTTTTCTACTGTTTCATAAACAAAAAAATAAAGAAATAGTTCTTAGAAGTTTTGAGTGACGTCACCTCATTGTACGATCTTTATGAAGACCTGACGTCACAACCCATCACTCTGGAAGTAAGTATCTGTATCAATTTTGAATAATTTGTAAAAACGTATCCCGTGTCATAGGACCACCTGACGGATTAATTAGAATAGTGAATTTTTGAGGCAGTAATGATCATAATTTGTTTTTAATCCAAGTTTATTCTAGACGACTATAATTTTTGATTAGTACAATACTAACACTATCAGCACGTTTAACATTTAATTAAAGCTTTCGGGATTAGAGATGAACAAAGCATATAAGTCTGAACTACCTGACTGAAATTAATTTTGTTTTAAAAATGTATTGTTCCATGTTTTTTTAATGCTAGCGGTCTGCCCCGTCTTCGCCCCTGCATGAAATATAACGGTAAAAGAAATTACGAAATGAAATCGGTCCATTGCTTTCTTCATAGGTTTGAAGGGCAATGTCTCCAGAGAAATTACAAGGCTGCTGACCATCAGGTACATGTCCTGCTCGTCTCGTCACTCTTTACTAAAAAAAATAATAAGAAAAAGGATTAACGCATTCATACAAAAAAAATTAAGCTTTATAAAATCAGTAAAAGTCTAAAACACGGTTAAAATTAAAAACGGCTCTGTACGAATATTATTTTTTATTAAAACCTAAAATTAATCAAATATACTGATCCTAACGGACCCAGCCCAAAGATGCAGAGACACATACAGATTATAGCTGTACCTTTTTAGATAAAACACTTATTGAATTGGTGTTGTGATACTCCAATGAGACGTTTAGAAACAAGACAAAAAATGATTGACTAAATATTTGATAGATAGCACCATCTGGCTCTTAACATGACTTTAAATATTTATATTGTCCAGATATATCTAAGTTTTCCATTATCCATCCATTCAGTTGATTGATCATTTCATTAACCGACATCAAAATAATTTGACGTGTTTTATGTAAGTGTGCTATGCAATAGCTCCGGCAATCGTAAAATAATTATTATTGTTATACAAATCTTCACAATAACCGAGTGACGATACAATTTAAACAACGGAAAGCATTAAAAATAAAATAATTATTTTCATTTTGTATTATATAAGTATTTTTCAAACAAGTCGTGAGACTCCAGAACTCACCGTGTTATGGCATCTTTTGTATTTTATCTTAACACCTCTCCCGGCGGGTAAAAGGTACCCGTTTCTGCATAACCCAGTTCTTGTTACGTTTCTATGGTCACGTAATGTTTTCCTTATAATTATATTTGTTCAACAACGTATGATATTATGATTAGCTTGTATATTGTTGCTCATAAGTACAAAAATACGGAAGTACTTGACTAAAGTACAGTAAATTGGAATGGGAGTGTGCTTGCACAGAAGACATTTATTTTTTTGTAATTTGTTTTTATTTTTCCAAAATGTCAAGTTTTGCAAATTTTGTATTCGTCCCAAATATGAGTATTCCTAAATTCGACAGCTCTACGTTCAAAGGGCGAGAAATATTAAGTACTTACCAGAACCGCCCCTCGGTTTTAACCACATAGTTCCCGAACCTGTGAATATCCCGGGATGAAAAATAGCCTATGTGTTATTCCAGACCATTAAATAACCATGTCTCAAACTCAATTCGAATCCCTTCAGTAGTTTTTGCTTGAAAGAGTAACAAACATCCATCCATTTATACATACAGTTTCTAAGTATGAATCTGCTTTTATAATCTTAGTAGGATATCGATTGATAATGTTTCTATGAAGCTTTTTTCAAGTGGAACTAACACTACAGATGAGGTGTTCAGCAAACTTAGTACTGTGTAATACTAAAAGTCTGAGTTATAAGTTTTCACTTCTACTGTCTGTCTTTTTGAAGTCATGTGTCTAATGCCGCTAACTTAAACCGGTGAAGGAAAACATCGTGAGGAAACCTACATGTACCTAGAATCTTTCGAAGTGTCATGTGTCATCCACCAACCCGCACAGGGCCAGCGTGGTGGATTATGGCCTTAACTCTCTCCGTGCGAGAAAAGGCTACTTAGTGGGCTGTTGATAATGACTTCTACTTTTTTTATTTGAAAGTTAATTACCGTGCAGGTGTTCTTAGCTATGTTTCGTTAATATCGATTCAAAATGGCTGCCTTCACAAAATGGCGGATAAAATATTTCTTCACAACCTACCTCAATATGGGTATCAAATGAAAGGGCTTAACTAGTAGAGTACTATAGGCTATAACAAATTTCAAATCCAAGATGGCCGCCACCACAAAATGGCGAATTATATTATTTTTTCACTACTACCTCAATATGGGTATCAAACGAAAGGGCTTAATTAGTAGAATACTTTGCACTATGACAAATTTTAAATCCAAGATGGCCGATACCACAAAATGGCGAATAACATTTCTTTTTTCACAACTCCCTTAATATGGGTATCAAATGACAGGGCTTGACTAGTAGAATGTTGTACAGATAACAAATCTTAGGTAGTCAGGGGTTAGTCAAAATTTTTAATTTTGTTCTTTATTGTTAGTGTTGAAGTTGTCCGCCATCTTAACCATCAAGAAAAACCACTTAAGCAACGCCGCGTTTCAGGCTTTTTAACGTCAAACATGAAACGACATCGCGTTTTCCAGCTGCTAACAATCCGATAGAAAAAAACAAAAATCAAAAGAGTTGAGAATAACTTCCTAACTGCTTTTTTTTTTAGTTTGAACATTTTTTTTAATAAAAAGAGACGAGCAGGACATGTTCCTGATGGTATTGGAACATGAAGAGTCCAAATCATTACCTAGCACTGCACTGCGCTCGTCACCCAGATGTTATATCTCTAAGCCCTGTAATTTTTCTGGAAACATTGCCCTTCAAACCGGAATACAGTGTTTACACATTACTGCTTGGCGGTAGAAGGCAAAGGTGTGGTACTTCCCCAGACGGACTCTGCAGAGTCGTACCACTACAGAACATGAGTACATTAGAAAATGGTGATTGGAAATGCAATTTGAAATGGAAATATTTATATTGTTTTCATTGAACTGGTTATGTTATCGGCGTATAAATGGCGTTGACCCGCTGAGAGGCTGATGCAAGATATTAAGAGGTTCTTGTGAATAACTTGATTGTTATATTTTTAATTGGAATTAATTTTATGAGTTTTTTATGCTTTGTAATTTTCAATTGAGTGCGGCCTACTACCAAACGTAATGTGTATTATTTAACTTATACTAGAACAAGAATTCAAAAAAATATTAAAAATAAAGTATATGGCTTCTAGAATAAATTCATGTACATTTTGTAAATAAATGTCTAGATATAATTAATACTTTCGAATTCGCGGTAAAAGTGGTGACTCCCGGTCTGGTTCGTTTCTGGTGCAAAGGATTTCTATCGCAATTCAGCGTGGTAATGCTGCCAGCATTTTGGGCTCCTTTGCGCCAGGAACGGTGCAGGGCGGGTTATGTGATAGCTTATAATACAGAATTTAAATGTCATCGTTACTTTATTTTTGTGAGTTTATGATTCTTCGTTACTGTATTAAGTATAATAATTATTGTATTTGATAGATTGTCATTTCAAACATGTCTAACATACTTCGATAACATGTAAGTAAATATATGGATCCTTTATAATTTTATACAATGAAATTAATACTTTTCAATCTTATGCGTATGTTTTATTTCTAACATTTTTTTATTTAACTTAAACCCTCTACACATGAGCCCTAAAACAGACATAATTTTGTCTTTAAACAATGTTTTACGGCTGGTCTTGTCTAGAACGGAAACTGCCAAAGCCCCTGGTTGGAACCCTACACGCACCACTGTCTTGACGAAGTCATGCGCAATCTGCCGGTTAAAGACGGCGAAGTAAATCATCGTGAGGAAACCGACATGTTATTAGAATCTTGCACAACACTGGACCAGCGTGGTGGATAATGGCCTTGTCCTTACTAGAAAAGGCCCAGAGTCGCAATCCCAGCAGTGGAAAGATTTAGTGGGCTGCTTATGTAGAGTTTGTTAGATTTCTCAATGTTTTTAGTGCTTTCCTTATCTGTTGTTATGCGTTAGGTGATAATTATGAAAATGAGGTGACGTCTCAACGTTCGACCGCTAAAATTAAATGGCCATGATTTTACCATTGCCATCAAGGAGAGAGAGAAAAAGAAACAAGTTATCAGATGTTAGATCTTCAGCTTCCAATAGCTTAACTGGAGGTAGTTAAAATAGGTCGGCGTTTATTTGACGCAACGTATAATCCCATTCAGCATGGAAACGCTACCAGTATGCTGAGTACGCCTCCGACTGGTGATGAGCTTGAGAATTTTGATTTCCTTTTGACTTTCAACGGTATAATGTATAATACATTTCATTCATTTATTAATGAATGTGCTTGTTGTGAATAGTTAGGTGTATATTGGAGAGCTGTCATTGTATCTTTGTTTATAACCGACTCCAAAAACGGACCAGGTTCCAAATTCAGTTGTATGTTTTTATTGTAGGTAACATACATACAAAAACGCGATAGATCCGCCAATTGTGAATCGATTTTGATGGTATATCTTTGTTTGGTAAATTAAAACGTTCAAAGGAGGTCAGAGAGGCTATCTGGACGACTTACTCGTATTACTTTGTATTCAAGACTTGTAGAGATTTGACTCTACATAATTTTCTGATAAGAACGTGTAGGTTTCGTGGAATACGATGCCTGAGTGGGTTTTCGCCAATAATTACAATCTTTGTATCTTCAAATCGAGAGTGGACCGGATTCTTCTAGGTAAACACGCTCCATCGTAAACCGCATCGTCGCGAGATGGTGGTCAAAAATAAACCTATAAAGTTAAAATAAATGTTAATAATACCTGCTGATACTACACAGTCGAGATTAAAAAAAACAAGTATTTAATAATAATTTTATTCTACGTTTTACACGTAGATTCTAATCAAGTTTCTCATTAATATTTGATCAACATCGAGCGTGAATCAACTTAATGAGAATTGAAACTAAAATACTGATTCTAAAGGGCCTTTGTCTTTGTCGAAGCTTCATTAGGAGGCTTATTAGCTCCAGCAAATATTAGACGCAGAATTGCCAGCCGATTTCAAATAAGTAGATACGTTCGAATTAGCAATAATTTTATTCTCCCTTAAAATAAAATGGTTGGAATGAATAAAAATATTTTTTCAGAAAATAACTAATTTATTTGGATTTTAGTTACTGCTAGTATGTATATTGTTTAATTGATATGTATTTTGTTCGAGGTTTAATTAGGTTTTGATCAACAGTCACAGTCGTATGATTGACTGTGCGTGAGAATATTTACTCTACTACTATTTACCTACTATGCTCACATCATCATGTCAGCATCTGCAGATGTGTGTTGGACATAGGTCCAACACACGTCTGCAGATGAATTGAGCTCAAGTGTCACACTCGTGAATGAAAGAGTCCTTCGTGTGAACTCGGGACCATACTAACGCATTTCTAGATGGCCATGGCGTGTTGCCATGGTTACTATTACACTTTACAAATCTAACCATGGTCATCTAGATGAGCTTGGTATAAATAATGAGTAGCGTATTACAGTGGTTTTAAAAATTCAACCTATAAAGGGGTGAAACAAGGGATGAACTTTTTATCTTCAAACATATTCGCATAAGATTTCGTAAGCATTGAGTAAAGCAAAATAATGAGCTATGTAATACAGTTTTTTAACTCATTCAATTTAACCCCGCACCTGCCGAGCGCTGCGCGGGCGCCGCGACGCTCAGTCTAAAATCTCGGCCACATAATATGGCCGCTTAGGATTTGAAGTAAAATGTTAGAAGAAAATTAATCATATTCTGGATTGACATTTTTTTTCAATATATTTTATAAGTGACTGTATAATAATTATTGATATAATTAATTGAACATAAGTATGTCGTAATCGAATCGTAATCGAGTCGCAATCGAATCTCAATAGAATTGCAATCTAGTAGTGTCCGGGACGCAAGTGCCACCTGGTGGCGCTCGATGGAGTTAGTGGCGCGCGCGCTGTCGAATGGATTGTTGGAGTCAGTTCTCTTTTTTCTTTCTGTTCTTTCGAAACGTGCGGTCGGCACAGAACCATCGCGCGTTCTACGTTACGTACTTCGCTATAAAACCAACTTTGTTACCATTTTGTTGTGCTTCCAACTTTGTTGTGCTTCATAAATTCGATGGTGTTAGCGAGTTTTCATCCAACACTACCCGCCGCTACGCCCACAGCAGAAGGATGCGATCAATAATGATGATGGCGAGACTCTGTCCGCCGACAAGTATATAATATTGATACTTTTCATCCATTAACCAGCTCGGTGAAGGTCGTTGTATAGCGGGATCTTAGACCAATAGTAGTCCTGATAGCGTAACAAGCGGACAGTTACTTTTTTTTATTTAACCTCAACTGTCCCACTGCTGGGCCTCCCCCAGTTCCCTCCACTTTATCCGGTCCTGAGCTACCATCGTTACTTATGCTATCAAATTAATAATAGGAATTATTGAATTCATGTAAACTGCTTGGCAATTTCGGTAGCACTCAAACCGTCTAAATAACCAATATTTACTCAGCCCCTCTCTCCCCTTTACACCCTAGTACTCGAAACAGAGGCCGCGAGCAAAGTCCATCAAAGCTGGATCAAAGCTTTATGCGTCAGAGCGTTACTCTGCTTGCAACAGTAATACAGATTTCTGGGAATACAGGCAGGTACTGTTTTAGTAAATGTTTCCCAGTTTCTGTTGCAAATACCGTTTTCTGGGAATCGAGGTAGGAACTAAATGCAAGGTATTTAATTTACTCTTATGAAGCTATGCTGATCCGACATATAAATAAAATGTAAGTGTATGTTTCAAGTTTCACAGCAAAAGCTTTTCAATGAATCGGTATGAAAGCAAAATTGTAAGAATACTCATAATTTTAAGTTTGTTTTAATTTTATATAAATTATATTATTATGTGCTGTCCACACATACACAGGACCGAGCTAGTATGGGAAACAGAGCTCACATTTAAGTGAATTAATAGCTTGCATTTGTATTACGTGTTAACTATTGTCGTACAATGCCATGTAAGCTGTTAAAATAAAGTATTTTTGATTTTGATTGAAAGTGTAAATATGAAATGGAACTTTTTAAATAATAAAATAAAAATGTTTGTAAATTGATTCACAAACTTAACTCACACTTATGTTATGAGTATTGTTTTTGTGTGACTATATGTGTCTATGGATTTTAAATGATGTACTAGCAACAGCTTTATACAAATAATGCCTGTTTCTGAAATTTTCCTTTTATGAAATTTCGTGGTCTTTGTGATAATTATTATGTGTTCCAAATTTCAACTCGATCCGTTCTTTTGTTCTTACGTGATTCAGGTGCAAACGTACAAACTGTTACATTTATAAAATACTAGTTTTACCCGACTTGTTCGGAATTCAAAATATACGCTATGTGCTATTCCAGATCATAATCTATCTTCCAAATTTCATTCCGATCCATGTCATCGTTCTGTCGTGATTGAGTAACAAACATCTAAACTTTCGCTTGTATATTATTAGTAGGATATAGGTATTGGTAGGATGGTTGAGGTAAGAGGCTCTCGAATGGCAACCACGAACCGGCAGACGCAGCGTAGGACGGACACACACGATATTGCCTCGGTCGCGGGAAGTCGGTGGATGGAGGCGGCACAAGACCGGTCATTGTGGAAATTGTTGGGAGAGGCATAGGCCCCTAAGCGGCCATATTATGTGGCCGAGATTTTAGACTGAGCGTCGCGGCGCCCGCGCAGCGCTCGGCAGGTGCGGGGTTAAATTGAATGAATTAAAAAACTGTATTACATAGCTCGTTATTTTGGCTTTACTCAATGCTTACGAAATCTTATACGAATATGTTTGAAGGTAAAAAGTTTCAAACAAACTTTCATCCCTTGTTTCACCCCTTTGGAGGTTGAATTTTTAAAAACCACTGTAATACGCTACTCATTATTTTGACCAAGCTCATCTAGATGACTAGATTTGTAAATGTGTAATAGTAACCATGGCAACACGCCATGACCATCTAGAAATGCGTTAGTATGGTCCCGAGTTCACACGGAGGGCTCTTTCATTCACGAGTGTGACACTTGAGCTCAATTCACAGCCCACAAAAATCTGTGTGGGGGTCGCCAAAAGTAGTTTTCTTTTAAAAATCTATTTTTTATTGCTAATAGTTCCGAATTGCTCCTTACTTATACATATTACTTATACTTATATACATATACATATTACGTATACATATTACTATTCTATGACGTAGACGCCAAACTATTAACGTTTTCTCCGTGCAATAATCGTATATGTAGATCATAACATAACATTGCATTTCGTAGCATCACGTAGTCACGTAGCGTGTAGCAGCGTAGCAAAGGCTTTAATAGCCAGACTGCCTTTGACTGCGTTCGGGGAAGCGATGTCAATAGATGCGAGATAGGTTATGGCGTTGATCTGGCGAACTGTGTTAGGCGTCTGCAAATAGTTAACAGAATACATGTGTATAATTGGGTCAAAATAAACCATTCTAATGACTCCCTCAACTAGATCATGAAAAAATATGGGACACATATCTGTTGGTTTATCAATTGATTAAAAACAATAATAAATAATTGATCATTAGATTGATAAGTTACGGCTGGTCTAGTCGAGAGAATGGCGACTGCCGATCCGGAGACTCTGGGTTCAATACTACGCGCACCACTGGCTTTTCGAAGTCATGTGCGTAATGTTGCTAACTTAAAACGGCGGAGGAAAACATCGTGAGGAAACCGACATGTACCTACAATCTTTCGAAATCATGTGTCGTCTACACTCCGCGAGGCATAAGCTGAGCTTTGCATTTCTGTGAGTGTACATGGATAGTGTAGGTGTGACAACCGGCCTTAGGCGCGGCGCCATTCTGTCTCGCCGCGCTCCTGCCTGATTGGTGATCACTCACACTAATGCAAAGCTCAGCTTATACCTCGCGGAGTGTACCAACCTGTACGAGGCCAGCGTGGTGGATTATGGCCTTGACTCGACATCTTGCGAGAGAAGGCCCCGAGTCCCAGCAGTGGGAACATTTAGTGGGCTGTTTATACTTTATTTATACTAATAAAAATTAAATAGATAGATAATTAATATATCTATTTTTTTTGTAAGCAGTGACGAAATGAGCATGACATGTGGCTGATGGTAAGCAACATGCCTGTTACGTAACAGCACAGTGACACGCAGCTATTGGAACATGAAGAGTCCACATAAATACTTACCACTGCACTGCGCTCGTCATCCAGAGATCTAAGATGTTATATATCGAAGCCCTGTAATTTCTCTGGAAACATTGCCCTTCAAACCGGAACATGTTTGTACATTACTGCTTGGCGGTAGAATAAACTGGCTAAGGTGTGATACTTCCCCAGACGGACTCTGCCAAGAGTCCTACCACTACTAAAGACATACAAATCATCAAATTTATCTACAATACACATACAAAACACCAAATTAACGGACCAGGGTGTTGTAACGTATATAGTGGCTGGCAAGCAAGTTGACTCAAAAGTGACGTGGAAGGGGAAAGTTCGCGCATGTGCACTTCCACCAAAGATACCTTAAAAAAGGTTTCTGCGCAGCCATGGGCAGCTAACTTCATTGGGTCAACTTATTTGCCGGCAACTATACAAAACTAAACAAATACATATTGGTATATAACACCATGTGACCCCAAACTAAGCAAAGCTTGTACTATGGCGGTCAGATAGCTGATATAATACATGTATAGTTTTAAATACATACTTATTATAAATAGAAACACCCAGACACAGTACAAACATTTGAATTCATCACACAAATATTTGCACGGGGTGGGAATCGAACCCACGACCCTCGGCTTCGCAGGCAGAGTTTCTACCCACTAAGCCACGAGGCCAGTCAAACTGTCAGTTGAGACTCCTTATTGGGGTCATTATTTCAAAACTATCTTATAATATCTCTTGCAGGCAACCTTGTATAATCGGATAATGCCACCGGCCATCATGGCTCCAGTCTGCACTCATTAACACTGCAAGAATGAAATAGTTATTTGTTATACAAGAGTGCAAAGTTGATTTTTTAACCGCGTGCTCAATTTTGATGACCGAGCAAGCGAAGGATTCTAAAATTGAATCACGAGCGCAGCGAGTGATTCAAAATTAGAAACCTGAGCGTAGCAAGGGAATCAAAAGAGCACAAGGTAAAAAATCTTTGCACTCGAGTGCAACACGTAACTTTTCATTCCACCTCAGCGAGGAAATGACTAAATGCAAATTTTTAAATGTTTTCACGCTAAGCAATTTAAAAAAAAGTAAGTACACCAAGGAGGTTCCTAGTCTGAGTTTTTAACATGTTAAAAAAATTTATGATGCATTCGGCACCAAGGAGGTAGAAATAAATAGGTTGAATTATGTTTTGAATTCATAACCTCAGTACACACGATGTTCTAAATTCAAATTTACTTTAACCTCTAGAGGGTAAAAACGACTTTTGCGCCCTGATATCGAGGAGCAAAAGTACTCTTTCCGAGCTGGTGGGATGAAAAAATGTTGATCGACCAAGCCTTCCTTAATTATCTGAATGCTATAGTTTTGAAATGTAACAAATTATCGTACTATAGTAATTGATTCATTGTTATTTCATGATTATTCCTATTTATCCAGTGAAATAATGTATTAATTGGTCATATTGGGTTTCTGTTTTAATGGGAAAATTAGGTAATAAATGAAATTTTACTAGCTAATTTTCAGTTTGCGTGTACAATAAAATTTTATTAGGACATAAAGAATATGGATATGAATATTGGGTTTCTATAAGTTGCTTTGTTTGGCTACTCGTATATTGTGCTGTGTGAGAAATAGTCAATAATATTTGACAAAAAAATTATCATTAGGCCTCGGTTTTTCCTACGTAGTTCATCTTTCCCTTATTTTTCCGGGATAAAATATAGTCTTTGTACTTTTTTTTTTAATTTGCCGTGTTCAAAATTAACTTTGCATAGCTCGGGTCCAAACTCAATGTCAGTTAAAATATATAACAAATTTCCTTATAAAATAAAAAAAATTGATTCTGATGACAAGTTTATCAAAGCGTTAAAAAATATACTACTTGTAAAAGCTTACTACACAATAGAAGAATACCTTGCAGACAAATCAATTATCGAATAAGTCGATCCGCTCCGCATGACATTAATTACATATATTGCCACACCCAATTAGGGTCATTATGGAAAACTACTGCATACTGTATATTTAAATAAGACCAACAAATGTACCATAATGTTAGCAATAAAATGATTGAGTATTGAGTATATACCAAACTAAATTTTAATTGACTTCTCAATTTCAATCCGATCTTTTCAGTCGTTTTGGTGTAATTGAACAATAAGAGCCAGGTTGTGAAGGAGTAGTAATAGTAGTAGAATATAATTATATACTATATAAAAAAAATACAATATACTAAATTAGAACAAAAAAATAACAAAGTACTATATATGGAGAGACGAGACGAGTAGGACGTGTGCCTGATGGTAAGCAACATGCCTGCCACATAACAGCACAGTGACACGCAGCTCCACTGGAACATGAAGAGTCCAAATCATAACCTAGCACTGCACTGCGGTCTTCGCCCAGAGATATCAGATGGTTTTATCTCTTTTTAATTTCACTGGAAATATTGGATGATGAAAAGTGACATACCAGCCAAGGTTGGAGCATGTTAACCTAGAAGGTACTTTCATGATCATCATCTGATATGAATCAGCAGAATGACTTCCACTGCTAGACGAAAGCCTCGCAAAGATCTCCCATCATACAAAGACTGATCTTGCGCTCTCCAGATCTAACGTTTTCCGGGAACCGTCACCAAATGGTTAGTCTATCTTGTGAGAGGCATAAAAACGCTGCGTTTTCCGATACGTTGGCGCCACTACATAACCTTTCCACCCCAAACAACTAGAAAACTGCGTGTCACTGCACTGTGATGTGGCAGGCATGTTGCTTACCATCAGGTACATGTCCTGCTAGTCTCGTTACTCTTTATTTGAAAAAGTCCCTATTTACTCTAAACTAGACACCAAGATTGAACCCATCTAGAAACACAGGCTCAGGTAGATAGCGCCACAGTTTGTTATAAAATAAAAAAGCTTTATTTCCCCGGTTCAGTCAAACGCACGTCGCGCTGACGCCGGCGCCGGCTAGGATAACCCGGTTAAACGTATTATTCCATCAGCAGAATCAGCTCGTTAGGTTCACTCGGGCCGCCTGCGAGCTGGCAATTATATCACCTAATTATTGGCATTCAATGCTTTGAGAGATATTTTTACCCTATTTATACAATACTAGCGTTCTACCCCGGCTTCGCCTGTTGATTAATATTATAAATGAACGTTCAAACATTGAGTTTGGATGTTAGGATATTTGTTGCTCAATCACGTAGTACACGTAGTAACATTTGAACGGATCGGACTGAAATAAAAAAAACATAGGTTATAGTCTAAAAAAACACATAGGTTATAGTCCAAAAACACATAGGTTATAGTCTAAAAAATACATAGGTTATAGTCTAAAAAACACATAGGTTATAGTCTAAAAAACACATAGGTTATAGTCTAAAAAAACACATAGGTTATAGTCCAAAAACACATAGGTTATAGTCTAAAAAAACACATAGGTTATAGTCCAAAAAACATATAGGTTATAGTCCAAAAAACACATAGGTTATAGTCTAAAAAAACCATAGGTTATAGTCTAAAAAAACACATAGGTTATAGTCCAAAAAACACATAGGTTATAGTCTAAAAAAACACATAGGTTATAGTCTAAAAAAACCCATAGGTTATAGTCTAAAAAAACACATAGGTTATAGTCCAGAAAACACATAGGTTATACTCTAAAAAAACACATAGGTTATAGTCTAAAAAAACACATAGGTTATAGTCTAAAAAACCCATAGGTTATAGTCTAAAAAAACACATAGCTTATAGTCTAAAAACACATAGGTTATAGTCTAAAAAGACACATAGGTTATAGTCAAAAAAAAAACATAGGATTTTATGTTCTTCGACTTTTTATCCGGGAAAATAACGGGAACGGGAACTACGCGGGTTAAACCACGGGGCGCTGCTAGTATAAAATGTGTGCTAGTATAAATGTATGTACCCTATAATATAGCATTCAAAAATATATGGAGCTTATAATATAGCACTCAGATATAAAAGTAGCATTTTTTTTTTTTCTTTTATAGGTTTACACTTGACCGCCATCTCGCCTGATGTTAAGCGACGATGCGGTCTACGATGGAGCGTGCTTACCCAGAAGAAACCGATTCACTCTCGATTTGAAGACACAAAGATTGTAACCATCGGAGGAAACCCACTCAGGCAACGTATTCCACAGCCTAGACGTTCTTATCACAAAAGTAGAGTCAAATCTTTTTGTTCGTGTCTTTGGAACATCAACCATGAAATGATGTCGTTTTTTCGAGCTACGAGCATTCCAATAAAAAAAGGGCAAGGTGGTATCAGATCATGCAAATCAGTCGCACACTCTCCAAAGTGTATCCGATAAAAAACCGATAGGCTGGCAATTTTTCGGCGATGATCAAGACTTTGTAGTCTTTTTCGCACAAGAGTGTCGTTGCCTATGAGCCTTTTGGCACGTCTCTCGGTAGATTTTTGAGTGCTTTATTATTATAGCCTATAATATAGCACTCAGAAATGTATGTGGCCTATAATATAGCACTCAGAAATGTATGTGGCCTATAATATAGCACTCAGAAATGTATGTAGCCTATATGTTAGCACTCAAAAACCACGTACATTAATGTCGAACGAGGCAAGAATTTTTGAAATTAGTCTAGTAGATCCTGAAATTCCCCGTTCAAACAAACTCTTCAGTTTTATAATATCCTGCGTAGTTTTAGTTCTGGTTATTTTTCTACGATTCCTATATTCAAAAAACTTTTTGTATATAACTGTTAGATAAAACTAATACAACTACTAATACAGACATTTTTATTGCTGTTTGTAGGTAAGATAAAGTGATACAAAACATTTTAATAATTGACCCATACAAACTGGCCTCTTCTTCTAGAGGCATGCAATATGTCTGGCAACGCAGTTTCCATTGGTCTGAATTTATACAATGATAATAATAGTCAGCTGATAAAGTCTTCTTCTTTTTTCATTTTAGCTTTTAATCGATTGGATCAACAAAACAACTTTTGTTACTTCAGTAATATACCTTGGCCAAGAATTGACATCCGCATTTTAAGGTAAATTTAAAATCAATTCTAGTGTATTCGCAGAGCCAGGCGAACCCATAAATCATGGGATATAAAATACCCTGTATTCCCAACGTAAATCCCCGATACGGGATAAACGAATAACACTAGCTGTTGAAAACGCCGGGCACTGGATAAGCCCGTGCTACTATATTTCATGAAGTACTGGACTCTGTCTGGTTTAGCCAACCTTTCGAAAAACGCGCCCGATTTTTCGGCAACGAAAAATTGTTAGACGCTTAATATTTTGTGAGGCTGTTTGAGCCTAGTATATTTCATGTTAGTCCTCATGAAATTGGTTACGCTGCCGTTAGCTAGATAAAATGGTCACTAAATTTGTCAAACACTAGAAGCGACTCCCGGTTTTACCTGCGTGATTTTCTTCAAGGCTTCAACTTATCTGTGTTCCAAATGTCAATTAGATCCGTTCCGTCGTTACGACGTGACTGAGCAACAAACATCCAACCTTTGACATTCTTAACATTAGCAGGATTATTCATTCGTGCCGTGGATAACTTTTTCTTATCTCTTATGGATTTTAGATGCCGTCTGAGTATGAAGCCCGTGCGCACATGACTCCGAAAAGACAGTGGTGTGCGTGGGATTCGTAGTAAGGGCTCTGAACCGGCAGAAGCCTTTTTCGTAGCTAAAAGGTTTTATACATTTATTCATTTTAACAACCCACTAAATGTTCCCACTGCTGGGATCGGGGCCTGCTCTCGCAAGGAGAGAGTTAAGGTCATAATATTCGTGTCATTCGTGTTCGGCCATTAGACATATTAATACTATGTTCAGCTATTGGTTTCTAATAAAATTTGTTACTAATTCTAATGTATGTTTTTAATATGTCAATAAATGCTATCTTATCTTATCTTATTCACCACGATGGCCCAGTGCGGGTTGGTGGATGACACATGGCTTCGAAAGATTCTAGGTGCATGTTGGTTTCCTCACGATGTTTCCTTCACGTTAGCGTGCAAGTAAGCGGCATGACTTCGAAAAGAAAGTGGTGCGTGTGGGGTTTGAAGCCGGGGTCTCCGGATCGGCAGGCGCCGTTCTCCCGACTAGACCAGCCGTAACTTATGCTAAACCAGCCGTAACTTAAACATTATGTAGGCTAATTACAATGATTACTATTAAGAGCAGACGGCATAACAAACAACATTATATTATTACAACAACAGCAATGTACATTGAATAATTTTCCACAAATGTTGTTTCAGTTCAAATTATTAATTAAGGCTACAAAGGACTAGCTCCGGTTCCATTATCAGCTTATTAGCAGTCTAGACCTAGAGCGTTTCACACTGGTGCACACTTGTATCCAGATTACATACGATGTTGTTGTGAAATTGCATCGCATGGAATTGGACTGTGACCGTGTGTAGATTTTGGCTAATTTTACTTTTAATTTAACGGTCTCAAAGCTCTAAATTGCGTTATCTGAGTCGGCAATTCATGATGATGGATGGATTTTTGACTGGCCTCGTGGCTTAGTGGGTAGTAACTCTGCCTGCGACGCCGAGGGTCGTGGGTTCGATTCCCACCCAGTGTAAATATTTGTGTGATGAATTCAAATGTTTGCACTGTGTCTGGGTGTTTCTATGTATAATAAGTATATATTTAGAACTATATATGTATTATATCAGCTATCTGGCCGCCATAGTACAACCTATGCTTAGTTTGGGGTCAGATGGTGTTGTGTGTAAATTATCCACCAATATTTATATTTAATTAAAAATGCCTAAAATGACGTTTTTTTCGAAACAAAAACTAGCTACATCGATTTATCCCTTTCGTAAGCGCGTAACTCCGTGCATACTAAATTTCATGAACATTTTTGGAGCCGTATCCGAGATTCAAATTCTATAGAACATGTCCAAAAAATCGTTTGTGTAAAGGTATTATTTAATTAACTCTTACAATACTTACATATAAGTTCTGCGGCTTATTTAAAAGAAAAAATAATACCAACATGTTTTATTTAATATACGTTAATATCACATGAACACAATAGTTCCACAATTTTGTCATTATTAACCTCTTCTATACATAAATCATAAATGATATCGCTTTTTTGAGCTACAAGCTCCAATAAATAATAATTTAAATTTCCGAAAAAACAATTACACAACCGACTATAATTTAAAATTAAATTCAGATCTCGGCCACTCGACTAGATTGAATAAAATCAGCTAAATACAGTGATCCAATGAAACAATGAGGTAGTGCGAATACGTCGTTGAGGTAGGCAAGTATTGTTGAAATTTTGCAAACTGTTGCATTGATTTAGTAATAAAATTTATAAGGGATGTAAATTTAAATATTCATCTCTGTCTACCAACCAAAAATAGAATACAAAATCGACATACTGCCTTAGTGTACCTATTTGCAACCCAGTTATTCTACGCCTAACTATCTCATTATCCCATAACGCAACAAACATGTTTTAATACGAAAGCACTCCAATCTAAACCAGTGAATACGTCATTATTCCGGACAGCAGACAAACCGCCGACTGACGACCCGAAACTGCGTTTACAGGGCAACCATCAGAATCATGTTATATTGCTATAACTGTGTACAAATGATGATATTAAACATTCGTAAATAAAATGTTTGTAAGTAAATAAATAAATATTGTTGGACAATTCACACACAGCACCATCTGACCCCAAACTAAGTAAAGCTTCTAATGGTTGTCTGGAAGAAATCGCTATTAGCGATAAGGCCGCCATTTATGGCACTAGTAATAAGTATTTTCTGTTTTGTACTTTTTAATTTTACTGGTGTACATAATAAAGTGTTTCTGTCTGTCTGTCTGTAAAGCTTGTACTATGGCGGCCAGATAGATATAGTTATAAATAATAATATAGTTGTAAATACATACTTATTATACAAAGAAACACCCAGACACACTACAAATATTTGAATTCATCATACAAATATTTGCACTGGGTAGGAATCGAACCTACGACCCTTGGCTGGGCAGACAGAGTTACTACCCATTAAGCCACGAATCCAGTCAAAGTATAGATGTTTTTTTGCGTTAATGTCCGAGCGACACGAAGCTAGTTTTTCAAGCTACGATAGTGCTAGTAAGCTAGCAAGCTAGTAGTACTTCTAGCGTCGTGTAGACAAAACTAGCGTTACGTAGCGTTGTCTACATGAAGCTAGAACTAGCTTGATATCCTAGCTTGAGAAACTAGCCTCGTGTCGCTCGGGCATAAGTGATAGCAAAAATGTGAAGTGTTAGAACTCTTTGGAGAGTTCGCCTGAAGAAGAAAGAACCTACCACAACTTTCCTTCCTTCTACCGCCAATCAGTAATGCGAAAATATCACTGTGTTCCAGTTGATTGAAAATTGTTTCAAGTGGAATTACAGAACATAGAAATAATAATAGAAATAATACAATCTTGTATTTTTTAAATCTTATAGATTTGGGCCCTTCAAGTTCCAAAGTTGCGTGTCACTGTGGTGTTATGTGGCAGACATGTTGCTTACCATCAGGCACATAACCTGCTCGTCTCTTCACTCTATACTATAAAAAAGCAACAACTCCGATGAATGATTCCAAATTTCTATTCATGAAAATATAGTTACGTACAGGTCAAAAATCATTATTGAGTGGTAAAAACAAAAGGTAAATTTTCAAAATGGCATATAAATGTTGTTACCACCGCATACACATAGCATAAGCATAATACGATACATATTATACGCTATGTGCATTTAGTTTGGAGGTAAATAGTGTTATGTGATAAATGTCCTCCGTTGTTTATTATTGGTATATAGATAATGTACTCGGTAATAGTTGGGGTGTTATCAACGCGTTATATTCCAAGCTCTTCTTCCATACTCTCAATTTGAATCGGAATCGCATTTCGAATATCAAAATTGTATTGAATGTATGTTATTGCGCTTTATCCGTGCTAAAGGTAACTAATTTATCTTTAAATAAGTATCTATGTCTGTATGCCATATAAGGCAGAAGCTAGTGATACTAACTACGTGTAAAACTTAATATCTGTACATAACTCAGTCTTCACAGACCAATAAAGCAAAGTATCATTGCATTGTATTATTGTATCATTTTGGAACTCCCAAAAACGTCCTCACAGGCTGGAATCAGGCCTGTTTATGAAGATTACATTTCATACACCCAATTTTTAACTGTATCAATTTAAAACTACGCAGGGTACTGAACATATTCTACCTGTACAGTGGGACTTTCTTGAGAGTTTAAATGATCTTGAGATTTGAGAAATGCGATTGAAGTAGATGATAACCTTTTGCAGAAATATGGAAACATTACCTCTCTCTAGAGTAAATACAGAGTGAAAAGTTTATTTACATGATGACTGGACTAAAAATGTACCATTAGATTATAAGATGAAGATTATGCAAAAATATGGCACAGGCTTTTTCATTTTATTAAAGTAAAAACTTCTTATGACGCATCACATGCAGATTTTCCGTGGGCTGTGAATTATACGAATACAAAAATGTTTTTTGCTGTTTATAGGTATGATAAGATGATACAAAACATTTTAAAAGTTGACCCATACAAAGAGGCATGCAATATATCTGGCAAGACAATTCGTTCTAGTCTTAATTTATACAATGAAAAAAAATTGTGAATAGTCTTCTTCTTCCTCATCTTCTTTTCATTTCTGGTTTTTATTTTGTTGTATTCAATTGAACTCAAGCGTCATGCTCATAAATAAAAGAAATCTGCGGGTAAACTCTGATGATCAGATGATCTTGATCATGACCACGCCCTCTGATTTCACCCGCGTAGTTTCCAAAATTAGCTATCAAATTCTGAGTTATTACTTTTCCTCTCAAGCGGTAGTCCCTATGACTGGCAATTTTTAAATTACTAAAAATAGACAAAGATATTATAAATCATACAACTTTTAGAGTTGGGGCTGTGCCGTCACGTAATCTTTTTAAATCGTATATAGATGTGACGTCACCTGAAAGTTTTAGGCACTATCTTCGTCATTTTTCGTTTGTGAAACAAATGAAAAACACGTTTACAATATATTTCAATCAAAGTTCAACATACAATAAATTTCAAAGTCATCATGCCTATTATTTATTGTATGTACATAGGTGTATAAATCTCTCTACTTCGTCTGTGTGTACAAGCCACGATTTTGTTGACAAAAGTACGAGCGACACGAAGTTCCACGATTGAGCGTGCTAACCTAGAAAGAACCAATTCACTCTATACTTGTAGACGATCAAATTATATCCATCAGGAAATACTCTCACTATATGGGTCGCAGTTGACGCGTTTAGCGGAAAACATCGATGGCAAAAAGAGGGACTGGCAGTAAGTGAATCAGCGCTGCACGGTCTAGCTATCAGGTAGCGCCAGCGGGCGATAGATAAATTGAATTACATCAACACCCGGTAACGCGATTAAAATCTGCACCCGGCTGGCTCCGGATTGGATTCCGGCGTGAGTGTGCTCCTGGCTCAACTATTTTTCGCGAGCAACATTGTAATTGTATCAAGCTGTACCTGCCTTTATTTTATCACGTGATTCGTATCTGTCTACTGTTCGAAGTGAAGTTTAATGTCTCGGTTAAGTTACGGCTGGTTTATATCCACTTTATATCTTATTGCTGGTCTAGACAGCAACTGCCAATCCGATACTTCTGGTTCGAATCCAACGCGCACCACTCACTTTTCGAAATTAATGTTCCTAACTTAATTCGGGAAACAACGTGAGGAAATCGACATGTTGCTAGAATCTTTTAAGGCCATGTATCGTCTACCAACCTGTACTGGGCTAGCGTAGTGGATTAACCTCCTTAACTTTCCTTGTGAGGGAAGGGCAGATTTCCAACAATGGTAAAAAATAGTGGGCTGCTAATACTAACGAGTTGGTTTGCGAAGGATAGTAGCCATCAAGATGAACAAGATGTGCCCTGAGCACCTTGGAATAACAAGAAAAAGAAAATAGGTGGAAAATTTTTAAGCCTCAAGTGCTCTTCAATCCGATTTTGCTATCTTCTAAGTCATCTCTTCCTGATTCAGAGCGTACATCACGATCGCCTGTCTGTTCGTGATGGCCTGAAAGCTGTACTCTAGGATGGTCTCTAGTGTTGCAGCCAACGTTCATCGCACGGACCGACCGATGGCGTCCTCGATGTCGGCAGAGTTGTTACCGTCCCGTTCTTTTCAAACATTGTCTCAAGGCATCAGCCACTTAACATGCATAGTGTATAGTATTTATTAGTCAAGCCCTTTAATTTAATACCCATATTAGGTTGTGAAGAAATATTTTGTCCGCCGTTTTGTTAAGGCAGCTATCTTGAATCGATATTAACCAAACATAGCTAAGAACCACCGCACGCAAACTTACTTCAAATATAAAAAAACTACTTCGAATTCGTCCACCTGTTTGAGCTCTACGGTGTCACAGACAGACAGACATCGAGGTCCAACTTATAACACTCCTTTTTTTGATAGGGGGTTAAAAAAGGCTACACGCAGCGTAAAAAAATTGATTTCCAAAAAAAGGAATTAAATACGTATACGTTGTTTCTAGATGGGTTTAAACCCAGACGATTGTGATGCGATTCGAGGCTGGCTTGTCGCCTGTCAGCGGATGTCAGCGACCCCTGACGACTTGTAAATTATTAATTTACCTGTTCTGTTGCTGGGCTATGTTAACTGGTTCACTCGTTGCTCACTTTATTGGTCAGTATTTTTAGAAGAAACTTACTTAAAAATTAAAGTGAAGTTTTTGAAGTAAAAACATCTTTACTGGTGTTGGGTTCTTATTGATAGAGGAAACTTTCCTGGGTTCGTGTCACCAAAATGCTTATGTTAATTAAAAAACTATATGTGTAAAAATAAAGCTTGCAAATAAATACAAGATAAATACAACGGGAAATGTATATATTGATGTATGTATTAATACATTTAAAACTCGTTCCGCTCTGATTTCAGCCTCTGATTCCATCTAGTGGGAGGCCGTCCAACACTGCGTCTTCCCGCACTCGAGAACCTTTCTTTCTCATCAGTTGTCAGTTCTGCAAGCGATGTGGCCTGCCCATTGCTACTTCAGCTTGCTTACTCTTTGATTTGTGTCGGCCACTTTGGTTCTTTTGCGAAAATCCTCATTACGGAATATTTCGTGCGAAGAGACTCCAAGCATAGCTCTCTCCATAGCTCGCTATGCGACTAGTTCTGCTAGTTTATAATAATAAATTAAATAATGACAAACATGCAACATTTTTAATGATAACCTTGTTTATTGACAGGCTTAAAATTATACAACATTTTTACATCTAAACGTTTCTTACAAAATATTTCACAGTTCAGTACCCACTGGCCTACAATTACCCAATATCCTAAATGTCTGTCAATCTGTCCGTCAGTCAGTCCGTACCCAGTGGTTAAGCTGTAAACATTACAGGGCGCGGGCGGGGCCGCGCTACACGCCTAGTTCGTTATCACTGTTTGGATTATCAGGTAGTGGCGCAGATGAGAACCGACGTGGAAACAAAACATTTAAAAGAATAAAGATTATTTTATTAAGAGATAAGAGAGAAATAATAAAGACCATTTAATTTGTAACTCAATATCTTTGAGTTACAATAAATTCGGCAGCTTTGCTTCATATAGGTACTGTGGAGAGACCAAAAGAGAGCGTCTTTTATTGATTCACTGAACAAAGATATCTTATACCTTTAAACTGTAGGTATATAATCTGAATCTCGGAAACGGCTCGAACGATTTTCATGAAATTATGTATACAGGGGTTTCGGGGACGATAAATCGATCTAGCTAGGTTTTATTTTTAAAAAACATCATTTCATGCGCGTTTTTAGACAATGAAAAAAACTTCTAGATAATTAAAATACGATAACTTATTTCGCCACTGTTCTTTAAGTCTAAATGGCTCAGACAGAATACGCTCGCGCACGGAGCCAACAGGCCCCGGTTCGAATCCTGATGGTTACACTCGGGTCTTTTCTTTTTGAACTTATTTTTTCTGAGAAACTCTTTTACTTAGAGCTTTTTATAAACGCATTTAAACCAGGAGCTCAACCAGGTACTATTATTTGAAACGAGCAGAACCTTTATTAACAAAACTATAATACAACGTGAACTACACTACGTTTTTGTAGTGGTAGGACTCTTGGCAGAGTCCGCCTGGGGAAGTACCACACCTTTGCCAGTTATTCTACCGCCAAGCAGTAATGTGCAAACATTACTGTGTTCCGGTTTGAAGGGCAATGTTTCCAGAGAAATTACAGGGCTTAGAGATATAAGATCTTAGATCTCTGGGTGACGAGCGCAGTGCAGTGCTAGGTAATGATTTGGACTCTTCATGTTCCAATAGCTGCGTGTCACTGTGCTGTTATGTGTCAGGCATGTTGCTTACCATCAGGCACATGTCCTGGTCGTCTCGTCACTCTTTATTTAAATAAAAAAAAAAAACACATACCTAATTACAAACAATGAGCACATCGGTATTATTGTTCGTCGATTATATTACTACATATTATGTATAGGCAATTATTATGTTCAAGTTCTTTGTAGTAGAACATCATAACAATACGTCAACTGTAAGTTTTTAATTTAAAAATTAAAAATAAAATAACAATCTTATAAAACAACATTACTCTGGAAAACATCTTTGTAACGATGCGGTCCACGATGGAGAGCGCTAACTTGAAAACAATGCACTCTAAACTTGAACACACCTAGGTTATAATAATATCATACTTGTTACAGTCATACTTGTTGTTTGAACGGCTATCATATTTCTGTAATAATATGAATAGCGACATTGAAAATACAATAGATAAATCACAAAATTTTAATAAAAAGTTTGTGCTTGACCTCACTGTAGCTTATTTATATCAACAACTTATCTAAAACCAGCTATTTCGAAGTTTCGGCTAATACGGTTTTGAATTGAGACAAATTTATAAATTGTTATGTGACTGCAGACAGGTATTTTGTACGCAGTAATTTTGTATGTAAAATATTTTAATAAATTATAGAAAACATCGCCGCCATTGTTTGGTAGATATTTTGAAATAAATAACGGGAAATAATGCCATATTTGAATAGATTTATAATTTATGACGCCCCAGTTCTGGTTTTATCAGCTTTTATTACTTAAATATTTTATTAACAGTCTAGTTAATCGTATTTGGACAGCAAAATATTGAAACGAAAGCTAATACATTATGCAAGTATCAGAATATTTATCTCTATCATCTATTCTTGAACATTTGTTCAGGAATATATGTTTTTTTATAGTAAATAATGATGGGAAGCGCTGGACATGTGCCTGATGATAGGCAACACGTCTGCACATAACAGCACAGTGTCTCGCAGTTATTGTCCATACATAGTCCAAATCATTACCTAGCACTGCACTGCGCTAGTCACTCGATCCGCCGTAGCTTCTTACTCGTTTACCCTGCAACAGGTATACATCTTTCACCTTTTATTGACATACCAAAAAATATACATAAAAAGAATTGACGATAAACTTTTCAAATCAAATCAAATTATCCTTATTGCTGGAATATAGTTATTGGTATTGCTGGTTATATGTAGGTTTTTATACCTATAGTCTTCAAATTATTTTCTATGGTCTGTTTCAAATGTTAAAATTGACCATTTATTTTTCGAGCACTATATTCCGACGAGGCGGTTAGATTATGTAAGCATCCATACACTATACATCGTTATATATGGATGTTCCACCCTCATTCTCGGACAGTCTCTTAGAAATCGACCCAATACCAAACTAATTTCTCTTACCGAATACTCAGCAACATTCTGAGCTTTTACCTCTGATTTTTGTCCAACCACTTTCGAGCAATTAGAGCAGTGGACTGATTTACTGCCAACATAATAAATCTTGGAGTATTGTCGTGTGGATTGATTTATTCAAACCGCTGTGTTGGCAGCGCGGTTAATGAGCCGGACCTAATGAGGGGATGTGCGGATTCTTGAGGTAGCAGGAAGGTACACGAAAATAGACGAGTACCTAATATTCACTGAGGTACAACTATTTAACTGTAAACAAGGTTACTATTTAATAGATAAGGCTATATAATAACTTATCCCGGAGCTCGAAAAGGATAACCTTCTTAACTCTGAATGCGTCATGGCCTAATCATAATTTTGTAATGAAAACCAATTGTGTAATGACCAAGAATATTTTTTGTTTTGAATAGTTCTAGCAGTCCGTCCAGGCTTCCCCCGTTGTACACAATATGTTTCCAATAGCGCTAGGTGACCACGTACATATCCAACGGTGAAAGAATTTTTGTCGTCGGTCGGTCATGTAGTTTCGATACGCTTCGAGATTAGCACAAACAACAGTACAAAAAAATCATACGAAACATCTCCTCAGCTTTATAATATTAGTATTGAGAAAGGTATAGCGGCCAGACGAGCAGGACATGATGGTAAGCGACATAACAGCAAAGTATACTACACCTATTGGAACATGAAGAGTCCAAATCATTACCTAACGCTGCACTGCGCTTGTCTACCAGAAATTAGATGTTTTAACTCTATGACCTGTAATTTATTTGGAAACATTTCTCTTATTTCTCTTCAAACCGGAACACAGTGATGTTTGCGCATCACTGCTGGATGAATGATACAAATTTAGTGTTTCTAGAGTGAATTCGTTTGTTCAAGATAAGTTCATCGTGAACCGAATAGTCACGTACCACCAGCACTACAAGTAAAATAGCTTCAAGTGTAAGCCTAATTAAAATAAAAAAAATAAAAAATATTGGTGGACAATTCACACACAACACCATCTGACCCCAAACTAAGCAAAGCTTGTGTGATGGCAGCCAGAGAGCTGATATAATACTTATATAGTTTTTAAATACATACTTATTATACATAGAAACACCCAGACACAGTGCAAACATTTGAATTCATCACACAAATATTTGCACTGGGTGGGGATCGAACCCACGACCCTCGGCTTCGCAGGCAGAGCTACTACCAACTAAGCCACTAGGGCACTAATTATGAAACTTCTTAGTAATATTATGTGTATTCAAAATCTTTTAGTATGTTTTGGACGTAATCCAAGAACAGCTTGAGTTTCACGCAATTAACAAACGTAATGGTAATAAGTGACGAACATTACCTCATATTAAAATGACATTAGGCAACCTTCTGCTCGTAATACTGCTCGAAATTTTGTTAACTGTTACCATTAAATTTAAGTAAGAACTAAGGTAACCACCACGTTTATGCTATCACAGTGCTATGGTGACAAACATGTTGAATTAAAAAGTGGTCAAGTGCGAGTCGGACTCGCCTATGAAGGCTTCTATAGCAACAAGTAACATAATATCTGTGCCTCCTGCGTTGAGTGTTTTAGTCGAGTTGTACCCTTTTTGATATTTTTATATAGGTAGAATCAGAAATAATACGATTTTGTTGGTCTAACTTACATTCTTCAATCTTCTGTACTTTCGGAGATAATTTGGTGCAAAACGATACAAGTATCAGGATTTTGCCAAAAAATCGTGAATATATTTCAAGTTATACAAGTTTTATATTATGAAAGTTCTTGTATTTTACATAAATACACGGGTAACTCACGTATAATGTAGTCAGTCCAGGTCCAGTTCTGGGCCGAGCTGCGAACCCGCGCGCGCACTCTCCTTGAAAAAGATCGCCGGACGCGATCGAAACTTGAGTCGGACTGGGCTGACTACATTATACGTGAGTTACCCGTGTATTTATGTAAAATGTGTAATAACCACGTTAGTTTTCATACTAAAGTTCTTGTAGTTCGTTGTTACTTGAATCAGTGTTTGAACAATAGTGAATTTATGACGTATTAAAATAAAACTAGGTACTTACTAGATCTCATTCAAACCAATTCTCGTTGAAAGTTTACATGGTAATGTACATCATACATTTTTTCGTTTTGTCATTCTCTTATTTTAGAAGTTACAGGTTAGGGGCACACATTTTACTACTTTGGAAGAGTCTCTCGCGCAAACTATTCAGCTTAGATTTTTTTTTGTTAAAAACTTTAATATCATTTTTAAAGATCCATAGATAACCCACACGTATGATCGGCTGTGTTTTCCTGGTGGCGAGAACATCAAGTTTCATAATCGTTCCAGCACCTCTGTGTAGTTTTCCAAGTGCAGTGTGTCATCATCACTGTCTTTCAACGATATATTTATCTTGTATTAAATATAGATCCTATTAATATTATAAACGCGAAAGTTTTCAAGAATGTATATGTGAATGTATACTCTTTTATGCAAATACTACAAAAATGGATTTGGATGAAATTTGGTCCACGTGTAAGTTATAATCTGGAAGAACACAAACGTGATTAAAACGCGGGTGAGAACGCTAGGTGCTGCTAGTTCAAGGGCGGATCTAGGTTTGGATCCAGGGTAACATGCCCCCCTAAAACCAATCCAACTCCCCTGGAGCCCATCGAACTCCTCTGGAGCCAATCGAACTCCCCTGGAGCCAAGGAGCCAATCGACCCCACCTCAAGTCACAAAACTGTACGATAAGTAAATGCAAGTTCTTAATTAGTGATCCACCTAGGTACTAGACAACTAGACCCAGCCCAGGAAGAGTTCATAAACCCCATGACACTCCCTTGAATCCGCGCTTTTCCTAGTTTGTTGACATTAGTGAGCAAATTCAGCTATGCGTCCAATACGCTTAAATATCTTCAACCAGATATTGTCATCGATCGTTTAAATGTATCAGCAAATGTGTACCACAAATATGCTAATGGGTTAGATATAAACAAACCATAAAACGTATTAACGTCTTCGAGGACGTACACTGAATAGATTTCACTAATCGTGGCGTATGACTCGTATTAGTACTTGTTTTGGATGTGAAAGAATGATATGGATACGATTTTTTTATTATTATAGGTTTACAGCTGATCGCTATCTCGACTGATGTTAAGCGACGATGAGGACCGTGCTCACCTTGAAGGAAACGATTCACTTTCGATTTGAGGATACCTAGACCATCGGGGAAAAACTCACTCACGCAACGCATTCCACATCCTAGTCGTTCTTACCACAGTAGGTAGAGTAAAGTTAAATCTCGTCATTCGGATCTTACAAACATCAACCATAAAACGGTTTCGCCTATTCAAGCTACGAGAAGTCTGATACAAAAGGCAAGGCTAATACAGCAAAATAAACTTTAAACTATTCAAATTAATAGCAATGAACTCCCAGTTGTAACTCAAACAATAATCCATTAAGCATGTTTATAAATTAGCTTGTTGATTTTAAACGACATCTTCTTCACCTTTAAAGTTATGACTTTGCAGATCTGCAATTGAAAAATATATTTACAGCCGCAAATGGATATTGCACGAAAGAATGCTTACCACTAAATTCTTACCCGACTGCTAACGAAAGCTTTTGTTTTTATCATCATCTTTTAGATAACCCAAAAACTAAGGTGAGTCCCCACTAAGCTCAACGTCCGTGATACGTGCCATTGACTGCAGAGTGCGTCTCAAGTCACACGCGTTGTGATCTGACCTAATTCTGGTCTATCCGAGCTACTGTATCCTTGGACACATGGCCAGGCTTCGTTTTGGAAATCTCTTCAGATTTTGCTATAAAATAGATTTGATAAATGGGTAAAAAGGTTGAAACATTTGACTTGGTAATAGGTTGATTGGCTCACCAAAGCAAAAAGATACACAAAAAGAATTAACGATTAAGTTTGAAACTAACGCGACAAAATGGTGGTCTTATTGTTATGAGTGATCTCTTCCAGGTAACCTTAGGATAGTGGAAATTATGTTAAAGAGGCAGTTTTTAATACAATTGAACAACAATAAAAACTACACAATCCCTGGGCGTTTTTATTTAACTTTTATAGGTTTACACTTGACCGTCATCTCGCCTGATGTTAAGCGACGATTCGGTCTATGATGGAGCGTGTTTACCTAGAAGAAACCGATTCACTCTCGATTTGAAGATACAAAGATCGTAACCATCGGGGGAAAACCCATTCAGGCAACGTATTCCACAGCCTAGATGTTCTTTTCACAAAAGTAGAGTCGAATCTCTTCGTTCGTGTCTTTGGAATATCAACCATGAAACGATGTTGCTTTTTCGAGCTACGGGCATTTCGATAGAAAAAAAGGCAAGGTGGTATCAGATCATGCAAATCAGTCGCACAATCTCCAAAGTGTATCCGATAAAAAACCGATAGTGTTTATATTATCCACAAGTATGAATTTACAGCTATATACATATTTATAATTTCGACATAATATGTAAGTAAGACAGCAGACAGTGGCTGGAGAAGAATAGCCGAGGATGGGGCTTAGTGGTGTATTATGGGAAAAGATGATGATGATGATGTATTCTCAGATTATGAGCTTCCTTAATTTATTACAAGCCTTGCTTAGTTTGCGACAAGATGACGGTAGCTGAAAAATGTGTCTATTTCAATTTAAATTCTTAACTAACCTACAAACCTCCTCTCTCTCTCTCTCCCTCTCTCTCTCGGAACGGATGATCAGACTCCAGCGAACCTGGTCCAGTGATACATATAGACATACCTATTATACTATAGTATCTACACACACAAAATTTAATTATCTATAGACTTCCAGGTCAAGCGATAATTAAGACAATACAGCTCACTCGCTAAAAGAAGTATCGCTGTGAGAAACTTAACCAAATAAATATAAACAAGACATAAAAAGGAAAAACAAAGACAAAATATACAATGATAACAAAAAAATCTTAGCATAATTGTTCAAAATTATAACAAAATTGAATCGTTGACACGAAAACGTGAAGATAAGTAAAAAAAGACAAGTAAGAAGTAGTTTACTTCACTTTAAAACTATGAAGTAGTTTGTTAAAGTAGAGTCCTTAAACAGAGTTATAAATCCAATAAGTTTTTATTTACTACGTATATAGTTAAATTTTCCGCACGGTTCCTTTGTGTCAATCGTAAGCAGATGACTTGCATACTTTCTATGGTAACAGAGTGATGTGTCGCGACAAAAGTATGACATTTCCACAAGAGCGACAAGGCAAGAAAGATGCTACCCGTGCTTTCGGTGTAAAGTTCGTTTGTGCCAACTCTATACGTAGTATATGTAAACTCTTTGTATAAATCTAATTTTATACTGAACTCTGAAAAGTTCCAACATAAATGCACATCTGTTTCGCACTACGATTATGGTTATCCAATAGATGTGCACTCGAGAGTAATCTAATGGATACAACTGTACCGTGAGAATCGTAGCGGTAGGACTCATTGGCAGAGTCCGTCTGGAGAAGTAGTGTGAAACCTTTTCAGTTCTATCGCCAAGCAGTAATAAGCAAACATTGCCGTGTTCCAGTTTGAAGGGCTATGTTTCCAGCGAAATTAGAGGAGATAAAACTTCTTACATCTCTGGGTGACGAGCGCAGTGCAGTGCAGTGCTAGGTAATGGTACGGACTCTTCATGTTCCAAAAGCTGCGTGCCATTGTGGTGTTATGTGGCATTGTGGCAGGCCTGTAGCTTGCCATTAGACACAAGTCCTGCTTGTCTCGTTACTCTGTACAATATTTAAAAAACAATTTCCGAATGTTTTCTGATTAAATTAAGGAAGTAGTTTTAGCTGGATACGCTTACGACTGGTAGTGAACGTAAACCTCTTGATTATTTTTATACATTTATTAATGGTCTGTGGATAATTCAGATGTGCTAAGTGTAAGTAGTTAGTTTGTGTATCGTAGTGTAGTTCTCATTGTACTTTAGTTTCGTTAATAAAGACTGAGCCCCTTTTAAAACAAGGGATGTAATCATCATCATCAACAGTCCACTAAATATTCCCACTGGTGGGGCTCGGGGCCTTCTCTCGCAAGGAGAGAGTTAAGGTCATAATCCACCACGCTGGCCCAGTGCGGGTTGGTGGATGATACATGACTTCGAAAGATTATAGGTACATGTCGGTTTCCTCACGATGTTTTCCTTTATCGTTTTTAAGTTAGCGGCATTATACACATGACTCCAAAAAGACAGTGGTGCATATGGGGTTTGAAGCCGGGGTCTCCGGATCGGCAGGCGCCGATCTCCCGACTAGACCAGCCGTGACTTGGGGGTATGGTTATCTGTAAATTCGGTTGATTTACGGACGATAGTTTAACGTGACAATGTCATAACAAAACATTTGTAGATGCGGCGCAAGCGTACAATGAGCATAACGGGACAATGCGCGTAACGAGACATAACGGGCACGGTATCGTGCATGAAGCCAGCGTTTATCGATTTATTAGACGTTGTCGCGTCCAAAAATGTTGCCTGACAATTCAAGCACAATGTGTATGTGTACACTATACACTATGTAGACATATAAAGAGATACGTCAAATCTCAAACACACGTGTGGGTTAAAACCCAGTCAAACATTGATTTATAACTTTGTATCGTAACTTACTACGTAGATTGCGTTCCGCAATCCGATTCATCAACTTTTTAATTCTAACTACACCAGAAAAAAAAACAAAAAATATTTAAAAATGGAACGCCAGTGTTTCCACACGCAAACGTAAAACCAGATTAAGTTTTAATTACTCCAAAGTGGCAGCCCCGTCGGATTCCGGACATAGTCGGTATTGGCACGCGACTGGTGACCGATGACTGGCAACACATACCCGGCAGGTTATCATAGCTGTGCGCGGGGAAATAATGGCAATACTGGGGTGATTTATTGGTAGAATTAGCGAACTGTTATCGCGCTTTCTTTCATGTTTGCCAAGAAAATGGCTGCCCAGGAATGTTATTATTATAACAGTTTTATGTATGTTTTTTAATGCTCCCAGATTTCGCGTCTCTGATAGTTAGCGATGGTGTTACTAATGTATTTTAATATGTCCTTAAAAACTGCAAGTTTTTGTAGTATAGTGACCAAACGAGCAAGACATATAACTGATGGTAAGAAACATCCCTGCTCATAATATAGCATAGTGACACGCAGCTATTAGACCAAGAACAGTCCAAATCATTACCTAGGTAATGTCACGCGGCACTGCGCTCGTCGCCCACTAAAATAAGGTGTTTTCTCTCTATGCCTTTTAATTTCACTGGTAACATTGCCTTTCAAACCTAAACACGGTGATGTTTTCACATTACTTCTTTGCGGTAGAATAACTGATACAGGTGTGGTACTTTCCCAGGCGGACTCTGAAACAAAGACCTATCACTAAACTATCACTTTAATCATATTTACTGAATAAAATCGGGCATGATAACAGAAGTGTGCACTTAAACAATTATTACGTACGTACACTGATATATATGTATTGGTACATAATTACTTCCAATGGAGATAGTGAGCCTTCTGTCTCATTATTGTTTTCAAACCAATTTAATACGATTATTTCTTACAACCTTACATTACTCTATATTGGCCAACATACTCGTAAATAACACACGAAATAGCTTTATCCACTCAAAATTAATGAATAAATCGGTTGTTTTCATGAACAACCGTCATCAATAGTTTTTCGATTCACCCCTCTACCACTTAAAGCGTATTTCTAGCAAACCACTTTACAGTATGAAAGTCAACTAAATTTCCCCACAGTACTATATCATAGGGTAATATAATGGGGCTTCATTATAAAACGACTTAAACAATCATGTATAATGATACCAGAGCAGGGTTGGCCCAAATAAAGCTATAAATTCTACAATTACAGAATATTTTGGCAGAGAACACAAGATATATAGAAAGGAATTGTTTGTTATGTCTGTATGGTGAAATATTTAAAAATGTTAAATACTGGGAACTTCTCACGAATTTACACGCGTAGCTCGAAATCCCTTCATTTTACTGGGATAAAAAAGAGTTCATCCAGATCTCTTCAGTAGTCTTTGCGTGGAAGAGTAATTTACCTAAGTACGTGTATGCTCACAAACTTTCCAGTCTAAAATAACTATGTATTAGTAAAGTATAGAGATAGTAAGGAATATAAAAAGTGGCGGTTGAATCCATGCTTCTCTATAGCATAAAGAGCCCTCTAACTGTTCCCACTGTTGGGACTCGGGGACTTTTCTGAGAAGAGAGTCCATAATCCACCATACTAATCTAGTTCAGGTTGGCACAGGATGCATGACACTGAAATATTATTGGAGTATGCCAGTTTTCTCACGAAGCTTTTATTTACCGTTAAATTCAGTGGAGATGACAAACTAATACATCTGTACTTGAAAATTCGATTGTGAAATGTCACATTTAAGAACTATTTACGAAAACGACTAAAAGTCATTCAGTTTAAATTAATATTGGGACTGATTCTGAAGGCCATATTTGTCCAATGCTGGACGTAGGCCTCTTCCAATGCGCGCTATTGAGTTCAATCTCCCGCTCGTTTTGTCCAATTTTGTCCGCTACTTTACTCTTCACTAACACCTAAACTATTACTAGATAGACTATATTGAAATTCATAAGCTCCCAGTACAAAACCTCAAGCACTTTGCTGAGAAAACTTCCATCACAGAGCCTGTTAAACTTTAAAAAGGGTTATTCCAGGCCAGACGATTCTTATATCCATAAAGTAATTGAATGCGCCGAGGGAGACCGGGGGAGAGAGCTAGTGAAACTATAAATCAGTCCAGCGGACAGCGGAGAAACGCCTTTGCGTTGCACACACGGACGATGGAACAGAATTTTATATATACAGCTGACATGGAAAAGCGGGTATATGCGAATTTCATGGAAGCTAAGTGAATGATGATTGTTTTTGGGTATTCGTGCTACGCCTTTGGGTTGTGAGGATAAATTAGTACGGGGGTTTTGAGAATTTCTTTTTCAGTTTTAAAATTGTTGGGAGAGGAAACTTATGGGATTTTATTTTAGTAGCAGCTAATGTAATATTTTTTTTCAAAACTCTTCTCTGTATTGTGAGTTTATTTGTAAGAAGAAAGAAGTTTGTAAGAAGTTTACTCCTCCTAAACGGCTGGATCGATGGATTTTGATGGTTTCTTTGTGGATTCGAGAGTGTTAGGTGTAGATTAACCATTCGATATTTTTAGTTTTTTACGTGTCTACAGACAACATCCGTCGGATCTGCTAGAATGTCTACAAAACTTTATCGTGTGTTTGAAGACTGTATCTGGTTTATTACGGCATATCGCAAAATAAAATGCTTTTTATGTTTATAACTCAAAATCCATAGCCAATAAACAAATAAACATATGTACCTACAATAATTCCAGCATCTAAATTTGCTAATAGAAGATATTATCTATATCCAGCAAATGTACCTCTATAAACACAGACTGATGATGATAATGTTAGAAAAGATATGTTTTGTTGACTTTATTAAATTGATAATTTCTACTCAAGTATCTGTGAGTGCATTTTTTAACTACATTACGTTTGCACTAATAAAATTATGATACAGATACAAAATATGTAAACAAATATCCCTATTATATTATGTATCCGACTTCAAAAAGGAGAATATTCTCCATTCGATTATTTGTTTTTTATTTTAATATTTTGATGTTTGTTACGCTATTTATGCATATACGAGTAGCTCCTAGAGGTGGTAACATTCTTAATTTGACGATTTTTGAAAAATCTACAAAAGTTTCAATTTACAAAAATCGACAATATTTTCTTTTACTCTCTATCTCGCTGTCTTTAGTAGTCTTTAGCTCGCTGTATTTGGATACGTCTGTAGTTGGTTTCACAATATTTGTTAAACTTAGTCGCCAGTCTTAGTTTCATTCAAAATTGAACTCTGAAGATTTTTTTTTTGGAAAATTAATAATAATTATACTCAATGATACTTTAATCGTCTGTGAAACTAGGTCTAACAACAGTTGACAATGTCAGGAAGCAAAGTTTGGTCTCACTAGTCCCCCCATGGATGGTACACTCCTTACAAATATTCTTATAATATAAGGATTGAACTCATAAATAGTAGATAAACGCCTAACCTCAGCCCGTGGATTCAATAATCATTACCTGATGGCGGCGCGGCAGTAATGGAGCCGCGCCACGCTCTGTTAAACGGATTATTATGTCACGATTATTATACCCATCTACTCCGAGTTGTGGATAGGCAATGAGCAACGACGCAGGTACAAATGGAACGTGTGTTCTAAAGGTATACGTCCGAGATGGAGTGCAGACTGCAACCGAAGGAGACATTGCGGCTGGCGACTGCAGTGGGCCTCACAGCGATGCCTGCTAAGGCATGTCTCAGTCACTCCAGTACATTCGTGCGGGACAGAATATCGGGACAGAATATCGGACAACACTAGTCTAGTATACGTATGTATTTTTTTTTTGATTTGGAGCTCTCTACGGTAGCAACACCATGGGTGCTTCAGCCTGCGGTCGCTACGTGAAGCACGTATACGAGTATTGCTGCCGCGCTTGGTATCATTTTCATAGAGATGCATAGAAACCAGTAGTGCCTTGCAGCCTAGAGCTGCAGTTTGTGGCCTATGATCCGTCTTGGCATAGTACTTTCTAGGTCTGCTTGATGAAGTAAGAAGCGCAGTGTCTGTCAGACTGTTTAAAAAAAACTTTTTAAGGGCTTTCTTTCTTCTTCCTTCTTCTCTTAATCTTTCCTTAGAAAGAGTTTTTGATGACATCTACTACAAACAATTATTATTGTTCTAGACAGTGGTCAATTGGTTACATTCTGTTAAATTTATTTTGGAATATTTTGTAACAAAAAATATTTTATTGTTGATGGTTTGACTTGTGAATTCATTTTGATAATAAATTATCTGTATCAGGCGCATACGCTAGCTTGTCGTGGTAAGACTCTGCAAAAAGAGTCCACTAGGGAAAGTACCAATGCTTTGCTAGGTTTCTACTGCCAATTAATTTGGAAATATTATTGTATTCATATTACATATAATATTATTTGAAGGACAATATTTCCAGAGAATTTCCAGAGCTCTGTTATCTTACGTTCGTTCCAACGTGATTAAGCATTGCACAATCTTTCACTTTTATAATATGAGTGGGATAAAATAAGGGCAATTTACGTCAAAACAAATTCCAAATAGCCCAGCGGCGCTGCCGTTTCGGGTACGTACACCGGTCATTATCAGAAATTGCCCATTATTGTTTGCCTAGCCCACTCGACGAAAATACTCATTTACCTGCGACAATGCCGTAATCACCGCGCGCTTCATCTGAGTTACTGCCCACCGTTACGGTAATCAGAGATGCGTGATGCCACTGATACATTACTTGGAGATTGGTTTAAGGTACAAGTTGGCGCTGAGACCGCGACGCGAAACCACGACAGGAGACCGTGACCAGAGACCGCGACCAGAGACCGCGACCAGAGACCGCGACCAGAGACCGCGACCAGAGACCGCGACCAGAGACCACGACCAGAGACCGCGACCAGAGATCGCAACAGGCAATTGACACTATAGAATTGTATGGGTGCCAGTTCGCGCCGAGACCGCGACACGTGCGTTTCGGTCTCCTGTCGCGGTCTCGGTTATTAATAGTTGTTAATGTAACGCGTGCAATTAGATTAGGTTAGTTAATAATTTATTATTAACTAGATGTCCGCCCCGGCTTCGCCCGTGATACATTATATAGCACTCATCGGGATCCCGTACATATCCAACGGTGAAAGAATAACTGAAATCGGTTCAGTCATTCCTGATAATTTCGCTTTCAAACAAAAAAACTCTTCAGCTACCTGCTACGCTACCTGTCGGAAATTGGTCGTACCAACTCGGATTTAGAAACAAATTTGATTAGCAAAAGTTTGTATTCAATGACGCAATCTTGGACACATGCTGTCATGTCAAAGCACGTTACGAAAACTTTCAAAAAAGAATATTTTTTCCCGTTTTGTTACATTCTTGATTCATGCTCCGCTTCTATTGATAGTAGCGCTATGTTCTATATATTATAGCCTTCGTCGATAAATGGAATATCTAATAGAAAAAAAACATTAAATTCTGACCAGTACTTCCCGAGATCCTAGCGTTCAAACAAACAAACAAATAACCAAACAAACAAACAAACTCTTCAGCTTTATAATTATAGTATAGATTAGTATAGATAGATCTGACGTTGATAGGTTGTAGAGACGGTATTTATATTTTTACGGGATAGACGTATAAAAAGTCTAACGTAGTCTCGCTAAAACAAAAACTGTGTCACTAGAGTCGGCCACATTTGTTGGCAGGTTGTCACTGATAGGCTGACACGCACACATATACACAAGTAGCGCGTATAATGACCCACTGATGTGCGCGTGTCAGCCTCTATGTGACAGCGTACACGTGCATGTATGTGGCCGACTCGCTGGACACAGTTTTAGTTTTAGCGATACTACGTCCGACTTTTTATACGTCCATGTTTAATGGAGGCTTATACATATTAACCTTATCTAAATTTACTTGATTAGTTATTGAATTCACGAAGGAATAGATTAGTTATAAGACACGCACTAATAGTAATAAAACAGATCTATTATTTCCATTACGGTAGATTCATTACGAAGCTCCAGTAATATCCGGCGGCCATATTTGTACAGTACAACGCAGTATTTGAACTACGATCAATCATACCACTGTATCAAACATTATGTCAACAAAAAAATATGTCTGTTTGGGTTAGACTGACGTCACAAAAATGGTCTATTTTAATTTTTAATCTTATTTTTTATGTAAGTTTCATTTTAATTAAACCTTAAGTTCAAATCAGTTTTCAGACTGGTTTCTGTTTCAATTTTGGTGGACAATTCACACAACACCATCTGATCCCAAGCTAAGCAAAGCACTATGGCAGCCAGACAGCTGATATAACAGTTGTATAGTTTTAAATATATACTTATCATACATAGCAAACACCCAAATATTATACATGAAATAAAAATCACAATCATAATATAATATATTGCAAAATATGGTTGAGTACATATTAAGATGTTGGTACAGTTATTTTGGATCGCCATATTTGGCCTTACGGCATGCAAATATAAGTAAAGTAGTGAACAAATTCTAGTTAAAGTTTGTTTTAATCAATGTACAACGCATATTGATTCAAATCTATTTATTAATTCGTTTATTCATTATATAGATACGAATGTACATATCTATACTAATATTATAAAGCTGAAGAGTTTGTTTGTTTGTTTGAACGCTAGGATCTCGGGAAGTGCTGGTCCGAATTGAAAGATTATTTTTCTATTGTATGTTCCATTTATCAAGGAAGTCTATAGGCTGTAGAAAATAACGCTACTATTAACAGAAGCGGAGCATGAATCAAGAATGTAACAAAATCGGGAAAAAATATTATTGAGAGTTTTCGTACGTTTCGTGCTTTGACATGACACGTGATAGCATGTGTCTAAGATTGCGTCAATGAATAGCACAGATTACATACCTCTTGAATATAAAACCTTTTTGCTAATCTCTGAATTGGTACGACCAATTTCCGACAGGTGTCGTAGCAGGTAACTGAAGAGGTGTTTTGTTCGAAAGCGAAATTCTCAGGAATGATTGAACCGGTTTCTAAAATTTTTTCACCGTTGGATATGGCGGGATCTCGATGAGTACTATATATGTTTCACGGGCGAAGCCGGGGCGGACATCTAGTACTACATATAGAGTTAGATTTTCCGCACGGTTCCTTTGTGTCAATCGTAAGCAGATGACGTGCATACTTTCTATGACGCATTTGAAATGCGTTTGAAGAAATAACTCAATTTAATAACTGTTACCGATGTAATAAGCATTAGTGAATCACTTAATTAATAAATACATAGTTTCACGGAAATATTTGAAGATAGTTGACGGTTAGCTCAGCTAACCGTTACAAACTTTCCTTTCCCGAAATGATTTTGCTCTAGGTTTTATGTTTCAAAGGTGTTTTGAGCTCTGTTTGAAATTGATGCAGCTGTTTTAAAACTAGCAGCTTCATTGTTTGCTGCTGTAGGAATCTTTGACGCATGGTATTTGCTTTACTTGCGAACGTGTGATACAAAACTTGAAAACGATGAGTTTTTTTTTTTATTTAATCACTAAATAACTTTTTATTTTGCCATACCTGTGATTCATTTCTACCACTCTAAAAATACCTTACAATCACCTATAAGCGTTTTAAAACTTATGTACTGATATCCATGTTATTTTTTTCCTCTTGGATCTGCGCCCGTTTGCAATCTCGACCGGAAATGACGATGTGATCGTTTAATTTGAAAACATGGCGGCACTTCCGCCAACTTGTTTGATGTATTGTTTAAATGGAGCTGGGTACTGGCGAGCAATGATAACGAGGTTCTGATCATATTACTATCGAGATTGTTATGTAGTTGGGATGGAATGTCTTAGTTTAAAAAAGCTTGATTAAAGTGTTTGGTACTGAATCTACTGCAAGTATATAGCAATTTTTTTTTATTATACTTCTTTTGGCACATACGGGAAAAATGATGATTGCTAGTAAATTTTTACGATGTGCATGTGAAAACCACAACACCCTGAATTTCGGTAGTCCACATTTTAGTGAACATTGTGACTTGCTTCAGATAAAGACCTTTTGCGTTGAAGATTTTATTTACGTAGTAGTAGGACTTTTTGCAGTCCGTCTGGGGAAGTACCACACCTTTGCCAGTTATTATACCACCAAGCAGTAAGATGCAAACATTATTGTGTTTCGATTTGAAGGGCAATGTTTCCAGTGAAATTACAGAGAATAGAGATACAACAGATACAGATAATTTATTGCTAAATAGCATTTACAAGTCACATCATACATTAATTATTCAATAGAACTAAAAAGGGTAATTACAATACTAATGTCTAGAACAATCGCTTCTGGTATTTGTTACCAAAAAATATTTGAAAGAATAATAGGCGTTTTTAATTAAATATGTCCTTAAACGTTTCTTAAATAGTCCGAGAGACCGTTAAAAGATTTTATATCTCTGGGTGTAGAGTGCAGTGTTAAGTAATGATTTGAACTCTCTGGTCTCTGGTCATGCAACGTCTGTGATGTAATAACCGCTACGATTCTACGGTTTTTGCAGCAATCAGTTTGTTTTCTTTTCCCTCCCGATCAATAATTCCAACTTTCGAGTTTCATCAGTTCGGTATTTACTCGAATTTTTCAATTCATTTTCCTTCCTTTAAAGGAAAAGGATTCGACAAACCAAACGGAAAGTTGAATCTATGGTACAGAGTACAGACAGCATCACAAGCATTGTATTACTCGTTTGTTTTTCTAAAAAAATGGAATCGAATCGAATTTCTAAATTCTGTTACTTATAATTTTAAAGACCTCAAAGTATTGAACATCGCCGTAAAGTTTCTAGCTTATCGATATTTTGTCGGATATATTTAGTGAGTGTGATTGCCGATTTGCATGATCGAATACCACCTGGACTCCTATTGAACTGACTGTAGCTCAAAAAAGCGACATTACGTCGTGGTTAATTTTCTACAGATTTGAACGGCAAGGTTTGACTCTATTTTTGTAATGAGTACGCATAGGCTTATGTACTGATATCCATGTTATTTTTTCCTCTTGGATCTGCGCCCGTTTGCAATCTCGACCGGAAATGACGATGTGATCGTTTAATTTGAAAACATGCCGGCACTTCCGCCAACTTGTTTGATGTATTGTTTAAATGGAGCTGGGAACTGGCGAGCAATGATAACGAGGTTCTGATCATATTACTATCGAGATTGTTATGTAGGTATGCGTTGCCTGAGTAGGGGTTTCCTGGTGAATACAATACAATTTTGAAGTCTTCAAATCGACAATAAATTTGTTTCTTCTAGGTGAGCTCGCTCCATCGTAGACCCCATTGTCGGTTGATTGGACATTTACCCAGCAAAAAGTAGGATTCAGTTTTTATTCAGCCCTTTTTTGCTGAGAATAGACACTAATGCTTCTTTTGCGCGTTAAAATTGTAATAAACTGTATTTTAAATAACTCAAATGTGTATCCTCAACTCTTCGCTATCTATATTTGCTGTTTGTATGGCTTAGTTTCTGTGGCCAGATTGGAAAAACGTCACTAATCATTATAAACTCTCATTAGTACTAATTATTATAAGCTTTGCCTGGTTTGGGGCTAGCAAAGACTATAAAAATATATTGTTTAAAGTCAGCTTGAATTTACTCTAATAACTCGTTCCATAAAATTATGCAACAGACTGTACAATTCCCAATTCAGCATGCAGCGGTTTATTAACAAAGTACGTTTTGATTAACTAAAACATAACTTCGCTCTTTTATACCTGACACAGTCAAGCAATAGGCGGAAAGATAAGCCTGGTAAATTTTTACTGCCAATTTGAAAAGTCAAAAATTCTTTAAAACCTTGTTGAATACCATACGTGAGGCCGTGGCTATGAGCATGACCAATGCCTATAGCCAATGGCCGTGGTCCCGAGTATACCCGAAGATTTTTTACAATTTTCGAGCGTGACGCTAGAGTTCAATTCACTTTCCACGAAAAGTTTGTCTGGAGCGCGTCAAAAGAAGTTTTCAATTCAAAATACTTAAACAAACATTATCATAACAATGATGACCATAGTTTCTCTTATCTTTGTTTTTTTTTCAAAAAAACCGACTTCAATTTAGAATCAAATTGAGACACTGGATCAAATTTCATGTAAATAAGAAGCTACAAACTAATCACAACTTTTCCAGATAAATAAATTTCAGTTATTTGCTGATCAACTATTCTTAAAAAACACTAACTTTATAAGTGCAAAAAATTGGTTGTTTGTTACTTTCGTCATAAAATCTAAATGAATCAGGTTGAAATTTGAAACACAGTTAAATTATAGCCTGATTGACACGGAACTACGTGAGTAAGCCCGCAGCCCGGTTGCCATATAGTGAAAACTCTATTGCATAACGATAACCATAAATGCGGTAGCACTTTGTAAACTTATCCTACCGTAGATGCTTGCACTGTGTCCGCGCATACTTTATTCACACTTCGGCAGTTTGGCCGCGGGCCGACCGCGCCCCAAAAAATTGTTTTACCCCAAAGTTTAAATTAAATTAGTAGGGAGTTTGCAAGAAACACAGCGGGCCCGTCAGCGGCAATGCAACAAGCCTCCGTCAACACTACGCCGCGCAGCAGTTTGACAATTTACATTATTTTATCACAGATTTCTAAAACAAAAGGCAGATGGAACGTGCGGAACACAGATCCTTAGGTCCGGAAAGCAAATATCAAACGCCAAAGCAAATACAAACTCCAGTCAGTACGAAACTGACTTCCGTCTCGTACGGGAGTCCCGTGTGATTTTATGTTTTGTTTAAGATTATGCCGTCTTGTGTCATCACACATTGCAAACATTGTTCCCAAAAATAAAAAAAGGAAATTTCATAGGAAAGTTAGAATATTTTTACTGGTATTTATATAATTTAGACGATTTTATTTCGATTGATGAATAGAAACACAACACCTCAACGAAAATAGGTCAGTGTTGCTATACCAAATTGAAATTATTTTCCTTGAAGCTAAGGTAAAATATCGATTCTAATTTTGTTTTGAAGATACTCGTAGACCAAATTATTGATGAACATTGTATTAATGTGAATCGATGCCAAGAACAAATCCTCGCCGTTACTAGGGTTAGTAAAAATACTAATAGTGTTGATGAAAACTATAGTTATGAAACGAATAGATAAGAACAAATCCTCGCCGTTATAAAACGTCTCGTCTATGTCCTGTGGATTCTAACTTGATCTGTGCAGTGCTGTTAGCATATATATTTTCAATAATACGAACATATTTCTTTCTTACTCCTTGTTGAATTAGAGCCTCCCAGAGCAGATTGTGTTTGATTGAGTCGAAAGCTTTATTGTAGTCGACAAATGCAATGTATAGGTCTTTCCCATACTCTTGAGATTTTTCTATTAACTATTTTAATACATGAATATGATCAATAGTTGAAAACCCTGCTCTAAAACCAGCTTGTTCAATGGGCTGTTCTTCATCTATAGTCTAGATATTCTATTTAGGATCAGCTTTGAAAAAAATTTGTAAATGTTTGACATGAGGCTAATAGGTCTTTAATTTTCAATTACGTTTCTGTCTCCTTTTTTGTAGAGCAAGTTATTAACAAGAAATCCTTGCAATATGTATTATCGGTGTAATAATAAATTATTTTAAAATAATGTTTTATGCGTTTATTATACGTGAAAATTTCCAAAGCTTAAGACAACAATAGTGGGACTTTTTTTCTTAAGACTGGGAACATTACACGCACACCAACGTGAGTAATTTGACAACGTCGGTGAGAGCTGTCACGCATACATAACTAATGACTGGCCTCACAGTGTCGTTCACGAAGGTTTCATCTGTTTAGAAATCTGTGTATTTTATAAACAAGATTGAAACAGCATCATTGTTTAAAATTGTAGGCTTTTAGGAACTAAGGACGGACGAGAAGACACTCTATGGAAAAACTCACGCACAAGTAATTTGTATTACAGGATAAATGTAGCTATTATTATTTATTACTAGATGTCCGCCCCGGCTTCGCCCGTGGAACATATATAGCACTCATCGAGATCCCGCACATATCCAACGGTGGAAAAATTTTAGAAATCGGTTCAGTCATTCCTGAGAATTTCGCTTTCAAACAAAACACCTCTTCAGCTACCTGCTACGCCTCCTGTCGGAAATTGGTCATAGGTACCAACTCAGAGATTAGCAAAAAAAGATTTTGTATTCAAAAGGTATGTAATCTGTGATATTCAATGACGCAATCTTAGACACATGCTGTCATGTGTCATGTCAAAGCACGAAACGTACGAAAACTCTCTAAAAGGAATATTTTTTCCCGATTTTGTTATTACATTCTTAATAGTAACGTTATTTTCTATAGCCTATATACAGCCTTCTTCGATAAACGGACTATCTAATAGAAAAAGAATCTTTCAATTCAGACCAGCACTTCCCGAGATCCTAGCGTTCAAACAAACAAACAGACAAACAAACAAACAAACTCTTCAGCTTTATAATATTAGTATAGATGTAAATGACGTGCAGTGTCTCTCGTTCTTATTAAATGAGTATAAGTACCGACCTTTAAGTATAATCCTACATTGTATAATATGGTTGGTATGGTTTCATGGTTAACAATAGATTTGGTACTTGATAAAGTGGCTTTAGGTGGTATTTGTTGATTACACACTCCTTCAGACCCTCAAACTTGTACCAGCGAAAGATTTATAATTTCCTCGTGATAAAAACAAGCCTATTCAAAAATATTATATTACTAGGATTCAAATTTCAACGATCGGTTCAACCGATCCCATATGATTGAGAAACAAAAATTAAAACTGTATTTTATGTAACGTTTATAGGTTTACACTTGACCACCATCTCTCCTGATGTCCTGATGATGATGCGATCTACGATGAAGCGTGTAAGCTTTCACAAATTTTATTAATACAATACAATGATTTAAAATTTAGACACGTACCATTTAGACACGTATTTTTATTTTTACCTTTGCTACTAATATTAAAAGTAAATGTTAATATTTGGATGTTTGTTCCTCAAGCACGTCGTGGCGTATGAACGGATTGAGCTAAAATTTGGAATACATCTCATGAAAATTACGGGAACGGGAGCTACTCGGGTAAAACCGTGGAGTTCTGCTAGTTAAGACTACTACTGGAAAGTGTTTCTGTCTGTCTCGTTATCTTTTGAAATATTTAATTACGAAAGTTGATTTACCGTCATCGCTGTAGCGAAGTACCTTCGGTAAGCAATCGGAATGGTGTTTTATAATAAGTAATATCGAAGCCTAAGGCCTTGAGGATTGTTGTTAATTACTGAGTTTTGCTGGATTTGCTTCTTTTGTGATATTATACGGGTGATTATTTTACTGCCGGCCGCCAGCTTTAAGGATTTTTCTTGACAAAAACAATGAACCGTTTTCAAAGAAGACAACAAAAATTGCAATTTGCAACGTTTTCCCTACGGGCCTCGGCGACTGGTAGTAGGTAGAGAATAAACCAAGGGAATCAAAGAGCCGGTATGTCAATGTACATTTCTTCTTATCCTCTTCAGCTGGACGTTAGTAAGAGACGGGGCTGAACATTTGGCCCGTCGCTGGAGACCATAGCTAACGAAGACGTGAGAACATTTGCCACTCATTTAAAATTGGTGTCCCCAGCCCGAAAAGGTCATCCCGGTGTGCTGGTGAGGTGGTGTTGTTGGAGGTGGGCCCACAAGTACCGCTCCTATGAGCAGACGCTCATTATTGTGCCCACCAATTAAGTCTTGGATTCATTAAATGACCAAGAGTTTACCGTAAATAGAACTCAAATGTGCAAAATAGGCATCCTATTTTGTAAAATTTTGGTTTGTCATTATGGAAACATAATGACAAATCAATTTTATGCAGACGCCAGATAGTGATAAACATGACGAATGTGTTGCATTAGGTTGGCAGGTACTAATCATTAATGGATACTGTTTTAAATTTAATTAAAACTGACCAGCTGTTGTATGGCTCATTGAATGGTAAAAGAATCACGTTTCCTATAAAAAAGAAAACTCTAAACAATTTCCGATCGTTTTTTGACAAACTAACTTCCCCTGTGTTCCCGGAAATGTACATTTTCCATTCATTTCTGCCGAGGGTTTGTTCCGGGAACTCGGCTACAGTCAAACTCAAGTTTCGGCCCTCCGGGGTCTCTCCACTTGAAGTTTTGACTCCTACGGCGCAACAATTGTTGGACAAAGTTTCTTTGAAAAGAGCACAATAAAACATACTTTTTCTAAAGCTTATTTTTATAGCTGTTGCTCGACTGGCTCGTGTACTTTTTATTGTTGCTAAGGCAATAATGACGCCGTGGTGGCCCAGAGGCAAAAACGCCCGATATCAAAAGTTTTAAGTCACAGTGCGATGTTTTAAAAATTATAAGTATACAAGTATTATATCAGCTATCTGGCTTTTATAATACAAGCTTTGCTTAGTTTAGGGTCAGATACAAAGGTCTTATTTGCAAAGTGTCCACCGATATAGCTATTTATAGCTTGTGTCAGAGACGTAGTCTGAATATTTGTCAAAAGTAAGTTTACAAATTTGTAAGTGCACTGGCATACTGATACTGACTATGGCATTGATAGTAGCACAACACTTTACTGGTAGCCGCGAGGTGGTCAGAGTGTTCCGGGGTGCCAGTCACGGTTCTTTGCCCCTTCAGTTTTTTTTTGTAGTATAGAGTGACAAGACGAGCAGGACATGTGCTTGATGGTAAGCAACATGTCTGCCACATAACAGTACAGTGACACGTAAGAACATGAAGAGTCCATACCATTGCCTAGAACTGTACTGTGCTCGTCACCCAGAAATCTAAGATATTGTATCACTAAACCATGTAATTTCACTGGAAAAATAAATTTCCAATAAATTATAGCTGAAAATTACAGTGAGATAAATGGTAGGACCGCAATTTGGCAAACGTATTGAGAGCCTTGATGTCTGATAGAGTGACGATTTGCGCAAAGAGCAGAAATAGGGGAGATTGAAACTGAGTGCCGCAAATGGACTTCATATTGTATTATCCAGATTATAAACTGATATGGGTTGCTAGCAGTGCAAAAGCCCCATACTTTATCCCACATTTTCCCAGACCTGGGACTCGAAACATTCACTCACATGAAGAGAGTCATGTCTAAAACCCACCATGGTGGCTACGTGTGGGTTGGCTGCTAAGGCATATGACCAAAAGTTTTATTTTTGCGGGTTTTCTCACGATGTTTTCTTTCAACGTTATAGCTCAATGAAAAATCCTCAATGGTGTTGGTGGGGTTCGAACCTTGGACCTCATGATCTGTAAATAAGACGTTTTCGTAAGCAACGGTCATATTTAAAGCAAACGACTCAAAAATTGGACAAGTTTTTGATTCTACATTCTGCAGTAGTAGGAAAGACCCTTTGCAGAGCCCGTCTGATCAAGTACCATATCTTTGTCAGTTATTTTACCACCAAGCATAAATGAGTACCATCACTGTGTTCCCGTTTGAAAGGCAATGTTTCCAGAGAAATAACAAATCACCTATGTTTCTTGGTAACGAGCACAATGCAGTGCTGGGTAATAAATGGGACTCTTCACGTTCCAATAGCTGGGCGACACAGTGCTGTAATGGGCATGCGTGTTGCTTACCATCAGAAACATGCCCTGCTCGTCCCGTCACTCTGACCTATAAAAAATAAAATCTACGTTTGTGATGTTACATTAATATAGACCAAATTATACTCCATTAACGTTTTGAATGACTTATTTATCAGAATCTATACTAATATTATAAAGCTGAAGAGTTTGTTTGTTTGTTTGAAAGCTAGGATCTCGGGAAGTGCTGGTCCGAATTGAAAGATTATTTTTCTATTAGACAGTCCATTTATTGAGGAAGGCTAGGCTATAGAAAATAACGCTACTATTAACAGAAGCGGAGCATGAATCAAGAATGTAACAAATTCGGGAAAATATATTCCTTTTTGAGCATTTTCGTACGTTTCGTGCTTTGACATGACACATGACAGCATTTGTCTAAGATTGCGTCATTGAATATCACAGATTACATACCTCTTAAATATAAAACCTTTGCTAATCTCTGAGTTGGTACGACCAATTTCTGACAGGTGGCCTAGCAGGTAGCTGAAGAGGTGTTTTGTTTGAAAGCGATATTCTCAGGAATGACTGAACCGATTTCTAAAATTTTTTCACCGTTGGATATGTGCGGGATCTCGATGAGTGCTATATGTGTTCCACGGGCGAAGCCGGGGCGGACAATATAATTCAAACTCACATGAAAGTTATCCCAAACTATTTTGTAGCTATAAATTCTAAGAAAACTCGCTCTTCTCTGCATAAACCAGCGATGATCGTTTAACTAAAACTTTAATTCCAAGCCTCAGATATTCATGTAGATTAATATTTAGATCTCTAGATTCACGAATTCTAATTGCGTGACAGATTCTGAATGCCTAAAATACGTTTTGAAGACACTCAAAGATAATAGTCAGTCCTATTTCACAAGAAAATTATTCCGTTTCAGAGATTGATTTTAAATAATAGATGTGATTTCAGGGGCGCAATCAGTAAATTCTATCTTGGGGTTATTAAATATTATTATTATTAATTATGTTACGAAATTATGTATTATCTTCGCTTTCTAGTAATCTTAAGCTTTCGATCTTCAAAGCTCTTATTACTTTGGCGCTAAATGTTGTTCTATTCGACAATATTAGTCAATATCTATTTTTATTGTCAATTTTTTTTCTTGCAATACACGTTTTTATTGAAGTAGTACTTATGTCCCGTTACTCAAACTGTTGAATGTCGTATTAATATATTTTGTTTTCGAGAAACTCGAAATAATTAGCCATGTTACTCCTTATAACTAATATATATCCTTATTACTCCTTATAACTACAGCTATGCATGTTGCAAAACAAACAGAAAGACAAAATTATTTTACTTTAGTGTAAGTAGCGTATTTAGACACATTTAGTGAAAAGCTAATAATTTGGAAATACACACAAACACTTATTATTTTTATGTATAGAATATACACACATATCATTAGATTTCTTTTATGAATACGAATATTATACTCCCTACAAATAATTCCTTATTACATCTCTGTGGCACTCCCTTTTGGAGCCATTGGTTTTGACACTTGATTATTTTGAAAATTATGCCAATTATTGTGAGTAGGGCGTTAAGATGGCATCCATAATGGCGTGGTTTTGTCCAAACCATTTAGGTCAGTGGAGTTTCTGACAAGAATGAGTAGCTACCATGGATGTTGTATTTTTATTATTTATTTAAAATTTAAATCAACCCCACAGGCTCCAGGGTCTGTGATCGTATCATTTAAGTTCTTTTTTTAGCATACATCTCGGTTTTGTGGAAGAAAAGGAAAATATAGGGAGTATAGAGCATTTTAACCTAGTTCTTGTGGTTTTTTACTAAGACGCATCCTCCCGGTCCAAAGCCTTAAACACGACTGTATTTCTGTCCCTGATGGCCATGTGTAAGTTGTTCTCTCGGATGGTCGTCTGTAATGCCGCCAACGCTCGCTCGTAAAACACATTTATGATTAACAGAAGAATCACACAAATATTTGCCCTGGAACTGAACCGACAACCTACGTCTCAGTGGGTACTGTCACGGCCACAAAACCAGTCATTTGGTCATGTTTCTCAGCCAAAAATAAACCTGTCAGTAGGGCCCTAGTTCGAGAAGGTACTTCCTTTCCCGGGGTCCAACAATGTCGTTTTAAATTCAAAGAAATCGGGTTGACATCTCAAAAGCCACGGTCTGATTGAGTGTCAGGTCAAGGGGTGCCACTTCTATGACGACCACAAATAAAGGAATTTATATTAAATGTAAACGTGCTTTTCATGATTCAATTGCTCTTTTTGTCTATAACACAAATTATAATGTTAATTTACAACGAAATGACTAACTTATATCTTAATTTTGGGTTCGATCCCCACCCAGTGCAAATATTTGTGTGATGAATTCAAATGTTTGCACTGTGTCTGGGTGTTTCTATGTATAATAAGTATGTATTTAAAACTATATAAGTATTATATCAGCTATCTGGCTGCCATCACACAAGCTTTGCTTAGTTTGGGGTCTGATGGTGTTGTGTGTTAATTGTCCACCAATATAAAAAAAAAAAAAAAAAAATTTTAGATCTCTGGCGATGAGCGCAGTGCAGTGCTAGGTAATGATTTGGACTCTTCATGTTCCAATAGCTGCGTGTCCACTGTGCTGTTATGTAGCAGGCATGTTGCTTACCATCAGCCACATGTACTGCTCGTCCCGTCACTTCTTATTTAAAAAAAAACTATTGCATGATATAGATTAAAAATGTCTAAGCTTTTATCGTGACTATGTTTTTAAGAATTGTCTAACAAAACGATTTGCATAGACATTGTCAACTTATTTTTTTTCATGTTCCGACTCCTGGGAATCAGGGCTTTCTCTGACATGAAGAGAGAAAAGGCATAATCCACCACGCTGGCCAAGAGCGTGTTCGCAGATGAAATACTTACTTTTTAGTAAAAAGTGATGGCACTCTTGGTGTGGAACATTTGTGCTGATCTTGTGTGAAGTGTGATCTGCTATCTTTCGAATGTTGTCGCACCTTACTTAAATTTTCCATTGTTAGGTAAATTTAAAATTTTATAATCGGTATATTCCTGAAACTGATCTAATAGAAATTATTAGATAGTATATTTTGCGTTTGTCAACCTTTCTCGACGATTCATTAATTTTATTACGAAACCGAAATATGTTTAGACTCAAAATCAATTATAACACCGCCTAATATAGTCACCTCTTTATTTCAACTTCATTCCAAACGACAAACACGAAATTTCGTCTATTTATGCTTACAATTTCAACGAAACTACTAATTAATTTTCAACTTTATCTAAAATAAATAAAGTTTAAAATTAAACCCGAGTAGTTTTCAGTAGCAAACGTCCGTGACGCTAGACAATATGTTAAATTACTGCGTGTTACTAATTCCTATTTGAAGTCAAACATTTGGGGACTGACTTACCACCTTACATGTTCATCTTAACCCGGTTTTAACGCATTGATTATAGAGTTTAGTTTTCTCTGGAATAGAGTATAATTAATGTAGTAAACAAAACGTGACAAAAGAGTGTGGTATAAAAATTTTCAGACAAGTATTAAGTGCGGTAGGAGTCATAAATTAATGGCGTAGAATGACATAATGAGGTGTGTTCTTGGTTTTATTTTAATTGGAGAGTTGCCTCGTATGAGCTGTGATGGTTTATTATATTTTGTCACACTTCATTGCTATTTGAGGATAATCATTTGTTATTTCGTATTCCAAAACTGAAGCACGGCTATTGCCTTTCAGTTTTTTTTCGTCGGTGTCGTAAAAATCTATAAATTTAAATTCAATATAAATTGAGTTTTCTCCGATTTTTTTTCTAATGCGAACTTTACTGTACGATTCTCTTTACAGAATCCGTTTGGTAGTACCATACGTTTGCCAGCTATTCAAGCAGTAATGTAGAAACATTATTGTGTTCCGGATTGAAGGGCAATGTTTTCAGTAAAACCACAGGGCACAGAGATAATACATATTATATCACTGGGAGACGAGCTCAGAGCGGTGCTTGGTGCAGTGCTACTGTGTAAAAATCACTGTGCTCCAGTTTGAAGGACAATGTTTTCATAGAAATTGCAAGGCATAGATATAAATCATTTTTATATATTTGGGTGACAAGCGCAGTGTAGTTGTAGGTAATTATTTGAACTCTTCATGTTCCAATAGCTGCGTGACACTGTTCTGTTATGTGCAGGTGTGTAGGCTCATAAATTTATAATATGTTTTGTGTAGGACGTTGGTGGTTATACACTATATGCAGACTATCTAGATCCAACGCCGCCACTCATCAACCAGCTTACAATGTAGTATCCAATCCTCGAAGAAACTGCGCATGCATTCAAGAAGCATCAAATTAATAACTCGCTTTTAAAATGAGTTTAAGCCAGGTTTAAGCATGAGTCATCGCTCGGCTTACACCATATCTGCCGGTTTATGACAGTGACACATCGTCCAATCACTTCACAAGTTCGATAAATCATGTACACATCACACACGAATGCTAAAAGTGAACTTTAGACAATACGCTTTATTCGAGTACTTCACTATACAGTTTTACGTAGAAAACTACTTACGTACTTTTTTCTATCGGAATGCTCGTAGCTCGAAAAAGCGACATCGTTTCATGGTTGATGTTCTAAAAACATGAACGAAAAGATTTGACTCTACTTTTGTGGTAAGAACGTCTAGGCTGTGGAATACGTTGCCTGAGTGGGTTTTCCCCCGATGGTTACAATTTTTGTGTCATCAAATCGAGAGTGACTCGATTTCTTCTAGGTAAACACGCTCCATTGTAGACCACATCGTCGCTTAACATCAGGCGGGATGGCGTTCAAGTGTAACCTATAAAAGTTGGAAAAAAGAAAGAATGTAGTAGTAGATAGTTTTTGTAGTGATAAGACTCTTTGCAGAGTCTGTCAGAGGACCCTCGGCTGTCCCGAGTTCACCCGAACGAGTCTTTAACTTCGGAGCGTGACGGGTCAGATTCACTTACAGCCTAATCAGCCTAATCAATCTGTGCCGCGGTGTACCAAAAAAAGTATTCCCTTCAAAAAAAGTAAGAAGGCCAAGGTGCATTCAATCATGCAGATCAGGTGCACACTCACCCAAATGTATCCGATAGCATACAGATAAAATATCAACTATTTCATCTCTATCCTTTATTTCCCGCGTAACTCCATAGATATAACATGTTTAAAAATATACTTTCAACCATTTACGTGAGTCACCATCATAACTACCACTTCAGGTGGAGCCGATGATATTCATTACTCGTAGATACGTGACCACAGGGTACTGTGACTCAACATTTAGTTAATCTGGTGATGGTCACAAAATCTGTCGCGATTGTGTTACATTTAAATGTATAAAGATTATGTAGTAAAACACTTCGTATGGTATTTTAATTTATGAGTAGTGGTAGGACTCTTGGCAGAGTCCGCCTGGGGAAGTACCACACCTTTGCCAGTTATTCTACCGCCCAGCAGTAATGTGCAAACATTACTGTGTTCCGGTTTGAAGGGCAATGTTTCCAAAGAAATTACAGGGCTTAGAGATATAAGATCTTAGATCTCTGGGTGACGAGCGCAGCGCAGTGCTAGGTAATGATTTGGACTCTTCATGTTCCAATAGCTGCGTGTCACTGTGCTGTTATGTGTCAGGCATGTTGCTTACCATCAGGCACATGTCCTGACCGTCTCGTCACTCTTTATTAAAAAAAAAAAAAAAAATTATATGGTACAGCAATTTAAATGAAATGAAACCCACTCAGCATTTTTACGTCAAATTGCAGAACAAAGCCATGTTCTCAGAATGAAACAAATCTGTATCAAATAATTCTCAATCTTGCCAAAAGTAGCGTTATCGTTTAATTTTTTTACAATGTTTTGAGAAGTATACGTCAACATCAATAAACAATTAGTTTCATATGTTTTATTCAGTCATTTAACACATTTGTTTTTCCAACGTTGCACAAATGTCAAATGTAAGCTGCTCATCTTAAGCCTCCGTAGTTTAAACTTCTTAGTTTAAAATTCAGGTCATTATCTACTACGCTGACCAAATGCTGATTGGTGACAGATAGTTGCCACTAAAATATATTTTTCTTGGAATATTCTGGTTTTCTCAACACGTTTTCCTTAGTTGTAACGAAAGCCAGTGAAAATAACAAACTTGTACAACTATGGAAAATGTACAGTGGTGAAAGTGAACGCACTAATTTGACATGGCTTTTGCAACGTTTATGTCTCATATTTTATAGTAGTCCCATATCTACTTTTTGTTATGCATCAGTGTTCGTAACCCAATTTGGGTCTGACTCAGATCGTATAGTTCTTTATGTCTACACTAGTAATCGTTTAACTTTTCACCTTTACGTCCACTAGTATTCTGTCATATTACACTAATACAATCTTATTTGAAGTTTCAACTGTTTTTGTAAACATTTTATTACGATATAATTCTACAATAGCCGTGATGTGTCTATTAAATAGGTTAGATTTAAGCTCGAAAGTTTGTAAACGAAATTCAACTCCATGTGATGTTTTTAGCGTTCAGTTTTCAGTGGTTTTGAAGACAGAAGACAATTTTAAAAATTTCTTTGATCAGCCAATAAATTCAAAGTTTTACGGGGGTAGTGACGTAATGTGGTTTGGTGTTAAATTATTGGTAAGGCAACAAAGAGATTGATCTATTATGTTTCAGTGAAAACTGTTTTGTTTATTCGAACAAACGAAACTTGCTGGAAATGTGTCCATTTATTTTCGACGGTTTGAAAAATGCCGTTTCTCGGTTTGAGATTTTCATTTCTGTTTTCGTGAGAAACATTAATTTTATTTCATTTTTTTTTTTGAGGCAAACATAAACATAAATCATCATATATATTCGAGTGACGGTAAATTGTAGGTAGTGTTAGGCAGTGATCAGAAGTTCTTCGATAGATAGATAGATAGATAGATAATCTTTACTGTTCACACCAAAAGAAAAACAGATTTACAGTCAAAGAAAACCAATAATAGCTAGTGCTACAACAGGCGGCCTTATCGCTGAAAGCGATTTCTTCCAGGAAACCTTTGACCTTTTTTTGCAACTTTAAGTTACGACTGGTCTATTCGGGAGAACGGCGACTGCCGATCTGTATCACTGTTGTTTTCAAATTCATGCGCGTAACGCAGCTATCTTAAAAAACGGTGACGAAAAACATAGTGAGGATAACTATATTGGGCGGTCGAAGAAAGAGGCGGAAACCTTATTACTGTTTGGTGTTACTTTTTTATGTTATAGATTTCAGACGAGCAGGACATTTGCTTACACAACAGGCCTGCCAATAACAGCGGAGTGATACGCAGCTATTGGAACATGAGGAGTCCAAACCATTACGTAGTACTGCGCTGCGCTCGTCACTCAGAGATATAAGACGTTTTATCACCATGTCCGGTAATTACACTGGTAACATTGACCTTCAAATTGGAATACAGTGTTGTTTTCACATTGCTGATTGGCGGTAGAATAAATTGCAAAGGTGTGGTAGGTAGGTACTTCCCCAGATGAACTTTACAAAGGTCATACCACTACTGCGGTAAAATTATATTAGTATTGGCAGACACTAAACTGAGTATTAATATAATAGATACATCATACACACAACGCCATACAGCCCCAAAATAAGAACAGCCAGTAACTACTAGAGGAGAGATATAATAAGGCAGACAAATTTACACTGGAACATTTTCATAGACACCACTCACACCCACACATACACACCCCACACATCACACACACATGCACCCTCTTTTACTCATTATCATTACATCATTATCCTCTTTCACTCTTTTTATATTCACTCATACCCCATTCTCATATCGTTTTCTGATTTTAAACGATGTTGGTCCCTATGTATTGTTATGCTTAAAATTGTATCTCGATTGTAAGTTAAATCACTCGTGTGCCGTCAGTACGAACCTCATGTGAAACTAAAATTAAAACTACCCACAGGACAAGCCTAGCTTAGTGTGGGTGTTTTTGAAATTATGGACATTTTGTATTAAACTAATAGATAAGATGTCTCTGTACTTCTTATGCTTATTTGTTATATTAGTTGAAATAAATTTGATTTGATTTGATTTTTTTCAATATTGAGTGAGAAGACGAGCAGGACATGTGCTTGATGGTAGGCAACATGTCTGCCACATAAGATTATATGAAGAGTCCAAATCATTACGTAACACCGTACTGCGCCCGTCACCCGGAGTTATAAGGTATTTTATCTCTTAGACCAGTAATTTCTCTGGAGATATTGCCCTTCAAACCAAAACACAGTAATATTTTCACATTACTGCTTGGTGACAGAATAACTGGCAAAGTGTGGTACTTCCCCAGGCGGACTCTGCAAAGAGTCTCCACCACAAAACATATCTCAGGATTCAGATTATTTTCCCTATACTATATACGTAGAGTCCCATCTCTCATCAACCAAGGCATTCTATAGGTAGGTACCTTCCTTTGTAATATTTTTGACATCAAACTTGATGTCAAAAATATTACAAAGATTTGTGATCACAAAAAGTAATAAGTATTTGTATAGAATTTAAAATTTCTTTTGGGTCAATGTAGCGCATACATTGTAGATTGAAACATCGACTTACCTACATACGACGGTGGAGATAGGTTATTTCCTTAACATTATACAAAAAAAAACAGCCAAACATACTCACAATCTGGTACCTAGTCTAGTTAATATTTTACGCATAAATAATACAGGGATCTGTATAAAGTTTAAATAGACAGATAAATTAGTCTGAAATAATACAGAGGTTACTTTTTACTTATATGGTTGCCTGGAAGAGGTTGCTCTGTAATAAGGTCGCCGCTTGTGATGTTAGTTCAAAAGTTTTTCACTGTTTTTTTTTTATAATTTAGAGTGACAAGACGAGCTGGACATGTGCCTGATGGTAAACAAAATGCCAGCCACATAATAGCACAGTGACGAGTCCAAATAATTACCTAGCACTGCACTGCGCTCGTCACCCAGAGATCTAAGATATTATATCTCCAAGCTCTGTAATTTCTCTGGTAACATTGCCGTTCATACTGGAACACAGTAATGCTTGCACATTACTGCTTGCCGGTAGAATAACTAGCAAAGGTGTGGTACTTCCCCAGGCGGACTCTGCTAAGAGTCCTACTACTACAGACCTTTTTACCGACTCTTTTACCGCAATATAGAGTTTACTATCTATCTATCTATCTATTCTGGGAAAATAACGATATCGTGAATTACGCAGGTAAAACTGCGGGATACTACTAGTTATCAATAATAAGTAAGCCATACAACGTTATATAAGTGTTCGGAATACGAGCTCTTAAACTCAGGTTAATTAATGATTTATGTAATTAACTTAAAAAAGTAAAAACCACTGTGTATTTTTGTCTAATCCTCCGGAATCCCCACATCATTAACCATAGTAACAAATGATCCGCAAAGTAGTAACCTCTGTCTGAACTTAAGCCCACTGCACATTAGTTAGCATGATTGATGCAAGGCTGGTGTGGAACCGCCTTTACCTATTAAAATTTTAGTTGGAGCATTATGGCTAAATGTCGTGGCTCTGTTTCGGTGGACACTCATAGAGGTGATTTAACCACTTATATGACACTTGCAGTTCCCCTCGGTTTTATCCACTTATCTCTAGTGGATAAAACCGAGTGGTGATTCTAGTATATTCCAAAACTATACAAGCTGTGTTCCAAGTTTTAACCCGATTTGTTTGGGCGTTTCGACGTAATTCAAAGTCAAAGTTCTTTATAATGTACAATTTACACGTCAATTTTAGAAAAAAAACAAAATAAAAGCATACAATTGCATTACATATGTACAGCCTAGATATTACATTTACTATTACATATTACATTGCATACAATGTATGTACGTATAAAATGCAAGTTGCACAGAGAGCCATGGAGCGAGCCATGCTTGGCATCAAGTTACAGGACCGTGTGAGGAATGCTGAAATTCGACGTCGGACGAAGGTGCGAGACATCGGAAAAGCAATCACTTCTCTCAAATGGAATTGGGCTGGACACATTGCCAGGCAGAGTGATGGCAGGTGGACTCAAGCAGTTACAGATTGGTGGCCGATGAAGAGCAAGAGAAGTGTTGGGCGTCCACCGGCTAGATGGGTCGATGACATTCGAACAGTCGCGGGTCATGCATGGATGAGACTGGCAAAGGATCGAGACAAGTGGCGTACACGAAGAGAGGCCTATGCTCAGCAGTGGGCGATAACGGGCTGAAGAAGAAGATGTATGTATTACATACAATAATTCGGCAATACGGTGCCGGTATTACGGTGTGCATTTCTCTCTGCCCGCCTCGGCCATGCGTAGTCGCCAATGTTAGACAGTGCATGCAGTGGGGCTGCATGGGAAAAGGAGTGCCCCGAATATCCGTGGGAGTGCCGGTTTATTGGTGTTTCGCTCTCCCTGTCTTATGCCACCGGGTGGTGGTGTCAGGACCAAACATTTGGCCGAGAACACGAGAGTTCAGATGTGAGAGCACCTTGCCCTACTTCGTGATGGGTACCCAAGTTGGTCCCGGCATACCTTGCGTATTCAGTTGCACCAGTGATGAGACATTGCCTTTGAGATAGGCCCAGTGACGCGCCGGTGGTGGCGGCTTCTTAGGAGAATACGAAAAGGCGTCACAGTCGCGGCACCAGTGACGCTATAGACGCTCGCTTCGAAAGGGCACCTTGTCGTATGTTACAGAGATGAACCTGGTGAAAATTTTAAGTAGGTGCGCGGTAAGTGGTGTAGAATTCGACATAATCCGACCACCGGAAGATTATGTGTAAATACATTTTCGCTATGTAAAAAAGTAATTGTTCAAGAGTTCAACAATAATATCAAAAATGATTCGACGAACATTGCCAATAGTAGTGTCGGCAAACGGCCTTATAGCGAAAAATCTCGGCTCACATCTCAAGAGACCTGTTAGATGGTTGGATTAAGGGTCAGATGCAGAAGGCAGTCATCCTCGACACTGCGCGTATCGTCAGGAGGTACCTCACTTTGCAGCCCTAACTACCGGCAGCTTGGGCTTGCTGGTGCTGGCAGCACCCTAGTTTTTAAGTTTATATAATGTTTATTTTACATAACCATTGTAAACAACTTAGAGATCAACAAGAAAAATAAATTTTCTGCAAATTTCAATAGAAAAAAATGCTAAACCTTGTTTAGAAATGCTGTTTATAATTGAAATTTGGTACGAGTACAATTAAAAAGTACATTAAAATCATCATTGTCAATTTTGACGTTGATAAACATAGAATATGAATACACCTAGCTAGTACCAGTTTTATGATTGTAGTCGCTAATCATTGCTTTAGGATTCCCTGAGACATGATGATTAGTCTTTCAAACTTTTCAAGGAATAGTAGATTGATACACCCAACCACATATCTCAAAAAAATATTGTAATCTAACAGTATCCAGCGGTTTTAACCACGTATTTCTCGCTACCGTTATTTTTCGATGAGAAGTAGTATGTTATGTGGTATTCCAGACCATAATTTATCATACTTCAAATTTCCACCAGACCCGTACAGCCGTCTGACATGATTGAACAACAAACCGTTATTGTGAACCAAGTAAGAAAGAAAAAATGTACATTACATAGTCAATAAAAAACAGATCAACATCTTTAAACAAGAATACAAAACACAAATAAAAAAAATCGTTCAAAGATGAAGCATAACAGAAATCTAACATCCGTACCTTTATTGTTATCAAGTGTTGTGTTAATATCTCTGTATGTATATTGCTTCGCGTATGTAAGTAGATGATCTATAGTAAATGAAGTACAGTTAGTTGCGCAAGCGCATCACTAGCGTATCGATAGGCGCGCCGCATCTGGCGGTAATTAGAACAACACTTAAAACATTATAGCCTTCTTTTCGAGTACGTCTCTAGAGTACGCAGAAACTGGGTGTTGCAGGAAAGGTAGAATAAATAAATGTTGCTGGAAATATCTGTCTCCAAACCCTCCAACCTCAGACTAAGCAAAGCTTATATATGTCGCGGCCTGATTGTATAATTCGCATTACTGGAGCTTATTTTAATATAAATACCAAAATCTTTACTGTTTGCAGGTAAGATAAGGTGATACAAAACATTTTAAAGGTTGACCCATACAAACTGGTCTCTTCTTCTTGAGGCATGCGGTATGTCTGGCAACACAGTTTCTATTGGTCTGAATTTATATGTTGTCTGAATGATAATAATAGTCAGCTGATAATGTCTTCTTCTAATATTAATCCTACTAATGTTACAAATGTCAATGTTTGGATATTTGATCGATCACGTCGTAACGTAACGTCGGGCTGAAATTTGAAACACAGATAATAGTTTGAAAAAACACATAGGCTACTTTTTGTCCCGGGAAAGTATCGGGTACGGAAACTACGCGAGTAAAACCGAGGGGCGCTGTTAGTGAATAAATAGACACTGGGGGGCATTTCTCACTCAAAATCATCTAATGCCAAACTAAGCACAGCCAGCATGGTGAATTCTGAACTTAACTCTCTCATTTCTAGAGAAGACCTCGATCCTAGCAGTAGGAAACTTTTGTGGGCCGCTTATGCTACTAGGATGTCATGTATACGTATTGCATTATGTTACTCCCTTTAGGGCTCAGGGTCTTTTTACACATGAAAAACTAATTGTAGTCATAGGAACTGCCGATAGAAGTGAAAGCTTAAAACTCAGAATTTGATAGCTTACTTGAGAAACTATGCGGGTGAGAACGGAGGGTGTGGCTATGAGCATGCTGGCCATCAAAATTTGCGTCAGAGTTTCTAGACGGCCAATGGGAAATGCTGACGCATTTCTAGCTGGCCAATCGCCATGGTCCCGAGTTTATCCGAAGATTTCTTATCGTTCCCGAACGCGACGATAGAATTCAATTCACAGCCTACGAAAAATCTGTTTGTGGCGCGTCAAAAGAAGTTTTCACTTCAAAAAGTCAAGACCATAAATCACACGCTCTAGAAGTAACTAATTTAAAAAAAAACCGTTTATTTGAGCAAATGCTTAAGATAAGATACATATTACAGATATTTAACATTAATATAGTTCTTTATCAATGTACGGTATAAATGTAAGTAGGTAGGTAGGACTAATTATCTCAGCAAAATCAATTGTACAATTAGTGCGTGCCCTGTATCCCACACTAGGGTGGTCCTGTGTCGTGGGATACAGTGGTATTTACTTGGAAAATTGCAGTTTCCTTCAACCGTTAAAGGCACTAGTGATGTCATGCTAAACAACTGAACAATTTTAGAAGTTTACACTTGTTCACCATCTTGCTTGATGTTAGACGACAAAGATACCGATTCACTCTCGACAGAAAGAAACCAAGATTGCAACCCGCGGGAAAACCTTCTCAGACAACCTTCTCATCTTACCTTAGGTGACCAATCTGGAGTTAAACTTCCTCATTCTAGTCTATGGAATGTCAACCATAAATCAATATCGCTTTTTCGGAGCATTAAACCAGATGGGATGGACGGATGGGGCAAATTGTGTCATGTAGATCAGCAGACTTCCCAAAATGCATCCGATAAAACAGAAATAAAACTAGTAACTTTGCGGCGATGTGCAACACTTTCAAATGTGTTTCGAACCAGGGTGCCTTCAAGGGTTAAATGTGTTTCGCCTTTGAGCCTTGTAGGCACATCTCCTGATCGATTCCAGAGCATCCAGCTGGTAAGAAGCCGATCCATCCCAAAGGTCCCAACAGTAGGTAGCTGCGAGCCCATACTTCATATAAGAGCGAATCTGTGCTTGGTAGGTACACCTAACATGAGTATCTGTTCAGTATTTTTACTGGATTAACCTTTACACCTTTCTTTGCTGTGGAGCTTTTGCTATGGGAAAAGCCATAGGCGCATTTGAAAAATGAAAATTTCGATCCACCATGCTGAAAGCATCTATGGGCAAAATTGATTATTACTGGTCAGATTGTTAGTAACCAACCCCTACTTTCTATAATCATATTCCCACTAATATTATAAGTGTCTATGTTTGGATGTTAGTTGTTCAATCACGTCGGAACGGCTAAACGGATCGTGTTGAAATTTGGAACACAGAATATAGCATATATGGCTACGCGGGAAAGGGAACTATGCAGGTAAAACCCGGAGCGCTGTTAGTTTAAAATGTATACTAAACACTAGTCTTAGGAGCCAACATGCATTTTGAGCACCTGTGGGAATCGTTCCCAAAATGCTGGCCCCATTGTTACGTTGAATAACAGAGTGCTAAGCAAATAGTTGATTTTCATTAAAAAAAAGAAAAAACACAATTTCATTAAATTGAAATCGGTTCTTAAAATATTAATATTAATAGATCTGTTATCAGATACTCGACCAAATCTTATAATGAGCAATCACTATCTCATCGAGGTATCTGAAAGTAAATTTTACTTTTTTGTTCATATTTCAGAAACTATCACACCGATTTAAATTTAAATCTCTATGGGGCTACCTCTGAACCAATGAATGTACCAAAAAAAAGCATCAATATTGATTCACACTTGGCCGAACTATCGTGTAGCATTCACAAAAAAAAAAACAAATTGAGACTCCTTCTTTGACGTCGGGTACAAAGAGGCCAGTATTTTGATACCCAGTTTTTTTATTCTACGTAGACGAGTACGCAGGCTTACACTAGTTTTCTCATAAACTAAATGGTATTATAAGTGATAAGTAATTAAAACTAAAATCATAACACGCGTCTGTAATAAAAATTACACTTACTCTGATTAACTACCGAATTACTCAACGCTTATACCAAAACATCGTCTCAAAACACACTTTAAGAACAATATTACCTACCCAAAATCGAACCCTAACATCAATCAATAAAACACAAATTTCCTCAAATTTTTGTCTTAGTAGTTAAGACTGTTTCCATTACAAAATAGAGCAATCAATCCATAAAAATAAACACTACTGTCAAGTAATTAACGTTTAATTTTCTTTGATGCGTTCGTTGTCATTTAAGCCTATTTTTGGTGTGAAATAGAGTATGCCCAAATCAAAGAAGTCCTTTGTAAGAGTTAACTAGTCCATCTCTACGCGAGCAGTACCGGGCACACGTGGAATCGTTACCCTACTTTCGATTGGCGATCACATTTTACGATTTATTTAATTTATTGTGTGAATACAAGCTTTGAAGTCGTTTGTTGTGTTTTATTTTTCTAAGGAGTTTGTTTGAAACTTTTTTGTCCGACTATGCGTCTACACACATGCATTTATTTTTATCATGCTGTCTACATTTTATGGTTGATCATTAAGGTTTTCCAAGATAAATTCAATAAATCCCTGTTTTCGTTATTCTCCCATGATTGAAAATAGCATATTATGTGTTATTACAGGCTATAACTTAATTATTGTCCAAATTTTAACCTAATCTGTTAAGACGTAACGCCGTGATTGAGCAAAAAACATCTTAACGTCCCAACTTTTGCATTTACAAAATTAGTAAGATGTTTGGAAGTTTGGATGTACACGTATATATGTATGCTTGAGTCACAGATTTCTAAAATAAAAGGCAGATGGAACGTGCGGAACACAGATCCTAAGGTCCAGAAAGCAAATATCAAACGCCAAAGCAAATACAAACTCCAGTCAGTATGAAACGGACTTCCGTCTCGTACGGGAGTCCCGTGTGATTTTAAGTTTTGTTTAAGATTATGCCGTCTTGTGTCTTCAAACATTGCAAACATTGTTCCCAAAAATAAGAAAAGAAAGAGAATATCATTTCATAGGAAAATTTGAATATTTTACTGCTATTTATATAATTTAGGCGATTTCATTTCGATTGATGAATAGAAACACAACACCTCAACGAAAATTGGTTAGTGTTGCTATACTAAATTGCAATTATTTTCCCTAAAGTTAAGGTAAAATATAGATTATGATTTTTTTGAAGATACTCGTAGACCAAATTATTTATGTAGATTGTTTTATTCTATTTTAAACTCTATTTTTATAATCGTAATTTTTAATTTAATGTGAATCGATGCCTAGCACAAATCCACGTCACTATTAGTATTTATAAAAATACTAATAGTGTTGATGAAAATTATGGTTATGAAACAAGTTTTAATACTTGTAAGTAGGTATAGTGGAGCTTAAAAAGTAGGCGACTTCTTTTGAGAGATCTAATCGTTTTAATTAGCCTCATGTTATCTGGTCGAGTCAGTAGTGACATTGTCGAAGTTTTATACGGTGCTAATTTATGCGTACACACCTACTTACCATAAAAGATGTTGGGATCAGGCCAATCGCTGTTGACACCACAAATTTAATACTGGCCTTGCTACCAAGGTGGGTTGTAGGTATAAAACGTTGCTTTTCGAGCTCCCTGTCCCAACGAACTTGATTTTGGTTCTCTGGGTGGACGTGAAGCTGCTATTAATTCTGTCCTGACTTTCTTTGTCCAAAATTGGGAGAGGGTGTTAAAGGTGGACGTCAAAAACGCCTTTAATTTGGTTGTCCGAAGTGAAGAATAAAATTCTTGACCTCTACAATATTCTTTGGCAATGTTATGGTGGACCCACAAAATTATTAAAACAATCCTATGATATATGCCGTTGGCTATCAACTTGGTGAACCCTCGGCCATGGGACCTTCGCCTTGGCCATTCGCTCTATCATTTGACGCCTCCAGTCCAATTTAAACGTTTGGTACTTGGACGACGGAACTTTGGGTGGCGATGTGAATAATGTTCAACTGATTTACAAAAACTCTTAGACGGTTTTCGTTGGTTTGTATCAACATTTTTGAAAAGAAGGTGAACATTTCGTTTGCTACACGCGTCCAGACAAAGATTGGATAATAAACAAATTGAATGATCTGCCCCTCCCCCCAACATTAAATCAGTTGACAAAAATTCTCTGCACTTCCTGTGTTCACCGATATTAAATGAGTAGTTGCCACCTTTTGTCAAGCATAATATTCAAAATTTTACAAGAAGCTCCGATAGAATACTCAAAAAAAACACACACATGACTTTTACTATTATTCGGCGTTGTCTTTTTATTCCGAATTTTCTGTACGAATATTCGAATTTTTAGTTGCAAGCAAAATCAAAATTCTTAACTTCATCGGATGGAAATGGTAATAACAAGAAATCCTTGCATAATATATAATCGGTGTAATAATAAATTATTTTAACATTATAATATATGTGTATATTATATACGCGAAGATTTCTAGTGGGATTTTTTTCTTAAGACTGGGAACATTACACGCACACCAACGTGAGTAATCTGACAACGTCGGTGAGAGCTGTCACGCATACATAACTAATTACTGGCCTCACAGTATCGTTCACGAAGGTTTCATCTGTTTAGAAATCTGTGGCTTGAGTATTGTAATCTGTCCATGTATTGTAACTTGTCAGTTTAGCTCGGTGGTACAATCGCGTTCAAGTTCTCGAGTTCAAATCTCATCACTGTGGAATCTTTTTACATGTTTTTTTGATATCGTTGTTGTTGGATATTTTATCCGTTGTTTTTCAAGCTTGTATTTAGTTTTCGAGACACAGATTAGAAAATAGTTTCTATGTAACCCGAGGCTTATCATCAAATCTACTTCCCAGTTACCGATTGAAGTTATAGATACCAGTTGAAATTGTGTTCCGGTTTGAAGGGCAATGTTTCCAGATAAATTACTGGCCTTAGAGATATAACACCTTAGATCTCTGGGTGACGAGTGCAGTGCTAGGTAATGATTTGGACTTCTAATATTCCAATAGCTGTGTGTCATTGTGCTGTTATGAAGACATAACTTATAATTTGGTAACTTAGTTTGGAAACTACGCGGGTGAAACCGGAGGGCGTGGCAAAGAGCATGGCCACCTAGAAATGCGTCAGCCAATGAGAAATGGGACATTTCTAGATGACCAATGTCCCGATACCCGAAGATTTCTTATCATTCCCGAGCGTGACGCTAGAATTCAATTCAGAGCCAACGAAAATTCTGTCTGTGCCGCGACAAAAGAAGTTATCACTTCAATAAACAATTATTAGTCTGTCCACTACAAAGTATTATATCAGCTATCTGGCTTCCATAGTACAAGCTTTTCTTAGTTTGGGATCAGATAATTGTAATCTATTAGAAAATTATTTATAATAGTATTATTTATATAATCAAAAATATAATTGTGTAAGACATGCAAGTTTTAATTTATTTGAATAACCATAAATTAATGAAATATAGCAATTTTCAACATATTATCATTGATTTAAATAGTATTCAGGTAAATATATTACAAATATTTAATAAGATATGTGGTATAGAACATGCAATTCTCTAATTGTTAAACCAGGACAATCGTAGGTACTGGTTTACAATTAATTATTTTATGTGTGTTACTTTATAAAATAATCGTTCTTATGTTTCTTTTGTTTACCTCTAGAAGAAATATGTTATGCATTAATAAATAAATATTGCTGTACATTTCAAACACAACACCATCTGACCCCAAATGCTTGTGTGATGAATTCAAATATTTGTACCGTGCCTGGGTGTTTTCTATGTAGAATAAGTATGTTTTTACAACTATATAAGTATTATGTCAGCTATCTGGCCGCCATATTACAAGCTTTGCTTAGTTTGGGGTCAGATGGTGTTGTGTGTGAATTGTCCACCGATATTTATTTATATTTATTTATATTATATAACATCTTAGATCTCTGGGTGACGAGCGTGCTGGGTGTAATGATTGTGCTGTTATGTAGCAGGCATGTTCCTTACCATCAGGCACATGTCCTATACCTCTCGTCATTAATTATTTAACGTTAAAAAAACGTTTTTTAAACGTTACCTTGTAGTTTTTTGCTTCTACCCACAAACCACGTTATTTCAATTCACAGCACTTTCCCACCCACATTCTCATCCACATATATTCCCCGAATGAGTGGCCTGAAAAGGGATCCGAACCTGCTCCCGTCCGCAATTAATCCACTCACATTGACACCCGGGGGATAAATCTACTCGGCTATAATTGCGAGCGGACCGGGGCACAGGACCCAGTCAGTTTCAATAGACCCTTTTTAGGATACGTTTCATTCAGGTGACAAGGCTGATGAACCCTTTTATACAGCTATGTGACGAGGTTCCAATTACACTGTCTTCATAGTTTGATTAATAGTGTTTTTAACCAACTTCAAAAACAAAACAGGTTTTCAATGCAGTTCTATGTTTTTAGGGTTCTGTAGCCAAATGGAAAATACGGGACCTTTACAGATTCGTCATGTCTGAATGTCTGTCTGTCTGTCCGTCCGTCCGTACATCACAGCCACTTTTCTTCGAAACTATATGAATTATGCTATTGAAACTTGATAAGTAGATGTATTCTGTGAACCGCATTAAGATTTTCATACAACAATCAGAAAAAAAAACAATAAATGTTGGGGGTGTCCCAAGCTTAGAACTTAAACTCAATTTTCTTTTCCATCAAAACCATACGTGTTTGTTATATATGGATAGTTATTCAAAAATGATATTGAGGTTTCTAACATGTTTTTTATAAACTGAATAGCTTGCGCGAGAGACTTTTCCAAAGTGGTAAAATGTGTGTGTGTGGGTGTGTTGTCCCTGTAACTTCTAAAATAAGAGAATGCCAAAACTATAAAAATGTATGATGTACTACGTTAGACCTAAAATTGGTTTGAATGCGATCTAGTAAGTAATTTTACTCGTATTTTAATACTACTATACATTCACTATTGTTAAAACATTGATTAAAGTAACAACGACTTACAAGAACTTTTATATTATGTTACTTGCTGCTACGGAAGCCTTCATGGGCGAGTCCGACGCGCACTTGACCACTTTTATTGTGTTTTCGCCTTGCGATTTAATCCATTTAAAGTTCCTGTTTCCGTTATTTTCCGGGATAGAAAAGAACCTGTGTATTATTCCAGACCATGAATTTAATAATCTGAGTTCCCAATTTCAGTGCGATCCGTTCCTACGACGTGATCGAGCATTCATAACAAACATAATACTTAGTTAGTTTTTACTTAGGTTTTTTTTTAATAGGATTAGGATATGTATGTACATGCCTTGCAATTTATTTTATATAAATTAATTGATAGTGTAAAAGTATTTGTAAAAAAGTGGTGAGCTCACTGTTATACCATCAATGCATAAATTCGGTTATTTCCTTATAATTCAGATGTGCTAAACTGTCGCAGAGCGCGTGATGTAAATGAAATAAAAGCATTTTATAGACCCCGGAACTGTTATTGTAATGGTGTGCAATGTAATTCACTTATGGGCAAACATATTGCATTATACGGGCAAGCTATAACTTAAGCGATAATCCTCGTAATGGCGCGTCTATGTCGCTAAGTTACGCTAAGTTACGCCATCCATTGATCTTGGCGCAGAGTAAAAATATTACAGAGAAATAAGATACAGACCAAGTGCCTCAGACAAATAAATTCAAATGCCAAATGCTGGTTTTAACTTAATTTATAAGTATTTCCATTCAGATTGGTAATTCCGCCATAGATTTGGGCACGCATCTAACTGGTACATCATTAATATAAGTTATATGGCTGCCATAGCACAAGCTTTGCTTAGTTTTGGGTCAGATGGTGTTGTGTGTGAATTGTCCACCAATATTTATTTATTTATTTAGACATCTTAGTGGTATCTAAAATTTTATCGATTTATAGATAATACAGATATGCTGAATGTAAGTTTTTTGTAAACGGGCAAGGCCTTTATTTAAAAAAATACACTAAGTACACATACATTGATTGTAATGTAGTATAAATATAAAAGCTCTGTCAGTTTCAAGAAAAAAAGGCAAAACGCTAATTAAATACAAAAACGTATTAAGTATCTATTCATTTCAGCTTTATACAATAGATAGGTACTGAATAGGTACTGAATAGGTACTGAAGATGTCAATACTTGTACCTTATAGATCAAGGGTCAATGTTATAGTACCTAGTCGTACAAACATTATAAGCAAAATTATTCTATCGCTAAGCAGTAGTGTGTGATCGTTAATGTATTCCGGTTTGAAGGACAATGCTTCAAGAAATATTATTGGGCAAAGAAAGAACCGCAGTACATTACTAGATTTGAATTCCAGACTCATCAAGACTGATGCCTTATAATTCTACGTTGGTGACAAAATCCAGTCTAAAAATTATGTATATTTATCTGAATGATTGCTTCTCTGCGTCTCGGTTTATTTACAAGTTTGTCCGCTAGGATGAGGCCGTAACAATCTATACCCAGTCAGGTATAGCTAACTGCGCGCTGCAGGCATGATTGACGACGCTCAGGGGTCCCCAACATTTTGGAAACTGCGAAGAAATTAATTATAATTTTACTATAATGATGCTTATTGGTATATGATAAAAGGTGACCACGACTTCGCTCGCATAGTCTTTCGTTTTATTTGTTTCTTAAGTCTATTAAAATTAAGGAAATTTGAGACAAGCGTAGGTTTGTTAGGACTTTGAGAGATCTGCTGCTATCGAAAGCCTATTATAATCTATCCTAGTTTTAAACTGACGATCTAAGAACTTTCGAGAATAAAAACTTAGCATTGGACTGTGAAATGAAACACTTCGCTCCAAAATAATATTTAAATTACAATTCCCAATTGGGGTACGTTGTGTTACGGTTTTATTTTGTACCCATCAATCTATTTGTAATTCTTTCTATCTGTAACTTATTGAAAGTTTTAGAATTGAGGTTTAACATTTAAAAAAATTACTAGCCTAACTAACTTTCAGAAGCATGTAAAATTTATCAAACAAAATTGCGTAGAGCCAAATTCGAATAGAAATTTTCGACTTTGTATTAGTGAAATAGTCTGTAATCAATAAAAAATATATTTTATGAAAATGTTGCGTCTCCCTGTCTGGGGACGTCGTGAGGTAAGAGGACAATAACTCAGAGGGACGGCCGAGTTTCACGAAAAACAAAGGTGGGTGATATATCTGTTACTTATCGATGGGGACACCATACATTTGCGATATACTAGGATAAAAAAAAAAGTATCTACCTAATACCTATCTTAGATAGTTTTTATGTATTGGTAAAATTTTCGATTTTGTAAATTTAAATCTACGAATTGAATACAATTGCTTTTTAACGTACTTACTTACTGCTGCGTTGTTCTACCAACTGGTGACTGGCCTGATGGTAAACTACGAGACGTTCCTTCCCCGATATAGCAAACGCATATCGGGTGATGAGAACCACGAAACTGACTCCCTTCCAGGTACAAGCGTTGACGGGACACGGAGGAATAGCAGATTACCTGTACTGATTTAAGCTCAAGAGCAGTCAATGCGAGTGTGACCCCGACCAACCCGAAACGGTCTGGCATGTGCTAGTCGATTGTCCCCGGTTCATGGTCGCAAGACATGAGCTCGAATCTATGATGGACAGAAGGCTGGTTGTCTCGGATCTCCGCAACATCTAAGTAGAACCAGATAACAGAACACGGCTCTTGTCCTTCATGGAGAGCTTTTTCCGCATAGCGGCCATGAGAAACTCCACTAATTCAAATGCGCGCTTCCCATCGCCACCACACCCTGCCCCGCTGTCTGTGGACGCCGCGCGGCATGCGGTTCCCGCCCAACTTAACTCCTCGAAGAGCATCTTCGTCAAACAACTACTGGAGAACGCAGACCAAGGAGAAGCAGGGATCCGTATCCGCGGAGTGGCTTTCTTCATGGACAGCAACAAAGAAAGATTCGGAATAAGCTTTTGCTTCGCCTGGGAACGGAAGCGAGCCTGTTTGTCACCTGGATTGTCTTACCTGCTCAATGGGAATACCGCAAAAGTCACAATGAAGCGGAAAACCTACGATGCCATGCCGGTGTGCGAGGTAGACGGCTACCGATTTCGGTTGGTGCGATCGAAAAACAAAACGATTGCACTAATAGAGTACTCGAAAGGTCGGCAGAAATGCAGGTGAAACACCCCGGGTGATAGGCGTGGATGCGATGGCAATTGAATATTCAAGAGCGATAGTTGCATTGAGGCCTCTAAACATCACGAGGTTGTCGTATACGAAGACAGGGGAGAAAATCTGAGCTTCCTCAGAGCCCCTTCGCACGACCAAACAAATGTAACTGACAGCTGGGGACATCCTGTTCCTAGTTCGACCATCCAAACCAGCTCCGAAAGAGTACAGCAGAGAGCAGCCGCGGGAAAAGCCAATCAGAAGGAAAAGCTCAGCCAATCTAACTGGCAGCCGAGGCACCAACACGGCGTTCGTTACGCAGCAGCTAGGAGCGTACTCCGCATCACATCCTATTCATCACCCCCCTCGACATCAAGATTTTAAATGTACCTAACTCCCACCTATTTTCCTCTTCTTCTCCTTATCCAAGAAATATGTAAAAAAAGACAATAGATATGACAAAAACCACAGACCCCGGAGTCTGTGGAATGGCTAACTTAAATTAAAAAAAAACTACGATACGTTTTTTGTTATGTTTATTTTATTGAAGTGGAGTGTGTTTTGCATACATCGATTGCTGAAATTTGAAATCTTTGAAATCTAAACGGTTTATTTACACAACTTCATTTAAGTTCTGTGCTGTACCTTTCAGTTCGTCTAAGTCAATAATGTTAAAACTCAAATCGATACTTTAACCATTTATGACATTTGTGAGGTGAAACAAATCCAAAGCGACAGAATTGAGCTTTAAATTTATCTTTTTTATGGTAAAGCGTGGCGGAACAAGCACGACATGTGCCTGATGGTAAGAAACACATCCACAACAGCATAGTGAGATGCTGCCATTGAAACACGAAGTATAAGCCATTACCTAGCACTACGCTCGTCCCCCAGAGATATAAGATGATTGAAACTGATTTAAACCAGAACACAGTCATGTTTACACATTACTATTGGGTTGGATAACTGGCCAATGAGCGGCAATTCTGCAGGTAAGGTAATTGACCTTGCCTTTTCTTCTATCGGACTTCACGTTCCACAAAAGGGCCACATCGTTTCATGGTTGATGTTCCAAAAACGCGAACGAAGAGATTTGACTCCACGTTTGTGAAAAGAACGTCTAGCTTGTGGAATGCGTTGCCTGAGTGGGTTTTTCCCGCTGGCTACAATCTTGGTCTCTTCAAATCGATAGTGAATCGGTTTCTTCTAGGTAAGCACGCTCCATCGTAGATCTCATCATCGCTTAACATCAGGCAAGATGGTGGTCAAGTGCGAACCTATTATAGTTTAAAAAGGTAGGCTATACCAAGAGTGCTATCACAACATAAAACTGATCAAAGCTCACATCTCATGGTACCCCTACAGAGGCCAGTAGTACCTCACATTTCCCCTAAGGGGAGGCAGGAGTCATAAGGCAGGCTGGTCGAAAACATCGTATCAATTGCGTTCATTTGTTAACGTACTTTATAGGCCGTTCATTGTTTAATTTTATTGCGATACCGTTTCCCGGAATGCCTCTTTTTTGTAGGCCTTATTGGAGTGCTTTTGTGAAGTCGCTGTTTTTATCATTTCATTGATTTTTTATCCATAAATCAGTTTTCGATTTCTGGGAAAAGACGTATAAATTGTCTGATAGATTTGTGATATATAGAGGAAAAAAAATATTTTTTTTAGCCTGTTTAAAAAATGAAATAGTTGGCTATTCTGTTCTTCCAACCATGTAAATTCAACCACAGGTACAGGATGACAGGAGTCACGAAAAACTAATTTTGGAATAATGAAATAGTTGGCTTAAATTTCAAACACAGTTAGATTACATTCAGGAATAGGCATGACGACTCATTGTTTCACTTAATGTGCCATCAATAGGCTTTGTAATAACTGAAATATAGGTGAAAGAATCAGTTTGTTATCTTAAAAACTTCCCGTGATATGACGATTTTAAAATCACAATTTTGAACTCTCTCAAAAACGCTTCAATCAAAAACCCTACTGAAGCGTGACGTCACTGTGCTGTATTTTCTATGCGTCGCGCGTAAAGTTTATATGCTAGGTATATTAAATATTGCGTTTAGGAAACTGGTGTAACAAAAGTCACTTGAAATTGAATGGGTTATCCAATGGTAAATACATTTTCTAATAATTTAGTAATTTTAAAATGAGATTCCCCATCCAGGTTTGAATGATCATAAAGTAAAATAAAGTAAACAAAAAAAATATCAAAACTAAAGTTGGTTCACATTTTAACACTTTCACTTTCTAATAATTTAATACAATTCCAGGACCAGTCGTCATGCCTAAAACTACTTTTTATAGCGTAATAATAACAGGGAAAACTACGTGAGTAATATCGTTATCGCAAGCTAGTCTTATAGGTAGGTAAACACACTATAGGTCCTTAAAGTACCTAAAAATACTTCAATGATGTGATAAAAACATCCAACACTAAGGTATGTACAATTAATTATGTTTGGTCTGTAAGAAACTGCCGTCAAAAAGTGCTCGGTATTATAGGAAAAACAAAAAGTTTGAGGTTACGGTCCAATAAAACATTTTTATAGCAATTATCGTCAATCTTGCTGGATGGTCTAGAAGTAATTAAACAGTCCAAACTAATCTTAAGCTTGACAAATATGTTTGTTACAGGCAAATCAAGAAAAACTCATTGGCTATAAAGATTTTGGATATCTTTATCTCTGTGTGTCTAATACACAGTGTTAATTTCTGGTAAATTAACACAGGAGTTGCTAATTTACTGGTCGCTAACGAGTATCGGGCTAAATTGTTGTACGCTCGTAATATTATAAATCTGTAGAGTTTATTTGTTTAAAGGCGCTAATCTCAAGAACTAGACTGATTTAGAAAATAAACCCACCTTTGTGTATGTACCTACGTGTTTCCTGAGACCTATTATAGGCTACATGTGTACCACAAGCGAGGCAGGGGTGGGAGGCTAGTTTTATAGTATATAGTATATAGCGGCTGTAGCGCTGCGGGAACGTCGGTAATTAAATAGTTGTTTAGATCATGTTTGTAAGGTTTAAATAGGCTTGTACATAACTCCTGGCTTAAATATGGACTACTGACCACACATTACAATGTGAGATTCTTTTGTCTGGCAGAGCTGGGATGTCAGCGAAAAAAGACCCAGACCCGTGAACAAAATTTATGGGTTATATGATACACCAGGAGACCTATGTAGGATGATAGAAGAGTATATCTGTATTTGTGTAAAATAATAAGATTTAGCATTATGCTGGCATTTGAGAGCTGTTCAACTGAGTGCAAGTTGAATAGGGGGAGTTGCAACCCTCGCTCTTTCCTTCTTGTCGCATGATTTTAGTACGGCGTTGACGTAGAGATTGGATAAAAGATGGGGTTTTAAATTTATTAATTATAGCTTTACCGTTAATTAAAATAAATAAATATTAGTGGACAATTCACACACAACACCGTCTGACCCCAAACTAAGCAAAGCTTGTGTGATGGCAGCCAGATAGCTGATATAATACTTATATAGTTTTAAATACATACTTATTATAAATAGAAACACCCAGACACAGTGCAAACATTTGAATTCATCACACAAATATTTGCACTGGGTGGGGATCGAACCCACGACAGACAGACAGACATGACGAATCTATAAGAGTTCCGTATATACTATAATTAATCTAGACGAGTTGAAAAAGTTTTTGCCTCTTCTGAATAAAACTCTTTACAATGTTCAGTGCATAATTTCAATACTACGTATGTGTGCACCTCAAAAGCGATTCAAAGCTACAAAAGAGCATAAAAACCTCTTTTCCCTTGAAATGGCCGTCGAAAACTCTGTTTGTGCATTTCAAAGCTCGCCAACGACAAAAAAGCGCAACCATCGTCAATGGCTGTAATCGCGTATGAAATATCACAACCCATTCATACACATACACACATATAGTACATGTCAAAGTTTGTGTGTTTGTGCGCACTTTAGTGGAAACTTTTTTGTAGTGGTAGGATTCTTGACAGAGTCCACCTGCGGAAGTACCACACCTTTGCCAGTTATGTTACTGTGTTCCAGTTTGAAGGGCAATGTTTCCAGAGAAATTACAGATCTTAGAGATATAACATCTTAGATCTCTGGGTGACGAGCATTGCAATGCTAAGTAATGATTTTGACTCTTCATGTTCTAATAGCTGGATGTCACTGTGCTGTTATGTGTGAGGCATGATCCTTACCATCATTCACATGTCCGGTAGAATAACTGGCAAAGAAGTGGTACTTCCCCAGGTGGACTATGTCAAGAGTGCTACCACTACTAAACACTTCTACAAACTGCTTAAAAGTAGTTCTTTGTCGCAGAGCTGATCTGGTGCCTGCGGGAGAGAGTTTGATATCCTCTGAGTCTCAGAGGGTCTTATTATAGTATACTTATTTATATTATACTAGCTGTACCCTGCCACGGTTCGCTGTGGTATATTGTGATGCAAAAATAAGTTAAAAACAATCATTGATGCAGATTTTATATCATTCTATAATTTCAGCTCGATCGGAGCAGAACTTTTTGAGTTTTTGAAGCGTATACAAACCAATATAACATTTTTATATAAATATAGAGATTATATAAATATTTTATATTTATGTTATTAATATTAAATGTTCTTATTGACCTAAGAATTAATAGTTGCTCTGAGTTATTGACACTTGGTTTTTATATAGCGCTATGTGGTGGTCATCATAGAACATACATGTTAACTTTTTGTGGTTACCACGTAAATCCGCGAGCTGTAACTAGTGTGAGAGAACCGTGGTCGTAACGCGAATGAAGCCGTTCCCATTCAAATGTCCTCGGAAAACTGCGCGAACCGATTTAACTGGACCTTTGTAAGTTGGGGGCTGGTCCAAGTACTGGCGGTATATCATTAGTTTTCTACTAGCTATATGGTTCGTGCGTTGCAACGCCACCTGTTCAAAATTGATCGTACCAACTCAGAAACTTTAGTTACATACACCACAATTTTAGTATGAAAACTAACGTGGTTATTACATTTTACATAAATACACGGGTAACTCACGTATAATGTAGTCAGTCCAGTCCGACTCAAGTTTCGATCGCGTCCGGCGATCTTTTTTCAAGGAGAGTGCGCGCGGGTTCGCAGCTCGTTTAGCACTCTCCTTGAAAAAGATCGCCGGACGCGATCGAAACTTGAGTCGGACTGAACTGACTTGTCTACAAGTTATATATCGCGCGTTGCACCCACCTGTTCACCCGTGTATTATAAAACAGAAACATACACAACAACTTTGCTAAAGATCATCAAATGCATAGTTTACGATTCTATAAGGACATACAGACAAACATTCGTTTCTATACACCATCTTCAATACAAAATTAACTCGATTAATGAATTATTAATTAACTCAGGCACTTTACAAATTTTCCGAAATTTTGTAAAATCACAATCAATAATTGATTGTTCTTTTTTAGGGTTCCGTAGCGAAATGGCAAAATACGGGACCCTTATAGATTCGTCATGTCTGTCTGTGTGTCTGTCTGTCCGTCCGTATGTTACAGCCACTTTTCTTCGAAACTATACGAACTATACTATTGAAACTTGGTAGATGTAGATTTGTATGCAGTAAACCGCATTAAGATTTTCAACCACGAAAAACCTGTATTTGTGCCAAAAGAAGTTTTCCCTTCAAAATAGTGTTCACATCTCTTATGAATTACCCCACACCCCACGGCGCTATTAAAGGCAGGTACGCATTCAAATCTGGATTTCGATATAGCAGTTAAGGCCCCGAACGGCGGGAAATAAAACTGTTTGTCCGATATGAACCGTTAATGGAGGGGCTATGTCGAGGGCAGCTATTTGGAGCCGATAGCGTATCAGTGGGAGCATCTAACGGTCGGAGTGCGACTTAGCATGGATTGTTTTGGTTCATTACTAAAATAAACGCATTTAACTTAATTAACAACTGGAATACATTCAAAAAATTTGAAAAACTCTTTAAAAACTTTTATTTGTCAAAGTCAAAGTTAAAGTTGTCAAAGTTGTCTAATTTTAGGTAAAACGTACGCTTGCAGGTAAACATAATAGTTTCCCTTTATCTGTCTAAGATTCCAACAGCAAAACAAAACAGATAAATATACAAAATACTTATACCTAGCTAAAACACTTTCGACTAATACACCTTAAAAAAAGTGTGTGTGTGATACTAGTTCGTTCATAAAAAGTTAATAAGTACTTCTTCTCTTTATTCCAAATCTAACAGCAATTTTAAATGACGATACATTTAAAATTGAGTTAAGAAGTGTAATTTCAACGATAGAATAGATAATCACTTCAATATAAGAAGTTACCTGAACCAAGTTAGTCTCAATGTGTACTAAAATCTTGATTAGTTAACTTCAGATTGTCGTATCGGTTTTTCGTATATGCACTGCGCAGGCATCATAAAATAATAATCTAATTATTTTTTCCTATCGCGCTAGAAGTATCTTCAAATATATTATAATCAAAATGGGTTCATCCGTTCATGGGCTACGATGCCACAAAGTCAAACTTTTAATCCCCAATGTGTTTGCGATGGTAGTTAAAAGTAGACTTCTGTGAAACACACATTGCTTTTTGGTCGCACGCCACATCATTAAATTGGAAATTTCTGGTAAAATGTTATTGATTTAGATTATAAAACGTTGCAGATGCTTTTCCGCCAAGTTTTAAATCTAATCGTCTTGTTGGAACCATCTCGAAACGAAATTTTTTTACGATTATATGTGTACATTTGACCACACTCTTGTCTGAGGGTAAGCTACGCTGTGGTCGACGATGGAGCCGACTTACTAAGAAGAAACTGATTCACCACCAATTTGAAGACACTTACTAAGTTTGTAACTATCGGGGAAAACTCACTCAGGCAACGCATTCTATATTCTATTCTGTTATTCATATCACAAAAGTTTTATCGAATCTATTAGTTCGAATCTTGAATGTCAATCATGATACGATATTGCTTTTTCAAGTTGCGAGCAGCCCGATATTAGATTTGATGGTATTAAATCATGCAGACTAGTGGTACAGTCTCCGATATATATCAGACTAGCTTTTACCCGTGGCTTCGCTCGCGTTTTGTAAGTCGTTGACGCGAGGCCTAAGCGTAAACATGAAATTTTAATCCCCTATATGTACAACGAATAAAAAGTGTCCCCTATTTCACCCCCTTGGGGATGAAATTTTGATAAATCCTTCCTTATTAGATCTCTACATCATAGGAGGTTAACGTGTGCGAAATTTTAAGGTTTGCCCCGTGCGTTTATATAAAACTTTCACTTCTTATTTTACCCTCTAAGGGGTTGAATTTCACAAAACCCCGTCTTAGCGAGCACCCACGTGCTAAAAGGCACGTCAGTGCAAAATTTCAGACTCCTAGCATTTGTAGTTTCAGAGATTTCGTGATGAGTGACGTTTCGCTTTTATATATATAGATAAATAAGCCGTTATAGCAATTTTATGGCGAAGTCCCAGACTTGAAGACTTTTTCGAAAAAATGTAATTGCGTGATGGATTATGACTTGAGGGTCTACCGCCTAACTAAAATTATCTTAGCTTAGATATTGCTCTCTCTTTTCTTTTTGCTTGCAATTATCGTGACAGCAATCATCATCATCATCATCATCATCATCATCATCATCATCATCATCAGCCGCAAGACGTCCACTGCTGAACATAGGCCTCTCCCCTAGATTTCCACAACGAACGGTCCTGCGCAACCTGCAACCAGCGGTTTCCAGCGACCTTTGTGAGGTCATCTGGCCATCTAGTGGGAGGCCGTCCAACACTGCGTCTTCAGGTTCGTGGTCGCCACTCGAGAAGCTTTCTTCCCCATCGGTTGTCAGTTCTGCGAGCGATGTGGCCTGCCCTTTGCCACTTCAGCTTGCTTACTCTTTGAGCTATGTCGGCCACTTTCGTTCTTTTGCGAATATCCTCATTACGGATTCTGTCGCGCAAAGAGACTCCGAGCATAGCCCTCTCCATAGCTCGCTGTGTGACTTTGAGCTTCGTTATGAGGCCCACAGTGAAAGACCACGTCTCAGTTCCATAAGACATCACTGGCAACACGCACTGGTTAAAGACTTTCGTCTGCAAATACTGAGACAGCAAAGCCAAAACCCATTTAGTTAGGCGGTAGAAGAGCTGCACTCATTGTCTTTAATAGGTTTCGAAATCCAGCAATATAAGAAAAAGATGGGTTGCTATTGCAAAACAAAAAAGTCTATAAAACATTGTATTACGGGCTCTCCTCCCATACTCTTATAATTTTGATTGCCCGAAGCAAAGAGGGCTGTTATCAATAACTTCATTTTGCGCGACCTGGCTCCCGAGATAATCCGTTTGGAATAAAACATTATTACTCTACGTTTATTTTTCCTTATTTAGGAATCCGTTGTGTAAGCAAAGAAGGATCGATCTTCATGTCAATCATTCCAGACCCGTATCTGAATAGAAGTATTATTTTGTCCAAATATTTTTACTGCTTATTAACTTAACTTATTTTTAATTCCGGAAATGGGAACTATGCAGTTTCATGCATAGTTCCCATTCCCGGAATTAAAAATAAGTTCTGGAAAAGTAGCCTATGTGTCCAGTCTATAAACTAGTATATATGTGTGTGTGTACGTACACACAAACTCAAAAATCAAACAACTAACTCGGGTAAGAATCCAAACTGTACAATTAACCATAAGTTAACGACACACTATAGTAAAAATAAGATATGAAATAATAATATATTAAAGTACAAACCCCTGATCACCACGTTAGGGACAATCTCGCGGGCCAGGCCCTTGCGCCAGATTAAAAAAAAATCTATAAACTAGCTGTTTTTCAAAATAATTTCTAGTCCGTTCAGCTGTTTCATCTTTGGACTATAGGGTCGTGGCCAAAATTTATGGGTGGGTTCATTTGAACCACCAGGACATCTATGCAGAAAGATGGAAGGATATAAAATACTAAGATTCAGCACTATGTCGTCACTTGTAAGCTATCCAACTAAGTGCAGGTAAAGAGCGAGCCTCGATTTTTTCCCCTTGTCGCATGATTTTTGACCAGCGCTGCGGAATGATGGATAAGAAGAGGAATTGAAACTGTATGGAAACGATGCCGTACACAATTAAATTACAATATTCCCTGAAAATTGCCGAAAAACCAAAAAATAAAAATAATTAATGCAGTAAAATTATCAATTTTTACATTTTCATTACTAATTTATTATTCCGCAACGCCGTACAAAATGCGACAAGGGGAAAAGATCGACGGTTACAGCCCCCTCGCCCCTCCTTCACCTGCACTCAGTTGGACAGCTTAAAAGTGAAGGCGTAGTGCTGAAACTTTTTATTTTATTCCCTCCTTTCTATCTTTCTACATAGGTCACCTGGTAGTTCAAATTACCCATCAATATATATGGGTTGGATTAAATCGTTATGGATCAAGAGAATCTATATCTATACTAATATTATAAAGCTGAAGAGTTTGTTTGTTTGTTTGAACGCTAGGATCTCGGGAAGTACTGGTCTGGATTGAAAGATTTTTTTTCTATAGGATAGTCCATTTATCGAGCAAGGCTATAGGCTATAGAACATAACGCTACTATTATAATAGAAGCGGATCATGAATCAAGAATGTAACAAAATCGGGAAAAAAATATTCCTTTTACGAGTTTTCGTACGTTTCGTGCTTTGACATGACACATGCCAGCATGTGTCTAAGATTGCGTCATTGAATATAAACCTTTGCCACAGATTACATACCTCACTTTTGCTCACAGATTAAACACCTCCTTTTGCTTTGCTTTTCTAAATCTGAGTTGGTACGACAGGTGGCGTAGCAGGTAGCTGAAGAGGTGTTTTGTTTGAAAGCGATATTCTCAGGAATTAATGAACCGATTTCAGTCATTCTTTCACCGTTGGACATGTACGGGATCCTGATGAGTGTTATATAATGTACCACGGGCGAAGCCGGGGCGGACATCTAGTTAGATGAAATTGACAATTAAACCACCAATTAAACGCTGTTGTTATTTGAATTGGTTAGATTTTCTTTTTAAATTACACTACAGGCCCGTAATACCTCTTCTAATCCATTTTCCGCAATGCCGTACAAGAATCTTGCGACAAGGAGAAAAGAGCGACGCAGCCCCCGTTTAAAACTTGCACTCAGTTGGATAGCTTAAAAATGCTGGCATAGCGCTGAACCTTATTATTTTATACCTTCTATCATCCTCTCCTGGTGGTTATTATGACCAATCCATTCTGTTCACGGACTTGTAGTATATACCTAGCAAGCTCATTAGACAACCATTGTTTTTATCTCGTTCTATTCGTTATGCCCAATTCAATTGTTTGATTTATTCCAGCTACTATTAAATTCTTTTAAGCCCTACACTTTTTTATTTCTTTTAATCTCAAATCTACCGAACCAAAAGACAGAAGATCGTTACCTTTCTGAACTAACTTTTCCATTAACACTACGGAACCCACACAAAAACAACACACTAACCCCTTAACGCATTTTCTTTTATTATCCCCGTTAAAAGCCTTCCCATGATAAAAGAACTCCATTACATCAAGCAAGCTTAAAGATACATACGCAAATTGTATCTTCTACCACATGAAATCATGTCGTAATAAATATTAACAACGTTTCCTCAAGCTGCAATAGAAAAATATGCAAAAGTTATTGCGATAGAATTCTATCAATAGATTCCAGGTACAACTTTGTCGCATTCAAGATTTCTAATGTTTCCTTACGTTTTGATAGAAGGTTTACGAAGATGTTAAATGCGATAGAGTTCTTCGTTAAGAAAACTTGTCTGTATTTACGTTGTAAGCACTTATGCTGAAATTAAGCGATACGTCTTGTCAAAATGTTGTATGGAAAATACTTGGAAAACATAATAAGTTAAATACATGAGATTGTAATTTTAGAATATTATATTAATTCGGTGCTTAAAGTTTGCTATTTTAACACTCACATTTTAAACGAAATAAAATAATTGTAGTAGTAGGGGTGTTTGTCTGAGGAAGTACCACACCTTTGCCAGTAATTATACCGCCAAGCAGTAATGTGCAAACATTACTGTGTTGCGATTTGAAGTGCGAAGTTTCCAGTGACATTACAGGGCATAGAGATAAAAGCTCTTATATTTCTGGGTGACGAGCGCAGTACAGTGCTGGGTAATGATTTGGGCTCTTCATGTTCAAATAGCTGCGTGTCACTGTGCTGTTATGTGGCAGGCATGTTGTTTACCATCAGGTACATGTCCTGCTCGTCTCGTCACTCTAAACTTGAGGTACCTATATAAGTCAAAGTATAAAAATATATAAATGTACCTTTTTATACATAAATCATCTTTTATCTCGATGATGAAACACCGCCAAATCATAATCTAACACCATCAAATACTTACTACTACATAAACTACAGTAAGTATTTTACACTACGCTAAGGTAAAGTTTTATTTACTTGCCAGAACTTTTTCTTTTTTTACATGTTTTTTTGTGATTTGTATGATATATGACTTGTAACATTGGTTATGAATAAAATGATTATGATGACGATTATTTATTTTCCCGCGTTCTGTTATAACTTGACGATTATAACCTTAGATACAGAATAAGTAAATAGATTAGGCTTTTCCGCACGGTTCCTTTGTACCAATCGTAGCCAGATGAGGTGTATGTTAGCTATGGCAACAGAGTGGTGTGATGCGACAAAAGTATGACACTTCTACAAGAGCTACAAGACAAGAGCGATCAGATCCGTGTTTTCGGTATAAACCATCGAACTCTTAAAAACGCAGAAGCGGCAAACGCGCTTCTACTATGGCGATGCAAAATCAGGTGACGTCTCCTGATTTAGTCTCAGTCGCAACAAGGAGTTGTGTACGTTCGCTGACAATTGTGTACGTTCGCTGACAATTCAATTTTCAAATTTTTCAAACAAATTTTCGCCACGTTATTTTGTCTTTAGATTATGGCATACCTCATTTTCGTTTCTTTAATTATATCGATGGTATAAACCGTTTATTCTAACTATATAGACTAAATAAATAAACTTTATTTGATTTAAGTTTTTGGTATGGGTGGAAGCGGGTAAGCCTACGGATGGGCAAATATATGAAAACATGTGTGAGAGTAGGAAGTCATTCAAAAAACAACTTAAGTGGTGTCAAATAAAACAAGACCAGATCAAAATTGATATTCTTGCATCTCAGCATGCTGCCAAAGACTTTAAGCAGTTTTGGAAAAGCACAAACAGAATTAATGTTAAGTCTGGCCTCCCTGTGAGTGTTAATGGCGAGTGTGATCACAAATCTATTGCTGATGTTTTCAGAGAACACTTTAGAGTACAGAGAGCGGCGGGGACAGACTCAGCGGAGTGTGAGATGCTGGACGAGGGAACTGTCAGTCCGGAGCGGTTAGTTACTTTTAATGCAAAGCAAGTAATGAAGGTTATTCATGACATGCAAAGAGGCAAGTCTCCAGGATATGACAGTGTAAGCGTTGAGCATCTCAAACATGCAGGAAGTCACTTGCCTCGTGTGCTCTCCATGTTTTACAACTTCTGTTTGTGTCACAGCTATTTGCCGGAGAAGCTAACAAAGACAGTAATAGTACCCATTATTAAGTGTAAAACAGGAGATGCCTCAGATAAGAACAACTATCGGCCTATTTCGCTGGCGACTGTGTTGGCCAAAGTGCTTGACAGCTTGCTTAATAGCATATTATTGAGACACATAGATCTGCATGATGCTCAGTTCGGTTTTAGGGCCGGTTTATCAACCGAGTGTGCAATTTTATGTCTTAAGCGAGCTGTCAGGTATTACACTGATAGGAAAACACCCGTGTACGCTTGCTTTCTGGACATCTCTAGAGCTTTTCATACAGTATTGTATGAAAAGCTTTGGGGAAAGCTGGAAGCTGCGGGCGTGCCGAGTGAAGTAACAGCTATTTTACGGCGCTGGTATGGTTGCCAGCGAAATCAGGTACGATGGGGGGGAGCCTTTTCGGAGGAATATGGCATGGATTGTGGCGTGAGGCAAGGAGGGATAACTTCACCTTTGCTGTTCTGTTTGTACATTAATGACCTCATAGGCGAACTCAGCAGTACTCATACGGGCTGTATAATTGACGGAGTCTGTGTTAATAATATTAGTTTTGCAGATGATATGGTACTGCTGGGACCGTCTGTTGGGGCTATTCGAAAGCTACTATCAATCTGTGAGGCTTATGCGGCGAAACATGGACTGAGGTATAACTCAAGGAAAAGCGAGGTGCTTATATTTAAGAGTAGAAATGTAAAGCCGGTACATGTTCCGCCGGTTGTGCTGAGCGGTGAAACTCTGCAATTGGTCGATAGCTTTAGGTATTTGGGACATGTTGTAACAGATGACCTAAGTGACGATGATGACATTGAAAGGGAGCGTAGAGCGCTTGCTGTCCGGGGAAATATGATCGCACGTAGGTTTGCCCGCTGCTCGAGGGATGTAAAATCACTCTTTTAAAGCTTACTGTCAGTCATTCTACTCGAGCAGCCTGTGGATAAAGCATACTCGCCGGACGGCCAGCGCTCTACGTGTACAATATAATGACATATTTAGGATGCTGATGCGGCTGCCTCGTTTTTGTAGCGCATCGCAGATGTTCGCGGAGGCGCGTACGGACGACTTTCATGCGGTAATTCGTAAAAAAGTCGCTTCCATACGGCGGCGGGCTCGAGGCGGCTGTAACGGTATCCTTCAAATGATGGTGTCGCGTATGGACTGTCCCATCCAGTACAGATGGATGAGAGTGTTGATGGGCGAAAAACTGTAGGACTACCGTGTGGATGAGCATGTCGGTCACCCGAAAACTTTTAATGTTTGTATTGTGTTATTTGTTTTGTCAAAATTGTTAGTTATTTAATATTATTATTTTTTTTTTGGACATTATTTTTATTTCTAATTTATATAAAAATTTTTTTTTTTTATATGGAATGTAATTTCTGAAATAAATGATTGAATTGAATTGATATATAAATTACATCATTACAGTATAAATTGTAAACCCATTGGTTCCGATCTAGTATCACACTGTGTTTCGATAGCCAATGGCCTCTACCATGAATAGATGTTCTAATTCATATATCTATCATACACCTAATGTTTGCTATATTGCGTGTATGTGAGGGTGTGTGAGTGAGGGTGTGTTCGCGGCTTTAACAATGTACGGACTTCAGTTTGACAAAAATCTTCAATGTGGGGACGCATCTCAAAGTGCAGGGCGTCTGCACTTTGAGATGCACAATATTTTCATACATACGTCATCATCATCCACAGCCTTCTCTATCCCACAGCTGGGTATAGGCCTCTCTCTTACTTTGCTATCTGCCTCGGTCCTGTGCCAATCTAGTCCAGATTCGACCCACGATATTTGTAATATCGTCGACCCATCTTACATGTGGACGTCCAACGCTCCGCATTCCCGTTCGCATTCATATATACGTAGCATATGTAAACTCTTTGGTGATAACAATTTCACGATGTCATGTATAAGAACGACCCCACATAGTTTAATCATCTAATGATACAGCACAAAAAATTCTCACTCGAAACTATGCACATGACATCATTTGCCTTATCAGATAAGATAAACAGTATGGATGACACGATCGTGGCGCCATAATCTAAAATACGTTGTTATGCCACAGTATGCAATAATATAAATCTGCAATCACGAAAACAACAGGAAAATAAGATAATGATCGCAAAAAGCGTCTGAATTGTTTTTTATCGAACTCGTTCCCTCAGTTTCATTATGTTGTCAATTTTATACAACATCATCATCGTCAGCCTATCTTAGTCCAGTTCTGGCCTCTCTCATGGCTCGCCAGTCAGCCCTATCCTCGGCCATACGTTTTCATCCACTATCTGCAGTGCTGTCTTCAGTAAGTCGTCACTCCATCTAGTCTCAGGGTGTCCTACACTACGTTTGCCGATTCGTGGTCTCCACTCAAGAACACGTCTATTCCAACAGTTATCGGTTCTGCGACAGATATGATCGGCCCATTGCCACTTCAGTTTGCTAATGCGTTTAAGTGTTCATAGAATTGGATTAATTAAGTTAATTAATTGGAGTTATACATTATTTCCTCAATCCAATTCTATGAACACTTATAGATTTTTCATAGGATACATTCCGGAGAGTGTGTGTAACTAAACTGCATGGTCCATTGATGATGGGACATTTTTCTATCGGATTGCTCGTAGCTTGAAAAGGCGTCGTAGCGTCGTATGGTTGACGTTCCAATGACTCGACCGATGAGACTCTATTTTTGTAATTGGAACATTTAGGCTCTGGAAAGAGTGGCCTGAGTGGATTTTTCCTATTGATTACAATCGTGGTTTTTGTACGTTCCAATTTAATACATAAATGCTGGTGGACAATTCACACACAACACCATCTGACCCTAAGCAAAGGCAGTACTATGGCGGCTAGATAGCTGATGTAATACCTTATACACATTTATTATGTATTATTATGTATATAGAAACACCCTGACGCAGTAGTACAAATAAATTAATTCATCACACAAATGTTTGCACTGAGTGGGAATCGAACCCACGACCCTCGGCTTTTAATGGTATACAACTTAAATAATTGGACCGATTTTGATTATGCCTCTGTAATTCGGGACTTTCTCTCGCGAAGACAGTAAGTCAATGTGACTAATGTTTCACTGAGCTATATAACGTTATACTATATACCTATCTACCCAGATATAAAATTACCTTGCACTGTATTTTTTTATTTTCAGAATGTAATGTATAATATTTTGCTCATGATTCATATTATTTCAAAGTAGGTAATTCATAATTTCCGATGGGAGTGGTTAAGCAAATATTTTAGTACACAAACAATGAACAAATTCCAGCTTTTATTATAGCTACAAATAATACGATTCGTAATGCTTGTCTTTCTGTCCTCTCACTCGATGAATGAAGGGGCACATCTCCCTTTTGTTGCAAACTAGTTTTTGCTCATGCCTATGTCTGTGTGGAATTTAGTGAATATACTCTATGTTTTCATAACTTAGTAAATTATACTTTTTGGATTCATTGTTTGGAAAATATATTGCACACTAATCTTTATAGATTCTTCAATTATTTTTTATAACTTTACGTCAATACAAAAAGAGATGAAAACGTATTCGTTTAAATGTAAATTGACCCAAATCTGAGATCAACGTTCGGGATTGAGACTGGCAGTTTTATTTTTTAATTTCTATTGTTATTTCTGTAGTCAAAGGAAACAGCGTCTGCATATGTCTTAGTTTTAGACCGTGTCTTCGGAGTGGGGAACAATAATTTTATAGTAGAAATTGTTTTTTGTCTCAATAAATATTGTGTTACTTGTCAATATTCGTTTAAAACTTAACTAAAATAAAAACATAACAAAACCGGCATCTATTTTGTAAAACGATATTTCAATATTATTAACTTTATAGATGTGAAAGTTAGTATGTTCGATGCTCAATCATGTTTAATCATTGAACTGCATGGATAGGATTGAACTTTGGCATATGAATAATTTTTATGACAAAAAAATGTATAGTTTCTAATGGAAATAAGATTAAAATTAATTAAAAAGCTTAAGTACATATTTATAGGTACTCAGAGAATAAAATAAATTTTAAAGACCTGATTTTATTACTATTTGTTACTGTATGAATTACCTACTTAATTGAATTAAAAAAAACAAATTACCTACAAATATCACATTGAACATCAGAAGCCGCGGCTAACAGCTAGGCATACATACATATAATAAGCATGAAAGTGTCGTTGTCACTTAGCATGTAACTAATGTTATTAAATACTGATGTTTTAATCCCAAAATAATTCCAGGATATTCAATGTTTTCATTTAAGTATTTAGGTAATACAACATAGTGTGTGTGTTAACGTAAGCGATTTTATGTAAATATAACCCCCAACCAAAAAAAGGGGGGTTATAAGTTTGACGTCGATGTCTGTCTGTCTGTCTGTCTGTCTGTCTGTCTGTACCGTAGAGCTCAAACGGATGGGCCGATTTCGATGCGGTTTTTTTATTTGAAAGTTAATAAATCCGTTATCGATATTAACTAAACATAGCTAAGAACACCCTTAGCTATGTTTGGTTAATATCGATTTAAGATGGCCGCCCCCACAAAATGGCGAACAAAATATTTCTTCACAACCTACCTCAATATGAGTATCAAATGAAAGGGAATGACTAGTAGAGTACTATACACTATAAAAAATTTCAAATCCAAGATGGCCGCCACCACAAAATGGCAAATTATATTTTTTTTCACTACTACCTCAATATGGGTATCAAACGAAAGGGCTCGACTAGTAAAATACTTTACACTTTGACAAATTTCAAATCCAAAATGGCCGCTACCACAAAATGGCGAATTACATTTCTTTTTTTCACAACTCTTCAATATGGGTATCAAATGAAAGGGCTTGACTAGTAGAATGTTGTACAGATAACAAATCTAAGGTAGTCGATGGTTAATCAACATTTTTAATTTTGTTCTTGTAATAAAAGTAATATAAATTTAGTTACCAAGCGATTGTAGTATTTGCTTTGCATGTAAATGACACCTAAATTTTTAAATTGTATTAGGTACTTTAAGACCGGTCACTGAGTGGCATATAAAGATATGATTATGAATGTTTTTGTGTTCCAAATCTTTACTAAACTCGGACTTATTCAGCTGTTTGAACGAGTTGAGCTACGTCTTCACCTTAAAATATCTTTCTTTTGGCCCCGTTATGTCCGAGCTACACAAGGCTAGTTTTTCAAGCTAGGATATCAAGTTAGTGTTAGTAAGCTAGCAGTACTTCTAACTTCGTACAGACAAAACTGAGCGTTGTGTAGCATTATCTACACGAAGCTAGAAGTATTAGCTTGATATCCTAGCTTGTAAAACTAGCCTTGTGTAGCTTGGGCATAACGGGGCCAAAAGAAAGATATTTTAAGGTAAAGACGTTGCCCAACTCGTTCAAACAGCTGAATAAGTCCGAGTTTAGTGAAAATTTGGAACACAAAAACATTCATAATCATATCTTTATATGCCACTCAGTGAATGGTCTTAAAGTACCTAATACAATTTTAAAATTTAGGTGTCATTTACATGCAAATCAAATACTACAACCGCTTGGTAGCTAAATTTATATTACTTTTATTACATACAAGAACAAAATTAAAATTTTGATTAACCCCCGACTACCTTAGATTTGTTATCTGTACAACATTTTACTAGTCAAGCTCTTTCATTTGATACCCATATTGAGGAGTTGTGAAAAAGAAATGTAATTCGCCATTTTGTGGTAGCGTCCATTTTGGATTTGAAATTTGTCAAAGTGTAAAGTATTCTACTAGTCGAGCCCTTTCGTTTCATACCCATATTGAGGTAGTAGTGAAAAAAATTGTATAATTTGCCATTTTGTGGTGGCGGCCATCTTGGATTTGATTTTTTTGGACCAAAACCGACAGCTTGAAGTTATCAATTAAACATTTTAGTAAACTAACCTGAGGTTAACTAATAAACCATACATCTTGCGTTGAAAGAGAAGTACGAGGAATAATGAAAAGAAGGAAGTATTAACTTGATATTGCTACATAGGTACACACTTGTTTTGTAAAAAACTTATGGCAGTTGGCATCATATAGCCTCTATTGCCTTCAAAATATAATGTCCAGGATCTTATTGACTCAAACTTACAAACTATACTTATACACATACGAGTACACCGAGTATATTATTATGTACATGAATATAAAAATTTCGCACATACATCGCATTTTAAGTAGTGGTAGGACTCTTAGCAGAGTCCGCCAGGGAAAGTACCACACCTTTGTCAGTTATTCTACCGTCAAGTTGTAAAGTGCATTACTGCGTTCCGGATTGAAGAGCAATGTTTCCAGTGAAATTACAGAGCTTAGAGAAATTATATCTTACATCTCTGGGTGACGAGCGCAGTGCTAGGTAATGATTTGGACTCTTCATGTTCCAATAGCTGCGTGTCACTGTGCTGTTATGTGGCGGGCATGTTGCTTACCATCAGGCACATGTCCTGCTTGTCTGGCCTGCTGTAGTAGGTAAAGCAACAAACATTCAAACACTTACAATAATAATATTAGTAGAACTGATAGAATTATTCACGGTTCCCCACATTCAAAAGGGAATCCACTCGACATGACGTGTGGGGCTACTTACCTACTGGTTACCAACAATGTGATTTAAAAATATTTTGGTGTACATTTCTCACACAATAGTTACGTAAATAGGTCATAAATGGCCTAAATGGGTTATAAATCGTTTCCAACTAAACAAAACTTGTACTGTGGAAGCTATATAGCTGATATTCTAAATAGGTACATAGGCACATAATATTGTATGTACAAACTCTTAAACATAGAACAAATAACTTTATTCATGACGCAGATAACTACCTCGGATTTGTTATCTGTACAACATTTTACTAGTCAAGGCCTTTGATTTGATACCCATATTGAGGCAGTTGTGAAAAAATAAATGTATTTCGCCATTTTGTGAAGGCGGTCATCTTGAATCGTTATCAACCAAACATAGCTAAGAACATTCGCACAGATAAATAAACCTTCAAATAAAAAAAACACATCAAAATTGTCCCATCCATTTGAGTTCTACGGTGCCACAGACAAACACACACACACACACACAGACAGATAGACAGACAGCCATCGACGTCAAACTTATAACACCCCATTTTTGGTCGGGGGTTAAAATGGACTCTTAGCAGAGTCCGCCTGGGGAAGTACCACACCTTGCCAGTTATTCTACCGCCAAGCAGCAATATAAAAAACATGATCCGGTGTAGCCAGGTCGGCGTCTCCGTGTCCCTACACGGCGATGGATGGATATAATAGGAGAACTATGTACCTAACAAGTTTTCAACGTGTCTCAAATACCTACCCACATTTTGCTATCAGCTCTCGGATCACCAGTCGTGTGTACACTCCGCGAGGCATAAGCTGAGCTTTGCATTTGTGTGAGTGTACATGGATAGTGTAGGTGTGACAACCGGCCTTAGGCGCGGCGCCATTCTGTCTCGCCGCGCTCCTGCCTGATTGGTGATCACTCACACTAATGCAAAGCTCAGCCTATACCTCGCGGAGTGTTAACCGACTTCCAAAAAGGAGGAGGTTATCAATTCGTCCCCTATGTTTTTTATGTGTGCTACCTGATTTCTCGAGAACCCCCGTACCGATTTTAAAATTTGTTTTTATGTTAGGATGGGTATGCTTCCCGAACAGTCCCATAGAAATATCACAATCCATATAAATCTTATCGAAATCGGTCCAGTGATTTTTGAAATATAAATCAAAAACTAAAATTTTAATACAATTTTCTGGATGACGTAATTGTAGATTTCACAAAAGTTATGAAACTCGAATCTGTCACTACAAAATTGGGTAAATGCGTTAAAAAATACTTGTTTTGTACTAAAAGGGTTAAATAAACTATTTGCGTACAAAAAATTAAACCGACTTCAAACCATAAATAGCCACTCCAAATCTAAAAATAAATTATCATCATTATTACAAGAGCTACTCACTCATCTATTTGAAGTCGGTGCTAGCCAAGTCTAACAGGTAGTGGATATGCCTACCTACCACGTGCCTACATAGTATTTTTGGCCTGACTGGTACCGACTTCAAATAGATGAGTGAGTAGCACTTGTTATAATGATATTAATTTATTTTTCGATTTCGAGTGCCTATTGGTTTTGAAGTCGGTTTAATTGTTTGTACGAAAATAGATTATTACTAAATCATTTATCTACAATTAAAGTTTGTGTTGTGTGTTCCGAATAAGTCCCAGTATTTACACACTTCAGCCCGTTTTTCATGTCAGAAGTGATCGTGTGGCACACAACGCGACTCGGTAAGTTGACAAGTGAGCCGGGAGACAAGTGCGAGAGTGCAGCCACTTCAACAAACTGTTCGCTTGTTGCGAGCGAGACGTATCCAACGCTCGCTGTACATTGCTGGTTTTGTAATTTACAACATCATAAATGCTCATCTTAAAGCATATTTGTGCAGTCATATCTTGTAAAATGTGCGAAAACTTACTCAAAATCTCTTAATCAAGTTAAACTACTAGAGCAGCCACATTCAGCGATGACCACGTTCCTCAGTCATGAGGGAGCGACCACAGAGAGAGATCAAGTTAAATTACAGCTTAGCTTTGAACTCCCCAGAGTCCACCTCGTCAAGTAATACAATTTTGCCAGTTAATCTATTGTAAGGAAGAGTAATGTATAAAATTGTGTTTCAAAAGCAATGTTTCCAGAGAAATCAGAGGTCATAGAAATACATGATCTTATATATCTCTGGGTAATGAGCGTAGTGCAGTTAGTTGGCTTGGCTAGGATAGTCTTTAAAGTCGGTATTTTTTTAATAGCCACTCCACAGACTCCGGGGTCCGTGGGGTTTGTCATTATAGTTGTCTTTTTTACATATTTCTTGGATAAGGAGAAGAAGAGGAAAATAGGGGGGAGTTGGAATATTTCAAATATAATTCTAGTGCTCGTCTGTAGAGCCGATCACTGCCGGTTGGGATTCCGCTAGTAATCAACTCGACATCGAGTGTTTGCCTAATTGTCGTTTACCATTTGCCTAAGCCGCCTCCTTCCGGCCCAGAGCTTCCACAACGGCCGCGTTAAATGTCGGTTAAAAGAATCGATAAGGCATGCATTTGTGATAGAAATAAGCGAAGTTATGTCGAATTGTACCATCTATGTATACCTAATTTCACAGACCAATAAAGATTATGATTTATGATTTTATGATTATTATACAGGGTATTTTACTTAGCCATCTAAGTGTCAAAAACATTAACATTTACTGGGTTTTTTTTACTGTTTGGCAGAGCAGTGTATCGAAAACATCTGAATCCGTCGCGAGACGGCCGGCGGGCACGCGCTAACGATGCCCTCTCCACCGCGCGCTGTTTAGCCAACATCCAGGAGGATCTCGTAACGCTAACTATCCGTGCTAGCTCGGCGTTTCACCCGTGCTTTACTGCTTGCATTTATTATATCCTGGTAAGCATTGCTTAGAGTTTACTTGCTTGCGTAATTTTATTATATTGTGAACAAAACTAACTATTAAATCGATAAAATGTTACAACATTTTTGAAATAAAATTCCTTATCAGACTTTGGGGAGAAAGGGATTTTGTTGCGACTGAACTGCAATAAAATGTGGGACTAAATCTGTAAGAAAAATATAAAACGGAAGTAACGCGTAAAAACTACCCGGGACCAGAATAATATTGCAAACTTTATTTTTCATATCATCCAACTAATATCGGAATAATTAATATCCACTAAATTAAACGTTTTTTCAAAACACCGGTTATTATACATGGTATACAAGAAACGGAACAAAAGGCTTTATGACAAAAATACTTCATCAACACAGTACATCCTCTTTAGTAGAAGCCGATTAGTAAAAGTATCTCATTAGATGTCAGAAAACCTTCAACCCACAAATTAACACGATTATGTAAAATAAATCGTAAAATAAATGGAAAGTGAGTAGGTACTCGTATTAATTCAATAAGTTCCTCATTATCTCCTAGTACATTTAAAAGTTTTGACTAGTACGCTAAGCTCCAAACACAAACACGAATCAATTCAACACGAAAACTTTCAATCAACAATAAACAATTTACATCAAAGTCCCTAAGATAGCCCAAACATGGGCAAAGCGAATTAAGCCCACATGCTTGCCCGATAGGCGGAGAGAATCCCATCTTGTGCCAACTTCAAATTGAATACAATCTTACTACTCCAGCGGGGAATAACTTAGTGAGGATATTCCTTGGACCGTCATTGGCATCATCGAGTTACTGACATTGATATCCTACCGCCATCGTCATCTGTTAATAGAGTTAAGGCTGGTTTTTAGTTACGGCTGGTCTAATTAAATCCCACGCGCACCACTGTCATGTGCCTAAGCGATGATGCGGTTTACAATAAAGCATGTTTATCTAAAAGAAACGGGTTTACTCACGATTTGAAGACACTATAATAAGACTGTAGCCATCGGGAAAAAACCCACTCAACCAACGCATTCCACAGTCTAGACGTTCTTATTACAAAATTAGAGTCAAACCTCTTCGTTCGTGTCTTTAGAACATCAACCATGAAACGATGTCGGGTTTTCGATCAACGAGCAGTCCCATAGAAAAAAAGAGCAATTATTGCTTTTTTTTTCATTTTACCATTTTCAGGGCTTCAAAACAGATTCTGGACTAAAGGGCAACGGCAAAGTACTTCGTATGTGTTATTAGTAGCGGCTTATCCTCCCTTTTGAAATCATTATACTCGAACAAACTTAAAACATACATTTCGGAATCAACTCAAATAATCTGGGTTCGCCGGGAGCGGAGCGAGGGACGTGTAATGGGGCGAGCTGGGCCGCTGGAACTAATGATGTTTGCTAATACGCATATTTTGACCCATGACTTAATTTTACTTTACCAGATTATACTCGTATATCTAACTGTCGTGTTCCAAACATTTTCTCAAGACCTTTCTGATTCTTTGAAGACTATCTGGCCGCCATGGTACAAGCTTTGCTTAATTTGGGGTCAGATCTAATGGTGCTGTGTTGGAATTATCCACCAATGTTTGTTTATTTTAAAACGACTTCAAAAAAGTGGCATCTCTATTTGGTTTTATGGTTTTTGGAATGAATTTCCTAAAAGCATAATTCAATCTTTATGTTATATTTATATAGCTAGGCTTGGAGGATAAGGATTTTGCAGTGCCTCCGAACTGAAACAAATGTGAGACTAAAACCGTAAGAAAAATATATAACGGAAGTGACGCGTAAAATCTTCAACTGATAGAAATATTTTTGTAGTGTTTTTTTATAAAATAAAAATAGAAAATAATCAGTGTTACCAACTTTATTTTTCAGTGATCGTACCAAAAAAAATTAGGTAATTAAGCATTTTTTGCAAATTGTTTTGCTTCTGTATTTATTATCCGAAGGAACTTCGTTTGGTCTGCCTTTCTACCGCGTAACTAAATCGGCTTGCGCTTTGCTATTGCGGTCTCTCTCATTTCAAGTGGAAAGAGAAGAGAGATAAATAAAATGCTAAGACATTTTTCGTTCGGCGGTAGACCCCCGGGTATGACATGACACTACATATTTTTTGTATTTAATATATGACGCGATAGCTTCTCCAATTTTATTCTAAATGATTTCTTTGTTTGGTAGATCACACTCAAGAGGGGTGGTCTCACACAAATTTAAATAAAATTGGTTGAGCAGTTTTTTGGAATTTCAAAAAACAAAATTTGGTTATCTCGACAACGGATTCGCACTACTGTAGTCCAGCGTCTGAGTTTAGATGAAAGTATTATGTAAGCATAAGCATCGTAAGCACAGCGACACAGCAGTGAAGTGCAGCTTACTCTATCTTTCTCGGTCAGATCTTTCACCTCGGAGCGTAACGGGTCAGCCTCACCTACGGTATAAGGAAAAATCTGTGTGCGTTGCGCCACTTACTTCATTTTCACACACATTTACTTAAAAAAAAATTGACTACAATTTATTCAGATACTTGACCAAATTCCAAACCTGAAGTTGGTTAAAAACACTACTTTTAAAATCATCGTCAAATCTCCTAGAAGCAGAGACCTCGGTGCCCCCAAGTAACCCCCGTGACGTCAGGTATGTCATTCGTAAGTTTAATTACAATTTTGCGAGAGCCCGAGGTGGATTCGGGTACGTGCCCTGCGTTCGTTATTAGTTCACCAATTTTCATATTAGCTTAAATAATATGTTAGGTTAGTGTGGTCCTTAGTGGAGACTGCAGCGATTTTACTAACGTTATCAAGGTAAAAAATTGTGTGTTTGCAAGTGTTTTCGAAGTAAAAAGTTGTTTAGGTGAGCGCTTATTAGGTAAACAAAAATAATGGAACTCGCATCATCGCCACCTTAAAATTTCATCATCAATCATCCGATTTTCATCCGATTTTAGCAATGAACTACTTTAAGTGAGGTATCAAAATCTGGGATGCGTGGCTCGGAAACCTCCACGTGGTGCACCCTGGGCATCACACAACAACTTGCCTCGCCTTGCCTTAGAAACCTCTCACTCCTTAACTGATGAAATGACTGAGTGAAGACACTGGGGCGAGCCTAGAGAGTAGCCGACTCTGGGCTCGCACCCCGTCTTCACAGGAAGGCCTGGGGTATTGGATGGGTTTAGGGCCGTCCATCGCCCCACCTAGGGATAGGTCTTCGAGGAGGTGACGTGCCACTGATTTCCGGTGTGTCACTAGAGCCAAAAGCGGGGTACTAACACGCGCCCCCGCGAGGCGGGTCCGCAAGGACAGTGGCAAAAAGTGACCCCGCGACCCTGACCCTTGGCCTTGCAGGAGAAATGAGGGGGTTTTAGTCGGTTGGGGAACCATGTCGTATCCCATGGTGCCGAGCCCGACATACCCCACCACCACCATGGTGGGCATAAATAAAAGTATTTCCCCCACATAAAAAAAATGGTATCAAATTCTAAGTAATAAATGTTCACTTCTATCAGTAGTCTCTATGACTAGCAATTTTTTGGAACGAAGTTCCTTATCGCGCGTTGTGAATGGGGGCTAGACGGAACAAATTCTTACGAAAAGTTGTCACGACACTTTTTGCTATTGTAAGCTGTGCGGCGTCGCATGTTTCTCTGTCTGTCTCTCTCTCTCTCTTATAGAAAGCAAGCCAGATATTTTCTTTTCAATTTCGCATTGAACAGTGTGGTGTCGCGACGATTATTTTTGTTGAGTGTATACAGGTTTTTTGTAAATAATAAATAATATTAAAAAAAACACTAATAAATCGAAAGGAACTTTGTTCCATCCGGGTGTCCCTTGACACCTCTCAAGTTTTTTTTGTTATATACATTCACACAGTTTTGGGTTGACATCACGAAAAGATTTCATTCTCGAGGTGTTATGAACTGTTGTGGAATGGTTTCATGCGTTCCTGAGTAGGTTTTCCACGATGTTAACAATAGTGGTTTCTTCAAATCGAGATGAATCGGTTTCGGGTAAACACGTATCGTAGACGATGGTGTCTACTTACATTATGACTTGATGGGTCACTTAACATTAAGCGAGTTGGCGGTCACTCTTAATACTCGTAAAAATACTCATTTCTTTTATGTTATAGAGTGACGAGACGATTAGGATATGTACCTGATGATAAGCAACATGCCTACCACATAATAGCACAGTGGCACGCAGCTATCAGAACACGAAGAGTCCAAATCATTACCTAACACCGCACTGCGCTCGTCACCCAGGTCTATAAGATGTTTTATCTCTATGCCTTGTAATTTCACTGGAAAAATTAGGCGAAAATTATTGTTGGTGATAATCACGGGTGATGATGGTAGTGGTAATATTAATATTAGGTACCAAGTAAGTGTTACCTAATATTAATATTACCTATATAAGGATATATAATGTTACATTATATTCTTGAAAATATGTCTAATTGTAAGTGTCACGCATCTCCATAGCTGATAAAATATATAAAACTAGATGCCCGCCCCGGCTTCGCCCGTGGTATATTATATAGCACTCGGGATCCCGTACAAATCCAACGGTGAAAGAATGACTGAAATCGGTTCACTCATTCCTGAGAATATCGATTTCAAACAAAAAAACCTCTTCAGCTACCTGGTACGCCATCTGTCGGAAATTGGTCGTACCAACTCAGATTTAGAAAAAAAAAATTAGCAAAGGTTTACATTCAATGCACAGATTACTGAAAATCAATGACGCAATCTTTGACACATGCTGTCATGTGTCATGTCAAAGCACGAAACGTACGAAAACTCTCAAAAGGGGAATAATTTTTCCCGATTTTGTTACATTCTTGTTTCATGCTCCGCTTCAATTAATAGTAGAGTTATTTTCTATAGCCTAAAGCCTTCCTCGATAAATGGACTATACAATAGAAAAATAATCTTTCAATTCGGACCAGTACTTCCCGAGATCCTAGCGTTCAAACAAACATACAAACAAACAAACTCTTCAGCTTTATAATATTATATATATATAAATATAAAATATGAATGGAAGTAGCATAAGCAGCCCACTAAAAATGTCCCCACTGCTAGAAGTCGGCGCAGTGAATGAAGAATAACATCGTGAGGAAGTGTCTGTATACCATCCACGGTTGGGACTGGTGGACTAGTGAGACCAAACTTTGCTCCCTGACACTGTCAACTGTTGCTAGACCTAGTTTCACATACGAATACAGTATCATTGAGTATCATTGAGTAAAAAAAGAAACTTCTCACGATATTTTTCTTCATTAAGGCTTATATAATCATCGATGTCATGAACGATAATCAATCAACAAGCATCGATCGGGAAAACCCTGTAATTACGTTTTTAATCCGATAAAATCCTTAAATTAGTAGTTATTAAGTTACAATTTAGACGTGTCAAAACAGTATTCTGTAAGTCATTGTGGTGACACAATATTTATAATTAGCCGGTGTCGTGTGAATTTAGAGATTATATTTTTAATGACACAGCCACATATGGTGTCCCGTTGGTTAATACAGAGTGGCTCAGTTTATAATGCTTACTCATACACTATTTACTGTTGGTACTTTTTACCCGACTGAAAGAAGTGTTATGTTTTTTGCGCGTATTTTGATGCCAGTTTTTTAAATAGATAGCGTGATTCAAGGGGAAAGTTTATATGTATAATATGTGCATACAACAGTAGAAAAACACTAATAATTTGAAAGGCTTCTAATTTGATGTCTATACACATTTTTGGCTTGCTTTTCAAACGCTGGCTGGATCCTACAAGATGGATAAAAATAATGTACTGCAGTAATGTACTCCTTAAAAAGTCTAGAAAAAAGTCAATGGTAAATGACTATCTCTTAGGGATAACCCACAATAACTATTTTTTTCGTATTTTCAGTTCAAGTGCAGAAGTAGCGAAAAGTTCCTACGCCTGGGGAAGTACCACACCATTGCAGTGCTAGGCTATTTCTTTACTAGTTTTGAATCATTGAAGCCTAGGAACTCAAATCATTTTCAAAAACCTTGCCGAGCGCTTGGTTGCCACGACGCCGACGCTTGCCCAAAATTATGACTTTTTTGACAATTGATATTCATCGTGGTAATGCTGCCTACATACTGAGCATACTTCTGACTGGCTCGAATGTTTTCATTATTGAGTAACTTTTGAAACTAAATTAGTGTATGGAGCTAGGTACGAACTATTATTTTTAGAATCTCAATGATCTATGGCTTTACGTACGTAGTAATCATATTACATAAAAATGTTAGTTGGTAAGCGTCCTGTATGTACATTTTACAAGTCTTTTATTTTACTCTTATCTATTACATTTGTTCATTGTTAAGATAAAGACTTAAATATAATGAAATCTCTTTCGTTTTATTTCAGTTCAAGACAAAAACAACATGGCGATAACAATATACAAAGCCGACTCAAGCGCTCCAGCTAGAGCAGTCTTAATGACTGTGGACCTTCTGGGCCTCACAAATAAAGTCGATTTTATAGACCTAAATTTACAAAGCAACGAACAAATCACACCAGAATTTATGAAGAAAAATCCACAACATACCGTTCCACTACTAGAAGACGGAGATTTCGTAGTCGCAGACAGTCACGTCATCATCACGTATTTAGTATCAAAATACGGAGCAGATTTGCGGGCCAATTTGTACCCTGATGACTTAAGAAAACGAGCTACAATTGATCATCGGCTATACCTTGATGGTACAGTACTATTTCCAATTCTGCTAGCTATAGTTAAATCTATTTTACATGATAACACTCCAGGCCCAAACGATAAACAGTGTGAATAAGTTGTAAATGCATATAGTTTTGTGGAGAAGCATTTGGAGCAAGCTCAATATTTGGGAGGAGATCACTTTACTGTTGCGGATGTGCCGACAGTTTCCACAATATCTACCTTAAATGTTTTAGTACCAATAAACAGTGAACGATTCTCAAAGATCATTGAATGGTGGAACAAATTGAAATCAGAGAAGTGGTATATAAATGGCAATGTTCCGGGATTGACACAATTTGAAAGCGTCATTAAAACAAAATGGAACAAAACGCGAAGAGTAGTTAAGTGTTAATTTATTGTTTGTGATACGAAATGTTTCAAATACTTTAGTACTAGGTATTTATGACTAGCAGTGCTCAGCGGTTTTACTCCCGTCCCCGCTATTTTCTTGCAATAAAAGCACCCTATGTGTTAATCCAGACTATAAGCCAACTGTGTTCACACACTGTGTTGAAACACTACGGTATGATCTATTGATATAAAATGAATGATTGTCTGTATGTCTTTAATAGAATTGTAAATTATGCATTTAATCACGTGATCATATGTAGAAAAGTTGTTGTTTTTTATTTATTTTTTCCTTTATAGGCTAACACTTAACCGCCACCTCCCCTGATGTTAAGCGACGATGCGGTCTACGATGGAGCGTGCTTACCTAGAAGACACCTCTCATTCGCTCTCGATTTGAAGCCACAACGATTGTAACCATCGGGGAAAATCCACTCAGGCAACGTATTCCACAGCCTAGGCGTTCTTATCACAAAAGTAGAGTCAAATCTCTTCGTTCGTGTCTTTGGAACATCAACCATGAAATGATGCCACATTTTCGAGCTACGAGCATTCCGATAGAAAAAAGGGCAAGGTGGTATCAGATCATGCAAGTCAGTAGCACATTCTCCGAAATGCATCCGATAAAAAGCCGATAGTTGTGCGTTGTGCATGAGTCGAAGGAGGTTTCTGAGTTAGTACGTCCAATTTACGACAGGTGGCGTAACAACGCGCGCATGATACAGCTACTTAAACATAAATTATCCAACCTCCAATATATTAATATATTAATAATAAATAGTTATAAGCCTGATATCGTGCTGGTAGACCGGTCTCAGCGTCGGGCTGTGATCGTCGATATCACCATACCACATGACGAGAACCTCGTGAAAGCTGAAAAGGACAAGCTTAGCAAGTACCTTGACTTGGCTCACGAGGTTACCGCCATGTGGGATGTTGATTCCACGATCATAGTCCCCATAGTCGTGTCGGCAAACGGCCTTGTAGCGAAAAGTCTCGACCAACATCTCAAGAGACTTTCGCTAGACGGTTGGATCAAGGGTCAGATGCAGAAGGCGGTCATCCTTGACACAGCACGCATCGTCAGGAGGTTCCTCAGTCTGCAGCCCTAACCACCGGTAGCCTGGGCCCTGCCCCGCTGCTGGCGGCAAACTAGGTTTAGGTTTTTATGTTATTTTATATAAATATTGTAAAAACTTAGACTTAAGAAACATGAATAAATGAGTGAATAATAATTGTTATACGAATTTTTATGAACAAATTACTTTGACTTTATAAAAAACTAGAACAATATTTTAGGATGAAAACTAACGTAACTCACGTTTGATATAGTCAGTCCAGTCCGACTCAAGTTTCGATCGCGTCCGGAGATCTTTTTCAAGGAGAGTGCGCGCGTGTGTTCGCAGCTCGTTTAGCACGCCCAGCACGCGTGCTAATCGCCGGACGCGATCGAAACTTGAGTCGGACTGGGCTGACTAGATCAAACGTGAGTTACCCGTGTATTTATTTAAAATATAACAATATTCATAGGATTTATAATATTAGTAGGATATTTAATAATTTAAATTAGTTATCAAATTATAAACTTGACGGTATGCATCTTAGTTATACGACCTAACCCCACGTTCAACTTGTCATCCCGCAATTCGAGAAAGTTGATGCACCACGTACTTTGCTTTACCCGTGAGGGTAAACTGTGAGGCGGTTGAATGACTGAGGCTAGATTTTACCAAAAACGTGCTACAAAAACAAAACAAATCGAAAGATCAAATATATATTTTTTAAACTTTATCGAAATATCAAATTCTTCTTCCATCATATCACAAAGACAAATAAACACAGTTCTTGCAATGTAATAGGAAGTTTGTATAACATAATGTTATTGCGCTGTAAAAACTCACAAATTTAGACCTACACAACATAAGCAGCCTACTAAATGTTCCCATTGTAGAAACTTGGGACCTTCTCTCGTAAGGAGAGAGTCAAAGCTACAATCTACCACGCTGGCCCATTGCGGGTTAGTATATGACGCATGACCTTGAAATGTTTCTGGTATTTTTCTTCGCCGTTTTTATGTACGTCATGCGCATGCCAAATATGCGAAAAGACAGTGGATCAGATTGCAATTTGGACCTAAAAAGATAATTAAATTTTAAAGTGTAATATGAGGTGCAGCGACAAAGCCCTTCAAATAAATAATTAAAGTATGTTTGTGTTACAATTATGGTTTAAACGCTTTTGCTCAAAACTTAAGCGACACCAACTCCCATGCTCAAGATAGGTCATGAGCGGCGCATGAGCTCTTTACATTGCAGCCACCTAGTATTGTAATTAGTTTAACTGTCGCGCGTAGCTCCTGTCTTCCAACTTTGGACATACTTCCAATGAGATTCATTGCTTTAATCTTGGGAATTATTTATCTACAAAGTAATGAAAATCTATATATTTGACGGGGCATTGGTCACATTTCACATTGGACAAGATCAGACAGAGACAGATAAATAATGTAAAAAAATAGTTTGTAAAACAATTATGGCTTAAACGCTTTTGCTCATAACTTAAACGACACCAACTCCCGTGCTCAAGTTCGGTCATGAGCTGCGCGTGAGCTCTTTACACTGCAGCCACCTGTATTGTAATTAGTTTAACTGGCGCGCGTAGCTCCTGTCTTCCAACTTTGGACATACTTCCAATGAGATTCATTGCTTTAATCTTGGGGAGTATTTATCTACTCTATGAGTTTGCTTGTATTTGACGGGTTAAAACTGGACTCGATTGATGGGATCACAGAGCAGCAAAAAGCAAGCTTAGGTATTTAAAGCAAGCTGAAAACTTTTCACATAGCTTTCCTATATTGTACCTCAACACAGAGGTGCTAACCTGACTGTTGAGAACTTGACTGTTGTGGGGCAAAAGGAACGGATGCATACATTTTCAATTATTATAATTTTTTTATAAAAAAAAAATGTGATTGAGGCAGTATTTTACGTATTGCAGTTTAATGTTTGAAGAATAAATAATGATTATTTGATGACGTATTTAATGACGTATTTAATGAATTCTATGTACTTGTTGTATTACCTATTTAGTTGACTAGGTATATTAATTTTATAATTGAATATTTTTATTTTTTGTATTAATTTCTTTGACATTGATATTTATTTCATTACATATATAATTGGAAATTCATGCTAAATCTTAACGAACTACACTAATGTCATTATTTATGTTTGTTGATGATATATTCCTACACAATTACTCATGATGTATAAGTATAATTTTATGACATATAACAACACCGTTATGAATAAAGAACTATGAACTATAAAAACATATAAGCCAGACGATTAAGTTGTAATTTGAACAGTACCTTAAGACGGTGGAACACAGAGAGCTATAGATGCAGATGGTAGCTGCTATCTCCCGAATTTGGCCATATACTTCCAATGCGATTAATTGATTTAACGTTGGGTATTTATGCTATGAGTATGTTTGTATTTGACGGGAATGGTACAGGAGTCGATTGACCGGATCAGAGGTATAGAAAGATATACAATGCGTTTGTTACAAATTTATTAAAGCCTGATTTGCCGATAACATTAATCATATATTTTACCATTTCAGGCTCTGACACGCGTAGACAAACACGTTGTATAGATAAAAATAATAAATGTTATGTAAAGTGTTGTTAAAAGTACATATCCTTAGGGTCTATGACAAACGGCATTTATTATTAGTATCTATGAGAACTTGGAAGATTAGCATCTTCAAACCATGACAAGTGTCATGGTTATAATTCACTATATTTGTAGTAGTAACACTTTTTTAAGAATCCTTGGGAAAGTACTAATTTTTTGACTATTACTTTACCTTCAAGTAGTCAAGTGCTATTTTAATTACTTTTTGATTCTAAGGGAAATAATTGCGGAGAAAGTACAGGAAATAGTGAAAAATCATATTATATCTCTAGGTGACAAGCGTAGTGCAATGTACCTAGTATTCCATTAGCTGTTTGACTTTGTGATGTTATGTTCAAGTGTGATGCTTACCATTATTCACATGTACTGCTTGTCCGTCACTCTAGAGAAATAAAAAAATGATTTTACATGAGAACGTCAATATAAAATAGTTGCATGACAAGCTGAACGTTAGATAAGGAATAAGTAAATAGATTAGGCTTTTCCGCACGGTTCCTTTGTACCAATCGTAAGCAGATGAGGTGTATGTTAGCTATGGCAACATAGTGATGCCGCGACAAAAGTATGACACTTCTACGAGAGCGACAAGACAAGAGGACCCCTGCTTTCGGTGTAAAGCGTTTCTTCTAACTTTATACGTAGTATATGTAAACTATTTGAGCTGAACGCTTAGGCCTATCATATTAGCATTGTTCGAGCATATAGCCAGCGTATATCGATTTACAAGACGATATCACGTCAAAAAGGCATGGCGGGCTCGTCCGCAAACAGTGCAAATAGGTATAAATAATTACGAAAAACCAAGAATGTAATTTAAAATAAAAATCAGACACGCGAACAAATTTCATATGAAGCCACCAACCACTAAGTCATTTGATAAATAAATGTACATTTTAGGTTTTTGTTCATATTTCAAAACGCGTACGCACCGGTTTCAGTAAAATGCACATGCTGGTAGAAATTCACTACGATGACATGGCCCGCCCCTCCAAATTACTGTTTTAATGTGTGTAGTCACATCCTTACGAAAGAGTTTGTATGTAGTTGTAATTATTCATCTTCAGTAGCAGTACGCACACATGCGTGGTGGTGCGTTGTATATACTTTCAGAAATACTTTCAAACGTTTTGAATTCTAGAGTACATATCATAGTACAGAGGTGGTCCCTCCCACCTCTGAACTATGATCAATCAAACGAAACAAACCCATCAAAAACCAACCCAAATTGAAAACCTCCTTTTTTGAAGTCGGTTAAATAGATGTACTCGTATTGGTGTCACGGCACTGTAGTGCATGTTAATATGTATTCTTTTTCCGTTCCTATTAATCATATACCTGCCTAACATTGCTCTGGTCAAATACCGTTAGATGGAGAATGTCATTGCTGAATAAATACTTTTATTTTTAAACTTATCTTTATGTTTCTGTATAAACATTACTGCTATAGAAAAACAACACTCATTTATCGTTTATCGCTCACTATCAACACTATACATATACAAGTGTTGTCACAATCTAATCCACAAATCAATATGAGTATAGATAGCGCTGCAGGGGTAAGCCGGTACTATTATAATTCAGTATTTGACCGACAACACAACACATCGCATCATGGTCGTGACTCTGTACAAAATTGACGCCAGTCCTCCAGTGAGGGCTGTCCTAATGACAGTGGAAATCCTCGGCCTCAAAATTGAAACAAAAGAAGTCAACGTCCTCGCCAAAGAACAATTCGCACCTGAATACTTGGAAAAGACCCCCACACACACCGTCCCCCTGATTGAAGATGGAGACTTCATCTTAGCTGACAGCCATGCCATAATCACATATCTGGTATCTAAGTACGGAGCAGAGCACCGAGCGACATTGTACCCTGTTGATTTGAGGACAAGAGCCACAGTCGATCATCGTCTGTACGTTGATGCTACGTTACTCTTTCCTAAGAATAGGGAGCTGGTATTAAGTGTCTTGGTAAGCAAAAGTACTGGACCTAATGCCGAGCAGATAGAAGCTCTCCTTGAATCTTACGGTTATTTGGAAAAGTACCTAGAAAGGTCTACTTTTTTGGCTGCTGACCACATCACTCTAGCAGACATTTCTGCTGTGTCTACAATTTCTTCATTAAATGTATTCCTGCCAGTGGATGCCGATAAATTCCCTAAAATCACTGCGTGGTGGGAGAAGCTCAAAGCCAAGGAATGGTATCAGAAGGCCAACGTTCCTGGACTCACTCAGTTTGAAGGATTGTTGAAAAATGCAATGGAGCAGAACTCTAAGAGCTCTTAGATTCTTTTTGATGTTATTTTCGTTTGTATTATTAAAATATATTTTTACTTACTGCTTTTGTTTCATTTATTTTTGGAAGTGTTAGTTAGTTAACTATAAGTATGTGAAGCTTTACAGACAATAAGTAACTTAACACTTACAAGAATTACTGTTTCATTTTTTTTCCGAATTTACTTTTTTTTACAAATGGCGTTGTTTAAAAAATCTCCTAAACTTACTTGGGTACTTTTTCTTAAACTTACATTTATAACTAACTAATTATCACACATACCTCATCATAAGGTCTTAGTGATTTTCGAGGAAATCAGTTGATCTGATAATACATTCACATTCTTAAACTGACTTTATTTATTTTATTTATCACCTGTATTCTGCGCGCGTTGCTACGCTAGTATTCGGAAAATGGTCGTACCAAAAAGTTTACATATATGTATAGAGTTAGACCAAACTCTTTACACCGAAAGCACGGGTCTGATCGCTCTTGTCTTGTCGCTCTTGTAACAGTGTTCTACTAGATAACTTCAACGGCTGTTAGATTGTCTTCTTTTTATTTTCGCTTGATATCTAAGAGATAGCAGATAATTATAGATATGTACATGGTCACTAAGTGTTATACAAAATATATATCTATTACGTAGCAACAAGCAAACCGGGACGGACCACAAGTAAATAATGATATCAATGATTCTAATAATATCACATGATAATCATTGATCGCCTAGTGTTTAATGATTAGTTACTAGTAATGTGTGTTAACGTTCGAAGTTCATAAAGGACCGATAACGTAAAGTCATCAAAAGTATTATCGATACATCATCGGCACCAATGTAATGAATGATTAAGTATTTAGACTTGAAACATTTGAATCTTATAAGACTTATTTTCCATATGGTGGAGTCTTCTTGTCGTGTCAGCGATTCAGTTTGGACTGCATGTTTTTTTTTATTATTTTATATAAATTTTTAAATTTTGTCTTTTGTTTTAAATTTTATGTTTTTTTTTTGGTGGAGTAAATAAAGAGCTTCAAGAGAAAGCTACGAGTAAGAAAATGTGCAAGCGGGATTCGATCTTACGATATCACACCTGTGAAATCAAATGTTCTCGCTACTAAGCCGTCTACTACCTACTACATGGCTTCATTTTCATATGTCATCATCATCAACAGCCCACTAAATGCTCCCACTGCGGGGGCTTGGGCCTTCTCTCGCAAGGAGAGGTCATAATATAAGCCTATAATCCACTACGCTGGCCCAGTGCGAGTTGATGGATAACACATGACTTCGAAAGGTTCTAGGCACATGTCGGTTTCCTCACGATGTTTTCCTTCACCGTTTTAAGTTAGTGGAATTAAGCACATGACTTTGAAAAGACAGTGGTACGAGTGGGGTTAGAACCGGGGTCTCCGGATCGGTAGGCGCCGTTTTCCTGACTAGAGCAGCCGTAACTTCATATCTAATAATAATAACCTTTATTCAGATGATGCTTACAATTTTTTAATGTTATTACAATAAAATTCTTAAATTTAGATCCATCGCACCGTTTGTTTGCCTATTGGCAAAGACCTCCTCCAACTGCCTCCATTCTTCCCTAACGTTAGCTTTTCTGGTCCAAGTAGCACCTGCTGTCGCTTTTATATCATCGACCCATCTTCTAAGTGGTCTACCACGATTTCTTTTCCGATCTCTAGTAAACCAGTACATTATTGACTTTGACCATTTTTCTTCACTTCTTATTATATGTCCTGTCCATTTCCACTTAAGTTTCGTAACAGTTATTGTAACATCTTTAATTTTAGATTTTTCTCTTAAAGTTGTTGTTCATATTTTATCGGATAGTCTTTTCCCCATCATACTCTTTTCCATGGCGTTTTGACATGATTTTAATTTTCTTATGTGGGTATTATTAAACAGAATGTGAACTTGTTGATTTCTTTAAAGAAAAAAACATAAAAATGGGAGTGCAGTTAAAAACCTGAAACTGCAGAGACAACAACACTACAGGATAGTGGAGGCCCATCCAAAGGGAAACCGGAGGTCGGGATCTCCAACGAATCCTGCTGCCCACCAAGCCAGCCGTCTGGTTCACAGCACCTAGGTGTTTATGAATCCTGGACGCTGGTTAAACATCACAAGAGCAAGAAGAAGAAAAAGCAGTCACAAAAACAGGCAAGTGACAGGACCTACCAGTTCTACATCGGGCCGTAAGGCGAAGCCTAGCTCCAAACGTCAGGAACGGAAACGTAGGAAAGGACGAGCCAAACGCGCCATTCAAAACGCTTCCCTGGGCCACGCCGATGTCGCTGGCCCATCTGACCGGCCTCAACGGGAGGTGGGGGGGCGGAGAACTCTGCCCAACCACTTCAGCAGGGCGTCAGGGCGGACGGGACCGGAGACGACGAGCGGAACCCTAAAGGAAAGGGACCAGCGCCTAGGGCGTCTAAAAGGCCGAGGCCGGAGGAGACCTCTCTTCAGTCCACGTCTAAAAAGACGAAGTCTTGGCCCACACCAACGAGGCAGAAGCCTAGTTACGTTGACGTGGCAAAAGGAGATCTCGTCGTAGCCGTACTTTCGCTCTCTGTGTCCGAAGCAACGCCGTTTGGACCGGTTTTCCGAGGCAAACCCATCGTAGCCGATGGGGTTGTCAAGCTGTGGTGCGAAAACCTCCAAACGCTGAGTTGGCTAAAGTCAGCCATTAGGAAAATGTGCCTGCCATCAGGTGAGAAGCTCACCGTGATAAGGCAGGTGGACATCCCCAGAAGAATCATCTGCGGACCAGTTGTGCCGAGGTCGTGGCCGAAGCCAAGCGTAATTGCTTGCCTGCTGAAGTTAGAGAACCACAACAAGTACAAGTAGACCAAATAGACCACAACAAACACAACAAACAAAGTAGAGAACAAGTAGACCAGTGGACTTTGCTGAGGGGAGACGCAACCGAGAAAGACACTTTTTATGTCCATGTCATATACCAGAGGGTGTCCTTGGGGACACCCTCTGGTATGCTGAGGACATAATGTCCAGACAAGGACATAATGTCCAGAGACCGGAGACTGGGCTTTAGCCTAGGCTCCGCGTACGTCAAGTTCCGGGGCCCTAGGGGGAAGTTCATCACTGAACTACCCAACCTAGTGGCCGAGTCTGTGACCGCTCCCGGCCCCCGCAAGGGGGACTGGAGAGGGCATGGACACTACTCCGTCGCCACCAGCATCCACTGACATCGCTCTTAGGAGTGATGACGAGTTGGTAGTGGTGCCTCTTCTGTCAGTACCTGTGCCCACTGAGACTGAGTCGAAGAAGAAATCCGACGATGAGGACGATGAGGGCTGGGCCAAGAGGATGAGTAGGCTGGAGCTTGAGGTGGAGGGTACTCTGTCCGATGGCGACGACACCCCCTTCAGCCAGGACTCTTAAAGTCCTGCAAGTCAACCTCCAACACAGTCGCACAGCAACGGCTCAATTGTGCAAATGGTTGGAGGTTAACACTGGGGCCATCACCCTGATCCAGGAGCCGTGGATCAAGGGGGGAAGATATGCGGCCTCAACAACACCGGAGGTAAGATACTTGCTTATAGTGGACCACAAGCACCAAGAGCCTGTATCTTAATTCCTAATAACATTCCTGTGTATACGTTAACTGAGTTCTGTTCCAGGGATCTGGTAACCGTCAGTATCCTGCAGGCCCAGGGCTCGAGCCTCCCGAACCTGGTGATGGCCTCTGCCTATATGGTAGATGACGGGACGGTGCCACCACTAGAGGTACCAAGACTCGAGGTAGAGGTCCGAGGTTTTGGGGACCGAGTCACCTTCGTCCGTGGGGAAGCACCTACATATAGAAACCCCGCACGTGGTCCCTGGGTGGTGCTAATCAGGTGACAAACTACCGGTGGTAAGCCTCGGCCGTGGTTGGTTACCACCCACTAGATTAAGTCATGACGCCAAGCGGCCTAGCCGTGTTCCATTGTGTAGTCTAGTGACACCATTAGGGAAAACGGGTCAGAACAGTTGCTGCATAACTACAAGACCGGTCTGTCACACACCAATACTGTACATCGGGAAGCTAGTCATGGAGGGTAGCGGGATCCGAGGCACGGTTGCCGCGACCGACCGCAGATAGTTGGGGGCCCAAGTAGTGAGCTAGCCACTCATGAAAGGCTGCCCCGCCATCTAGCGAAAAATCCCGGGATGCGCTATCCTGCCGGTTGGCGACCGGATGACAAGGCCAGATAGACATCCCCGGGGGGGCTCGGGCGTCCCCGCAGTCTCCAGGCTAGCTCCCCACTGGTGTATTCGTGTTGTGTGTTGTGACTAATGGTCAGTAGTGTGCGGCCTCGTTCTACTTCCGTTTTTCCCACCGATTCTCTCCCAAAACCAAAATGAAGAAAGTATATAAAAGAAACAATGTTAAAGAGCGGCTGCACGCCTTGTCGATTAAAGTGCACCTCACGAATATCCGAGGTCTGCACTCAAATCTCACAGCAGTCCACCATCACCTCGAGACTGAGCAGCCGTCGCTCTTGTTTCTTACGGAGACGCAGATAGGTTGTCCGTCGGATGTGGCGTACCTAACGTATCCAGGTTACACCCTGGAGCACAAATTTCGGCCCCGTGCTGGAGTGTGCCTGTACGCCCGTGACGACATCTGCTGTCGGCGTCTCCGTAACTTAGAGTCCAAGACACAAGATTCTCCGTCCTTTAGGTATTGATAGACGCAGGCATAGACAAAATTATCTACGCCTGTGTATATCGATCGCACAGCGGTGACCAGGAGACAACTAGGCTTATGGATTATTTAAGTGAGGCGGCGGACGCGGCTCAACAGAAGTACCCTTCAGCCCAATTAGTGTTACTGGGGGATTTTAACGGCCATCATAAGGAATGGCTGTACCCATACCGGGACACTGACCACGCTGGGCAGGAAACGAGAAAGCTAGCTTTATCGTTAGACCTAACCCAGCTGGTCCAAGAGGCCACAAGAGTACCCGACGTTGAGTCGCATACACCTTATTGCTTAGACCTCCTGCTGACAACAGATCCAGACCGTTATTCCGTGGTGGTATCTTCGCCGTTAGGCAGCTCCGACCACTGTCTGGTGAAGTCAGTATCTGTCTACCATCCGCCTGACCCCAGCCCCAGAGGCAACCGGCGGATGTGGCGATACAAGTCAGCAGATTGGGATGAGATGCGCTCTTTCTTTGCATCTTACCCATGGCAGCCATTGTGCTTCACTTCTGGTGATCCTCAGTCTGCGCGGATGCTGTGACTAATGTAATACGAACGGCTATGGAATATTTCATTCCATACTCCGACGTCACATTATCCAGCAAAGCTCGCCCATGGTTTGGTTCTCAGTGTAAAAGTGCTGAAGCATTTAAACATGAGACCTACCTAGCTTGGGTTGATGCTCGACAGCGTAGGGCAAAGGATATACACCAGAAGAAGAAAGCGTTCAACAAGGCTGCTAAGGCATGCAAAAGGTTCTTCAGAGGGCTCGTTTTGACCACATTAGTCGAATAGGGAACAAACTAGCTTCGTACCCTGCGGGCAGCAAAGCGTTTTGGTCCCTAGCTAAATCGGTCGAATCGAACTTCTGTCGCCCCTCACTGCCTCCAATGCTGAAACCTGATGGGACACTGGCTCACACCGCAATGGAGAAGGCAAACTTGTTTGCATCTCAGTTTGCGGAATCTTCGCCTCTAGATGCTGGTAGCGCGACACCTCCTACTTCACCTGGCTGTCCGACTTCTATGTCAGAAATACATATTCGCCAAATGGAGGTTCGCAAAGTGCTGCGCAATCTGGACGTGAATAAGGCTAGTGGCCCAGATGGTATTCCTGCCGTAGTGTTGAAGGCTTGTGCGCCTGAGTTGTCTCCAATACTGACGCGCCTGTATAGACTCTCTCTCGAAACTGGGCAAGTACCGAAATCTTGGAAGCTTGCCAACGTGCAACCAACACCCAAGAAAGGTAGTCGTGCTGACCCTGCCAACTACAGGCCAATCTCGGTCACGTCCATACTCTGCAAGACTATGGAACGTGTCTTAAACCACATGCTCCTGGCGTACCTAGAATCGAACGATCTCCTCAGTGACCGGCAATACGGGTTTCGCCGAAACCGGTCCACCGGGGATATTCTAGCGTACGTCACTCACATCTGGAGTGAAGCTATCGAGAAGCACGGGAAGCACTTGCAGTCTCCTGGATATCTCGAAGGCTTTCGACAGGGTTTGGCACGATGGCCTTTTAAGCAAGCTTTCAGCTTATGGTTTGTCTCCAGGTTTTATAACGTGGATATCGGACTTTTGAGGATCGATCCATACGAGTGGTCATTGATGGCTGCTCGTCGGATCAAATGGCTATTAATGCCGGAGTCCCTCAAGGGTCGGTGCTCTCTGCGACACTCTTTCTGCTAGATATCAACGATCTGTTGAAGCCCGGTATCTTTGGGTACGCAGATGATAGCACCGTTGTAGAGAGCTACATATCGAGGGCGAGAGCCAATAGGCAACAAACTCAGGTACTGAGAGAGAGTTTGATCGAGCATTTAAACTTGACCCTTGAGGCAGTCTCTAAATGGGGCGATGCCAATCTGGTCAGGTTTAACGAGGGAAAGACGCAGGCGTGTCTGCTCTCCGCAAAAAGGAGTCCTTTCCAACAGACTCCTACGTTTCGTGGTGTATCCGTGCTAGTATCCGACCATCTCCAGCTGTTGGGCGTTACTTTGTCATCGACTCTCAACTTTGGCTCGTATATCGAATCTAAGGCTAAATTAGCTGCCAAAAAACTAGGTGTCCTCTCAAAGGTGCGAAGGTACTTCAAGTCTGAACAGTTGCTCACGTTTTACCAAGCACAGATTCGCTCCTGTATGGAGTACTGCTCGCACCTTTGGGATGGATCGGCTAAGTATCAGCTGGAAGCTCTGGAATCGATCGAGAGACGTGCCAAAAGGCTCATAGGCAATGACATTCTCGTGCGAAAAAGACTGCAAAGTCTAGAACATCGCCGGAAAATTGCTAGCTTATCGGTTTTTATCGGATACACTTCGGAGAGTGTGCGACTGATTTGTACGATCTAATACCACCTTGCCCTTTTTTCTATCGGAATGCTCGTAGCTCGAAAAAGCGACATCGTTTCATGGTTGATGTTCCAAAGACACGAACGAAGAGATTTGACTCTACTTTTGTGATAAGAACGTCTAGGCTATGGAATACGTTGCCTGAGAGGGTTTTTTCCGATGGTTACAATCTTTGTGTCTTCAAATCGAGAGTGAATCGGTTTCTTCTAGGTAAACACGCTTCATCGTAGGCCGCATCATCGTTTAACATCAGGCGAGATGGCGGTCAAGTGTAAACCTATAAAAGTTAAAAAAAAAAGGTCGAGCACTGCGAGCGCCAAGCCCAGGAGCTGATCATCGTAGCAGACTCCAACGCACACCATCCAGCGTGGGGTATGAAGGCAAGCAACAAGAGAGGTGATGATCTCATTACCTATCTCTTTTCTACCAAGCTAGCCATTCGTCACTAGACGTAGTAGAACGATCATCGACGTGACACTTGCAACGGAGGGAGCGGCGGAACTTATCCAGGACTGGCATGTGTCGGACGAGATATCTTGTTCCGACCACAGATGGATCCGCTTCAACCTACAGGTATGTACGATGATTCCTGAGCCAACCAGGAACCCGAGGAAGACAAACAGGGCCACTTTTGCCAAAACAGTGCAAGGTAAGCTAAGTGGCACCCAGTTGTCGGCTCGGCTCCAGACTAGGCCAGGCAACCAACAAGACATCGAAACACAGGTAAACCTATTCACTGATATAGTTATAGGAAGTTACCACACATCGTGTCCTCTAACCTCAACCGCCAAAAACAGTAACAGAGACATTTCACGGTGGGGTTCCGAGCTCGAAAAATCAGGAAAAAGGTTAGGCGACTCCTAAACAGGGCCATGAACACCAGTGTGGACCAGGACTGGGATAACTACAAAGAGGCCAAAGAACAATACAAGAAACGACTACGCTACAAAAGTTCGTTATCCTGGCGCGGATTCTGTAGTAACATCAAATCCTGCAATGAGGCAGCTCGGGTAAGGAAGATCCTATGTGCAGGGCACAACAAAACATTAGATTGGATTCCCTATGCAGGAACGACGGCACATATACTGTCTCTCTAGAAGAGACGTCCGAGGTACTACTCCAAACACACTTCCCAGGCAGTCAGCTCACCCAGAGCATAAACTGGGAGGCGGACAGCTATTCGCCCTCAGAAATGACTGGCAGAAAGTAGTAACGTATGAAAAAAACTCTGGGCCATCAACAGCTTCCAACCAATTAAGGCGGCCGGACCGGACGGCATTTTCCCCGCTCTGCTGCAGGGGGGGAGGGGGGGCGCTGAGCTCGCGGAATCTGTAACAACAATCCTAGCTTGTCTGCTGGCTTTTCAATACATCCCCTTAAGTGGCGGGATGCTAATGTCATCTTCATTCCCAAACTAGGTAAGAGTGACTACACCAACGCTAGGTCCTATAGGCCTATCAGCCTCACCTCCTTCATGCTGCAGACGCTGGAAAAGCTATGCGATAGGCATATTAGAGACACAACGCTCTTATTAACTCCACTGCACAGGAATCAACAGTGCGGGTAAATCAACTGAATCAGCACTTCATGCTATATATTGAGGCAGCTATCCAATTCAAATCTGTATGTCTGGGCGCCTTCATACACATTGAGGGAGCCTTCGACAAGACAAAGTTCTCTAGCATTAAATCAGCTCTGAACAAACATGGAGTGGACGCCTTACTATCAGGTTGGATAGTAAAAATGTTGAGACATCGCATCGTACGACCAGGTAATGCAATCGAGGTATTGAACGCGCAGCGCTTCTACACGATAGGCTACGCCGACGACATAGCAATACTGATAACTAGTATCCACGCCAGCACCGCTTGTGACCCGATGCACGCAGCTCTATGACTAGTAGATAAATGGTGCACGGACTACGACAACAGTGAACCCGTCAAAGACGGAACTGGTCATGTTCACACTCAAACGCTCTCTGGGCTTGTACACACTACCAGGTCTGTACGGCGTGACGCTACAGCTGTCCGATGAGGTAAAGTTTCTAGGGATGATCCTCGACAGCAAACTGAACTGGAACAAGCCCTTAGAGAACAAGATCAACAAGGCTTGTATCCCCTTCTATCAATGTCGTAGAATGATAGGTAAGACATGGGGATTTAACCCAAAGGTCACCCTATGGCTTTATACCACAGTGATCAGGCCAATAATCACCTACATGGCTCTGGTCTGGTGGACCAGGACGACACTGGCTACAACCATCGCGAAGCTGCAACAATTTCAGAGGTTGGCATGTCTGGCGACTACCAGCGGTATGTGCACGACACCAACGGCAGCCCTGGAGATAATGCTGGGTCTGCCTCCTCTCCATTCACACGTGCAGCAGGAGGCGGCGATGTCTGCAATAAGACTACGGACTCGTGGTCTCTGGCACGATACAGGTATACCTCACACGCGGGTTCTTCAAGACAGAAATATTGTAAAGACCTATTTAATGGATAAAGCCTATTATAATGTTGATGATTTTATTAAGGACAAAAATGTATGGCAAAAAAGTGTGTCACAAATGTAACTACCAAATTATTAAGAGTAGTTGACATCGTAATTTAAAATTTTAGTTTACAATTTTTTTTTTTTTTTTTGCTATTTTACAAAGCTTTTGACAAAGGATTTAGCTAATTTACTGAATCCGTTGGACAAGGCCTCTTTACAGCCGCTTACTGTTAAATATTGTCACTTGTTTATGTATTTAAACTGTTTTATTATTATTTTGTAATTGACGTTACCAAGTTTTCTTTGTAAAATAATGGTTCGAAGAAATAAATTGAATTGAATTGAAAAAAAGTCTGAAGCATCAACCCATGCTGCTGGCGATAAGTGACAGTATACCCAAACAGTACGTATTTGACAAGAAGTACCAAATTCAACTCGAGGAGTCTCCCTCCGGGGATCATAGCTCCACCGAGCTGATGATCTTTACCGACGGTTCGAGAACCAACGTGGGCGTTGGATCCTTCTCGGACCTTCTCGGAAGACTTGAATATCAGGTACCACACATTCGTCGGGGCCCACAACTCAGTCTTTTAGGCAGAATGTGTAGGCATCACGAGGGCTGCTACCATAATCACCGGCAAGAGGGTGCAGGGTTATAACATCCGCATTCTCTCTGACAGCGCGGCGGTCCTACATGCTCTAAAGAGCAACACCATCACTTCGGGACTAGTCCTTGAATGCCACAAGTCTCTGACGGAGGTTTGTGAATATAATCAAATCGTTCTCCAATGGATCAAAGGCCATAGCAGATCGAGAGGTAACGACGCGGCGGACGAACTGGCAACGAGGGCATCAGCGGAACAGCTGCAGGGCCCTGAACCGATTGTCCCGCTCCCATTGTCGCAGGTTCGGAAATGGCTGCGTGAAAGGTCACTGAAAGAAAGAAAGGTCGGACTGCAGTCAGACTAGGGCGGCACTGGGGGGCGTTATTCACGGTACACTCGGCAGCTGCTAAGCCTAAACCGACAACAGTTGCGACTGGTTACGGGCGCACTGACAGGTTACGGTTTGTACAATAAACACCTATTCACACTAGGTATTACCGACAGTCCTCTTTGCAGATATTGCCTTGAGGCTGAAGAAACGGCCGCTCATGTGCTCATGGAGTGCACGGGAGTGGCGGCTCATCGGGTGAAGTTCCTGGGCACACCGGGGACGCTCCGTGAAGCATGTGGCAACGTGAAGAGACTGCTGGGCTTCCTGTTAGAGTTGGATTGGCGGGAGTGAAGCCCACTTCCCCACACGCAAAAAAGGCGAACTGAGACGTCGAGTTGCGGGAAAAAGCCCGCCCACGAAGCCTGAGCGGAGCGCCACTACTACTACTACTACATGAGTTTATTTGTATTTGACGGGCTAAAAGTGGACTCGATTGACAGGACCACAGACAAATATTATTCCGAAAGATGGCAGCAAATTTTGGCTTAGGTATTTGAGGGAAGCTGAAAACTTGTCACATAGCTTTCTTACTGTACCCCAAAACAGAGGTGCTAACCTGGCTCTTGAGTAGCGGGGCAAAATGAACGTATGCATATTGCATACATTAAAAAATAATTTTTATTTGATTATATTATGACATCGGTAAAACTCTCCTGGCAAAGCTAGATGCCAATGTCATAAAAATATTGAAGTCATGGTTCGGATTGGCACATCCGGCTGATCCCTCTACTCTTTTGACGTGACAACGTCTTATAAATTGGTTTGCCGGGTGACACTTCAAGAAACTGCGTTACGCTCCGCTCACGCATTTAGCCAAGGGTAATAAGGCTTTAGGTTAGTGCTAATAAAAAGCATCTGTTTTTATGCTATCTGGCTCAATCGAATATGGCAGTTCAATAGCTTCCACGCCTAATCTTTCTCTCTTGTTCGACTTCTATGCTATTTAGGGAGATTTTTCAAACGACAGATAAGTAGGTATCAATGCGCCGGCGCTGGCGGCGGCGCGGCGTGCACGACACCGACGGAGCGGCGCGCGGTGGCCGGCGGCGCGGCGGTCAGTGAACGCGCCGTACAGCCGGTTAGGGTTGTCAAATAAAATAACAAACAACGAATTTTTTACTTTGTATGGAAATTTTTTTTTAAGCTTTCGTGTCTAATATTCACACATGTGATTTGATACTTAGTATAGATGAACTACCATAAATATTGTTGGACCTTTCCGCCACACGCTGAATAATACAAGGAATATCGCTTCAAATTAGTCAAAATCGTGATAATTTTAACAGAACTAAACACGAAGTAGACTTTTCTTTCAATACTCCAAAAATATTTTCAGGGAGCAAAATGGAAAGCTTATCTTGACTAACGCGCAATTTTTTCAACCCAAATTGAGAATCTCCTTTTTTGAAGTCGGTTAAATAGATGTACTTGTATTGGTGTCACTGCACTGTAGTGCATGTTAATATGTATTCTTTTTCCGTTCCTATTAATCATATACCTGCCTAACATTGCTCTGGTCAAATACCGTTAGATGGAGAATGTCATTGCTGAATAAATACTTTTATTTTTAAAGTTATCTTTATGTTTCTGTATAAACATTACTGCTATAGAAAAACAACACTAATTTATCATTTATCGCTCACTATCAACACTATTCAAGTGTTGTCACAATCTAATCCACAAATCAATATGAGTATAGATAGCACTGCAGGGGTAAGCCGGTACTATCATAATTCAGTATTTGGCCGACAACACAACACATCGCATCATGGTCGTGACTCTGTACAAAATTGACGCCAGTCCTCCAGTGAGGGCTGTCCTAATGACAGTGGAAATCCTCGGCCTCAAAATTGAAACAAAAGAAGTCAATACCCTCGCCAAAGAACAATTAGCACCGGAATACATGGAAAAGAACCCCACACATACCGTCCCCCTGATTGAAGATGGAGACTTCATCTTAGCTGACAGCCATGCCATAATCACATATCTGGTATCTAAGTACGGAGCAGAGCACCGAGCGACATTATACCCTGTTGACTTGAGAATAAGAGCCACAGTCGATCATCGTCTGTTCGTTGATGCAACGTTAGTTTTTCCTAAGATTAGGGAGCTGGTATTAAGTGTCTTGGTAAGAAAAAGTACTGGACCCAATGCCGAGCAAATAGAAGCTCTCCTCGAATCTTACGGTTATTTGGAAAAGTATCTAGAAAGATCTACTTTTTTGGCTGCTGACCACATCACTCTAGCAGACATTTCTGCTGTGTCTACAATTTCTTCATTAAATATATTCCTGCCAGTGGATGCCGATAAATTCCCTAAAATCACTGCGTGGTGGGAGAAGCTCAAAGCCAAGGAATGGTATCAGAAGGCCAACGTTCCTGGACTCACTCAGTTTGAAGGATTCTTGAAAAATGCAATGGAGCAGAACTCTAAGAGCTCTTAGATTCCTTATGATGTTATTAAAATATATTTTATAAACTTATTGCTTTTGTTTCATTTATTTTTGGAAGTGTTAGGTAGTTATCTGTATGCGTAGCTTAACACACAATAAGTAACTTTCCTTTTTTTTCTCCGAATTCACTTATTATTTTATAAATAGTGTTTTTCAAAAAAATATCCTAATCTTACTAGGATACTTTTCATAGACTTACATTTATATCTAACTTATTATCACACTAATCGTAAGATCTTAGTGATTTCTAAGGAAATCTGTTGATCTGATAAAACATTTCCATTCTTCAAACTGACTTAAATTATTTTATCATTATCTGGCAGCCTGCGTGCTACGCCACCAGTCGGAAAATGGACGTACCAAAGAGTGTACATATGATTACAGGCCCGTGAACAAAATGTATGGGTCAAATGAACCACCAAAGAGACCTATGTAGGATGATAAAAGGATATAAAATAACTAGATTGAGCACTATGCCGTCACTTGAAAGCTGTCCAACTGAGAGCAGGTAGATAGGGGGTTGCAAATATCGACCATTTCTCCTTGTCACATGATTTTTATACGGCATTACGTAAAAATGGATTAGAAGACATATTATTACCTAAAGACGTACAGACAAACATAAATTTTTGTATATATAAGAAGATAACTTGACATACTCGTAATAACAGTGTCGATGCAAATGTGAGATGTGTCTTTTTCTATATTTTTCTTATTTCTCAACTTTGTATTAAATTGTTATATTAGGTACCTAAGTCAAAACAAACATCGATAACTCATTATTTTAACAATGTATAATTATGTCTGTCTTTATTATGTATGATTATGTCAAAGTTAAACAACATGAACAATATTAAACATTTTGACTAAAGTAGAGTCCAATCACTTCGTTCGTGTCTTTGGAACATCAACCATGAAACGATGTCACCTTTTCGAGCTACGAGCATTCTGATAGAAAACAAGAACAAAATTAAAAATGTTGATTAACCCCGGGATACTTCGGATTTGTTATCTGTACAAAATTCTACTAGTCAAGATCTTTCATTTGATACCCATATAAAGGGGGTTGTGAAAAAAATACTTAAATGTATTTTGCCATTTTGTGGTAGCGCCCATCTTGAATTTTAAATATATCATAGTGCAAAGTATTCTACTAGTCAAGCCCTTTCGTTTGATACCTATATTGAGGTAGTAGAGAAAAAAAATATATAATTCGTCATTTTGTGCCATCTTGGATTTGAAATTTGTAATAGTGCAAAGTATTTTACTAGTTAAGTTACATTTGATACCAATATTGAGGTAGGCTGTGAAGAAATATTTTTTCCGCAATTTTGTGGAGGCGGCCATCTTGAATTGATATTCACCAAACATAGCTAAGAAATTATAAAGAAAAGCACGGATAACTTTCAAATGAAAAACCCGCATCTAAATCGACCCACTCGTTTGAGCTCTACGGTGCTACAGACAGACACACATACAAACAGACAGACAGACAAACAGACATCGATGTAAAACTTATAACACCCTTTTTTTTGGTCGGGGTTAAAACTACGTATCCAAGTTTTTAAGCGAACTACAAGGGGTTCTACTGCGTAACATCAACGGCTTTAATATTGCCTTCTTTTTATATTCGCTTGATATGTAACAGATAGCAGATAGATGTATGTACGTGATCCCTAAGTGCTAAACATTATTTACCTATTGTAAAAAGCGAACCGGGGACGGACCACTAGTAAATAATGAAATCAATGATTCTAATAATATCACATGATAATCATTGATCACATAGTGCTCGAAGAATGATTGGTAATGTGTATTAACGTTCGAAGTTCATAGTAACAGATAACCGATAAGGTAAAATCATCAAAGGTATTATCGATACATTATCGGCACAAATGTAACGAATGATAAACTATTAAAATTGAAACTTTTAAATCTTAGACTTATTTTTGTTTTCATATTGTAATAGCTGGACCCTGCGCTCGTTGATACCTCACCTATCAGTCCAAGATCCCAGAGCCGCCAGACGTCACGTATTTTCTGATGGATGAAATGTGGACGATTGAGTAGAGTTAGTACGTACTAAGAACAATGATTACCCGCTAACTTGCTTAGACGGCCAATTTTGAAATGTGAGGTCCAGTTGATACATTACTCACTTCATGTATTTTCTATAATAACTGATTTTCACGTATGTTATAGGCAGTACCCTTCAAAATAAGGCCCCAATACGCCTAAACACTTTCGTCGGCCGTTTTGCTTAACAGACTCTGTTATTTTGGGAGTTTTATGGCGTCTGTTAAGGAAAACGGCCGACGGAAAGTGTCTGGGAGTATCGGGGCCTTATTTTTAAAGATACTGCCTATAACATACGTGAAAATCAGTTATCAGAAAATACGTTAAAAATACCTGATGTATTTTTACACAGTTCAACAGAAAAATCTTTCAATTCGGACCAAGAAATTCCCGAGACCGTGGCTTGCAAGCAAACATGTTTCTTCATTTCTTACAAATAAACAAACGCTTCAGCTTTATAATATTAGTATAGGTAGATATATTTCATCGATTAATTATTAAGGTGACCACTACAACAGTACTTGACCGCTATTTCGCTTGATGAGCGACGATGCGGCCTACAATGAATCACGCTTACCTAGAAGAAAACGACTCACTTTCAACTAAAAGTAAGACACTAATAAATATATATGGGTGGACACTACACACACAACACCATCTGACCCCAAACTAAGCAAAGCTTGTACTATGGAAGCCAGATAGCTGATATACTACTTATATATTTTTAAATACATACTTATTAAACATCCCGATCAGAAATCACCCAGACACGGTACAAATATTGAAATTCATCACAGAAACATTTGCACTGGGTGGGGATCGAACCCACGACCCACAGCAGGCAGACTTACTACCAACTAAACTACCAGGCCAGCCCTGCCTACACTGATATTATACCTATCAACGACTCCTTTTATCCAAGCTGGCTTGATGTCAAATGTACTCGTATCTATATGTAATTAGGTATTCGTATTATTGGAACGAATTTCCTTTTTTCCTTAAATTGCAGGCTTAGATTGGAATGGGATGCATGGTTCGGCAACCTCCACGTGATGCACCCTGGGCATCACACAACAACTTGCCTCGATGGCATCTTTTTCTGTGATGGGGAATCACGGCCGGGGCTGGGAACTTCTGCACGCGCTCCTCTCCCGCTTGAGCAGTGCGTGTAGAGGTTGGGGAGAAGGACTGGAAGACTTTGGAATACTACTCGGCCGATATTTTGACCAAGTAAAATTCCTAAGTCTTCCAGATGAGGGTCCTTCTCGAGCTTTCTGATTAGCAGAATGTTCAGTGGAAGGATAAGGGCCGCAATGCGGGCATAGAAGCGGAACTGCGGCTATCCTTGTCACGGTGGTGAGGGCGGACCTCTCGCTGCCGAACCCCTTCGCCGTGATGCTCGACAGTGATAGGTCGTGTGAGTGGAAGGAGCGAGGCTAGAAATCCTCTCGCTCCTTTACCGTGGTTCAGGGTCGTGGATGGGAGTGTGAAAAATGAACCTGCAAAGCCGACCCCTGGCCATGCTGGAGAAACCTGTGGGGGTTTTGGTCATTAGTTACCATGTAAACTTCCATGATGTCAAGCCACCATGTCTCTACGTATACCCACCATGTCTCTGCATGGTGGGTATACGTAAATGTATTTCCTCCATTTAAAAAAGACTTGGATTGGAATGGAAAGGATCGGAATTTTGCTTCGCGACCACACTAAACAAAGTATTAAACTAGAAAGATGAGAAATAGATAACGGTAGTGTTGCTTTTGGGTCCTGCACCCTCGGCGCTAACCCGAATAGACAGCTCGGTAGTATGGACGACTCGCGGCCAGCTGCCATAGGTTAATCCAAAAAAAAGGTAATGTTGCGTAAAAACTTCCAGTGACCACAGTTGCCAACTTTAATTTTGAGTTGATCGTACCATAAATAACAAAATTAAGGAATTAATTTTTTCAAATTGTTAAATAGCATTATCCGAAGGAACTCCATTTTGTCCTTCATATAAAAAACCGCATTGAAATCGGCCCATCCGTTTGAGCTACCGTGCCACCTTGCCACAGACAGCCACACACACCGACAGACAAACACACACACATGAGCCAGACAGATAGACAGACATCGACGTCAAACTTATAACACCTCTTTTTTGGTCGGGGGTTAAAAAACCGTCCAGAACCCCAGTCTAGAAATTTAAAATAATTCTTTGAAAGTCTTTCTTGCGCTACTCCAGTTTTCTTATAATATTTTCCTTCACCGATAAAGCAGAGGTGACAAATTTGTGCATCTGCCCTCGAAAAATTATCAGAGGTCCAAGTGAGATCCGACACTACTACAGTGAGATTACAATAAGTTCTAGCCATTAAACCATTACGGCGAAATAAAGCACTGAACTAAAGTACCCTATATATTATATTTGAGCAAGGAAGTAAACTTACAAACAAAACCATATCATCTGTCGCATTAAAACGGACAAAATGGGTACATTTCAGCTCCCCAAGTGGAAAGTTTCACTTTCCATAAATAATGGGCTAGATGCTTTTAAATAGGTACAACGTAGTTATAACGAAGTTGGCGGGTGCTTTGTCAGCAACGTTTCAACACAAACTTTAGTTGACAAAGAAACTTCAACTTCGCCAGACAAAATACCCAATTATCATCGAGTAAACAATGAGGAACTTCGCCGAGTCTTTTCGCCCGTGAACTGCTTTCCCTTACGGCAGAGGCTGTTAAACTGTAGAGTTGTTTGCTGAGGTATGCCCCTAGGGGCATTAAGTAAGAAGGTACATTTTGGGTGGTATAACGACATGGAGTAGAATGATAGGGAATATTTTGACCATTTCAAAATAGCAATTTTTTACCATTGACCATGCGACGTTATGCTCAAAAACCGTTCAGGAAAATTTGAAAGCAAAACAAAAGTACTGATTTCACGGGATACACCAATGAATCATGTATAAATTACGTGCAAAATTCAATTACATTTTTATGATAATTACATAAAAAGCAAAATATAAAAAAGTAAATAGATATAGAAAGAAATAATTATTTATTTCCTGCTATGTTTATTTTTTTTTTCTGACTGACCTGTGATCTATGTCAAATACGAAAATCAAGTGATCATTAGTTATCTAAATATAGAGCAGTGTGTATCATTGCCGCGAAAAAATGTTCTAAGGGAAGAGCAATGCCAGATGGTACAAACACTATTTTGCTGAAATAAAGCTAGAATTTAGCAGAAATTTAGGCAATGTCACTAAATCTGCGGAAATATTTAGATATTAATATTAGGATTAGAATATTGCAGCTCTCGTTAATTGTAATTTGTAGATACGGCGATGGTTTGTGTTGATTTTAGGCCTTTTCTTTAAAACAACATATCGTAATAGTTTATATCATATCTAAAAGTATGTCAATGTTTGTCACAATGAACATGAATTTTTGGAACATTAATGACTATTAATATTTTAACAAGTTCTATAGGTATCGCTCTTGCAATAATAATGGTGCTAAATAAGACAAGATCGGTTGATCTTATTGAACTGATATTTTTTGCACCACAAACGAGCAAAAAAAAGCAAATTAACATAATCAGAAAACTACTTTATGTAGAGGTATTTGAAATCCTGCCGCACACTCAAAACGTGCATCTTTGTATATTCTTACCATGCGCCAATGTGTTGGACATATTGAAACACTTTCACACTCCTCCTTGGGCCCCTGGTCGCCAAAGCGTGGTAAGCTAGTACCAGCCCCAGCTTAAAAAAGATTGAGAATCATTGTCTTACAAGATTCGGCGAAAATTGACGCGTTTCCTACTTTCGAGTCGTCATTAAAAGTTGAACGGTTTTGGTATAAATATACGATATAATCATATTTTTAGGCGATGTTTTATTTTTCTAATACTTACCAAAAAAATTGGGACGTATCGACATAATTTTAAATAAATCAGATTAACAGAAATACACAATCAGAAAATAATGATTTTTTAATCAGATTTTATCATAAGAGTTTCACTTATCTGAATTGCCACGCATGCCTAAATACTAGGTACTTCTAACTTTGACATGAGAGTTATAAATATTATAAAATATTTTATTTGGTAAAAAACAGTATCATTTGGATGTTGATTTCTCAATCATGAACGAGCGCCAGAACTGAATGGATCAAAACTTTGATCATAATGAGAGAAAGAAAAGAGAATAATGAGAAGGGGGGAGCTACGCGAGTACGAGTAAAACCTCTCGACACTGCTAATTATAATAATATAATATATAATAATAAGCCCGTTTATTGTCAATACATCTTAAATATTACACAGGTTTCATTAGGTTTAATTTAAGTAACATATTTAGTATTAACTTATAAAAATCTTAATTTACACTTTTTTTCAATTATTGGATCCCCTGTTAGGGTATAGGCCTCCTATATCTGTCTTTTGTTTTGGTCATCCAATCGTTTTCCGCTGTGTTTATGATGTCGTCAATCCACCTTTTTATTGGACGACCTTTTCTTCTTTTTCCAAGCGGTCCTTTCCATTTCGTTGTCTCTGAAGTCCATCTCTTGTCTTTGCATCTCGCTAAATGCCCTGCCCATCGCCACTTCACTTCGACACTACTAGTTAATAAACTTAAATTAATAATACACATAAAACCCCTTTTTACGTCCAGAGCTAAAATTGATAGCAATTCAAAACAAAGTCATTGCCACACGGAAATCAAACAACATCCTCTTTATCAGGAAGTTCTAAACTCTGAATCTATGACCGGAAGTGCGTAAGGGGCTAACCTCACTCACGGCCGCTCATGTTATGTAGGCGTGTTGGTTTGTATGCATTCTGTGCGTTTGTAAACCTTGGCCTTGGACTACTATTTAATACAAGCCTGTGGCGGTAACTTCTTCTTAGACTCAGGTTTAAATTTTTATTCGTAACAAAGTAAGTGATATCTATACATAAGTAATATCTATACGTAGGTATATAAAAATAAATTGAATTGAATCGTGTACAATGCCAAATAAATCGGCGAGATGGCTGTCAAGTAATAAGTGGTGAAAAAAAAAATTGTTACATATTTAAAATTACAATATGAAAAATGTGGGTGTGCACTTATGTACCCAGGCAAGAAGTTATAACATCTTCAATCTTTTAGAAGTAAGTATGGTATATATAATATAACCTGCAAGTAAGTAAGTATATATAGAAGTAATATATTTATAATATAACCCGGAATTTATAATATATTACATCAAATGACGAAAACCGACAAACTTAACTTTGCGTTCGGGTTTTAGGCGGGAAAATGTTTTTTTCGTATTTTTATTTGGAAATTTATACCCATAAATTTGATTTTAATGACGTCTGCTTGAAGCGATCTCTATTTTGAGATAAACCACGTTAAAATTAAAGTTCGTTTATAAAGAAAAATCCTAAAATTAAAAAACAAAAACTTTTGGCTGGAAAATGTTTCCGAAGTATTGAAAAATTAAAATAAAAAAACATTTTATACTATCGAGTGGAGTTTTATTCATGTTTGTTATATCGTATACAATTAATTTAAACATTTTTATATAACTACTAGCTGACCCGGCAAACGTTGTTTTGCCATATAAATAATTTTCTAATAAAATAAGGGTTGATCGTAGAAGGGTGAAAATTGAGGATTGTATGTATTTTTGTATGTTGTATCATAAAAAAATAGAAATTAAAAATTTTGTCTAAAAATTAAAAAATAAAATTTAGGGGTGGAGACTACCCCTAACATTAAGGGGGATGAAAAGTAGATGTTGACCGATTCTCATAGATACCGGATTAGCACAAAAAATTTCATCAAAATCGGTCAAGCCGTTTCGGAGGAGTATGGCAACAAAAACTGTGACACGAGAATTTTATATATTAGATGTCTTTCTTATAATTTAACATGTGATAGCTCCTAAACCATTTGAGAATTCGAAAAAACTACGACACAAGTGTCAAAATTGTTAGTTTACATTTCAAGCACATTAATCATAAGCAAACTATACCACCAGAAGCGCCTTGATACACTCTTGAAAATAAGGGGCTTATACAGGTACAAGTAAGACAGCACTTCATAAATATCCCGCAGCGTAATCAAACGCACTTTGGTAACCTGACACCCGTTTTCCCGCCAAAATTGTAAATGCGAGTCGCCGCTAGGGAAGCAAGGAATCAGGAGGCACTTCACACCAAAAAAACTGATTAACAAATTTTATTCATAATTACAATAAGCTACACAAATACAGAATCTGTTTAGCATGAATTGTAGTAGTGACATTTAATGAATTTATTTTATTCCTATAGTACCGACATACAATTTTTGCTTAGTTTGGAGCTATAAGTAGTGTCGTTTGTATCCCTCAATATTTACTGTGCAACATTATATACAGCCTGTACCACTTAGGGATCTGAGTTGATTAAGGTTTTTGAAATCGGTCCAGTAATTCCTGAGATGAGCGAGCCGAACAAAAAACCTCTTCAGCTTTATAATATTACTAGATGCCCGCCCCGGCTTCGCCCGTGGTATATTATATAGCACTCATCGGGGTCCCGTACATATCCAACGGTGAAAGAATGACTGAAATCGGTTCACTCATTCCTGAGAATATCGATTTCAAACAAAAAACATCTTCAGCAACCTGCTACGCCACCTGTCGGAAATTGGTCGTACCAATTCAGATTTAGAAAAAAAAAATTAGCAAAGGTTTATATTCGAGGCACAGATTACTGAAATTCAATAACGCAATCTTTGACACATGCTGTCATGTGTCATGTCAAAGCACGAAACGTACGAAAACTCTCAAAACTCTCTCTTTTTTCCCGATTTTGTTACATTCTTGTTTCATGCTCCGCTTCAATTAATAGTAGAGTTATTTTCTATAGCCTAAAGCCTTCCTCGATAAATGGACTATCCAATAGAAAAATAATCTTTCAATTCGGACCAGTACTTCCCGAGATCCTAGCGTTCAAGCAAACAAACAAACAAACAAACAAACTCTTCAGCTTTATAATATTAGTATAGATTTTAGAATTAAATACTGTATCAGATTGGTTCTATAGTCAAATTTTGTTTACATTGGGGTTCGATAGTATAGTGTCGTATCCACCAATGTTTAATATATTTTTTGTTTATTACTAGCAGGTTGTATTTGCATGATTCCCGTTCGTGTAATTTTCCATCGATAATAAGTTTTTGATATTTTAGACCATAAGTAGTTTGTGTTTCAAATTTAAGCTCAATCCGTTTATCCGTTCCGATGTGATTGAACAACACACTTCCAAACTTGCACATTCATAATATTAGTAGGATATTTTTTTTATCATTGCCTTGTTACGACTTAATGTGATATTAAAAAAAAACAATCTCCTTGATTTAATCTACGAAAAATACATTTAAAAATCTTAGCTTCGATTTCGGCGCTCGTTTCGTTTCGTTTCGGAAATTATTTCAGCAGGATTGCCTCTCGTGTTGAGAGGTCTTTCCTCGCGTTTTCTCAACGATATTAATTCGCCTGTTCGTACATATAGCGACTGCAATCTTTTTTCATTTCTATTTCGTTAGTCACAGTAGTGTGACCAATCGTACACATGTGCCGCAGTCTCACTCGATGTTAAGAAACGATGTAGTAGATATTAGAGCGCACTAATTTAAAAAAACGAATTCACTCAGAACTTGAAGACATACAGATTAAATGGATCAGGAACGATTTATGTCATTGTTTTGTGGCGTGGCGTGGTCCAAGTTATTGGAAATCAACCATTCAACGTTGTCACTTTCTGTTTTGTTGATTTAATAAATAAAAACGAGAATTGCAATTCCTACTGTATAAGGTTTATATACAAAATAAAAATAAAATATTGTGTTCAGATTTAAAAAACACCAAGATCCACCATAAGTATTGCGAAAAATCCACTCAAGCGACGTCTTCTATAGTTTTGACGTTCTTATTACAGAAAAGGCGGGAAGTAGGCAATAGAGGCCCGAGGTCAACTGCCACAGGTCCTTTTACAAAAACGTTTTATTTTTCATTTTCCATTGTTCTCACTGCGTGTACGAACGGAGCATTCTAAACGTTTTTGTACAATCGCCCTTACGTTTCGTTTATTCTCATTGTGCACTGAGCGTTTTGATAATTGAGTGGTTTTTTTATTGAATCGCGAGATTAAGTGCGTTTAAATTTTAAGTCTGTCAATAGAAAGGTTTGGAGTTTTTTGTTTGAGCTTTGTTCGATTATCTTTATCAAATTGAATTTCGAGCTGATTGCTCAATAACTTTAATAAGTACATATCTGAGATTTTTGGGATGATTTACCTTAAACTTAATATTTTTTACAAAAAGTTTTAGAGACACAAAGTGCAAAATATTATTTATTCATATTTCATAATGCTCTTTGTTTAGAAGTCCATGAGACATCCTTTGTCGTCATCATTAGGTCCATGAAAATTCAACTAAGAAATAATACTTTTGTATAAAACTAGTGGACCTGACAAACGTTGTCTTGCACATCATCATCGTCATCCACAGCCTTTCTTATCCCACTGTTTGGTATAGGCCTCTCTTTTTTCATGCCATCTTCTTCGGTCCTGTGCCAATCGAGTCCAGGTGCGATAAAAATGATATCGTCGGCTCATCTTGTATTACACACACATTTTAAATACAATACTGAATCCTATCTCATCGTTATTCGCTTGACAAAATAATACATAGACTTGAATCCACTTGAAAACACATAAGCAATTCATCAAAATCGATGCAGCCGATTGGGAGGATTTTAATTACTTATACAAACACTTGGTCTGTTTGCGGCTTAAGTTCACTGGATACCTACTCGTACTTTGTCCATCAAACGGAAATACAGTTATGTTCACAAATTTTTGCTTCGCAAGAGAACTGGAAAAGATGGTACTTCCAAAGACGGATTCTGCAAATACACCACTACAGACATATTTTTAGAGTATGTGAGTTTTTATAAGTCAGCGTAGTGGATTATGATGATCTTTAATTTCTTATTGTGACAACAGATCCAAAGTCCTGGCATTGAAACCCTACAATCTTAATAAATATAAATCTCCTGTCACGATGTTTGTCCGCGATTGACTCTTAAACTACTTAGCCGATTTTAATCAAATTTGGACACCGTGTGTAGATTGATCCAACTTAAAAGATAGGATAGTTTTTATTTCGATTAATGGACTTTAAGTGACAATATCCGAGCGAAGCCGGAACGGGCCGCAAGTTATTAATGTATTAATCTTAATATCCTACGAACATTATAAATGCCATTGTTTGGGTGTTTGTATATTTGGATGTTTCCAGGTTTCCACCAATTACACTTCATAATTGGAATTGATGATTAGTGGAAACCTGGAAACACACACTTGAAAAGTATATACTTATCCGTAATAAAGGCTATTTGTATTGTATTGTATTGCATTGCATTGCATTGCATTGTATTGTATTTTATTGTATTGTGTTGTATTGTATTGTATTGTATTGTATTGTATATTTGGATGTTTGTAGCTCAATCACGTCGTAACATACCTATGAACGGATCAGGTTGAAATTTGGGACACAGATTATAGTCTGGGAGAACATATAGACTACTTTTTATCCCAGAAAAACGATTTTAACGGAAACTATGCGGGTATGACCGCGGGCGCTGCTAGGTTTTATCGCATAATCAGGCATTCAGGAGGAACAGTAGAAGTACTAATTAGCGGCAGAATCCTAGTCTTAGTGTCCAGTTTATAATTATAATCATATTTTATTTATAACACTTGTTACAAGTCCTTGGTTATTAAAACAAAATAATTACTAATGAATAATAATTATCATACATTGTATGTTGGTATAAATATTAATCTAAAAATTAACATAATCAAATATCTACATGTCAATCTATGTAAAAAATTAAATTAGAATTGTCAAGTTATACCATCATTTTTAAATTAATAAATTCATTATAGCTGTAGAACGTCTGCTCGGTAAGCCAGCGTTTGAGCCTAAGCTTAAAACTACCAAGAGAGGGCGCAGTGGTTATCGACTTCGGTAGGTACACTGTCGGACCCATAATATGCGTCGATTTAGTCGACTTGTCCAGCGTCCGACGTACTTTAGCAAGTCTACATTTATGTCGGGCACTTGTCAGTTGTTGTATACTGGGAGTTCCTACCACTTGGTTACTGATACTAAAATTTAATTGCAAAAAATAATTTGAATGCTGTAGTCATATTTACTGCTTGTCTTAACCTACAGCACCTATTAACAGTTCTAACAATCGAGACATCTGCCAGTAAGCCGCTGCTCGATTCCTAACAAATTACGCATCAAATAGTGATGGGACATTTGAAGAAATAAATACCGGAAAAAAGTTTTTGTTTTACCACAGCAGATTTTTTTTATTTAATCCACAAAATATACAATAACATTTACCTAAATATAACTCTGCCAAACTGCATGGCAGTTTGTAGGCAGCAGTGCTCTCAGATCATTTGTTTAAATTAAATATATCTTTGCATACTATTACGTACCTCGTACTAACATTTTGATTTCAGAATTTAATAATTATGTATACACACGGATAGTGTGGGTATACATTATTACATTATTTGAGATTGTGAAATTGAGTTTTATGGCATGGTTCAAATATTTACCAATTTTTATTAATTTACACTTCTTAATTACTACACATTGTCTAGCTATAAGTATACACACATCACAACAGGGAATGGAATAGCAAAAACAATTAATTTTATGTTCCCACTGATGATCCTTGAAGCGTTCTTTTATAAGGACAGAGTCAAGGCCACAATTTTATTTGCCAAACTGGTCAAGGTGACAATCTGCGGTTGGCGGATAGCGCATATTCTGGAAATAAGTGTTGAAAAAGGGTTTTCATAGTTTGAGTGTATTCCAAAAACTTATAAACTTTTGTGACCTAGGTCCCACATTTTGTACAATAAATACAACTATGAGTATTATATTCGCTATCTGGCTCACTAATAAAATTTGCTTAGTTTGGCGCTACTTAAATACAAATCAAAATACAAACAATGTTTATAATATGTTAGCTATACCCTACGTTTCTACGCTACCTATCTTAAACTGGTTGTACTAACTCAGAAACTACTTGGCTGGCGCATAACACCTTTGTTGCAGATCATTACATGATCAAATGCATAGTTTACTATTATAATAAAGGATATACAGTCAAACATCCATTTTTATGTATTTAAATGAACTCAAACAGAGAAATATAAATTCAAATTCAAATGTATTTATTTGGACCTTAAAAATAATGAGTCTATACAAAACAGGTGTCCACTGGCCCCGAGCTAGTTAGAACTGTGTTTCGGAAACCAGTGGCATCTTCCAACTTGTAGGTACATGAAAACAAAAAAGTTACAAATATTTGAATTAATATTAAAATAATTTGTTAGTACGAAGCGAATTAACCAAATGAACAAAACACTAGTGTTAAACAATTATAAGCATCGAAAATATTTAATAAATATGAGAGAAATTGAAAATTAGTGTTTATGAATTAGTTTATTGGACTATTATTGATACAAACTAAAAATTACTATTTATTAAGTTTATTTAATGTAATTACTAATTATTTATTGTAGATACATGGGACGTATTAATCAAAAAGAACTAAGTAATGAGTAAGTAAAGTTATGATACGGTATCAGACTTAGACCAATCACCGGTTAGTTTACCCACATCACTAGCGCGTAAAACTATTGCACATGCCACAGCTGCGTAGTTGTCACGAAAAAAAATACTGCCATGTTTTATGTACCAAATAAAAGTTGAAACTTTCGCATTTCTTTCGCGGTCGGTAAGTGATACGGGTATGCAAAATGGCACAAGTACGTACATCTGCCTGTAGTGTAGGAGCTGACGGCGCTTTTCTATCCAGTCATTGCTTTTAACGTTATAAACGTGAAAGTAAATATATCTGTCTGTTACACTTTATACCTAATCTAGAAATCTAATTAATTTAGTTCAGAGGTAGTTTAAAGTCTGAGAAAGGACACGATATTAATTTAGAAAGACGAAAGGTTGTGTGGAGGTTTTCTCAGTTTTTAATTTAGTAACTTAAAGGCTTACTTATAAATATAACATTAAATTGTTTTCCTCTTCTTTTCCTTATCCAAGAAATATGTAAAACAAAAAGACAATTGATATTTATGACAAAGATCACGGACCCAGTCTGTGGAGTGGCTAACTTAAATTAAAAAAAAAAATTGTGTCATGAAAACTAACGTAGTTATTACACTTTTCAAATATACGGGTAACTCACGTGATGTACAGTCAGTCTAGTCTGACTTAAGCTTCGGCCGCGTCCGGCGGCCTTTTTCAAGAATAGTAAAACAAGCAATACATGTGAGCTACACGTGTATTTCATTTAAAACAATAAGTTTATAAAAAAAAAACTTTTAAATCGCGATTGGTTAAAACAAATTGTCTACACCACACCACGACGTGCAGTAAGTTGGATTATAAGTTTGGATCAGATTGTTTATCTTGTTTCATTAAAGGTATGTTTTGAAATAAAGAAAAGTTGTGCTTGTGTCATTTTAATATAAATCAACGATGATGTCAAAAACGGACTTCGATTACCTCGAAAAATCTAAAAGTAGCGTGACACAGTGCTGCTTTGGATATACTAACCATCAGGTGCATACTTTTCTCGTTCTATCACTGTACAATATAAAATATAATAAAAAAAGATTATGGTGTTTCGGGAAAGCAATACATATTTTTTATGGCGCAGAATTTCATTGCCCTGGCGACTGCTTCTTGCTCAAGACGTTAACACGAGCTATAAACTTTTTTTTGGCTAGCGCTTAAGGTACAAGAGTATACTGACATAATTTTACGTACGTACGCGTACGTAGTTAACGGGTACTAGATTTCGTACGATGACCAGTGTAAGGACACCTCAGACGGTTCGGCCTCGGCGTGTGCCTTCTTCAGTAGGGAAGCTCAAGGAACGATCTAGCAACTCAAAAGAGGGTATCCTATAGACCTGCAGGGTAGGATCTTGGCGTCTAGCCCATGCGGACTTTTATCAGTTATGTAGCTAGTATACTATATTTTTTATTATTATCTGAGTTCGGCAGTCACGACCTCCTAGCCTATAGTTATTTACGCCGATCGGACATAAGTATCTCTTATCTACGTATTTGCATGATGTAAGTCGTAATAGAGAAAGCCATTCGAGAAATAACGATATTTACCTTAATTTGTATTTTTAAAAGGCAATATTCTCAACGGATATAAGTTAGATACTTTAAGAGTACCTACTTGTAACTAATAAGTGCTCTTATAGCGGTAAACGTTTTAAAAAATCTTAATTTATACTCCTGTCTAAATGTAGAAGTACTAGCAGTGAACCACGCTTTTACTCGCGTAGTTACTGATCGTAGCTCGAAAAACTTACATCATTTCATGGTTAATGTGGCAAAGACACGAACGAACAGGTTTGACTGTACTTTTGTGATAAGAACGTCTAGGCTGTGGAATGCGTTGCTTGAGTGGGTTTTCCCCGATGATTACAATCTTGGTGTCTCAAACCGAGAGCGGTTTCTTCTAGGTGAAAACGCTCCATCGTAGACCGCATCACCGCTTAGCATCAGGCAAAATGGCGGTGAAGTGTAAACCTTTAAGAGTCAAAAAAATAAGAAAACATGACATTTTGTCTATTATGAAATCTATTGCTTGTCTTGTTGTAAGTCTAAAATGTTTTTGTTTTTTTCTCTGAAAAAAAAAAACAATTATTAATCATTAGTATCAACGCATCACCGGTATCTCGCTTGATACTAATCGACCATGGATTAACGGAATTCGATAGTTGTAACGTAACAGGTTTTTTAATAATTTTAAATTAAGAACATCAATAAAAACAATGCGGAGCTATGTTCAAGCAGGTCACGTGTCCAGTGCGACCGGTCGCACAGCTGACTTCACACCTGCCACAGGTGGACAAGTGCGAGCGGGGTGCACGGGGGTAAAATCACTTATATCTTATTTATGCTTAAGATTGTGTAAATTGTAGCAATAGGGCTTCAAGTTACAGAGTCCGCCTGGGGTAGTATTTGCCATTTATTCTGCTGACAAGCAGTAGTGTGCAAACATTACTGTGTTCCAGTTTGAAGAGCATACGTTACCAGATAAATTCCTGGGGTAAGAGATAAAACAGCTTATATCTCCGGGTGATGAGCGCAGTGCAGTGATGATTTGGGCTCTTCATGTTCCAATAGCTGTGTGGCACTGTGCAGTTATGTGCAAGCATGTTGCATATCATCTGGCATATGTCCTATTCACTCTATATCATAAAATAAATAATTATGAAATCAAAAGGCAACATTGGAAGTTTATATTCATTCATTCATAATTTAAGAGCGACGCTCTTGTCGGTGGAGTTCTTTCCATGTACTTCTACACTCCGCCTTCTCCTTGACTTCCTGATACGACACTACATTTATCTTCTCCTTCACTTGGTTCATGTAACTTCTCCTAGGTCTACCTCTCTTCCTCCTCCCTTCTAATTTACCTTCCATTATTGTTCTAATGAAGTTGTCGTGTCGGATCAGATGTCCCAACATCTTCCCTCTTCTGTTTTCTATTGTTTCCATTAATGTTCTTTTCTCCTCTACCATCTTCAAAACTTCTTCATTGCTCTTCATTTCCTTCCAGCTGATTCTCTCCATTCTCCTCCAACACTACATTTCGAATGCATCTAATCTTTCCCCATCCCTTTGAGTCATGATCTACGTTTCGCTGCCATACAATGCAATACTCCAGATGTAGATCTTAATCAGCCTCTTCCGAATATTCTTTGATATTCGGGCTTTAAACAGATGCTTTGTTGTAAGTATTGTTAAAAGCTCTTTTTGCCATTGCTATTCTAGCTTTATTTTCTGATGTACACCTGGAATCATTGGTTTTCACACTGCCTAAATATTTTAATTGTGTTACGTTATCTATGGAAATTGAGTGAAATTTAATTGGGTTTTTAGTTTTGCTTTCTTCTTTGAAGTAATTAAAATTTTAGTATTTTTTACGTTTTCATTCCGAATTCTGTGAATATTAAGTCTACATCTTGAAGTAGTTCTTCCAACTGTGTAGAGTTTTCAGCCAAAGCTGCGATATCATCCGCAAATCTTATAAATTGTATTTTTCCTCGTGAATGTTAACCCCACATTCATACATACATAAAAAACATAGCAGCAATGCCAGGTTTGGCCAGCGTGGTGAATTATGGCCTTGACTCACTCCTGTGTGTCACACTTGTGAGATAAAACCTTGAGTCTCTGCAATAGAAAGATACCGAGCAAACAAACACAGCCGTAACGTATTGTGATGGACGTTTCTATTGAGCTTTGGCCACCACAAGCAGTAGTGGTATAATAATAATATTTTCAAAAATCATGTCAAGACCTCTTTTTGTTCAAACCCTAATAACTATTGAGGACACTCTATTCAATTTATTCAAAGCCCACCATGTGACAAAACAGCGTGACCAGATGACCCCAATCTCCCCTAAGCTCCTGCGCATACGCCCGGCCAATGGCGCACGCTTCGAATTTTGATATTCCCAGGCAACCATCAGCTGACTTCGTTCGGGTGCATTCGAATGATTCAAAAATGCAATTATATTTGTGAATGGAACCCCGTACTATTGTAACGGTTAAAGCACGTGCAAAAAACATCTGGTTTGATAACAGCTGATTCTGTAACGGAAATTGTAATAAAATTCCAAATTTGAATGCTTGTAGGTGTAAATAAAAACATGTTTGTGTTAATTGGAACTATTCGGTTTAAAAATGGTTCTGTAGTAGTAGGATTACCTACAAAAACCGCCTGAGGAAGTATAACAAGTCGAAAAAACTACATCGTTTCATGGTTAGCGTTCCAAAGATTCGTACGAAGAGGTTTGTTTGACTCTACTGATATTTGTAATACGAACGTCTAGGCTGTGGAATGTGTTGTTAAGTGTGTTTTACCGATGGTTACAGAGAGTGACAGAATTTATCAGTGAATCTGTTTATTCTAGGTAAGCATGCTACCACCAGCATCCACCAACCCGCACTGGGCCAGCGTGGTGGATTATAACCTTAACTCTCTCCTTGCGGGAGAAGGGCCCGAGTCCCAGCAGTGAGAACATTTAGTGGGTTGTTGATGATTGAAGCATGCTACGTCGTAAACCGCACCGTCGCTTAACATCAGGCGAGATGGCGGTCACAAATGCAAACCTATAAAAGTTAAAAAAAAACAACTTTACCAGTTATTTTACCACCAAACAGCAAGGTGCAAACATTACTGTGTTCCGGTTTGAAGGGCAATGTTTCCAGTGAAATAACAAGGCATAGAGATAAAACATCTTATATCTCTTGGTAGCGAGCGCAGTCGAGTTAATGCTAGGAGCTAGGTAATGATTTGATATTTTTTTGTTCATGTTTTGTGTGTCACTGCTATTAAGTGGCAGGCATGTTTACTATCAGGCGCATGTCCTGCTCGCCTCGTCACTCAATACTATAAAAAGTTAGTTTGTGATATTGCATTAGTACAATGAGTGCTATACACCGCTTTTAAAACCCATTTCCATTCTAAAATTGTCTGAAAGAGGATCGCTTGCGCTAAACCTACCCGTTGACATATTTTTTAACCTCCGACCATAACAAGGTTATAAGTTTGACGTCGATGTCTGTCTGTCTGTTTCACCGTAGATCTCAAACGGATTGACCAGTTTTTTTTATTTAAAGGTCTATTTTTGTGCTGTGTTTCTTAGCTATGTCTGGTTAATATTGATTCAAGATGGCCGCCTCCACAAAATGGCGGACAAAATATTTCTCCACAACTATATGACGGGTATCACAACGAGTCCTACCACTATTAAATATACGGACGTACCAACTGATATATATTTATAATACTCAGAATACCTATACCTATATCGATAACTGTGAGAGTATCACGAGATCAATTGTTTTTTTCCATCTCAAAAAATTACAAGTTGCACGTGTATACTGTATGAATATAGCAGTAATGCATCGAATTTGTTTTTTTGACTCGTGTTATTTTTCTCGAAGCCCTGAATTGTAATGTGTATACACATGGATTATTTTAGTATACATAGTTAAGTCCAGCAACGGGAGTGAATATAGCAGTAATGTGCAAACATTACTGTGTTCCGGTTTGAAGGGCAATGTTTCCAGAGAAATTACAGGGCTTAGAGATAACATAACATCTTAGATCTCTGGGCGACGAGCGCAGTGCAGTACGAGGTAATGATTTGGACTCTTCATGTTCTAATAGCTGCGTGTCACTGTGCTGTAATGTGGCAGGCATGTTGCTTACCATCAGGCACATGTCCTGCTCGTCTCGTCACATTTTATTTAAAAAAAAATGTATATCCATACACCCAATAAATATTGTTTTTTTTTAACTTTTATAGATTTACACTTGACCGCCACCTCGCCTGATGTTAATTACAAAGTAAGTTTGTTTACCGCGATGAACTCCTAAACTACTTAATATTTTAGTCATTTTTGTACGCCGTGTGAATTTTGATCCAACTTGAAAGATATGATATTATAGTTTTTGTTTCGATCAATAGTATTTTTATGACAATATCCGAGCAAAGCCGAAACGAGCCACAATGCTTAAAATTACAAAAATCTACATATGTATGTGAATATTGCCCATCTCCCAAAAAAACTCGATGTGCCTAAAGAACTTTTCACATCATAAAAACGACTGTCATAGCTATAAACTTACCTAAGCGTAACATTTTTTATCTAGTAAATTTATATGGCAAATAACTGTCTACCAGCAAATGATCAGTACCGTAAAAATAGCCAAAACCCGAGTCAAGCCGCGCGGAACACATAGCAACATCACATTACTAACATTATGTAAACCTAATTAAACATTTCCACTGCTTTGAATAAAAACAATCGAATCTGATCTGATAAAACTAACGTCCAACATCACCTTCTAAAATACAACAAAAAAATATTCAACTTTATTTCAAAAGCGGCAGAGTTAAATATAAAATTTGAAGGTAGTTTGCCAAGGTCGCGGTAAGGTTGTAGATCGCTTGAAACGCATCGGCGGAGGGCGCACGCGCCGGTGTCAGTGACCTCCGAAACTATGACCTTTGTACCTACAGCCTACTACCAACTTTTCTATAGAACGGTCGAAAGTGGAACTACTGAATAGAAGTTGTGTATTTGTGATATAGTTGCCAACATTTTTAGATCGTGGCGCCATCGCTGTATTCTAAGAATAAGTTGGTCGTACTCTACTTGTGCCGTGGAAGCCTTTGCTTTGGTCATTGTGATGATATAGTATAACACTAACATGTTTTCGCCAAACTGGATACTTATTACGAATTTAAGATTACCTAACAGAAATGATTACAATAACATGTTTTTTTTGTGAGATTTATACCAAAGGCTCCGGAGTGGTAGGACTCTTGGCAGAGTCCGCCTGGGGAAGTACCACACCTTTGCCAGTTATTCTACCGCCAAGCAGTAATGTGCAAATATTACTGTGTTCCGGTTTGAAGGACAATGTTTCCAGAGAAATTACAGGGCTTAGAGATATAACATCTTAGATGTCTGGGTGACGAGCGCAGTGCAGTGCTAGGTAATGATTTGGACTCTTCATGCTAGGTAATGATTTGGACTCTGCATGTCACTGTGCTGTTATGTGGCAGGTATGTTGCTTACCATCAGGCACATATCCTGCTCGTCTCGACACTCTACATTAAAAAAAAAAAACAAAAAAAAAAAAAGATTCGCAGTAGCCGTTCTACCGATTAGACCAGTCGTAACTTTATTTCTTATTGCTTTGCTATGTATTGACTATCGGACGATAGTAATTTAATAATAATGCTAGTTAGTGTTTTATCACAATGTTTCTGTTTTCCTGTGTCACAATAAATAATCTTTCACCTCTAGTTTAGTTATTTCTAGTTTAAAATGACTACAACACTTATATAAGTGAATCTTCGAAAGATATTCCCTTAAAAGTTTAAGTCATACTTTGTGCATTATTTCTTTAGCCAAAGGCATAGAATAGATAATATCCAAAGGGCTGTTTCATAAAAAAAATACTAAACTATCCTCTAACTTTTACTAACAAAAATAATAACTTTCATACTCTATTTCTCTATTCTAGTTTTGTGATAGGAACGTCTATGCTTTCGAATGATTTGCCTGAGTGAATGTTTAACAATGGTTACAAGTTACAATCTTGATGTCTACAGATAGATATTGAATCGGTTTCTTCTCGGTAACCACGTTTCATCATAAGTCGCATCGTCGTGTAGCATCAGACGAGATGGCGGTCAAGGGTAAACCTATAAACGTAAAGAAAATGTTTATGTTTGCTACGCAATTCCTTTTTATCAAATTTTATACATCCTCTTGGCTTAGTTGGTATAGTAGGTCTGCCTGCGAAGCCGATAGTCGCGGGTTCGATGCCCACCCAGTGTAAATACATACACATACAGTGTATTTGTGCGATGAATTAATTTGTTCTACGAGTATTTATTCTGTGTCTATATATAATAAGTATGTGTTAAAAACTCTATAAGTATGACATCAGCTATCTGACTTCCACAGTACAAGCTTTGCTTAGTTTGGGGTCAGATGGTGTTGTGTGTGAAATGTCCACCAATATTTATTTAAAAAAAAACGCGATCATTTCAACCCATAACCTAGATAATAACTCAGCCAATAACTTAGCTACCACAAAAAGTTCCAACCAACAACTTTATATTATTTTTAATCCTAATAGTGCTCATACATGCTACAACAAATTAAACTCGTAACTTTACTAATTATAACTCATAAGTTAGTAATTAAACATGAGTAACTCATCATAACCATAACATAATTATCTGCGCGGTAATTGCTGATAAATGCCTTGTAAAGATGTACATTATCTAAGCTTTATGTTCTATAACACTAGTTAATTTGTAGCTGTTTGTACAACGATATTAGGGGCCGGCACGAATGTATGTTTTTACTTGTTAATGCTTCTATTTTAAACAGAGTTTGTGAAAATGAGAATTTCTGTTTTGCTGTATGTATGAACTTGTACATATATAATGAAATGTTTGCAGAAAAATTAGAGGGATTAGAGTTATAATATCTCAGATCTCTGGGTGACGAGCGAGTGGTTTGGACTCATGATCCAATAACTGCGTGTCACTGTGCGGTTATGTGGCAGGCGTGTTGCTTACTATCAGGTACATGTCCTGCTCGTCTCGTCATTCTATCCTACAAAAAAAGTATCAAACATAAAAATACACTAGTTGAAGGTATAAAAAGACCATTAAAGTGTTTTAAAAATATGCGTACCATAATTTTTTTTCGCGTCATAAGTTGTACTTATGTGTGTTTTAAATCAATTAATATTGCAGAGTAACTGGAACTGGACAATAACTGGGAAAGGTGTGGAACTTCCACAGGCGGACTCTGCTAAGAATCCTACCACTACTTCCTCCTGGTTTTCAATTGTATCTGATTTCACCTTTTTTGGTTCAACTTTGGTTCGATATAGTACCCTTCCTGAATCTATACTAATATTATAAAGCTAAAGAGTTTGTTTGAACGCTAGGATCTCGGGAAGTACTGGCCAGGATTGAAAGATTCTTTTTCTATTGGATAGTCCATTTATCGAGGAAGGCTATATATAGGCTATATAAAATAACGCTACTATTAATTATCCTTATTTTTATCCCGATACAACATTACAAACCAAATTATCGTCTTTATTAGTTTTTGTCTATTTGTTCTGTTTTGTATAGATTACCCCAATGTAACTTTGAGCTCTGAAATGTCTGATAAAGGTACCCACGACACGGGCCCAGAGCCTAGTGTGGGGCCATTGTATAAATCCTTAAATGTAATCTGTTTTTTGTACAAATAAAGTGTTTAAAGTGTAAGTGTTTAAAGTGTTTAAAGTGTTTAAAGTGTAATAGAAGCGGAGCATGAATAAAGAATGTAACAAAATCTGAAAAAAAATCCTTTTTAAGAGTTTTCGTACGTTTCGTGCTTTGACATGACACATGGCAGCATGTGTCTAAGATTGCGTCATTGGATATCACAGATTACATACCTCTTGAATATAAAACCTTTACTAATCAATTTTTTTTCTAAATCTGAGTTGGTACAACCAATTTCCGACAGGTGGCGTAGCAGGTAGCTGAAGAGGTGCAAAGTCAAAGTCAAAGTCAAAGTTATTTATTGGTAAATGTAACATTTACAGGTCAGCCATAAAAAATTACAAAAAATTGTATAATGATAACAATTATCCGTGCTGTAACTGAACATTGGAAAAATAAAATTTAACAACAATGTACAACAATGTCATGATCATAAACATAATTACAATAAAAATAATGTCAAATCAGAATTAAAAATCATACTACTAATTAATTCCTTTAACCCTTTAATTCGCAGGACATTTTTTTTTTGAAAATTTGTTTTTCTGACGTTTTGTGGGTTTAGTTAAAGTACAAGGGGACTCTTAAAAATAGAAAAAAAAATCTAGCTGCTGTATTTTTCGCGAAAACATATGTTGGTGAGGAACAACACTGTCCCAGTTACGACAAATTATTCTGGTAAATGTATGTTGTTCTGTACCGACACTGCGACTCCTATAGAGCGAGGAGCTTAGAACAAAAATAAAAAAAAACATACTCTAAATCATGCTTTTTTATTTATAAAACAATGGTATTAGACAGACACTACAAAAACTACGCACTGGCTTTGTTATTAGAATTATTCATGCTATGTATTAAAAGAAAAATTAAAAAAAGTACCATTAGAGCTGTATTATTTATGAACTAACATGGTAATTATAATAACAGTTCCTTTTTTCAAGTAAACATAAGCGTAAGTTGCATTTATTGCAAAGAACGCTTGTATAGCCTCTTTTTACAATATTTACAACGGCCTTGCTTGCCAAATATTGGCAAATGTCCAACGTTGTCAAAACGCACAGATTCAGGTGGTCTTGGCGCTACAGGAGTTTTAATTTTCTCAACCTGAACAGCATCAGGACACTCATTGTTTCTAGCCAGCCTGTCTTTGTGGAGCAATTCGGTCACCAGCTGTATTCTAAATTGTTTCAGTCTCATTGGCTTTTTGTTGCCTACATTGTCTTTTCTGTAGATCAACCAACCGTTATTGACGCAAATATCAATTGCTTGCAAAAATAATGGCATATACCATCGTTTTGCATTGAACTTGGACCGATATAACGACACCAACATGTCAGCTAAGTCAACGCCACCCATATGTGTATTATATTGCTTCACTACTTGTGGGCAGTCGATGTCAACTTTAGTTTTAGCCTCCTTAGAAAATCGCTTGATTTTTTGTATGGGGTGCGAGTCTACAAAAGAGCTTGCTAAAGTAACTGTCTTGTTGTCGTACCATTTTACGACAGCTACTTTCTTTTCATTGCAGACTACTTGACTGCTAGCACCTCTTCCTTTCTTTGCTAATTCTTTATCAGTCGGCAGTTTTGTTTGGCAACCTCTGAGGCGGTTCGTCTTTATAGTGCCCAAACTGAATATCCCGTATTCATTTCTTAAGTGGTAGATCAATTCCAATGATGTGAAGAAATTATCGAAAACACTGTTGCAGGTTTTCTTTATAGTTTTGCACAAGGCAATAACAACTTTCGCTCCCAGGCCTAAGCTGTCCTCATACTCAGTGAACGTTCGGTTCCTAAATGTGTCTTCTCCAGCGTAAGGTATGAAGTCATATATAATACCACTAACTCCTGCACGGACAAATATTTTGAACCCCCACTTCTTCGGCTTTTTTGGGAGATATTGTCGTCTACTTCCTGCTCGTGTCCCCTTGTACGGGACCATCATTTCATCTACACTGTAGCGGCGTTCTTCAGGAAGTTGCAGGCAATTCAAACGAATTGTTTCAAGTATCGGCCTAACTTTAAAGTAACGATCATTGTCTGGCATGGTGTTGTCAACGAAGTGTAAATGTCTTCTAATTTTTTCATACTGTTTCAGAGTCATTATGTCGGCAATTTGAGGATATCTTAATGGTTTACTCCAGTAATCGCGGTAGGCTGGCATACGCACTATACCCATCAAAAGCGTAATAGCAATGAAATCTCTTAGGTCCTCTGTGGATATGTTAATGCTTCTTGTTTGGCATTGCACTGAATAAAGGTTTGTGTTTTCAATGATTAAATCTATTAGATTGGGTGAAAAAAAATATTGAAAGTAATCGAGTGGACTTTTTGTTTCTGCGTCAATGGGTGGTGTATAATCAGGTAGTTCGAACACAGCCGTATGATTAAATTTTGTTTTTTTGAATTTAAAATTTATTGGTTTTCTAACATACTTTTTCTTTTCTTTTTTTCGTTTTGTCTTATATATAGTTGCATTTGACGACTTCCTCTTGGAACGAGTTGTGGTTGTTGAAATTGGTGTCCCCGGGGGCTTCGTAAATGGTGACAGAATTGAAGAAACGGAATGTAGCATGAAAGGCAGTTGTTCTTGCGGCTGACCATTAGGGAACATGTTGTTTATTACAGGCGAAAGGGAACTGTATCTTCGTCTGATAATAATGCATCTATTGGATCGGGTTGGGGTTCCGGGTCCGAAAAAATGTCTAGGTCGTTGAGCGACGACGGGTAAGATCTCGGCTCAGAACTGTAGTAGGTGAGGTTGTCGTCTTGAATGAGTGTTGAATTTTGGATAATTACTTCGTCATCTGAATTATCGCAGCTGCTACCCGCAGAAGACGCATTTTCTGGGGGCACAAGTGCCATAATTGTGCGCGTGCGCTGCCATTTTGGTTTATACTGAAAATAATGGAAACAAAAACCATGCAAACCATACCCAAAGCGTAACATAAATGGTGCAAAAAAAATCAGCATTATTACGAACATTATAGCTATTATTCTTTTTCTCATTCCCAACGCAAGCCAAAAGCTTTTAAACAAAAGTTAGTAACTGTAACTTATATAAAAAAATTACAAAATACGTGCTTGAAAATAGGGCAGTGTTGTAGGTGAACGACATATGAAATGGTAAATGATTATCTAGTAAAGGGACAATGTTGTTGACAAACAACATACAAAATGGCCGGTACTTTTGTGGTGACTTCGCAGTGTCGTTCAGGAACAACATACCACTTCAATCGCTTGTATTTTGTAAAATAACAAATAAAATGGAGTAAATTGTGTGTCAATCATTAAAAGTGATATTTGTGAGTAGAAACACAATACGCAATTCCCATAATCGAAGCTAATTAATAATTTTAAAATATTTTTTTACCTTCGATCCATCCATAGCGAGTGGTCTCGACGCCATCTTTGTCGTAGATTAAAGATGCGTTCATAAATTGTTATTCACATATTTTTATAAGGTTGCGTTTTGTTTTTACTAATATTTTACGTAAAAAAATACTAGCAACTGTCAATAAGAAATGATCAGGATTTTGTCAAATCGAATGTTGTTGTGTACCAACATTGCGAATTAAAGGGTTATAATAGGTAATTAAATTTTCAACTTTTAAATTGAGAACAATCAATAAATAATAATTATAATAAAAACAATGTCAAATCGAAATAAATAATTCATGTTTTTTAAATAATATTATAATACATAGTAATTAATTTAATTACAACAATTAAATCATTATTTTACCGTCTGTCCTTAAAAACTCTTCATAACTATAAAATGTTTGCTCGATAAGCCAGTGCTTGAGCTTACCCTTGAAACTGTTCAAGCTCGGTGCTGTTATCACTGCATCCGGGAGCCTGTTATATACTTCCGGTCCCATCACGTAAGTCAGTTTACTGGTTTTGGTCGTTAGAATTCTGAGGTCTTTAAAATATGGCTTAACGGAAGTGCATCGCGTCACGCCCACAATTGCACGTACTGCCCGTTTTTGCGCTCGGAACGCACGCTTCCAGTCTGCTGCGCGTGCGTACAGCTCGGCACCGTACTGCAGCCTGGAGTGCACCGTCGCGAAATAGCAGGAGCGAGACACCTCTGGGGACACCACTCGGGATACTCGCCTGAGCGCGAAACACGCACTGCTCATTTTGCCGCAGAGATTGTTAATGTGGCGCTCCCACGTCATACCCCGGTCGATCTCGAACCCCAGGAAGGTAGTGCTCTCCACCTGGTCAATCCTCATTCCATTCAATACAATATTCAATGGTCTTGTGGCATGTCCCGATAGACAAAAGTGTAAGAACTGTGTCTTTTTTAAGCTTAGGGCCAGACCATTGTCTCCAAACCAGGCATTGAGGCGAGCCAGGATTTGGTTCAACTTTTCCTCTAAACTGTCCATGTCAGGTGCTGTTACGATAGCTGCCACATCATCAGCGTACATAAAGATTTCGGCACCATCCACAGCATCAGGCAGATCGTTCAGCAGGAGGGAGAACATTATGTTTGAGATCGCTGACCCTTGTGCCACACCCATTGTAGCTGATAGTGGGTCTGATCTGTCGCGACCATCCCCAGCATCTACAACCTGAGAGCGGCCCCGCATCATGCTTACCAAAACTGCATATGGTTTACCGACTATGCCGTAGTGTCTAAGCTTCAAAGCAAGGGTTTCGTGATCCGCCACGTCAAAAGCCTTCGATAAGTCGCAACTGCTTTGGTGGCGCTGGTGCTTTGTTTGAAAGCGATATTCTCAGGAATTACTGAACCGATTTCAGTCATTCTTTCACCGTTGTTTACGTACGGGATCCTGATGAGTGCTATATAATATACCACGGGCAACGCCGGGGCGGACATCTAGTCGTTCTATATAGATTCTACCGAAAACGAAATGCTGTGGTTTTTGTAATATCATCAAAAATAAAATGTTGGTTGTTTGGTTTTCCAAAGAAAACAATTTTTACAACTAGGTACATATAGTATTAACAAGTATTTAAGACGATGCTTGCAGTCGTCATGCCACATCTGCACCTGACTCCAACCGTTACATCTTTAATTATATTGTAACAATTACGTTCATTGCATTGGCATTTAATTAGGAGTACAAAAATTAAAGGCAATGCAAACTTTTCGATACAGTCAGCCAAATGATGACACTAAACGTTAATAAGGCAGGTGTGAGCTCATGTTTAATATTTGCGATTGTGGCTCCATGTAATAGTGATACTAGATTTTTGGTGGTACCTCGTTAGTTGATCTAAACTGCATCTCAATGCATGAGTAGAATTTTGAAAAGTTGCTATGAAAAAATGTAAGGCGCCAGCAGCATAGCGACTACGTATGAAGTAAAATAAAGCAAACCAGCATCGGCCTAGAGGTTTACTCGCGTTCCTGTTGTTTGGCTCCAATAGGAAGCGTATATGTGCTATTCCAGACTATAATCTAACAATGTTACAAATTTCATCACGATTTGTTCAGTCATTCCGTGATTGAGCAACAGACAAGAGTCTGCAAAAAGTCCTACCTCTGCAGGACTTAATTGCAGTGGTAGGAGTCTTAGGAGAGTCCGTCTGGGAAAGTACCACACCTTTGCCAGTTATTCTACCGCCAGTAATGTGCAAACATTGCTGTGTTCCAGTTTGAAGGGCAATGTTTCCAGTGAAATTACAGGGCTTAGAGAAATAATATCTGATTAATGATTTTGACTCTTCATGTTCCAATAGCAGTGTTTCACTGTGCTGTTATGTAGCAGGCTTGTTGTTTATGTCCTGCTTGTCTCGTCAGCAATCTATAAAAAAAATATCGCATTTATGATATTACTTTAAATATAATAGCAGAATAAGTAAGATTTATAGACTACAGGCCCGTGCACACAATTTATGGGTCATTTAAACTACCAGAAGACCTATGTAGGATGAAGGAAAGGGTATAAAATAATAATTTTCATCACTATGCCGTCACTTGCAAGCTGTCCAATAGAGTGCAGGTGAAGATAGGAGGTTGCAACTCTCGATCATTTCTCCCTGTCCAATGGTTTTTATACGGCGTTGCGTTGAATAATGGATTAGAATAGGTATTGAAAGAGAAAGAGGTATAGAAGAGGGGAAATGATCTAAGCCTAGTCTAATTACAGTAGGCTTAGATTATTCAAACGGACAAAACGGTGGATCGAACTAGAACCGGAGTAGAAAAGTCGCGATTTTATTTCTAATTTACGTTTTTCGTAGAAAGATAATAGACGTCCTGGTTTCAAATAAAAATATCCAATGCAAAAGAACAATCGTTTTCATGTTAGTTTTTCAGTTGACCGTGTTTTAAAGTGAGTACACGTATGACATATGAGTGAACAGCCATGTGCGTGACGCCAGCCCATCTGTCTCGTAGGAACGGCAGAGCCGCACTGTCGCTTGCACGTGGTTATGAGGCAATGTTCTGTTACAGTTTTTATTACTAATATATCGTAATAAAATTGTTTGATGACCTATATGATTTGAATTTTATTAGAAAACTAGCTGCGCCCCGTGGATTTACCTGCGTAGTACCCTTTCTCGTTATTTTAAGGCCATAAAAGTAGTGCGTGTGTTAATCCAGAGTGTTATCTGTGTTTTAAAATTTAATTCTATCTGTTTAGCCGTTTTGACGTGATATGGCACGAAAGATCGCGCAAGCCAAACGCAGAAGCGGCAAACGCGCTTCTACTATGGCGATGCAAAATCAGGTGACGTCTCCTGATTTAGTCTCAGTCGCAACAAGGAGTTGTGTACGTTCGCTGACAATTGTGTACGTTCGCTGACAATTCAATGTTCAAATTTTTCAAACAAATTTTCGTCACGTTATGTTGTCTTTAGATTATGGCATACCTCATCTTCGTTTCTTTAATTATATCGATGCGCAAGCCATAAAAACGGGGAAAGTTGAGATAAGGTAGATTATTTAAGTAATAAGTGGCGAGATGAGCAATACACCTGCCTAGTGGTAAGCAACACAGTGTAACGGAGTTACTGGAACATGAAATTATCACTGTCACTGCACTGCGCTCGTCACCCAGAGATATAAAAAGATTTATCTCTATGCCCTATTTTTTTTTTTACTTTTATAGGTTTTCACTTGACCGCCATTTTGCCTGATATTAAGCGACGACGCGGTCTACGATGGAGCGTGTTTACCTAGAAGAAACCGATCTACTCTCGATTTGAAGACACCAGATTTCTCTGGAAATGTTGCCCTTCAAACCGGAACACGGAAAGATTAGCTCATAACTAATTATCATAGAATAACTGACAAAGGTGTGGTACTTTTTCAGGCGAACTCTGCAAACAGTTCTACAACTAAACAAAAAAAAAATTGAGCCAATATAGTGCCGGAACCATAAATATTATAAACTAGACATTTGTGGCCAGAACTTATGGTCTTATCGCCTCCAGCCATCATCGCTTCCAGCCATCACGGCCATTCCTGATGTGACCCTATTTGAACTCCTTCTCTTCCAACCATAAAATATTACCTATTCCAAAATAATCAAGAATTACACAAGCAAAACAAACTATACAAGATACTCACCATCTGCAAATAGATTTTGGTGATTTACACCTAATATATACGTAATTTATTTCAACCTTATGCCTTTGGAAACAGAGTTGAAATATCGTTGAATTGATTGAGTTTGGAAGGTGACGAATTAACTAAATATTCTGTTTGAGAACGTAGATGTGGAGTGATAGTGCGTGATGCGTTGTAGGGTTGACAAACATTTTATCGAAGTTCGTTATGAAAAATGAAATGACAAAGAAGACATTCAACTGATGGTAAACAAAACGACAGCCTATATATACATCTATACAAGCACAGTGCCATGCAATTCTTAAAACAAAAGAACACAAACCTTGCGTTGCACTCCGCTCGTCGTCGCCAAAGTCAAAGTCAAAGGCAAAGTCAAAGTACTTTATTCATAAATGTACAATTTACACGTCAATTAATAAAAAATAAAAAGCAAAAGAAAGAGCATACAAATTGTATACATTTTCAAAGTTTGAAATGACTACTTTCAATCTGTCATTTAATGTAACAAACTTTTAATTTATCTGAAAAAAAAACAGTTACGAACATGGACTAAAGGAAAACAACAGAATACAATTTTAATTGCAAAATAGTGATGTTTGATACAAGAGTATAATACACTTTATCTCTTTACAAAGATCCGTGGCTTCGATCCCCATTCGAAATTATGGTAATGTGATGTCATTTTAATTTAATGAAGTTCTTACTTCTGCCTTTTGGTCTTAAGCACACACATTTTTTAAGTTAAAACAAGCGCCAAAATAAGGCGCGCCACAGACAGATATTTCGTGGGCTGTGTATTGAATACTTGCTTCGTCACGCTGGGAATGATAAGAAATCTTCGGGTAAGCTCGGGACCAAGGCTATTGGCCATCTAGAAATGCGTCAACGTTTCCCATTGGATATCTAGAAATGCGTCAGCATTTTTAGAGGCATTTTTAGATGCTCATGGCCACCACGCCCACCGGTTTCACCCGCGTAATTTCCAAAGTAAGCTATCAAATTCTGAGTTATAAGTTTTCACTTCAATCAGCAGTTACTATGACTGCCATTTTTTTTCTCAAAGAGATTGGACACGTCATCTTTTTAACCCCCGACCAAAAAAGGGGTTTTATAAGTTTGACGTCGATGTCTGTCTGTCTATCTGTCTATCTGTCTATCTGTCTGTGGTACCGTAGAGCTCAAACGGATGGGCAGATTTCAATGCGGGTTTTTTTATTTGAAGGTTAATATCCGTGCGGATGTTCTTAGCTATGCTTGGTTAATATCGATTCAAGATGGCCGCCTCCACAAAATGGCGGACAAAATACTTCTTCACAACCTACCTCAATATGGGTATCAAATGAAAGGGCTTGACTAGTAGAATGTTGTACAGATAACAAATGCGAGGTAGTCGGGGGTTTATCAAAATTTTTAATTTTGTTTTGTGTACCTACTCAGTACCAAACGAGGTCTCAGATGCGATTGCGGACTGGACTCACCAAATTAGTCGTGAGCAACTTGTGAATTAACTAAAGATAATTGATTATATTAGTAAATACATACTTCCTCTTTATTCTAAGTTTGAAGTATGGTTTGCCAGAACTCCTACAAACTTTGAAAGAATCTGTCTGAGGACGAATCCCGTAATATCCAAGCTCTAAGCCAGCACTAAGTTATCCAAGTTATTTGCCGTCTGTAGCTTTAACTTGAGGTAGTAAACCACAGTCGGACGTTTGATTTAGTAGCTGGGTTGCTGGTACGTAGTTATGATAAACTTGGGGTTAGTGTTTAGGTATGCTAGGAGTTTAGGTGTAAGCTATGGTAGCTTAGTAACGAGAATATCTGATTTATCCAAAGAGTTTACATATACTAGGTATGGAGTTAGATTTTTCGCATTTTTTGACGTCCTTTGTGTCAATTGTAAGCAGATGACGTGCATACTTTTTATGGCAACAGATCGATGTGCCGCGGCAAAAGTATAATACATCCACAAGATTGACAAGACAAGAAAGATGCTACCTGTGCTTTCGGTGTAAAGCGTTTGTGCCAACTCTATACGTAGTATATATGTAAACTCTTTGTATTTATCAAACTCATGATTGTATGTTCGAATCTTTGATCGTAAAATGTACTTACTTTAGCGTTACGTCAGGCGAGGTGAAGGTCTAATGTTAATCTACGTATCAGAATTTAAAGAAAAACCTACTTATACCTATTATCACAGATTAAACACCTTCTTATTATCAATTGGAGGTCCAGTAGCATTATTAAAATTCCTACTAAATTATAAATGCGAAATTTTGTGTGTTTCGAATATCGTCACTCCATCTTCTAGTCTCAGGGCGTCAGGGCGTCCGCCGATTCGCAGTCTCCACTCCAGAATCCTCCGTGTATACTTCGACATTCGATAGTCAGATAGGCGCTTGGAGGAGTAAGTCCGAGGATTGGGCTGACTGGCGTATCATACGAGAGGCCTATGTCCAACAGTGGACGAATACAGGCTGATGATAATGATGATGTGTGTTTAGATGCTTGGATGTGTGGTTCTCAATGATGAACATCTGAATGGATCGAGTTGAAATTAGTCTGGCATTACAATCATTTGCCGGAAAAAATTAAAACCATTTCTAGCAAATTAATATTTGAAGGAAAGATCAAACAGCTTTTAGTCCAGATATATTAATATTAACTACGAGTAGGATTGATGTTTCTATGACGCTTACGAGTAATTGGCTATGTAAGACTGTACATGCCTAGGTACTTATATTACCACAATAATATATAGATATTATTTTAATAGAAAAAATAATTTTAGATAGTAACAGTATTAATTATAATGGATAGTAACAATAATTCCCCTATACAGCATTTTATTAATTTTGTGATGTACATTATTTTACATTTTCAATGACATTATATTTTTTTGTAAATGACGAGATAATTAATACGATGTTCAGCAATGGGTTTCTAATGAAATTTGTTACTAATTCTAATGTATGTTTTTAATATGTCAATAAATGCTATCTTATCTTATCTTACACATATTATGTAGCTTTTTACGAAACAAAAAAATAACCGTCAAAATCAATTCCCATTTTTCTGCGCTATTGCCTAACAGACATACAACCAATTTTGAGGGCCTCCTCTTTTTTTGAAGTGGGTTAAAATTGACTCCGCTGTGCGTCTCAGCTTACTGCTAGCCCTACGCTACGCCAGTGACACGGGTACTTAGCACCGGCGCGAGCTGCGTTGACGCATCCCGTGACTCATGCGCAAGCGGGTAAACTCGACGCAGTGAGACTATTCTGTATAAGCTAACTCGAAACCGATTTCCACAATTCGATTTCTTTTTTTTTGGTATAAAAACTAGTCTATTCGTGTTAAACATTTTTGGTTAGGGAAATATTGTGGGTTCTCGTTTTCTACATGCTAATGTTGGGAGACAGCGGCGCTGCTGCGTGGCGTTGGAGCGGCTTCAGAGTAGCGAAGCGACACATGCGTGTTAGACGCATTTTGGATGGGTGATTGTGAAAGTGCGTCACCAATATGCGTAATGGGACTATATCTGTAGCTATAGAGGTAATGTTTTTTTTTAAATAAGCAACATGCCTGCCATATAACAGCTATTGGAACATGTTTAGTCAAAATAATTACCTAGTGCTGCACTGCGCTCGTCAACCAGATATCTAAGATGTTATATCTCTGAGCCCTGTAATTTCTCTGTAAACATTGCCTTTCAAACCGGAACACAGTAATGTTTGGATATTACTGCTTGGCGGGGAAATAACTAGCAAAGGTGGGAAATAACTACTTCCCCAGGCGGATTCTACCAAGAGTCCTATCACTACAAAATATGAAGTATTAGTGCTTGTTTAATTCATACTAAAACTCTAAGTCTTCGATTCTATCGGCACTCCTTATGACTGTTAAAATTAAATAGTAATTCAGATAACAATAAGTCCTGTGTAATATACCTATGTATGTTTGTTATGAAAGCGAAGTCGTTACCGAATGTCTTTCACAGAATCGCCTCCTGTTTCGGTAGCGAAACGTTACGCCACGCCGAATCATAATTGCCACATTATTAGATTCTAGTTATGACTCATACTATGAGTAGTTTTTGAACGACCTACAAATTTGTAAGTAATCGGTTCCAAAGTATGTTGTAATTGAGTTGCGGAGAAAGCGTATACTGAGCCAAAATCGACGATGCACTATATGTTAGCATAACATTTTAAATACCATCCGATTATAATCTAACGTAATCAGATTACAAACTAACCTAGCCTACAGTGAGAACACGACACCGACGACGCCATCGGTCGGTTTGTACGGTGAGCGTTGGCTGTATCACTTAGAACCATCCGAGAATTCAACTTATAACTTATTATAACTTACAAATGGCCATCAAGGACAGAAATGCGGCCGTCGTGGTGGCTCTGGGCCGGGAGGAGGCAAAAGACGATGTCGAGTCGATTACTATCGGAATCTCAACCGGTTGTGATCAGCTCAACAGACGAAATCGGACTGACTAGTAGACTAGACTAGACTTAGGTTCAAAATGTTTACAAGTGCCCCCTGTTATCCCCTTCTTCTCCTAATCCAAGAAGTATGTAAAAATATATATATATAAATATAATGACAAAGGTCACGGACCTCGGAGTCTGTGGAGTGGCTAAAATCAATAAAAAAAACCTACCGTGAGATTAAATCTAACGCGTTATATTGTAAATTGGCGGTGATTGCAGTTTTACATGACATACATATTTACTTACATCGTAAGTATAACCATGTGATACTTAGACTAAAAATATATATACACATTACAGTAACTTTTTGTTTGGGAAAATAAATAAATAAATAAAATAAATAAATATTGGTGGACCAATCACACACAACACCATCTGACCCCATCTAAGCAAAGCTTGTAAGATGGCAGCCAGATAGCTGATATAAAACTTATATAGTTCTAAATACTTGTTATAGATAGAAACACCCAGACACAGTACAAATACTTGAATTCATCACACAAATATTTGCACTGGGTGGGAATCGAACCCTCGGATTCGCAGGCAGAGTTACTACCCACTAAGCCAGGAGGCCAGTCGTGTTTATTTAAATGTTTGTATAGTTGTCTTTGTAAATCCGAATAAAGATTTTGTCCACGTATGTGTGTGTGGCATCGTAGCTACCGGATGTATGAATCGATTGACTATGTTTTGTCTGAAAAGTGAATTAGTTGCGAGTGTTATTAGTTACCTACGTATAATGAAAATCAGCCCAAGCTTCAAGATGACGCCGCCACAAAATGGCGGATTACCTACATAACTATTTTTCACAAATTCCTCAATATGGGTGTCAAACAATAAGACTTGACTAGCATTGTAATTTTTGCTTATTTTGAATTCTAGTTCCAAGATGCTCACCAATACAAAACGGTGCATTAAGTACATCTTTTTTTACATCTCCCTCAACTGGTATCAAATAAAAGGTCTTGACCAGTAGAGTAATGCGTTTTAGATACTTACTACGATAGATTTCAAATGAAATAAGTGACTGTTCTTTAGATTTTTCATCCTTGTACAAAGTACTAGTACTCGCGCTCGCACAGCAAGTCTACTATTAGGAAATCCGATAAACGATATATCGGCCGAAGCTATGGACGTTTTATACCACGAAACACAATCGGTCGGTTGATCTAATCGGGGGTTTCGTCCATCCCGACCGACGCTGATTTGACAGTTTTTGTGTCATCAATCGACCGATTGTGTTTCGTGGTATAAAACGTCCATAACTTCGGCCGATATATCGTTTATGGGACTTCGTAGTAGACCTGCTGCTGTTCTCAACCGTTCCGAGATGTCGTGTCCTTAAGCAGCGTCCACGTGTGCGTTGCTGGGACGCGTGTTGTAGGTTGTAGCGTTACTTTGTACTCTGATTGTTTTGTATCTCTTGTCATAGACAATATGATTGCAGACAAATGAATAATGAGCTGCATCGTGGCTGCATCATTGTTGCAACTTTGTCGCCACAATAGTTGGATATGTTTGGACCGTACTGACGTGTAGTTTGTGACAAACTATATAGCCGTTTCTTCCGAGCTATATACACTAATTATAATTATATCTATAATGTGAAATAAATTTGTATTTGCTCTTTCTTCTCCCAATTTAAGACATATTAAAATAAAAAGATGTGGTGTCATGGGTCACCAAGTAGGATCGAAGTTCCTTCGAATAGAAGCCACACAATGGAAAAAATGGTTAATTTTATTATTTATGGTTCGATCATCTGAAAAATAAAGTTGAAACAAAGGGCGTCTACTCTCATTCTAAGAAAAACGTAATTTCGGATTAAACTCTCGACTTTCCTACTCCGGTTCACTTTGTTTTATCCGATAGAAAATTTAGAGTACGTTTAAAACATTTAAACGGTCGAAACGACGGATAGAAGTAGAACCTCGTTTTCGTCCAGATTCCCAAAGATTTCCAAACAGTTCAGTCATAATTCAAGTTTTTTAGGTTTCTTCAACTACTCAACGTTTTTGCGAACATTGGATGCTTGTTCCTAGTTAGCCAAGATTTTATTCCTTTTTTCAAAGTCTATAAATATGATCAAAAATGTGAATTTAATTCGATACGGCTAAATGTACCGGCGTGAAGTGTATCGTTCCTAAAGACTCAAAATGAATGGCCTACATAATTATGCGTATGGTACACTGTCCGCGAACTAATTGCCAGTAGAACGAGCATCGTTTCAATTGCCTACTTATAATTGTAGGGAATAAAGTTGTTTCCAGACTATACAAAATGTTGTTTCATCAAAAAAAAAAAATTAATAATTGCTGCCAAGTTTCCAAATTATCTACAAGATTTGAAATATATACTATTTTATCGTTTACTTACTATATATATCTTGTGACATTTATGACAACTTAGAAATGTCAAGCCATTTTTGCTGTCCTTACAAGGCCATATTTATGTAATGACCACAATTTAACTAATGTTATATGTAAAAGTATGGATGTTTGTAGCTCAATCTCGTTGGGATACTTTAAACAAAAATTGATAGATTATAATCTGGAATAACACACATGCAAACTTTCTTCAAGGGAACAAATCAGCAACAAGAATTACGCTTGTAAAACGCCGCGGGTAAAACGCCGCAAGTGAAACGCGATTTCGATAATATTATGTATAATATATAGTACACCTGTACTGTACATTTTATCGAAATCAGTGACGTGGTTTATAATATCCACAAAATTTTAAAATGCAACATTTGCATGCATATCAATGATGTTATATTCTCTTACTCCGAGGTCTCGTTGTGTCATTGGAACCACAGAACAATATCTGTGCTGTGATTGGAACAATGAGTTATCTGCATTCAAAAAATTACGAAATTGAAGGTGTTTGATGTTTCGAAGAAAATTGAGTTATTAAAAACTAATTTAATTTTCGAAAACCCAAACTGACTTCAATTTAAAATTAAATTTGTCTTAATTTTAATTTTAAATTGAAATTTAAGCTTTTGTTGATATTATAACCCAGTTCAACTAAATTTCATCAGAAGCTATGACTAAATCTTCTAGTTAAACGAAAGGAAACTTTAGGTTTTTGTTGATATTTTGATAATTGCTACATCAATTTCAATGAAATTTACATACATGGATCAATTTTTGAAGCATTTATTACCAAATAAAAAAAAGTCATCAAAAGCGATTCAGAGTTAGCCAAAAGCTATTGCGTGACATACCTAATAAAAAAAAACTTACAACCGAATAGTTCCTCCTCTTTTTTTGAAGTCGGTAAACAAAAGACAAAATAATCTTTCCAACAGAATAACTAAAGTCCGACTATGTCCACAGTACTCCCAAAACGAATATCACTGGAACACTCCTTTCATTTCGTCACCCTCGTCAGAACACTATCACCACCGCTCCTCACGTAGAATCAATGCACGTGCACACATCGACGTGTACACGCACAAGCGTACGCACGCACTTACTCGCGTGGTGCGTGTGAGGTCGCGAAGGACCCGGCTTATTAATAACACCCTGTGAATAGGAATAGTCGACATCATTATTGAGGACTGTGTGTATTGGCCAGACCTTTGCACCGTGTTCAGACTGTGACGATATTTTAGACAAACATTGAGTTGTTTCTTATAGCCCATTGGGACAGGTAGGGTGAGGTTCACCTGGAAACTGACCGGTTTTGAGGTGAACCTCACAACCGGCATTGGGCTCCTGGACTCATAGACCCAGGGGTATTTAGGCCCAGATGAACGGTGGCTGCGTCAGGGCTTGGTGGTACTTTCTTCTTATTCTTCTCGGGGGCTTTGTTCGTCGTCTTTGGCACTGGACTTTTTACCGCCTGTAGATCCGCGGTAGACATGTTTGGAAGAATCACATGTTTGGCTGCACATGGACATGACTTATTTAACGATGGTGGGTAGTGCGATAGTGAAAATTCGATACTGGTTTTAAATCAAAAAGCAGCGCAGTGCTTAGATTATGATTTGGACTCTTTGTGTTCTAGCTGTGTCACTATTATGAGCTTACGTTGCTTACCATTTTAGGCACATGTTCTGGTCGTCTCGTCACTATAAGTAAACTACAAAAAAACTGTAAAGTTTAACATACTTAGGTTACATACAATTACATTATATTATATTGCAGTAACATATATTGTTACTTCTCCAGGTTCTCTTTTTTTTTACTTTTACACTTAACCGCCATCTCGCCTGACGTTAAACGACAATGCGGTCTACGATGGAGCGTGTTTACCTAGAAAAATACCGATTCACTCTCGATTTGAAAACACAAAGATTGATTGGAACATCAACCATGAAAGGGTTCTCTCTTCAAACAGCCCTTCCTATAAAAATATGGATACCTACAAGTAGCCTAGTGTCAACCCGGGCCCAAGAGTCTCACCCATGTCCCGAGCTCCACCGCCGCAGGGTGAATGGCGTGTGATCGATGGTGCCATCGCTCACGGCCTCATTGTGCCACTACATTGAATCGCAATTTATTTTTGAGAGCCTTTCGGATTTTTTAAAGGATCTAAAACTACGTTAGGCGGAGTACAGAGATGTGGAAATGGTTTCTGTTGACGAGTCGTGTTTTATACTCGATGGAAAGGGAACTTGCAAATTTGCGTACCATCTAAAGTGCACTAGTCGCCTTACGAAATATACTCGTTTTGATGTAGTAATCATTGACTACCGTAATATTAGATAAGTAGGGCCCTGGAGTGCGTGGCTCGGGAACCTCACGTGGTGTACCCTGGGAAACACACAACAACTTGCCTTGGGAGCATCTCTTTCTGTGATGCTTCTTTTCTTCTTTTCTTCTAATCCCGGCCGGAGAGGAAGCCTCTACTCGCGCTCCTCGCCCTCTTGAGCAGCAGTGCGTTAGAAGTTGGGGAAAGGGACTGAAACACAAAGGTTAGACTAGAGAGAAGCTTACTTGACTGATATTGCTATCTCGCACATCCATTAACGCGATTGGGGACTGTGTCAGCTTCGTCCGTGGGAAAGACCTGTAAATAGAAACCCCACACGTGGTCCCTGGGTGGTGCTAAACAGCTGACAAAAATACCGGTGGTAGGCCTCGGCCGTGGCTGGTGACCACCCACCAGACTAAGTCATGCCGCCAAGCGGCCCAGCCGTGTTCCGGCATATTGTCTGGTGACGCCATTAGGGAAAACGGGTCAGAACAGTTGCTGCATAACTGCAAGACTGGATTGCCACACACCGATACTTTGCATCGGAAAGCTAGTCGTGGAGGGTAGCGGGATCCGAGGCACGGTTGCCGCGGCCGACCGCAGACAGTAGGGGCCCAAGTGGTGAGCTAGCCCCTCATGAAAGGCTGCCCGCCATCTGGCGAAAAATCCCGGATGCGCTATCCTGCCGGTTGGCGACCGGATATCAAGGCCAGATAGACATCCCCGGGGGGGCTCGGGCGTCCCCGCAGTCTCCAGACTAGTTTCCCATAGATGTATTCGTGTTGTGTGTTGTGGCCGTTAGTCGGCAGTGTGTAGCCTCGTTCTACTTCCGTTTTCCCACCGTAATTCACCCTCAAATATGAAGAAAGTAAAAACAGAAGCTCAGTTAATACGCGGCTGCACTCCTTGATCCTCAAAGTGCACCTCGAGAACATCCGAGGTCTGCACTCAAATATCACAGCAGTCCACCACCACCTGGAGACTGAGCAGCCATCACTGTTATTTCTTACGGAGACGCAGATAGGACGTCCGTCAGACGTGGCGTACCTAACATATCCTGGGTACACGTTGGAGCACAACTTTAAGCCACGTGCTGGAGTGTGCCTGTACGCCCGTGACGATATCTGCTGTCGGCGTCTCCGTAATCTTGAGGACACCAGATTCTCTGTTGTTTGGGCGCTGATAGACACAGGCATAGACAAAATTGTCTATGCCTGTGTCTATCGGTCACACAGTGGGGATCTGGAGACAACTAGGCTCATGGAATATTTAAGTGAGGCGGCAGATGCGGCTCTGCAAAAGTACCCAACAGCCCAACTAGTGTTGCTGGGGATTTTAACGGCCATCACAAGGATTGGCTGTTCCCATACCGGGACACTGACCACGCTGGGCTGGAAACGAGAAAGCTAGCTTTATCGTTAGACCTGACCCAGCTGGTCCAAGGGGCCACACGGGTACCTGACGTTGAGTCGCATACTCCTTATTGTTTAGACCTTCTGCTAACAACTGACCCAGACCGATATTCCGTGGCGGTATCTTCGCCGTTGGGCAGCTCCGACCACTGTCTGGTGAAGTCAGTATCAATGTACCATCCGCCCGATCCCAGCCCTAGAGGCAACCGGCGGTTGTGGCGATACAAGTTAGCAGATTGGGATGAGATGCGTTCTTTTTTGCGTCTTACCCATGGCAGTCATTGTGCTTCTCTTCTGGTGATCCTTCAACTTGCGCGGATGCTGTGACTGAAGTGATACAAACGGCTATGGAATACTTTATACCGTACTCGGACGTCCCAGTATCCAGCAAAGCTCGCCCTTGGTTTGGCCCGCAGTGTAAAAATGCTGAGGCATTTAAGCATGGGGCTTACCTAGCTTGGTTGATGCTCGACAACGTAAGGCAAAGGACACACACCAGAAGAAGAAAGCGTTTAACAAGGCTGCTAAGGCATGCAAAAGGTTTTACAGAGGGCTCGTTTCGACCATATTAGTCGAATAGGGAACAAACTAGCTTCATACCCTGCGGGTAGCAAAGCGTTTTGGTCCCTAGCTAAATCGGTCGAATCGAACTTCTGTCGCCCCTCACTACCTCAATGCTAAAACCTGATGGGACGTTGGCTCACACCGCAACGGAGAAGGCAAACTTGTTTGCATCTCAGTTTGCGGAATCTTCACGTCTAGATGCTGGTTGTGCGATACCTCCTACTCCACCTGGCAGTCCGACTGTAATGTCTGAAATACATATTCGCCAAAAGGAGGTTACTAAAGTGCTACGCAATCTGGATGTGAATAAAGCCAGTGGCCCGGATGGAATTCCTGCCATAGTACTGAGGGTTTGTGCACCCGAGTTGTCTCCAGTACTAACGCGCCTGTTTAGACTTTCTCTCAAACTGGGCAAGTGCCGAAGTCGTGGAAGCTTGCAAACGTGCAACCTGTGCCCAAAAAAGGTAGTCGTGCTGACCCTGTCAACTACAGGCCCATTTCAGTCACGTCCATACTCTGCAAGACTATGGAACGTGTCTTAAACCACAGGCTCCTGACATACCTAGAATCGAACGACCTCCTCAGTGACCGGCAATACGGGTTTCGCCGGAACCGGTCCACCGGGATATTCTAGCGTATGTCACCCACATCTGGAGTGAAGCAATCGAGAAACACGGGGAAGCACTTGCAGTCTCCCTGGATATCTCGAAGGCTTTCGACAGGGTTTGGCATGATGGCCTTATAAGCAAGCTTTCTGGCTATGGTTTGTTTCCTGGGTTTATTGCTTGGATATCGGACTTCTTGAGGATCGATCCATACGAGTTGTCATTGATGGCTGCTCGTCGGATCAAATGGCAATCAATGCCGGAGTCCCTCAAGGGTCGGTACTCTCTGCGACGCTCTTCCTGCTACATATCAACGATCTGTTGAAGCCCGGTATTTTTGGGTACGCAGATGATAGCACCGTCGTAGAGAGTTATATATCCAGCGCAAGAGCCAGTGGGCAACAAACTCAGCTACTGAGAGAGAATATGATCGAGCGTTTGAACTTGGCTCTTGAGGCAGTCTCGAAATGGGGCGATGCCAATTTAGCCAGGTTTAACGAAGGAAAGACACAGGCGTGTTTGTTCTCCGCTAAAAGGAGTCCATTCCAACTGGCTCCTACTTTTCGAGGCGTGTCCGTGCCGGTTACTGACCATCTCGAGCTTTTGGGCGTTTCTTTGTCATCGACGCTCAACTTTGGCACATATATTGAGTCTAAGGCTGAATTAGCCGCCAAAAAACTGGGTGTCCTCTCAAAGGTGCGAAGATACTTCAATTCTGAACAGTTGCTCACGTTATACAAAGCACAGATTCGCTCTTGTATGGAGTACTATTCGCACCTTTGGGATGGATCGGCTAAGTATCAGCTGGGGACTCTGGAATCTATTGAGAGACGTGCCAAAAGACTCATAGGCAATGACACTCTTGTGCGTAAAATACTTCAAAGTCTTGATCATCGCCGCAAAATCGCTAGCTTATCGGTTTTTTATCGGATACACTTCGGAGAGTGTGCAACTGATCTGCATGATCTAATACCACCTTGCCCTTTCTTCTATCGGACTTCTCGTTCCACAAAAGGGCGACATCGTTTCATGGTTGATGTTCCAAAACGCGAACGAAGAGGTTTGACTCCACGTTTGTGATAAGAACGTCTAGGTTGTGGAATGCGTTGCCTGAGTGGGCTTTCCCTGATGGTTGCAATCTTGGTGTCTTCAAATCGAGAGTGAATCGGTTTCTTCTAGGTAAGCACGCTCCATCGTAGATCTCATCATCGCTTAACATCAGGCGAGATGGTGGTCAAGTGCAAACCTATTATAGTTAAAAAAAAAAAAAAAAAAAAAAAAACGCGGTAGTGGACACGGGAGTGAGCCATATTTTGTGTCTTCAAGTAGTATGTGAAATGATGTCTTCTGGGGAAGTAAGCACGTTTCACCGTAGATCACATCGTCGCTTAACATCAGTTGAAATGGCAGTCCAGCGCAAACCTATAATAATTTAAAAAATAATTGAAGCCCTTGAAAAGACACCACAGCCCGTAAACGTAATTGTAACATTTGTAATTTATTTCATTTAACAGTTTAATTAGCTGCTGACAAGGTGACCTTTTGTATCTTCAATTCGTGTCCCAACATCGTTTATAGAAACTAAATTCGATATTTGTTTTATTGACATTTTTATTGTATCTTAACAATCAATCGGCCGACTTGTAATGGTGAGCCAATAAATACTTCTCGACGAGCCAATAAATATTTATTATCGACTCCGCGAATCTTAAGCGACTGTCGTTCAAGCGAGCACTAACTTTTGCTTCTATTTAACGCTCACGTAAATGTATTTATTCATTATTAACTTGAATTCATATTGCAAATGACAGCCACATATAGATAGATAGATAATCTTTATTGACACACCAAAAAAAAGATACAAAGCAAAAAAATAAACAAAAAATAGTAAATTAATGCGACAGTGGGTGGCCTTATCACTAAAAGCGATCTCTTCCAGGCAACCTAAGGATATAAAACAAAATGTGGACAAGTCAGAAATTGGGGTGCGCAAATGAGAAGTACAAAAAAAACATACTTATAGCAATAAAAATAAATAATGGAAAGAAAAACACATTTATAATAAAAACAAATTATGATACTAGCAAAGTTTTAGCCGAGTACTTAAAAAAGTAGGTTATGTGAGACTAGTAGCGCCTCGCTTTTTTATTTGTGCTATCTCCGTACCCGTTATTTTTCTGTGATCAAAAGTAGCATCTATGTACTATTATAGACTGTAATCTAACTGTATTAATAATTTAAGCGCACTCTGTTCAAAGATTCCGACATACAAACAAACAAACATACAAGCTTTGACATTTGTTTTACTAGTAGAATGACATGACACGATTTCTAAGATGCTATTATTTCTGAATTTAGAAAATACTATTATACCCAATCTTTACTTTTCGGGCTATATTTTTGAAATTTCTGATCTGTTAAGTTCTTACTCCGTGATTGAGCAACAAACATCCAAACATCGAACCATTACAACATGCGAAATTCCGTGTTCATAATATTTTGGTATACATTTTCACCCAACATGATGACTACAACGCATCACTTTTGAATCAGAAGTTAAATGAGTTTTGTATTGCCGAACTTGAAGAGCAATGTACTTATAAAAGTCGAAGAGATAAACCTATCATAATTATTTAGAATTGTATTTATAAACACTGGATAATTGTATTTCTAATGCTTTTTATCTCGTTTTTATTACATAAGGATCTTACCTTAGGTCAATCTTTGTAAGTTTTAAGTTAGGTGACTAAAAAAGTATGCTCTTTCTAAATTGAAATATGCATAAATATTGGTGGTAAATAAATATAAATAAATAAATAAATTTTGTTATTTTTTTTAGCTAAGCCAGTTCAATGCTTCGCGATATACTTCTAGATGACGAATGCAGTGCTGTGCTTAGTTATGAGCAGGTAGGTTGCTTAGCTTCGGTCGTATGGTCTGTTCGTACGAACATAGGTTAGAATACAATCATGATTAAGTTTGTAAGACTAAATATGAGACAATATTGTAAAAAATAAACATACGTTCATTTCGTTTTCATCTTCATGTGGCAAGGTTTTATTTGCTACAGCTTACAAAACTATCTGCTTTATTATCTGAGTAGTAAGGATACTATTTATTGGAGTTTCTTTTTTGCAGCTGTTCGAGTAAGTTTGTAAAAGTATTTCTTACCGATGTTCGCTTGAACCATAACACAAGTAAGAAATAATTTGTGATCACTATTTCTGTCAAGAGGAATAAAAATTTACATTTTTATGTAACTAAATCAATAGAATAGGTACATAAATGTCATAATATGAATGTTACAATTTCTACACACTTTGAACTATTTTCTCTCCGTTACAAGATTAAAAGCTATTTTTAACCCCCGACCAAAAAAAGGGGTGTTATAAGTTTGAAGTCGATGTCTGTCTGTCTGTCTGTCTGTCTGTCTGTCTGTGTGTGTCTGTCTGTGGCACCGTAGAGCTGAAACGGATGGACCGATTGCAATGCGGTTTTTTTATTTGAAGGTTAATATCCGTGCGGATGTTCTTAGCTATGTTTGGCTATAATATAGATTCAAAATGGCCGCCTCCACAAAATGGCGGACAAAATATTTTTTCACAACCTACCTCAATATGGGTATCAAATGAAAGGGCCTGACTAGTAGAATGTTGTACAGATAACAAATCCGAGGTTTTTTTTTAACTATAATAGGTTCGTACTTGACCACCATCTCGCCTGATGTTAAGCGATGATGAGATCTACGATGGAGCGTGCTTACCTAGAAAAAAACGATTCACTCTCGATTTGAAGACACCAAGATTGTAACCATCAGGGAAAACCCACTCAGGCAACGCATTCCACAACCTAGACGTTCTTATCACAAACGTGGAGTCAAATCTCTTCGTTCGCGTTTTTGGAACATCAACCATGAATTTAATTAATCGGGGGTTAATCAAATTTTGATTAAACCCCGAGGTAGTCGGGGGTTAATCAAAATTTTAATTTTGTTCTTGTTTTGGAATGAATCAATGTTAATACTTCAAAGACAAACTTATCCTAATATGTTTTAATCCTATCAGCAGTTTCACCCGTTTTCTCTAGTAGTGGGAGAATTATTGGGAGAGTCCGCCTGCGCAAGTACCACAACTTTGCCTGTGCGAACATTACTGTGTTCCGGTTTGAAGGGCAACGTTTCCAGAGAAATTACAGAGCTTAGAGATATAGCATCTTAGAACTCTGGGTGACGAGTGCAGTGCAGTGCTAGGTACCTAATGATTTGGACTCTTCATGTTCCAATAGCTGCGTGTCACTGTGTGTTATGTTTTTTTTCTCTTTATAAATACTGTCATTTGGATCGGTATAAAAACATTTTACTATTGATTGAGGTTTTATAAGTGAATCGGTAAACAATACACTTATTTAGAAATTAATGTCATCGTTTCATGGTTGATGTTCCAGGCTTTAACGATCAGGTTTGACTCACCTTTCAAAATAAGAACGTCCTGAATGCGGAATGCGTTAATTTAGTGGGTTTTTCCGGATGGTTCCAAACCTTGATGTCTTCAAGTTGCAAGTGAATTCGTTTCTGTATCTTCAAGTGGTGTGTGAAATGATTCTAGGTAGGTACACTCCGCGAGGCATAAGCTGAGCTTTGCTTTTGTGTGAGTGTACATGGATAGTGTAGGTGTGACAACCGGCCTTAGGCGCGGCGCCAGTCTGTTTCGCTCCTGCCTGATTGGTGATCACTCACACTAATGCAAAGCTCAGCTTATACCTCGCGGAGTGTAAGCACATTCCATTGTCGTATCTATAATAGTGAAAAAAGTTTACTACGTTCGTCAACCAGAGATATAATATGATTTGGATGATGACATACACAATTAATTTTTGATCTCATGAAACAAAAATATGCCGATGAATAAATTCCTATTCAGAAAGGTACTTCTGAAGTTCGTCTTTTGAATATTCACACAAACACTCCGAGGCACTAACAGTAATAAATGCTTATCTAAATATATCACAAGAGAATTGTAAAGTAATTTCCCCTCTGTTTACGATTCCTCTCGCCGTTCACAAATGTCGAAAACATTCATAACAAAATTAGCGCAGCCACAGAGCACAGCATAGTTACTGCGGCAGAGATTCTCACAGCAAAACAATCTTAATTACACGTATATACAGCTACCGGTAAATATAATATCACCCCTAGATATGGACCCCAAGCCTATAGATATGACCATACAAGCATGTAACAGTATGGAGTTTTGTGTATTTTTTTTCATTCATTACGACTTGGCATACCTACTCTGTATGCCAAGTAGCAATGACCTAAGCAGGAACAAAACTCACAAAGCTATAGGTTCCATGACCTGAATAAACCATCGAGCAAATTGATCTTCCGCGCAAGCACGGAAGGGAGTAGTAGTAGACTTAGCTAAAAAGTATTGTTCAAATCTTTCTGTCATTTCTTGCGGGAGGGGAAAGTTGCACACTAGCGCAAAGCCGCACTATTACATACAAAACATACCTGTACCGATCCATTGCCGATCATACTCACACAGCCAAATTGCTAACACATAAAAAAATAAAGCACCATTCACAAATCTAGCCCGGCCCTCAGCCACAGTATATTATCAAACTCCATGGTCCACGCGGACTTGTACTTTGACAGAGGGGAAACGCTGTGTATGCCTACTCTCTTTCGTGTTGCTCGCTGAAATAAACACATATATACCATAGTTGTAACTTGTAAAGACAACCTTCTATGCAGGAGATGCATGAAGGAGGCAGAAACGCCACTGCACCAGCTCCAAATATTTTCGTCCAGGAAGCCCTTTACAACCTGAAAAGGATGGATTCTGGGACTGTCTGCGCTGATTTGAGTAGAAAGAGCCACGCACAATTACCTAATTAAGAGGTTATTCCAATACTGATGTTTTCAAGTCGAAATTGTATCGGTTTCTACCAGGTAAGTAAGGTTATATCGTAGACTGCACCGTCGCGTCGCTTAGCATTAGGCGTGTTGCGTGGGGGTCAAGTCTTAACCTGTCGTTATAAAAACACTGTTTTTTAGTGATAGAGTGGGGCCACTGAATAGAAGAGCATGGCAGCTACTCCCATTTCATACTCCATTTTATATTTGATACAAAGGTGGGTGTAGGGGCCGGGAGCTCATTTATGTTCAGAAGCCTTCCCGAGAACTTGGTCGACGCAACGCGTGACCAAAATGCTGGCGATTATATATTTTGGCCCAACACATAAGCATAACCATTCAGCATGATAAAGCCGGGTACGCTTCCAATTGGTAGCGGCATAAACATCTTGATTATCTGTAGGCCGTCATTGGTCTATGGTTAATTCAGGTGTGTTGAGTGTGAGTAGTTAGTTAGGTATGTAGCGTAGTGTAGTTCTCATTGTATTTTAATTTTGTTAATAAAAGCCCTGAACATTAAAAAAAAGTACTTTGCCTTAGAAGTGTTAAGTTCCTTACTGGTGTTTTCGTTGGTAGTGTGGCACGGATAAAAGCAGCATTAAGCGGATATTGCCACGGCTCGGCAATCACTGCTTTCCGGTTACCGCTACCAATAATTCGCGGCGAATCGGCTCCTACGCCATTTCTGTTTGTTTTTGGCGTTTCGGCTCACGAATGGCGCAGTAAAGTTGAGATGTAAGCTAGAATGTTTACTGAAGACTCCATTAATAATGTAGAATCGTTTGACGATCGTCACTACACACGAATTTAGACAAACTTCTGCGAGGTATAATGGTGTTGATTGAATTTCACATCGATTTAAAATGGATAAAAAAAAAAATTGGTTGCCTGTAAAGTCGGTATACGGGCGAAAGTTTTACGTGACAACGACTTTGAGTGGTAAAATAATTTTACGGAAGGGACGCGTGCCTTTTACTTTTTATGTCTGTCTCTCTCGCTCTTAGGCGGGCTAACCATGCCCGAGTGGAAGGGACGCGTGCCTCTCACTCGCTCTCGTTGTGAGCGCATAACGTGAGCGGAGCGTAACGCAGTTTCTTGAAGTGTCACCCGGCAAACCAATTTATAAGACGTTGTCACGTCAATAATAGAGTGACAAGACGAGTAGGTGTGCTTGATGATGCGCAACATGCCTGCCCAAAACAGCACAGTGCCACGCAGCTATTGGAAGATGAAAAGTCCAAATCATTACCTAGATTACGAAATCACTACGCTCATCACCCAGATAATACAAAACATTTTATCTTCATGCTTCTAATTTCACTGCAAACGTTGCTTTTCATAACGTAACTTAGTGATGATTTCACATTTCTGCTTGGCAGTAAAATAACTGGTAACAAAATGTGGTACATGCTACTTCCCGAGCGATAACACGATATTTAAAAAAAAATTGAGTGGGCTTGGAACCCAGCTCTATGTTTCAATCCGGTCCTTTCAGCAGTTTCGATGTGATTGAGGAACAAATATTTAAACTTTCACATATCGATACCTTAATTTGCAAAACGAATAACTCCATAGTAGCAAATTTCACAGGAGTCACACTAAATCACCACTAAAATCTATTGCGTAACTAGTATTTGTATTATTTTAAGTACTTATTTATTAGTTAATAAGAAACAGAATTTCCAAAGGGATGTTTGTTTTTTCTTTTGATGCTTAATTTTTTTTATATTAAGTTTTTAGTGGCCTCCGTGAAATTTGCTACTGTGGAGTTATCCGTTTTGCAAATTAAGGTATCGATATATAATATTACTAGGATGTCACACTAAGATAAATCTTACTTTTTAGATAAATACATGGGTAACTCACATTTGATATAGTCAGTCGAGTCCGACTCAAGTTTCGATCGCGTTCGGCGATCTTTTTCAAGGAGAGTGCGACAGCGTGTACCCTCGTTTAGCTTTGTCAAACGTGAGTTACCCTTGTACTTATTTAAAATGTGTAATAACCACTTCAATTTTCATGCTAAGAAATCCTACTAATAATATTACAAACGCGAAAGTTTGTTTGAATGTACGTTTGTAACTCTTTCATTCAAAAGCTACTGAAGGGATTTGTATGAAGTTTGGTTAATTGATTAATAATAGTCTGGAATAACACATGAAAGATACTTTGAGAGTAAAAATAAATCAATTAAATTAATTGAAGAATTTAGACTGTTGAATCTTTCTGTTACAAATTTTCAAAAGGAATGCTACTCACCGGCTTAGCTCCATCTACTTAAAGCCCCAACAAACCAAAACTCTTTTTGAGATGGCGGGTAGAAGTAGATGGTTCCCTCTATACTAAATTTTCCCACTCATATCAATTTGTTTAAATAACCAGATACTTATTCTTTTATATGACAAATAAGACTAAAAAGACCTGTATTAGATACGAGTATAATACTATAACCGAAATATACTACATGCAAACGATCCATGTGACTATACAAATAGGTTATTTTTCAACTCGAGATAACAACAAGATAGGGAACAACGCAGATGAAACTTCAGAGCGCTGCTAGTGTAACACAACACATCTAAGAAAACAGGGAAGTAAACTTATTAAACAAAATACGGCACCTAAGTAAATTAATATTTCGTATTATTAATCAATGTTTGACGAGAGCCACGAGAAATGATCAATGTAAGTATAAGATTGCGCAATTTCCCAATGTTAATTAAGTTTCCGGCTAAATTAGGCAATTTAAAATGATGCTTTGATGCAGATGATGTTTAATTAGAAATGTTCATTTCAATTATACTTGAAATTAAAGCGAAATTATAAATTATTGTTGCTCGCTTGACTGGACAGTTTACATAAATTATTTAAATAAATTGACTTCGGCGTGAACGGAATTTAAGTTCTACTTCTTTGTAAAGAATCTTACTATCCTGAGCTGTATGAGGCTAAAATTAATTTAGGTTTCAGTTATTTTTATTTTATTTTTGTTAATTTACACTTGATAGACACTTGACTGTGGGCCTCATAACGAAGCTCAAAGTCACACAGCGAGCTATGGAGATAGCTATGCTCGGAGTCTCTTTGCGCGACAAAATCCGTAATGAGGATATTCGCAAAAGAACGAAAGTGGCCCACGAAGATCAAAGAGTAAGCAAGCTGAAGTGGCAATGGGCAGGCCACATCGCTCGCAGAGTTCTCCGATGGGGAAGAAAGGTTCACGAACCGGAAGACGCAGTGTTGGACGGCCTCCCACTAGATGGACAGATGACCTCACAAAGGTCGCTGGAAACCGCTGGTTGCAGGTTGCGCAGGACCGATCGTTGATCGTTGGTCGAATCTAGGGGGGAGGCCTATGTTCAGCAGTGGACGTCTTGCGGCTGATGATGATGATGATGGTGAGACACTTGACCGCCATTTCGCCTGATGTTGAGCGACGATGTGGTATATGATGAAACGTGCTTACCAACAAGATACCGAACGCTCACTCAATCACTCTCGATTCGAAGACACCAAGACACCTTCGGAAAAAACTCAACGCATTTTACAGTCTAGACGCTCAGCAGGTCTACTACGAAGTCCGATAAACGATATATCGGCCAAAACTATGGACGTTTTATACCACGAAACACAATCGGTCGGTTGATGACACAAAAACTGTCAAATCAGTGTCGATCAGGATGAACGAAACGCCCGATCAGATCAACCGACCAATTGTGTTTCGTGGTATAAAACGTCCATAACTTTGGCCGATATATCGTGTATCGTTATACTACTTCGTAGTAGACCTGCTGATCACTTAAGTATTCGTAGAGTTAAGCCTCTTAAGTTCAAATCTTTAGAATGTCAACAAAATGAAACTTCAGATTGTCCTCGTGGCTTAGCTGGTAGTAGACTGTAGGTCTGCCTGTGAAGCTGGGAGTCGTGGGTTCGCTTCCCACTCCGTGCAAATATTGGTGTGATAAATACAAACAAGTATTTGTTCTGTGTCTGGGTGTTTTATGTACAATAAGTATAAATTTAAAACTATTTAAGATTATTTTATTTCAGATCTGGGGAATTACCGCAGCTTTACCAGTTATTATACCGCAAAATAATAATGTGTAAACATTTCTGTGATCCAGTTTGAAGGGCAATGTTTCCAGTGAAATTACAAGGCATTGAGATAATACATCTTATATTTGTACTCTTCATATTCCAATAGCTGCGTGTCACTGTGCTGTTATATGTCAGGCTTGTTGCTTACCATCAGGCAAGTGTCCTGGTCATCTCGTCGCTATATATGTATATATCTGGCTTCCATAATACCTTTGCTTACTATGGGGTCAGATGGTGTTATGTGTGAATTGTCCGCCGATATCTATTTGTTGATTAATCAAAACGATGTCGCTTGTTCTAGTAACGAGCTATCAGAACTCATTTTTCTGGAACATAACTAAAACACTCCTTACTGATTCACCATACCAACTAAAAAAAAAACCAAAAGTGGCTTATAAATTTGAACGCTACGGAAACTCTGTCCAGTTTAAGGCGTAGGTTAGGAACACATGGATATATAAGGATATCGGTGTAACCATGTAAGCAAACAATTGTAATTTTGCTTAACAGCTAAGCGTGTTACACGGTCATTTGATCCGTATGAACAGAGGCTTAAGGCAAATCAATTAACTGAGACCTTGTACGGTTTCATGTGAATAGCTAAGTTAAACTTAAAGTTAGGAGCTAATTAATAATAGCTTAGCTCACCCTAGAAAAGCTAATTCAATGGTACGAAATTTGGTTCCAAGGTTTCTTATGTAACTTTACTTATAACTATGGTTTGCATGATTTGATACCACCTTGCCCTTTTTTTATCGGAATGCTCGTAGCTCGAAAAAGCGACATCGTTTCATGGTTGATGTTCCAAAGACACGAACGAAGAGATTTGACTCTAATTTTGTGATAAGAACGTCTAGGCTGTGGAATACGTTGCCTGAGTGGGTTTTCCTTATGATTACAATCTTTGTGTTATGTTAGATACAAAAAATATTTATCCAGGCAGCTGGTGGCGGTTGGAGAAGTAAGACCGAGGACCGGGCTGAGTGGCGTATCATAGGGGAGGCCTATGTCCAGCAGTGGACGAATACAGGCTGATGATGATGATAATGAGATGGCGGTCAAGTGTAAACCTATAAAAGTAAAAAAAAAAAAACTAACTTATTAATGAAAAATTACGAAAGTGACGCGTGACCAAAATGTATGTAACTCTAGCGGTCCGTTCCGGTTTGATCGGATATGGTTATATAAATTCGAAATAAAATCTCTCCTAGCTTTCAAGTCAGATCAAACTACACAAGGTGAGCAAATTTGAATGAAAATGGGATTAGATATTAGTTTTGAAGTCCATTGCAGACAAGTAACGCAATAATAACGTGCTTAACAGTTTTCAGAGTTCCGTATCCGAATGGCAAAATACGGGACCCTTATAGATTCGTCACGTCTGTCTGTCTGTCTGTCCGTTTGTATGCTACAGCCACTTTTCTCCGAAACTATAAGAGCTATACTATTGAAACTTGGTAAGTAGATGTAATCTGTAAACCGCATTAAGATTTTGATACAAAAAATAGAAAATAAAAATAAAAAATCAAGAGTAAGAACTGAAACTCAAAAATGTTTTTTGATCAAAACCATACGTGTGGGTTATATATGGATAGATCATTAAAAATTATATTGAGGTTTCTAACATATTTTTATTTCTAAATTGAATAGTTTGCGCGAGGGACTCTTCCAAAGTGGTAAAAAGTGTGTCCATCCCACCCATTTAATTTTTAAAATAAGAGAATGACAAAAATAAAAAAGTGTATGATGTACATTAGCATGTAAGCTATCAACGAAAATTGGTTTGAATGAGATCTAGTGAGTAGTTTTATTTTAATACGTCATAAATTCACTATTGTTAAAACACTGATTAAAGTAACAACGAACTACAATAACTTTTACATTATATTAGCTGCTACGGAAGCCTTCATGGACGAGTCGGACTCACACTTGACCACTTTTATCATTTGTCCGATAATTATTATACTCGTAATATAGTGAAGTGGTAATTTCAAGTTTTAAATGTTATTTATATGCACGGGTAACTCACGTTGGATTTAATCAGTGCTAAACGAAATGTGATAACGCGCGCGTAGTCCTTGAAAAAGTTCGCTGGACGCGATTTAAACTTGAGTCGGACTGGACTGACTATTATATCAAAGGTGAGCTCCCTGTTTAATTATTTAAAATGTGTAATAACCACGTTAGTTTGTAAATTAAAATGTTCATTACACACTTTAGAAATCTACTTATCTAATTTGTTTTAATTTTTGATTAATTGGCGTTACACGTCTATTAATAAATTGTACAGTTTCAATATCTCTTTTAATTTATTATTCTGCAACGCCGTACAAAAATCACGAGACAAGGAGAAATGATCGAGGGCTGATCAAACCCCCGCTTCAACTGCACTCAGTTTGACAGCTTACAAGTGACGGCATAGTGCTGAATCTTATTATTTTATACCTTTCTATTATCCTACATAAGTCTCCTGGTGGTTCATTTGACCAATCAATTTTGTTCACGGGCCTATAGTCTTTAATAGTATATAACCTTTTGCACTCAGGAATCTCATTCTCATCACTCTAACATTTCCAACGGGGATATATTTTTTGATATCAGTCCAGTAGGTAGTTTGTGATATTTGCGCGTACAAACAAAAAACCTATTCAGCTTTATAATACTTATACTATAGGTATAAGTATAGATGGTGGTTTTGGAGCACCAATCATCAAGTTTTACAATTTTGAAAACTTAAATAACAATTGTTAACCCACTACAACACCTACTTAATTATCGCGCACAGGTTCGTATTTGCCCACTAGTTTGTACGACGGTGTGGTCAAAGATCACGTTCGTTAAAGGTACCAAATCATTTTATACTTATTGTAGGTACATAGGAATACCTAGACTAACTAACTATTGGAATAACTATTAGTAATCACTAGACAAATATTCGACCTAGCTGAATTTAAACCCACTTTGAACACGACTCTGCAGGCAGAATTACTTAATTAAGCCACTGCATAATAATGACTTAGTCAGTCAAAAATATATTTTGCTTTTAATTTCAAAAACAAGCAAATATTAATTGAAAGAACTCCAGCTATACTGTAAGTTATCGCCTAAACAAATTAATAATTAATTCTCACCTTAAGTTGAAAATACTAAGCAGTAATAAAGGAGGGTAGTTGTAAATTCCGGTATTGTTTCGGCGGTATTGTGCGCCGCACGCATTATTGCGAGTGATTTACCGCCAATTAAACCTCTACCTCTGATTTATTGGTCAATTTTTGGAACAACTTATAGCGTTTTGTTTGGAATGTAAGGATTTCTGTCCTCTACTAAATTCTGTTTGGAATAAAAAAAATTGAATCCACCCTCTAAAGTCCTCGGAAAGTTAAAAGTTCCGTTTGAGAAATGAATACAGTGCTACAAGAATCTAATGGCACGTGGTCAAAATGGCGTTTTCGCAATTGAATCAGACAAGTGATACTTACCCTGTGATACGCCCAGGTCGTCTCGAATATTTAATAGAGTGTTATGTTAGATACAAAAAATATATTTATCGGTAGACGATTTTCACAAAACACCATCTGGCCACTTGTAAAAAAAAAAAAAAAAAAATTATAGGTCTTGCCCAAAGCGATGCCTTGTCGAGCAAAGGTTTGGAATTGGAACTACGATTTGGAAATTTTAAAAGTCGAGATTGTCAATGAATTCATGAAATATGTACATTGAATGTGTTTTTTTTCTTACTGTACCAGCAGCATCCTCTGCATTAACCTGCGTAATATCCCATCTTGTTACTTTACCGGGATAAAAATAGCCCGTGTGTTGTTCTAGACCAGCGATCGCAACATTTCGGGAGCCATGGGTCACATAGTGCAGAAGTAGATAGAAGCTGGCCGCACTTTTGAGAGTTTGTACGAGTAAATCATTTGTTAATTACACCCCTCCCATTGTCCCCTCAACCTTTACGTTTGAAACAAGAACAAAATTTAAAAAATTAATTAACCTCCAAATAACCTCGGATTTCTTATCTGTACAACATTTTACTAGTCAAACCCTTTCATTTGATACCCATATTGAGGTAGGTTGTAAAAAAATATTTTGTCCGCCATTTTGTGGAGGCGGCCATCTTGAATCGATATTAACCAAACATAGCTAAGAACATCCGCACGGATATTAACCTTCGAAAAAAAAACCGCATCGAAATCGGCCCATCCATTTGAGCTATACGGTGCCACAGACACACACACAGTCAGACATCGACGTCAAACTTATAACACCCCTTTTTTTGGTCGGGGGTTAAACACAGTTTGCAATAACATAAGTATCGAATGCAATGCAATTGTGAAATACATTCGGAGCCGTAAATTCATTATTTTATATTTTTAATCTCATTTACAACCGTCGCGGGCTGCACGGAGGTAGATTGGAGTATCGGAGGGTCTTCTGCCTAACTAAAAATGTCTTAGTAAAATATTGCCGTCTCTTTTCTTTTCGTTTGAAATGATAGAGACACCAATAGCAAAGCCATAGCCGATTTAGTTAGGCGGTAGAAGGACCGGCCACATGCGGTCCGCGGGCCACGCGTTGCCAATCCCTGATCTCTATCTATGTACCAAATTTAATTTAAATCCCTTTAGTAGTTTTGCATAAAAGAGTACCAAACATTCCAGAAATCCATACATTCTTATAAACTACCGCGTTTATATATTAGTAGGATAGGATATTCGCAAAACAACGAATGTGGCCAACATAGCTTAAAGAGTAAGCAAGCTGAAGTGGCAATGGGCAGGCCACATCGCTCGCAACCGATGGGAAAGAAAGGTTCTCGAGTGGCGACCACGAACCGAAAGACGCGTTGTTGGACGGCCACCCACTAGATGGACAGATGACCTCACAAAGGTCGCTGGAAACCGCTGGTTGCAGGTTGCGCAGGACCGTTCGTTGAGGAAATCTAGGAGGCCTATGTTCAGCAGTGGACGTCTTGTGGCTAATGATGATGATCAAGATAGGATAAGATAAGAAAATAGTTACTTACCTCTCAAATTTCCAGCGTGTCCTATTTACCGAACGTTACCCGACCGCCCCTGTTTGCTCGCAGACAAATTAACGGCTACAATATGTTTAGTGCGCCGTTATTGTTATGATGTTTTTTCTTATGTGCCGTAATTTGAGACATGTGGCCGGGAGCGGGGTGAACGAACGGTGTGAACGTGTAAGTTGAACGAAATATGGGACGGGTTCAGTTTTCTAGAGAAAGGTTGACTGTTAGTCTGTTTGTATTTTTTTTTTAAGTGAAAACTTAATTTGCCGCAGCACATACAGATTTTTCGTGGGCTGTGAATTGAATTCTAACGTCACGCTCGGGAATGATAAGAAATCTTCGGGTGAACTCGGGATTATTTTCGTTCTATACATAAAGAAATTATAAACGTATCATATAATTATATTAACTAATGTTTTATTTATTTGCTTCAAATTAACCTCCCACAAAAACGAACGAGAAAAACAGGCTATTTTTTAAAGTACATTTGAAAACAATTTACAAAATATTACGAGTAAATTTTCTGGCATTTTTATTTTTAAAAGCGTCTTTCTCAAAAGAAAAATAAATTTTAAATAAAATCAAAACAAAAGATCTCATAAATAATTGAAACATCCATTTATAATTAGCTCACGAATAAAAGGTAGGCTAATTTACAACCGGGTCATAATTTTGATGGTTTTCGAGATAAGGCCGAGATAAAGAAACAATGAGTCAATACTTGAACAGCTAACGCGCTGTAACTTACTTGTACGGACCGCAAAAAAGTGTTTTTATCGATACCCTACTAATATTATAAATGGAAAAGTTTGGATGTTTGTTGCTCAATCACGTCGGAATGTCTGAACGTCTGAACCAATATGTGGTCTGAACGTATCGGCGTGGCGCTGCGGGGGTTTTATCACATGATACTTATTACATACACATACTCGTATCTATATAGACAGCTGATATAATACTTAGTACCCGCAGGACCGACCTTTGCTCGGTTTACAGATAAAATAAAACCTCATTAGATCGATAAATCGCTTTCGAAACCTCCTGCATACTTACTTTTTTCGTTGAAGCCATTTCCGAGATTCAGATAACATATTACGAGTATATAAAAATATGCAATAATTGCTCGGTTAAAGGTATAAAGGTCACATTAATCAAATTTCATACTTTGCATAAATAACAACACTCAGACATACCAGACAACAAATAGTTAGAATATTGAATTTGACAGGCCTCGTGACTTAGTGGGTAGTAACTCTGCCTGCGAAGCCAAAGGTCGTGGGTTCGATTCCAACCCAGTGCAAATAATTGTGTGATGAATTAAAATATTTGCACTATGTCTGGGTGTTTGTGTCTGGATGACTAAGACATGAGGCCAGTCAGATTGACTACTTTCTTGGTACAGAATACGGATAGTCAACAATAAATGATGTAGAATAGAATAGAATAATAATTTATTTACCAATAACCACATACAAGAAACTCATAAAATAAGCACATGAAACAAAATGAGACAATATTTAAATATATATTACAAAGTTTCTCCCAGTCTTGACCATTGGCCCCACACTAGACACCGTGGCCCGTGTTGTGGTGACCGGTGTAAGATTTTTACAAAACACTGGTATTACTGCTGGGGGAGACCGTAGAAGACAAAAAAGAAATATAAATAGAAACACAAGCTAATAGGAAAAATTATCCTTTTAAAGTAACAAAATTCAGAATTAAATGAAAATTATTCTTCAATTCCTCACCACAACAAGAAACAATTATCTCTCTCTCTTTGTGTGTGCGCGAGTGGAAGGGTGTGTGTGTGTGTGTGTGTGTGTATGTGAGTGTGCGAGTGTGAGTGGGTATTTACTATTTACTATATAATATATGTGCAGGCCATTGCCACCTTACTGAAACATTCGAAAGTTACTAAAAATTATGTCAAATACTGTTGTTAGCCTAATTTACATATCTGTTAGCTCCCTAATTAAGTATTATTCGTAATTCGTGGCCTAATCTGCATGTTTTCAGTTCGCTACACAGGTTACATTTTTCACCGTCTCATTCTGATACCATCAACTCGTAAATAACTCAACAAACAAAAGTTTTCTTCCGACTCTTCTATATTACGTGTATGCACAGTCATGATCGCTGGGGTGCAGTGACAAAGCTTCTGCGTCAGAGCATAAGCGAACCAAGCTGGCACTGTTGGGGCCCGAAGCTTTCTATCTCAAGAATAGAACAGAAGACATTTATTGTCAAAGCTAGTTACACTAACAGCTATATTATAGAGGTGCGCACCTCATACAAGAGTCACCTCAAATGTCCCATACAAAATGACGGAATGTCCCATCAGCTCAAAAATACATTTTGTCCCACTTCAAATGAGGCACGAATTGTCGCAAATCTCACTCATCGGCCTGCGCGTTGTTGTCCCGGTTACATTATTTGTTAGCGAGAGAGAAGCAGTAACGTGCTCAGCATCTCAAATGAGTGAGCGGGACAACCAAAAGAAAGTTCGGTTATTGTTTTAATTTGAATTCTGAATTGATTGATGCCACGCCAACAACCCAGGACATTATAATAACACTCTGCGGTTGTGTTATTTATCCAGGACGTAAAAAAAATTAGTACACCTACCTGTTATTTAAGTATTGGCATAACAACAAAATTTCAAAGTAAAAAATTGGTTGCCTGTAAAGTCGGTATACGGGCGAAAGTTTTACGTGACAACGACTTTGAGTGGTAAAATAATTTTACGGAAGGGACGCGTGCCTTTCACTTTTTATGTCTGTCTCTCTCGCTCTTAGGCGGGCTAACCATGCCCGAGTGGAAGGGACGCGTGCCTCTCACTCGCTCTCGTTGTGAGCGCATAACGTGAGCAGAGCGTAACGCAGTTTCTTGAAGTGTCACCCGGCAAACCAATTTATAAGACGTTGTCACGTCAAAATCAACTAAATCAGTAAAGCGTAGTACTTGAACTGTTTTATTGCACTGTTATTTTATTTTACTTTCAAAAATATCGATTACTTTTTAAACATCACAGTAACTCATGACGTGTTGCTTGTAATACAATGTCGCAGGAAAGTAGTAACTGAATTATTTTTAGAATGTCACAATCACAGCTCAACTCGTTTTTGTAGTTATAATGTCACAGTATGCATCAAGTCACAGTCTAGTGATGATAGCCATTCTCCTCATTTATGAGGTGGTACAATGAGGTGGGACAATGTCACACCTCAAAATTCGAAATGAGTTACTCATACAAACTCAAAGTAAACGCATGTCCTACCCAAGTCTACTATATTATAATTATTAAACATATGGAGTAGTACTAAACTTGAACTATAGAACTTGATAGCCGTAGATAAATAATACAACGTATCAAGTGAACTAGTGTTTATTCTTTGATCTTATATGATCTTTCCACTTTCATCGGTGTCTCTTAAAATCTTACAACATTGAATGGGTCACTATTTTAAGCAAACGTTAGCGTGTTTTAGTAAGGAACAGCGCCATCTAGTTACAATCTGGGTAAACTAAAACTAATGTAAAATACATATTGAACTGTAGAAAGGGTCGCAAACAATCATGAGTATTTCCATGCAGACTCGTCAAGCCCAAACTTATAAGGAATTACATTGGTATTTAATAAAATTAACTTTAATTACAAGAGAAACGTAATTAATAACATCAGCTGTAAAAGTGTTGAGTAAAGGTAAATTTCTTAAATTTTTAATAGAAATAATAAATGAATGAAAGCGACAGCAAATAATCTCGTAAATTTAAACAATGATCCAAGAGATCATTGCTGGTCAATAGGGTTAAAAAAACAAAGTTTAAATCTGACTTACTAATTAGAAGATCAGTTCCCAACAATCAATTGTCACCCACTCTTGCAATATAGGACCTGGATGGCTTGGAACAACAATAGATCCCAACACTAATATTTTATCGACATGATTAATGCATCACGCCTCGATAATTTTCATTTTCACCAAACATAAATAATTTTATACTTAAACTTATTAACTTTAACTTATTGCATAACATGTTAATGACTGGCGTAATGAAATAGCAAAAACGGTAAATTTACAATCATTCACCTACTCGTACCTACCTAATCATCATTCAAGGAGAGAGTGAAGGCCAAAATACACCACACTGGCTCAGAGTGGATTGGTGGATGACGCTTGACCGCGAAATAGTACGTGCCAGGCTTCAATAGATGATGAAAACCTTGGAGTTAGGTGGTTTTTACACCCTAAATTAGCAAATATAAATTACAATAAGTACTATAGGCACTATACCTCCATATACCTCTCTGATCAACTACTAACACTAAACACAACTTTGTTATCCACAGACCGATGAAAGTCTAAGGATGATCAAAATGATCAAACCTACTACTACTCAGTTGTTTATGACCTTGAATCACTTCTCGCCAGAGTTTCGAGTCCCTGCAGTGGGAACATTTATTTATAGAGCTGCTTATACGACGCAAAAATGAAAATGTAAAATAACAAACAGCACGGATTCTAGTACCTGTGGTGCCGAAAGATTAAATATTATTTAAGGTGGTTAGACGTTGTACTCTGTCCTGTTCAGTACTTATGTCTTATAATAAGTCCGGATTTGCCACGGACCAGCCGCGCTCGGTCTCAGCATCGGAGTTTATCACGCGCTTATCTTTACTGATTCCCGGAGGCTCTACCTGACTAAAACTGTATTAGTTGATATTAACTCTCTTTTCTTTTCGTTCTAAATTATAGAGACAGCAATAGCAAAGCCAAAGCCGATTTAGTTGGTCCATAGAAAGGCGGCGGATCTACCGCCTGCTTTCCGCTATGCTTTGATTTGTGACGTTATCGGTCAATTTGGTAACGCTGATGAAAGCAGACAACTGCTTTCCGTAAGCAGCGGAACGGAAAGCAGATGTAGTTGTCTGCTTTCAGCTGCGTCACAAATCAAAGCATAGCTGAAAGCAAGAGAGTTAGACGGTAGGTCTGAGGGACACGACACACTGTTAGTTCGAACAATGAAACTAAATCAACTGTGAAGCACTGTCGAATAATGCCATCGTTTTGCCCTAATTGTAAAGTCAAATTCATTTTACTCTATATGTTTCTTTTTATATTAATATTTTGAATCCGGTATTATGGAGTTTGTTCCTGTTGAATGAAAAATACTTCAAAGTCTTGAACATCGCCGCAAAATTGCTAGCTTATCGGGTTTTTATCGGATACACTTCGGAGAGTGTGCAACTGATCTGCATGATCTTATACTACCTTGCCCTTTTTTTATCGTACTTCTCGTAACTCGAAGAAGTGGCACCGTTTCATGGTGGATATTCCAAAGACACGGACAAAGAGGTTTGACTCTACGTTTGTGATAAGAACGTCTAGGCTGTGGAATAAGTTGCCTGAGTGGGTTTTCCCGATAGTTATAATCTCGGTGTCTTCAAATCGAGAGTCAATCGATTTCTTCTAGGTAAACACGCTCCATCGTAGTCCGCATCGTCGCTTAACATCAGGCGAGACGGCGGTCAAATGTAAACCTATAAAAGTTAAAAAAAAATCTTCACCATGTTTAGTAAGCCGGTATTCACGACACAGTTGACACGTATGTGTATTTTAGTGCTACTTAAAAGATGACATAGTTTATAGATATATAAATTAATGCTAAATGCATAGCATATTTAAATTAATGGCCTCAATATTATTCAATCACTACATAGTACAAAAAAAGTCACTTCTCGCGTCTGTCCGTCCCTATATATGCTTAGATCTCTAAAACCACCAAACAGATTTCGCTAGTCTATCCTTATTTATACAGCTGAAAGTAAAATCTTTCAATATTAGATATTATAGGACAGTCAATCCAATCAGTAGGTACAATCGTCGAAATACTTAAATGAAATAATCCTGTATTAATACCTACCAAACATGACCCTGTTATACCTACTTTCTCATGTTTTCAACGAATCTAATTTAGACTGTAATCTAGTGTACCTACTAGTACTTATATGCAACAATTAAAGTACTGTTACGATTTTTTGTCATTTAAAGAGTGAAGAGACGAGCATACGTCATGCTCATCTCGTCACTCAAGCATGACATACTCCTGATGATAAGCAACATCACATAACACACGCCGCTATTGGAACATGAAGAGTCCAAATCATTACACTGCGCTGCGCTCGTCACCCAGAGATCTAAGATGTTATATCTCTGAGCCCTGTAATTTCTCTGGAAACAGCCCTTCAAACCGGAACACAGTAATATTGATTAATTATTATTAATAAATAGAGAAATTGGGATGATAGCGTTTCGTCGCTTTCCAAGTTATAATTACGTGTCTGAACCTGTGCCTGTCTTCTCTGAGTGTTATATCGTGTATATGTATCTGAGTGTTGTATGTAAAGGCTTTAATAGCCAAGGGAAAAGCCGGGGCGGAACGATAGTTTAAAAAAAAATAGGAGAGAGGAAAAATCAACACTATTAACAATATTGTTGGAAAACCGAGGTGCGAGTAATTATATGTCACGATAGCTGTCACGCGATGCATGGATGTTAAAAATAATGATGACATCGGAGCGATGTCATTAATCTTGGTAGGCGGGGTCTGCAAACCGGACTAGTGTTTTAGACTGGAATATTTATAAACATATAAATAGTACATAGTAACTGTATTTGAGATTATGTACTTACCTATTTTTAGTGTTTATACATTTATGTTTGGTTTTCGTATAAATGTTGGGCCGGTGCAGCGGCTAATTCAGCTGAGCGACTCAAACGGCGCAAATATGCAACCCTCGGAAGTGGTTACATATTTGAGCCCTTTGGGGTTGAGACATTGGGACCGTGGGGGCCGGGAGCTCACATCATCTTCAAAAGCCTATCCGAGCGCTTGGTCGACGCTTAGTTAGGTTTGTAGTGTAGTGTATGTAGTTCTCATTGTATTTTAGTTTTGTTAATAAAGGCTCTGCCCAGATAAAAAAAAAATGTACTTACTCTAAAACGTTTTGGCACTGTATAGCTGTAAGTTTTTGAGTGACTGTTTTAAATAAATAAATAAACAGCTGCTTATGTCATTATTACTAGTATAGCCCCGCGGTTTTACGCTAGCACTTCCCGATCCGGTTATTTTCTCGGGATAATGAATAAATAGCAAATGTGTTATTCTAGAATATTATCTATCCATGTACCAAATTTCACTCAAATTCCTTCAGTAGTTTTATAGAGTCACAAACTTACATACTGTTCTTATAAAGTTTTGCGTTTATAATGTTAGTAGGAATGAAGTTACGGTTGGTCTAGTCGAAATGGTGAAGGAAAACATCGTGAGGCAACCGACATGTTCCAAGAATCTTCCAAGATCATACCTACATCATCCACTACCCCGCACTGGGCCAGCGTGGTGGAGAAAGGCTTTGACTTTCTTGACGGCTTTTACAATAAACATGACGACAGGTCCTACAATTGTATTAAATCATTTGAAACTCGTATAATGGCAGTATTTAAATCGAATAAAATATAAAACAATTTTAATTTTGATATTTTTTTTGTTTAACTTACTTTATGATCATCCAAAGCTGGATGGGGTAAGTTCAATTTAAAAATACGAAATTATTAGAAAATTTATTTAGCATTGGACAATCCGTTCCATTTCAAGTGACTTTTGTTATTAAATCAGTTTCCTTAACGCAATATTTAATATATAGCTAACATATAAACTTTACGCTCAACGCATCGAAAATACGACACAGTGACGTCACGCTCCTGTAGTGTTTTTGTCGTTTTTGGAAGATTCCAAAATTGTGATATCACGGGAAGATTTTAAGATAACAAAGTAATTCTTTCACCTATGGTTCAGTTATTGAGTAGCCTTTTGATGGCACATTAAATCAAAAATAAATCGTCATGCCTTTTTACGGCAAATTTTATACCTATATAAGTATATCAAGTGCATTAACTCGTCTCTTAAGACTCGTTCAAAGCTATTCATTTATTTCACTAGTTTATAGTTTTTTCTGTTGTCACAAAAAGTTTTTAGTCAATAAACCATCTGATTTGTTTTGTCAAAACTAACCTCAAAATGTATGAGGGTAGATTATTTTTAGGGTTCCGTAGCAAAATACGGGACCCTTATAGATTCGTCATGTCTGTCAGTCTGTCCGTCCGTATATCACAGCCACTTTTCTCCGAAACTATAAGAGCTGTACTCTTGAAACGTGGTAAGTAGATGTAAGCTGTGAACCGCATTAAGATTTTGATACAAAAAATAGAAAAAAAAAAAAATTCGAGGGGTGTCCCATACTTAGAACTGAAACTCAAAAAATTTTTTTATCAAACCCCTACGTGGGGTATCTATGGATAGGTCATCAAAAATGATATTGAGGTTCAAAACATTTTTTTTTTTAAACTATAGTTTGCGCGAGGGACTCTTCCAAAGTGGTAAAAAGTGTGTGTCCCAGTGTAACTTTTAAAATAAAAGAATGACAAAAATAAAAAAGTGTATGATGTACTACCATGTAAACTATCAACAAGAATTGGTTTGCATGAGATCTAGTAAGTAGCTTTATTTTAATACGTCTTAAATTGACTATTGTTAAAACACTGATTAAAGTAACAACGAACTACTAGAACTTTTACATTATGTTACTTGCTGATACGGAAGCCTTCATGGTCGAGTCCGACTCACACTTGACCACTTTTATTTATTGTTGTGAAAGTGAAAACTTCTTTAGTGCGCCACACACAGATTTTTTGTAGGCTGTGAATTGAATTCACGGTCGAGAATCATAAGAAATCTTCGGGTAAGCTCGGGGTCATGGCCATTGGCCATCTGAAATGCGTCAGCATTTCCCATTGTCTGACGCATTTCTAGAAGGCCATGCTTATTTACGCTCGGCCACGCTCTTCGGTTTCCCCAAATTTTCGAAAGTAAACAATCAAATTCGGAGATATAACATTTTTACTTCTTTCGGCAGTTCCTATAACTGCCAATTTTTATTTTACGTGCTAACAATCCAAATTACCTTATACATAAATACGGATTTAATGTATCGCGATAGAGTGAATCCGATTGTTTACGGTACAAAGCTCAAAGGCAGCCGAGTGATGATACGATGCATTTAACTACAAATTAATTAACATTTTTCAATTAGTTTGGGAACTTTACGGTTGATGTACCACGGTACGCACAATGAAGTGCATTCTCTGATGTAAATGGGAGAATACATTTATTCGAAAGTGTGTTGCCGTTGTAGTCACGTGGCTTAAGTGGTAGTAAGTCTACCGATGAATCGGAGGCTCATAGACAAGGCCACCCTTTTTAGGGTTACGTAGCCAAAAGGCAAAATACGGGACCCTTATAGATTCGTCATGTCTGTCTGTCTGCCACAGCCACTTTTCTCCGAAACTATAAAAGCTATAGGTACTACATATAAATACGCTATGCTATGCTATACATTCATTCATTCATTTATTTCTAGGTAAATTACAATAAAGATTACATGTCAAAGGTTATAATTACATTACGTTATGGTACATCGATTTTATACCATAATTATTGGCGATTCATTAACGTATTTAAAAATAAACAAATAAGTAATAAATAATAGACTGGCCCGTGAACAAAATTTATGGGTCATCTGATACAGCAGGAGACCTATGTAGGATGATAGAAGGGTATAAAGTAATAAGATTGAGCACTATGCCGTCACTTGTAAGCTGTCCAACTGAGTGCTGTTGAAGAGGGGGGTTCTAAACCTCGATCATTTCTCCTTGTCGCATGATTTTTGTACGGCGTTGCGGAATAACTATTACTATTGTTAAAACACTGATTGATAAAGTAACATCGAACTACAAGAAGTATTGTATTATGTTACTTGCTGCTACGGAAGCCTTCATGGGCGAGCCCGACTCGCACTTGACCACTTTTATTTTAAAAAGACTTCAATCTAGAACAGCGCCGCAAAATTGCTAGATAGATAGAAATAATTTATTGTTCTACTCAAAGTAAGCAAAGTTTGTAGTGTGGTAGTCTACAGCTGATATAATACTTTTATAGTTGTAAATAAATACTTATTATACTCGTACATAGAAACACCCAGACACAGCAAATAATTATATCAAATATTTGCACTGGGTGGAATTGAACCGACAAAGTCAAAGTCAAAGTACTTTATTCATAAATGTACAATTTACACGTCAATTAATAAAAAATAAAAACAAAAGAAAGAGCATACAAATTGTATACATTTTCAAAGTTTGAAGTTTGACCAGACCGACCGACCGACCAGACCGACGAGGCAGAGTTACTACCCACTAAGCCACGAAGCCAGTCAAAAGGAAGGAAGGAAAGCAATCACGAGCATCACTCAATCCTATAAAAAAAATGCAGTCACAGGGACGGCCGATAGAAGTGTTAACTAATAACTACTTATCTAGGTTTTTAGTTTTAAATAGCGCAATGTTTTTTTTCTAGCTGGCTATTGGCACCCCTACTACCTGACGGACTTTTGGGTTAGCGCGGATCACAGGACGCCATGAAATAGCGCTATTGTTGCTCTATATATTATATCTCACTTGTATACCTACAAGCTACAGTTAAACTGTTATTACGTGTGTCGGTAATGAGAAGTAATACAATTTACAGTAGCATGATTTGATAAACGCGGCAAAAAACTACCTATTCTCTTAAAAAAAACTTTTTTTATGTAAAATAATTGAGTCTCTGGATATGTAAGAGGAAGCTCCTAATTGATAGAATCATTGCTGTTAAAGAAATGTATGTAGTTCAAAAATGTATCGATTATTAACTCGCGTAAGCATTGAATAACTGTTTGGGATACGGCAGTTGCCATAATTATACATTTTTAATAAATATTAAATAACTAAAATGTATTATGTTAGCCCACAGATTACAGAAACAAAAGATAAAAGTTTTGTTTCCTAATCTGTGTGTTAGCCATATTTTGGCAAATGAAATATTTTTAGTTCACCCCCTTAAAACAGAGATGGCGCTACAATACTGTATTTAGGCTAAACGAAGACTGCGTGCCACACAGGCTTTTTAAAATGAAATTACCTTTCACTAACCCGAATAATCTTGCAAAAAAGTGTATATGAATACAGTCAGTGTCAAAATACTATAGTACTCATAAATGTACAATTTACACTTCAATCAGTGGGTATATATACAAGTAGGAGTTTGCAATGTATATATACCTACATTTTCAATATGTACAACGAAAACTATTAGGTACTGTACCATAATTTTCGTAAAGATAAGTGTCAAGTATTTATTACTGTTCATGTTCACGCCAAATATAATCCCTGGCACATCTAGGTTCTTGATAGTGTACTTCAACTATCAAAGTTATTAAATCATAATTATTTGATACTTATATTCCATAGTAGTAGGTAATAAACAATATCATTTTTTACTATTTTATCCTGGGTTTACAGTTACATATTATGAACTCGCTGTAACTATAAAATTCTGCTTTTGAAGTTTAATTAGCAATCCTACTAATACCATTTCCGAAACACACAGACACAAAATAAACGTCAGTAGTCTGGAAGAGAGATCTTTTGGTGGCCTAGAAGAGATCAAGTCTTAGCAAGAAGGTCGCTTATTTGCTTCACACATTTAGATAAATGTCCTTTTGATTATTTTTTGTATTGTGGACAAAAAACTACTTTCTATCAATTTCACAATTTAAATTTCGAACTGTTCGTAGCTCGAAGAAGTGGCATCATTTCATGGCTGATATTCCAAGGGCTCGAACACAGAGGTTTGACTCTATTTTTCTGATAAGAACATTTAGGCTGTGGCATGCGTTGCCCGAATGAGTTTTTCTCAATGATTACAAACTTTGCGTTTTCAAAACGAGACTGAATCGGTCAAGAGTAAACCTAATTAAGTGAATAAATCAAGGCAATCCCATTAACGTACCTAGTAGAAAATTATAACTAAACGGTTTTACGTAATCGTGTATTCTTCATAGCATGACCTATTGTACCATTAGGCACTCAAAGACAAAATTAATGGCCTAACTGCTGTAGGTAAAGTGCCCCCAGTGACATTTTTCATTCTTACCACCAAGTAATACACTAATGGGTGGCGTGCCATGAAAAATGCACTACACTGCATATCTTTGATGCAATTTTCTAAAGTGGTAGCGAAATTGATTTTAAATAACGATTTGGTGTATCGTCAATTTATCAACGTTGCTATGTGTTGTAGGAATGTATAGCTAGTAGTAATTACTATGGTAAAATGAAAGTAATTGAAGTGTAAATAAATAGTATTTTTAAATTATTTGCGAAAACAACTGATGATGGCACAGTGCCACGCAGTTGCTTAAACATGAAAAGTCTTTAGGTTTATGATAATATTTATTATTATCATCATCGTCAGCCCATGTTCGTCCACTGCTGGACATTAGCCTTTCCAATATTGTGCCACCAAATCCGGTCCTCGGCTCTCCGCATCCATCCGCTTTCCGCCACTCTCTTCAGGTCGTCGGTCCACCGAGCGGGAGGCCGTCCCACGGGACGTTTCGAACGTGGTCTCCACTACTTCTCCCCCAACGTCCATCGGCTCTGCGACATATGTGGCCCACCCACTGCCACTTCAGCTTGCTTATTCTTAAGGCTATATCTTAGTTTTCCGTCGGATATCCCCGTTGCGGAATATTTATTATACTTATAGATTATTCTTTAGTTGTAATTGTCCCGTAAACGTTACCAGTTACCGTTACCAGCGCAGACAGATTTTTGCTCAGCCCACGGGGCTTCCCCGAGCCCCACAAGCCTTCATTTAGAATTGAGTAGTCATTTCAAACTTTGAAAATTTATACAATTTGGATGCTCTTTCTTTTGTTTTTATTTTTTGTTAATTGACGTGTAAATTGTACATTTAAAAATGAAGACTTTGAGCTCAAACGTAACGTTTGTAAATGAAAAAAATCTTCAGGTGAACTCGGGACCATGGCAATGGCATCACCATTGGCCACGCCCTTGAGTTTTACCCAGTTATTAGGTATGTAATGATTTGAAATGTAAAGTTACAAGCGTATCTGTAAAAAAAACTTTATTTCTATTGCACCTTTAATGTTTTACGAGTCATAAAACCTATTAGATGTTCCTGGTAGGTGTGTATTATCGGGAGAGGCTGCCAGGTAGGACAGGGATGTTCTGTAGTCGGTTGTGGCCCGGCGCAGAAAAAATAGACGCGCAGAATTATAAGTACAGATGGGAATGCTTTCAGTTGTACATTGCCTAAAGTTACGTGTCTTCTGTGATGAAACAAGAAGCAAACGCTGTATATATATCCTACAAATATTATAAATATCAGTGCTTGAGTATTGAGTTGTTTAGAGGTTTGGATGATATTTTATTGTTTTTTTAGGATTTACTGGAACTACGTGAGCAAATAAACCACGGGGCGCTGTTAGTAATTACATAAAAATGTAGTGTATGGTTTTGGAACAAACTTTACCCAGTGCTCTTCTGCGTCACCTGGAGATATAGAACAGATTATATAAATACATTCATGCTCAGAAATCTCTTTGGCAATATTGTCTTTCAAAAGAGAACACAGTGATATTTGCACTGTATTGCTTAACGGTAAAATAAGTCGCCAAAGTATGGTACTTCCCAAGGCAGACTCTGCAAATACCACTACTAAATTAATTAAGTTGTCACTACTGTCCCATAGTCTATGTCCCACAGCGGATGCCCAAGAGCCGGTCCTGCTAGACGGGTTCCCTGTTTTTTCTGATCACGCACACATGCGCCCGCGTGTGTGCGTGATCAGCTGATGCACAGCTGTTATCCATAAGGGGCATGGCAAATCGGCCGACTGACGGAATGTACGAGTATTACTGGTCCTGAGGCCACACTATGCTTGCGTTGCGATAATTGAAGTGCAGTTTTTTTGGAATGAAGTTCTTTAAAATGTTTAAGAATAGAGTGACGAAATTTTCTACGAAAAACGTAATTTCGAAATACACTCGCAACTTTCGTACTCCGGTTCTCATTCGATCCGTCGTTTCGTCCGTTTAAATGGCTTAGTACTTTTAAACGTCAAACAATGTTCTACCAAACGCAACGAAATAGAACCGGAGTAGGAAATTTGCGAGTTTGTTTCGAAATCACGTTTTTCGTTCAATTTCAATTCAATTCAATTTATTTATTCGAACCATTATTTCAAAGGAACACTTGGTAACGTCACTTACAATAAAATTATATAGTACATAAACAATCTGTGTACATAATAAAATAATACTAAATAATAATGTCAATTAAAAAATAATCAGCTGTAAAGAGGCCTTGTCATTTAGGTGCAGCTGTAAAAAGGCTTTGTCATGGTGAAAAAACAAATTATCCAAATAATGAATACATACAGTACTTAAACAAATTTACATTAATGTTTAGTATTATTCTACCTTACTCGATAGTTCTAATTTTGACATATTCCTTTTCCAAATATTGCTGTCCTTTACAAAATCATCTACAGTGTAATATGCTTTGCTCGTTAGGTAGTTTTTTATTTCGTTGAAAGAGTAGTACCCGTCCTGGACATGCCTGGTGGTAAGTAAACGTAATAAAACAAGCAAGATGTATGCTTGACGGTAAGCAACACGATTCCCCATATAAGAACAGTGTCTTGCAGTTATTTAATCTCTGGGTGATGAGCGCAGTGCAGTGCTTGGTAATGATTTGGATTCTTCATGTTCCAATAGCTGCGTGTCACTGTGCTGTTATGTGGCAGGCATGTTGCTTACCATCAGGCACATGTCCAGCTCGTGTCATCAACTTTTATTTAAAAAAAAAATGAAGTACTGTTCGCACCTTTGAGATGGTCAAAGTATCAGTTGGAGGATCTGGAATCCAGCGAGAGACAACCAAAAGGCTCAAAGTTAACGACATCTTTGTTTGAAAAAAAGACTCAAAAGTCTTAAACATCGCCACAAAATTGCTGCTTATCGGTTTTTACTAGATACATTTCATAGAATGTGCCTCTGATATGCGTGATCTAAGGCTACGAGTACTTTGCCCTTTCTGTCAGCCTGTTTGCAGCTCGAAAAAACTACATCGTTTCATGGTTGACCGTCCAACGAAGAGTTTTGACTCTACTCTTCTGATAAGAACGTTTAGGCTGATGTTGAATGCGTTGCTCGTGTGGGGTTTTCCTATGCTTGTAATCTTGTATTAAAATCAAGAGTGATTTTTTCCAGGTAAGCGCGCTTAATCGTATACAAGATGGTCGAGTTTAAACTTATTAAAAAACAACCTTTCAAACCGCTATCTACTGCCAATGGCTGCGTGTCACTGTGCTCATGGGCAGGCATTTTGCTTACTATCAGGCACATACCATGCTCGTCTCATCACTCTTAACCATTAAAAAACAATTATAGTATTTTTAATCAAAATAGTATATAAGTTTTTTTCTCTTATTTAGACATTACTTCAATTCCAACATTGATTTGATTAAATATTCCTAAGGATAAGGTGATTCATATTTTTTTCGTGGAGTTGAGTTTCTGAGTTTCTACGGTTTTCCCTTGATGTTTGCAATTGTTATTTAAAAGTAAACTATGCAAGACATAGTTCAATCTTATCTTATTATTCTTTGTCAAACTCTCAAATTGTAGATGTTCGTAGACAACTCAGCACATATCTTGCGGGTTCAGCTTAGGCGAAAGAGTTCGGTTGTACTCGTTTTTAAAAACATCTGTAGTTTTACATTTGACCGCCATCTTGCCTGATATTAAGCGACGATGCGATCCAAAACGGATCGTGCTTATCATGAAGAAACCGATTCACGGTCAATTTGAAGACTTTAATATTGTATCCATCGGAAAAATTCACTCAAGCAACGCATTCCAAGGCCTAGACGTTCTTCTAACAGCTGTAGAGTCAAACCTATTCGATCGTTATAAATATCTTTGTTAACTTAAGATCAAGCTAACTACTTATCGAAAACATGCTGAGCATATTGGCGGCTTTACCACACTGAATGGTAATGCTATGATTATGATAACTGATCATATATCTTGGTCTAAATAAACGGTAATAATTTTGGTCATGCGTCATGTTGACCAAGTACTCAGAAAACTTTTTTGGAAATAAGACGAGCTTCTGCTAGTCTAATATACTTCATCTTAGGCACAGTTCTTGTTACTTCGTGTTCTATATTGATGTCACTTAAAAACAAAAAAATATATTCTGATAAACCACTTATTAATCTAATATGACACGTATTAAACTTGCAATAGCGTTCAGAAAATGTTTGCAGTGACTTCTAAAGGTATGGAACGGTTGACAACTTGCAAATACGATCTGTTTTATCTTAGTGATATACAACCCACATTAAACGAGTGTGATAGAATATTACAGCGTCATTTATCTGACGTATCAAGTAAAACAGCTGGTTCCATAATGCATCTAATGATAAAATTCCTTTTCATGATCGCTAGCAGATGCCAGTATAAATTAACCAAACGTCGACTCCCTAGAAAAGAAAGGTGGAATCCACATATTTGCTTTTCAAAGAAAGCCGCGACCATAAATTCAGCGCAAAGCTTGGAACAGAACGTACTGGCCAGCTAGACCAACTAGAAAAAAAAAACGTCACACATCAGTCAGTCAGGTCACAATTTAAAAATCGAACGTGCAAGCGGCGTGCACCTTGCCTCCCGTCGAGCTTACAAAAAAGGAACACTTCAATCGAAAAAAGTGAATACGTCCATCCTAGTTGCACTCGCACAAATTCTATACAACTTTTACATCGCTCTCTCCCTTGGTCTACCCCAGATCTCATGCACGTTTTTTCGAAACCCTCTCGTTATGTGAACAGTCAACATCCTACGACTACAAGCTCAGTTGGTTCGTGTAAACACATGGGTTGTTTGTTTATTTGTATGGGGCTGTGTTTGTGTGAGTAGTCAGCTGAGTAAATCCGTGTGAGCAACACGTGTCTGTGTGTATGTGTGCCGGGATCGCTTGTAGCGAGATGGGATAGGTTGAAGGTGATTTTGAGGGCTTATTCGGATGAGGTATGGACGTAAGGCGTGTGTGATTCGGAACAGCGAGGTTCTAGAATTGATGAATAGAGATGTTAACATTAATCACAAATTAATGTTTAATGTTGATTTTGTGATAGTTTGTATTAATAGAATATCGAAAATCACATTATTATAATTTAATATTAAGTAATAAATTTGTTATAAATGATTTTACATGCTATATTTTTAATCTGTTGTCACGTGACTGGAAACACCAATATGAATTATTACGTCACTAGTCGCAAAACAAGCTATCGAAAACTGACTAAACTGTTTACTTTTCTGCATTTTTATTATAGTTTGCGATCTTAGCGACGACGATTTTGATTGTTTGTATTCAAGTAATGATAAGAAAATACATAAACTGGACACACAGTCATGAATCGCGACCAATGTTTTCCGACTAGTGACGTCATGGCAACCGTTAGTGTTTTAGTGGCAAAATTCAAAATTAGTCTAGTATTGCATATTTACTCATCGAAAATACAAATATTTTGAAATAAAATGTTATTTAATACGGTAAACATGCGTCAATCTTCAAAATAAAAGCAGTTTCGAAAAATTGTTAACATCCCTATTGAATGGATTTTGGGTTCTATGGGTGGAATAAAAGCCTAACGCTATTTCGGAACTTACCTAGCACACTAAATCTAGAACACAGGCTAAACTACGAGTACTATAATTTTGTTGTCTTCGAGTCAAAAGTTCTTCTAGGTGTCAACGTGTTTGGGGTTTTAGTAATAAGTTTAAAAAGTATTATTATTGAGGTTTTTTAACTGTGATGGTTTCACATCTGACCACCATCTAAAGTCTGATGAAATAATGAAAGTCTGATAGCATAAAGGTAGTTATTGATTCATGCAGATTAGTGGCGCACTCTCCAAAATGTATCCGATAAAAAAACCGATAAGCTAGCTATTTTGCGGTGATATTCAAGACTTTGACGTTTTTTTCGCACTAGAGTCTATGACCCTTTTAGCACGTCACTCAATCGATTCCAGAGCTTCAAGCTGATACTTAGCCAGTGCAGATTTGTTGCAAACTCTGTTAAAATGTATTCTATATGCTAGAAATTTTGCGGCGGTGTTCAAAACTTTTAAAATCTTAATTAACAAAAACTAAAATGTTTTGAAATTGAAACTAAATAATTTAGTTTCAAGAAAAGCGGTCTTTGAAAGCATTTGAAAATGTTTCAAGGAAGTGAAGTGAACTTAGAGTCTTCCACATTACTCTTGTGGGCGCTACTATCGAGTTACTTGGTGATATATTACAGAGCTATTGTTCGTAAAAGAGTAGTCATAGTGTTTCGCCAGAGGAACTGAGTGGTGGCTCAGTTTGTGGCTACTGCTTCTTGAGTGCTCTCAGAGACCGGTTTTTGAATACATCTGATAACTTTGTGTAGTTCGACCGATAATATTTGATATCTTATTTCTAAAACTTAGTTTTTTGGGTATATAAATATTGCAATTTATAAGTATTGACCAAAGAGTTTACATATGCTCCGTATAGAGTAAGATTTTCCGCACGGTTTTTTTGTGTCACTCGTAAGCAGATGACGTGCATACTTTCTGTGGCAACAGAGTAGTGATGTGACACGATAAAATTATGCACTGTCACAAGAGCGACAAGGCAAGAAAGATGATACCCGTGCTTTCGGTGTAAAGCGTTTGTGCCAACTCTATACGTAGTCAATGTAAGCTCTTTGGTATTGACATTCTTTGACAATGCTCACACGGACCAACTTCGAGATCTACTAGTACAAGACCTGGCATTCAAACTGCATACTGACTAGATTGTAAAACAACATCCTGCTGAAACTCAATACGTTGTTAGCGTAATTGTGCTCACCGAATCTTTATATCTCACTTATATAGCACAACCGAATAGAAGCCAGAAATTAAAAGAAAATGAAGAAAAAGACTTTCATCAGTCACTATAAGTTTTGATTTTTTTCATTGTATAAATTAAAACTAAAACAAATTGTTTTGCCAGACATATTGCATGCAGCTCAAAGAGGCCTTGTTTTAAAATATATTGCATTATCTTATCTTACGCCTATCTTGCCAACAGCAATAGAGATTTTTATATTTTATTTGTCTGGATAGAACTCATTCCAGAGTCCGATTTGGTAAGTGCCACACCTTTGCCAGTTATTCTACCGCCAAGCTGTAATTAGCCACGTGTGTTTCGGTTTGAAGAGCAATGTTTGTAGTAAAATTACAGCACACAGAGATAAAACATCTTAAATCTCTGGGTGACGAGGGCAGTACAGTGCTAGATAATGATTTGGACCCTTCATGTTCCAATAGCTGCGAGTCACGGTGATGTTATGGGCAGGCAGGCATCTTGCTTACTATCGAGCTTGCTCATTCTGCTCGTCTTATCACTGAACTATTTTTTTATAATGGTTCCAGTGTTCTCAACTGGCCTCTACTGCTTACCGCACTTATATTCAAGCTATACGAGGCTAGTTTTTCAAGCTAGGATATCAAGCTAGTGTTAGTAAGCTACCAAGCTTATACTTCTAGCTTCGTGTAGACAAAACTAGCTTTGTCTACACTCTACACGAAGTTCGAAGTACTAGCTTAACCAAACTTAAGCCTAAAGCTTAAGCTTAAACTAGCCTCGTGCAGCTCCGGCCTTAAGGCTAGCTCTTATCATTTTTTCACATTCACATTATTAACCTATAATATAAATCATTTACAACGAAAAAGCTCCGATTTCAAGTTCAACTTTTTAAGCTCCCCAAAGTAAATCAGGGAAGATTCTCCCGGATAGTCTAAATATAGCAAAATTTACGATCTGAACGCGTGTATATTTAGAAAACTTTGAAACTAAACATTTCTCGAAAGTTAAAAAAAAAACATCCCACAGGGTGTCCTTGAGATCATATGGGCTGCGCCGGCGCAAACAGCTGATGCTACCTGATACTATAACCCACACCACAAAATGTAAAGAAATTTGAAAAAAAATTAGAACTTACACTTCTTATATATTTAGTGATATACAAATCATTAGTGGCGCCATCAATATAACTTAAATGACTGATGGCAATGACACTACTCACACACTAACACAGTGTCCATGTGTGCGGTAACTTTACACCCACACATGAGTATAGTTGTGTGGGTGTCAAGATCTAGTTGTGCACGCAGGAATTTTGGGTCGGAAAGTACTAACAAAAAGATGGTTTGATGATAATAAGATGTGAATAATAGAAATTCCAAGATCTTACACCGGATCGTGGTTTCTTATGTTTGCTGAATGGTTGGTCTTCTCAAAAACTTCCGCTTTGTCTACAGTATAGAGTAAAAAGACGAGCAGGAGATGTACCTGATGGTACACAACACTTGCCAATAACAGCACAGTGACACGCAGTTATTAAAATATGAAGAGTCCAAATTATTATCTAGCACTGCATTGGCAGAGATATGTTATAAAATAAGACTTATCACTTTGCCCTGAAATTTTTTCAGGAAACATTACCCTTTACACTGTATCACAGTACCACATCATTTCCAGTTATTCGCCATATAAATATGAAATACTCTCGCAACGTATTTCAAGAGTTCAATAAGCTTTGATGTTCTTTTTTCAAGAGTGGAGTCAAACGTTTTCGTTAAGCATTTGATACACCAACCATGACATAATGTCGCTTTTTGGAGGTTCGATCAGTTCATTTGTATAAGATTTCTGTCTAGTAAGTTAAGGCTGGTTTAGTTGGGAGAACGACGACTGCTGATTCGGAACCCCGGGTTCAAATACCACGCCCACTACTTACTGACTTTTGGAAATCATGGACATACATCATTATATTAGAGGTATATACGTAATGCCTTTAACTTAAAAACGGTTAAGAGAATCATCGGCATCGTGAGGAAACCGAAATGTACCTAGAATATTTCGAGGTCATCCACCAACCTGCACTGGGCCAGCCTGGTGGATTAAGGCCTTGACTCTCTTCTTGCAAGAAAAGTCCCAGAGTCCCAGCAGTAGAATCATTTAGTGGGCTGCTTCCTGCTTATGTTATGTTTTCGATATAATATATGTGCAACAGTAAGCTGGAAAAGGGTAAAATATAGCTCTTAATGCAATATTCAATAGGTTTCTAGGCGTTTATTCCAGTCGGGATATGCCGATAAATTTTAGGTAGTTTATACCCAGCTTCTTGGATTCGAAGTATTCTTTGAAGTAAACATTAGCTGATACAAATCGCAAGATAAACAGGCTCAGCTTTGCAGACAAATATTTGAAAAAAAGAAAGCATTTTCGAAATTGGTCCAGTAACTCTGAGATTATCGCGTCAATCATGATTATCAACCAAAAACCTCTTCAGCTTTGTAATATTACTATATGTATGTGGATTAACAGTGGCCTGTTTTTGTGTATAATTCCATTTCTCGTTATTTTTTTCGAGATATAAAGTAGCATGTGTGCAAGGGTATATTCTTACTGTGTTTAAAATTTCGACTCAAACCGTTTAGCTGCTTCGACGTGATTGTGTAATAAACATTAAAACTATCGTATTTATAGCATTAATATGATTGATTTACACTCGCCCGCTAACTTTCTTGATAGTAAGTGACTATGCAGTTGTTGCGGGCAAGTATTTTTGTTGCTACCGGAATAGCATTTTTGGTTTGCCTGCAACCTTCAGTGTTTCTCCATTCCATTGAATGTGCTTTCCCAGTATTTTGCTCCAGCCATGTTTTTATTTAGGCCTGAGGTATAGGCATGAATGGTTCCGGTCCATATACTACCGCCTTTGCTCCTCCTTCCGATTGCCTCAAATACCTACCTTAAATTTGCAGCCAGCACTCGTAACTCTCTTATTTTAAAATTCGAACTGGTATTTGGTCTGATCTATAGAAACCAATGCCTTAAAATTGAAGATTGTCAAATCATTGCTTTCAAACGTTCGACTTTTTGTGTAGAATTTGACTGATCGATATATTTGGCTGGGTTCCCTGGGCAATGATTAATTTTAACCAATTATGTATGAAATTCATTTCGAGCATTGAAATGTCTGGTGTCATCGCGATGCTAACTGCCAAGGGAATACAAACATAAATCACATGAATTTGTTGTACATTTTTTTGCTTTGAATCCGACTGTCAATAGATAAAATATGAATAGTGGGTATGAATTATGCTGACTGAATTGGAAACGAGCTAGTTTCGTGAACTTTTATTCAATTTTTATTAGAACTAAATAGAATATGTAAATTTTTATTTTAGTAATTTAAGAATATTTCAGTAATTGGTAGATTTCGTCTTAAGTTACCTTATTTAATTGGAATGTGTGCCCGGCTTGCTGGCGACAATACCACGTTGAATGTCAATGTTTGGCACTATTATGTAAATTTAATGTAAATAAATAAAATAAATTAATATTGGTGGACAATACACACACAACACCATCTAACCCCAAACTAAGCAAAGCTTGCACTATGGAAGCCAGATAGGTGATATAATACTTATATAATTAATGTAATTATGTTATTATATTACTACTTAGTAATGTAGATTTATTAATAAATAAAAATCTTATCAAAACATACTTAACGCGGTGATACACGTTATATTATGGTCGACTAAACCTCGGTATTTTGAAAAAAAAAAGTAAAGTATACAAAACACGGGGGCCTAATTTAACGGCAATCCAATCGAGAAGTGCCATAAATCCAGTTCCAAATTCAAGTTTTACTGTCGCATGGGGCACGTTCACCCAAACTTTGCTCCAATGTCTTCCAAACTCTTTATCCTGAGTTTCAAACGCTCCAAACTTCCATAATTACGAACAAACTCAACACATCCGATTAACAAATGTTTGCACCAAATTATCGAAGCTCTGCATCCTGCCAAGGCTCGTACAAACAGCTGATGTTTTATCACCGACGTCGCCTTCCATTTTATACCATTCTACCCCTACAGTCCATATACGTTACAAGTCAAAATCCCATGCATCATGATCGTGAATGCTTGTTTATTTTTTCTTTATACGTGTTTGGTTGTGTGCGTCCCTTCTTTTAGGGTTCCGTACCTGAAGGGTAAAACGGGACCTTATTACTAAGACTACGCTATCCGTCCCGCCGTATGTCTGTCTGTCATTCGAGAGGCTGATAGTAAGACTGAAATTTTTACAAATGTTGCCGCTATAACTACAATAAAAATATTAATGGGGGATCCTGTACAACAAACATGTCTTTTTGCTTTCTTGATATAAATAACTGTACACTATAATTTACACATTTGGATATGTAGGCCTCCAAACCGGAACACAGTGATGTTTGTACGTTATTCCTTGGCAGTAGTATATTAATTCCCCAGGAAGAATCTGCAAAAGTCTATTCACTACTAAAATAGAATACCTACTCATTAAAATAAAACAAACTTTGAAGGGAACCAACACAGACATTTTTACCGTTTTTTTAGATGGTACGGAACCCGTAATGAGCAGGTCCGACTTACATTTAGCCGGTTTTATTTCTTCTGTAGTCAGTTCGAAAGGGTCATTTTACAAATAGTAAAGCTTGGGATATTGTTTTGATTTCTGTATTATTTTTGTTTGCATTCATCTCGGCCAGTGTCCTGGGGTTTCTTGGAGAATGGATTATGTAAGAATATAGAATTGATTTAGGTGAAACTGGTCATTTTGTTGGAGTGACAATAGAGCTTTGTCGGACTGAGAAAGGAATGGATGATGTTTGTATCATCGGAAAGGTTATCAATACACATTGTAATAGCCCCTACGTAATAATATTGGGGTTGCTTTTGAGTTTTAATGATAGTTTGAGAAAAAAAATAGTGCTGCGGGAAACTTGTAAAGATGCATATTTATACGTACCTATGTGTGTTAAATAATTTTCACACTTGAATGGCACTGGCCAACGAGACGTCATTAAAATTTGTAAATTGATATTGTGTGTAATTTTGTAAATTGATATTATGTGTAATTTTTTACATTCAAAACATAATTATAAATAAATAATTTCACAGATGTAAATTCCTTTTACTATTTTAATGATTTTAATCAGTATTAATTGTAATTACTATTATTTGTATATTTTATTTAGCATACAAATTGAGTTTTTCTCTATAGGTCACAAATGTTAGGTATAGATGAGCTGTATGGTTAAATGAAATGTACTTGAGTTAGCTTGTACCTAGCAAATGACGTCTCAGGAGGGGGTGACATAAAAAGCATATTTTTTTCCTAATTCAATTAAATTTTAAATTTAATTAGCACTATAGATAGTGTCAACATATAACTTTCACATTCTAGTTTTTTGGCATAATGTGTTTCAAGCATAACAACCTATTGTACTACATTCAATTCGACTATGGATGAGACGCATAATTGTTTTTAGGCAATTTTTTTTCTATTTATTTTTATACTAAAGATAAACCGAATATGTACGTTGAATAGCTTAAATACTCGTACCTACTCATTTTGAGCTGTGACTATAGGTATAGGTAAGGCGGGGTGGCCCTTGATACACCCCTTAGCTGCGAACATATTTATTGTTTAGGTGTTATTATGCTTTTCTCAATGTGTGCATTTAAACATTATGCTATATATGGTTATGCTAGTAAAAATTATACAAAACAGCTATGCTATTAGTTGTTATGGTTAATTATCATTAGTCATAAAAATGCCTATTCCTTTGGTATGCCTACTCAAATCAGTAAACTATAAAAGTTCTAAGAGTAAATATTGTGAACGCACAAAGTCTTGCAAATTTAAAATTCCTAACTACATAATTTATAGTAACTTACGTTAGATTGTGTACAGACACAACTTACCATAATGAGATAAACTGATGGCGTTATACGATAACATATAGGTACAAACAGCAAGGAGCACATAATGAATAGAACAATAGAATATCCAGCCCATCAAATGTTCCCACAGCTGGAGCAGAATCACTTTGAAAGCCTTCTAGCAAGGAGTGAGTCAATCCCATAATCCACCACGCTAACACAGTTGATTGGTTGATGACGCATGACCTCGATTATTTTTTTGAACATGTCGTTTTCCATATGCTGTTTTCTTTCACCAGTTTTAAGTAAGCGACATTTACTTGCAGTAGCATTATTTATACAAATACAAAAATCTTTATTGCTGTTTGCAGGTAAGATAAGATGATACAAAACATTGAAATAATTGACCCATACAAACTGGCCTCTTCTTCTAGAGGCATGCAATATGTATGGCAACGCAGTTTCCATTGGTCTGAATTTATACAATGATAATAATAGTCAGCTGATAAAGTATTCTTCTTCTTTTTTCATTTTTAACTTTTAATCGGTTGTATCATATATGTCATCTGTTTCATCGTCTATTAATTTCTGGCTTCTATCCCGTTGTGTTATGTTAGTGTGATATGTTTGGTGAGCACAATTACGCCAACGTCTTGTGCTATATGTTTTCGAAAAGATAGCCGTGCGCGTGTGGGAGTCGAATCAGGGGCTTCGGAACCAGTCGCCGTTCTCCTGTCTACCAGCCGTAAAAAGATAATGACCAGAAAGTAATAAGAAATCATTACTCGCATATAACATTTAGATATAATACCCGCATTCAATACCATTACCCATTCACCCAAACGTAACATTTCTACAAAGTTGAATCCATTCAGAAGTCAATGGTCCGTCAGGTGGGGGCTTCCATACAAATGCAAAGCAGGCATTGCATCAGAATCGGTTAATGACCATTACCATACAGTTATTGTATGGAGTTTTCGACTCCCATACAATTAACACGGTATGTCGCGAAACTGGTTCGAAACTATTAATATAATGCGGGATTGGGAATGGTGACCCTATTCTGTGGTGGCCATGAGTATAATTTTGTGTGGATTTAGTTTATGTTTTTGAAATGCTCATATTTTCAGCTATGTATAGTACTTTTAGGTAGAGGTAATAGTGATATTATTAGTGTGCGTCACTGAAATGTTAATGTGAGACAGCGGCGGTTGCGTAGCGGAGTAGTGTCGGAGTGGCGTTGGAGCAGTAGAGCGAGACAAGCGCGATAGCTGATTTTGAATTGATTTCTTTTTTTGTTTATTACACCGATAAGCTATTAAATATGTAAATATAAAAGTAAATAAGAAGTAGTAGATAAAATAGTAGTAAATCTTTAGCGTTACAGATGACGTATTGTGTAACATTAGTGTTTTAAGCTATTGCATAGCTTTTATCGCGGGCCTGGGGACCGAATTTTAGTGATCGTGCATCTCTTTCTTATGCTTACAAGAAAGAGGGATGGAAGACCGTAACGCCGTCCTCCCCACTCGGTCATTCGACTTTAAATCTTATTTGTATTAGCTTTACAGACTAAATGCTCTTAGCAGTGTTGCCAACGTAACGGATTTCCCTTGATATTTTTTATGGTAAACAAACGTCACTCTTCAAAATAAAAGCAATTCCGAAAAATTGTTAACATCCCTATTGCTTATGTTGATAAAAATGCATGCAACATGCAATAGCTTTACCGCGGCAGTCCTCGAGTGCCACACTTCTTTTTTTAATTTAAAATTACATGACAAGACGAGCAAACATAAATCAAATTTCAAACATTCACAACACAAACTTCACCGACTGATCCGTTCAGTTCTAATAATTATTGAGCAAAAAACATTGAGACATCCAAATATACATCATCGTCATCATCAGCCCTTCATCGTCCACTACTTGACATAGGCCTCTCCTAATTTACGCTACTGAGCTCAATCGATAGCTCCTACCCTAATAATAATACCAGTGTAATAATAATTTTATGAGAGGATGATATGAGATTATTATTATATTAATACGTCATCAGTCATCTAGTTTATACAAATATTCAGGTTTTTTTATGGATAGCTATAAACATTATTGCACTCATTTATTAATTTTCCTAGGTTCACATTTATTATTTACGTACTACGTTTTATTAACATTTATTATTACTTGTTTATTATTACTTATTTATTATTACTATTAACATTATTTATTATTACTTATTTATTATTACTATTAACATTATTTATTATTACTTATTTATTATTACTATTAACATTATTTATTATTACTTATTTATTATTATACATCTATACCATACAAGCCTCATTTATAGTACTACCAACGTGGCAACGCCCCGTGGTTAGCCAGGTAGTTTTTGTTTCCGTTATTTTCCGACGGTAACAAAAAGTCCTACGTTTTTCCATAAAATTTGTGTTTCTAATTTCAACCCGTATAATAGAATATAATAGAATAGAAATATTTATTGGCCTTATAACAAATTGTTACATTAGGTAAGTCAATACAAAATTCGATCAAGTTATAATTAATTCCAACAATATTATTCTTACAGCGTTATAATCATGTATTAAGTATGTATTAACATTAAACAATTCGAGCCCAAATTAACAAACATCATTACGAACCTTTGTCAAAAATTACTTAGCTAAAAATGCTCAAATGGTAATTTTGCACCAAATTTACAAAATCTGTCAAATATAGGTCATAATACAATAAACATATTCAACTAAAATAAATGCATACATTATCAAATTCATTCAGTAAAAGTAAATGTCAAATTTTTTTAATCATCTGTCAAATTCAAAAAAAGGGCACAATTATTTAAAAAAAAACAACTAAAAATAACAGAAAAACAAAAACAAAGGTATAAATATCTGCTATAAATTACTATCGTATGAGACTATGTCAATAACAACCATGGAACTGAACTTATTGGTTTGAAACTAAATCACTTGTTTGCAAGAATGAAGAATCTGTTATATTAAGTTTCATGAACTCATTTAATGAGTAAAAGGGATTGGACTCGAAAAAGTATTTTAATTTTATTATAAAACTTTTTTTATATAGTTTTGTGACGCTTTTTGGCAGCTTATTGAACATACAAATTTTACTATAAATGCCTTGCTTCTGTACTTTAGTCAGTCTATTTCTAGGTATTTGCAATTCATCATAAACTCGGCACTTTCTTATATACCTAGGTTTTGTCTTCATGAGGGTCACTTTTTCGTCATATATCTCTAACAAGCAGCTGTAGAAATATAACGATATAGCAGTAATATAATCTGTTTCAACGTAATTGTACAACATTTTTACATACGTAATTGTAACATTGCTGCCCTAGTGGCTTAGTTGGTAGTAGCTCTGCCTGCGAAACCGAGGGTCGTGGGTTCGATCCCCACCCAGTGCAAATATTTGTGTGATGAATTCAAATGTTTGCACTGTGTCTGGGTGTTTCTATGTATAATAAGTATGTATTTAAAAACTATATAAGTATTATATCAGCTATCTGGCTGCCATCACACAAGCTTTGCTTAGTTTGGGGTCAGATGGTGTTGTGTGTGAATTGTCCACCAATATAATAAATATATAATTTACCATATTAGTTAGAAGTAGGTTTGGCAGCATTTTTTTCTAAAATTGATTACTATTTCTAACAATGTCCCACACTGTCTGAACCTCATGGTTACTCTCAAGGGGTTCTAAGCTCGGTTCCATTGTTTAGAGGCCGAGGGAGCGACCACGTGTGCCCTGTTTCCACCGCCGCCGGCGCAGACCTGAACCGGCGTCACGGCAGAACTGCTTTCTTGCTCGGAACTAGGTCAGGAGTATGCAATATTCTAGCTCTTACAGTACCTGCATTCATCAGCGACCTCTTTTATTTTGTAACCATGGATGTATAAAAAAGTCAGACGTAGTCTCGCTAAAACAAAAACTGTGTCACTAGAGTCGGCCACATTTGCACGTGTGCGTTGTCAGGTTGTCACTGATAGGCTGACACGCACACACATACACAAGTAGCGCGTGTAATGACCCACTGATGTGTGCGTATCAGCCTGTATGTGACAGCGCACAAGTGCAAATGTGGCCGACTCTAGTGACACAGTTTTTTGTTTTAGCTAAACTACGTCCGACTTTTTTATAAGTCCATGACATACGCCAACATAAATCTGCATTTTGCCTCACTGATGAATGATTGATGATGATGAAGCGTTTGTTTGAAGAATATCGATCTGCGTGTTATCTACTATACTATACTAATATTATAAAGCTGAAGAGTTTGTTTGTTTGAACGCTAGGATCTCAGGAAGTACTGGTCCGAATTGAATGATTCTTTTTCTATTGGATAGCCCATTTATCGAGGAAGGCTATAGGCTATAGAACATAAAGCTACTGTCAATAGAAGCGGAGCATGAATCAAGGATGTAACAAAAACGGGGGAAAATATTCCTCTAAGAGAGTTTTCGTGCTGTGACATGACACCATGACAGCATGTGTCATGTGATTAAGATGGCGTCATTGAATATAAGCTTTCGCTAATTGGTACCACCGATTACGATTGAGATACGATTTACGATTGAGTTGGTACGACGGATTTCCGACAGGTGGCGTAGCAGGTAGCCAAAGAGGTTTTTTGATTGAAAGCGATATTCTCAGGAATGACTGAACCGATTTCAGTCATTTTTTCATCATTGGATATGTACGGATTCCCGATAAGTGGTATATAATGTTCCACGGGCGAAGGCGGGGCGGACATCTAGTTTACTTATATAATATCCAAATACAGAATAAATAATATCGTATACATATTCTAGAGTTCTATTTCTCGCATTTGCTTCGTGACTTTCCTACATAACAAAGTTAACAAACCCGGGCAACTTAAAAGAGACCACGTGTTGGTCTCACGTTGCAAACAAGTCACGCTTCCAAAATTATAAAACAACAAGTTTAATTCCCAAAAAACTTGGTCAAAAATAACTTTCCTAATCTTCGTGGAAGAACGTAAAAACTTTGAACACAATTTCCGGGCCACGTAGATGAAATTATTGTAATTCGTGACTTAGACGGTTTGGTCTTAATTGCTGTTGTTGGCGCCAATGTTTTTGGTTGTACTAGTCAGATTGTAAAATTGCTGGTTCTTCATTATCTGCGTGCGTATTATGTTTGTATAATGAAAAATAAAAAATAAAAAATAATTGTAATTTTTATGATGTTTCTAATCTGAAACTTAATTAACCGAGCACTTATATACCAGTGCAAATATTCGTGTGATGAATACAAATATTTGTACAGTACTGGGCCTGAGAGCTTTCTATGTAGGTTTAATTAGTATGTATTCAAAATCTATGTTTCTATGTTATGAGTAGGTTATCAGCTATCTGGCTTCCACAGTAAAAGTTTTGCTTAGGTTGAGGCTAGATGGTGTTGTGTGTGAAATGTCCACCAATATTTATTTATTTACTTGTTGGTAGCGAAAATGTTATGCGTTTGCGTCATCTATATGATAATGTAGCGGCGTAGCGTCGGAGCGGCGGTGGAGCAGCGCTGCAAAACGTGCTTGCTAGACGCCTTATAGATAGACAGACAGAAACACTTCATTATGTAAACCAGAATACATACACAGGGAAAAAACAATAGCAAAGAAAATAACCTATAACTAGTGTCATAAATGGCGGCCTTATCGCTTATAGAGATTTCTTCCAGGCAACCGTTAATAGCTAAAATATGAGAGAGCAAAAAAATAGTTTTTTTTTTAAATAAATAGTGACGAGACGGTCAGGACATGTGCCTGATGGTAAGCAACATGCCTGCCACATAACAACACAGTGACACGCAGCTATTGGAACATGAAAAGTCCAAATCATTACCTAGCACTGCACCGCGTTCGTCACCCTGAGATCTAAGATCTTATATCTCTAAGCCCAGTAATTTCTCTGGAAACTTTACCCTTCAAACCGAAACACAATAATGTTTGCACATCACTGCTTGGCGATAGAATAACTGGTAAAGGTGTGGTACTTCCCCAGGCGGACTCTGCCAAGAGTCCTACCACTACAAAAACTACACTACAAAAAAATTGGTGGGAAAGTAACAGTAAGAAGAAAACAATACTAATGTCGTCATTTGTAGCCATATATATTTAGCTTTTAGCATACATAGCATAGCTTTTTATGCACATATCATACATAATTATGCTTATAATTTAGATAATCGTGATAAATAAACAAATACAAACATAATAAGTAAGTAATATTAAAACACACATAATAATAAATAATACCAATGACTAAATGACAGCGACCTACAGAAACAAACAAGAACAAAATTAAAAATGTTGACTAGCCCCCGACTACCTCGGGTTTGTAATCTGTACAACATTCTACTAGTCAAACCCTTTCATTTGATACCCATAATAAGGGATTGTGAAAAAAGAAATGTATTTCGCCATTTTGTGGTAGCGGCCATCTTGTATTTGAAATTTGTAATAGTGCAAAGTATTCTACTAGTCAAGCCCTTTCGTTTGATACCCATATTGAGGTAATAGTGTAAAAAATAATATAATTCGCCATCTTGTGATGGCGGCCATCTTGTATTTGAAATTTGTTATACTGCATAGTATTTTACTAGTCAAGCCCTTTGAAATTACTCGGGGCCTTCTCTCGCAAGGAGAGAGTTAAGGCCATGACAGTCGTAACGCTGCCAAATTGACACATAAAATACACGGTAGTGTGTGTATTTTATGCATTATGGCAAATAATGGCGGATAACATACTTTGTAGGGTTCCGTAGCAAAATACGGGATATAGTTTCGCCATGTCTGTCTGTCTGTCCGTCCGTATGTCACAGCCACTTTTCTCCGAAACTTTTTTTTTTTTAACTTTTATAGGTTTACACTTGACCGCCATCTCGCCTGATGTTAACTACAAGAGCTATACTAATGAAACTTGGCAAGTAGATGTAATCTGTAAACCGCATTAAGATTTTATTACAAACAAGAACAAAATTTAAAATTTTGATTAACCCCCGACTAACCTTAGATTTGTTATCTGTACAACATTCTACTAGTCAAGCCCTTTCATTTGATACCCATATTAAGGGAATTGTGAAAAAGGAAATGTAATTCGCCATTTTGTGGTAGCGGCCATCTTGGATTTGAAATTTGTCATAGTGCAAAGTATTCTACTAATCAAGCCCTTTCATTTGATACCCATATTGAGGTAGTAGTGAAAAATATGATATAATTCGCCATTTTGTGGTGGCGGCCATCTTGAATTTGAAATTTGTTATAGCGTTTAGTATTCTACTAGTCAAGCCCTTTCATTTGATACACATATTGAGGTAGGTTGTGAAAAAATATTTTCTCCGCCATTTTGTGGAGGCGGCCATTTTGAATCGATATTAACCAAACATAGCTAAGAACACCCGCACAAATATTAACTTTCAAATAAAAAAAACCGCATCGAAATCGGCCCATCCGTTTGAGCTCTACGGTGCCACAGACAGACACACACACAGACAGACAGACAGACAGACAGACAGACAGACCGACAGACAGACAGACAGACAGACATCGACGTCAAACTTATAACACCCCTTTTTTTGTCGGGGGTTAAAAATAGAAAAAAACAAAACTTTTTAGGGGTGTCCCATACTTACAACTGAAACTCAAAAATTTTTGTTTGATCAAAACCATACGTGTTGGGTATCTATGGATAATCAAAAAAAAGGTAATCAAACATGATATTGAGGTTCTAAACATATTTTTTTTTCTAAATTGAATAGTTTGCTCGCGAGGGACTCTTCCAAAGTGGTTAAAAGTGTGTCCCCCCCCCTGTAACTTCTAAAATAAGAGAATGACAAAAAAAAGTGTATGATGTACATTAATTACCATGTAAACTATCAACAAAAATTTGTTTAAATTAGATCTAGTAAGTAGTTTTATTTTAATAAGTCATAAATTGACTATTGTTAAAACACTGATTAAAGTAACGACGAACTACAAGAACTTTTATATTATGTTACTTGCTGCTACGGAAGCCTTCATGGGGGAGTTCGACTCGCAATGGATCACTTTTATTTACAACTCCTGATGGTAAGCAGCATGCCTGCCACATAACAGCACAGTGACACGCATCTATTGGATCCTGAAGAGTCCATGTTTGGGCTGCTCGTAGCTCGAAAAAGCGACATCGTTTCATGGTTGATGTTCCAAAGACACCATCAAAGAAGTTCGTTGACTGATGTGCTTTTGTGATAAAACGTCTGTGGAATGAGTTGATGAATAGATCTTTTCTGATGATTATAAGTCTTGTTAATTTTTCAAATCAAGAGTAAATCGGATTCTCCAAAGTAAACACATTCCATCGTAGATCGCATCGTCGCTTACCATCAGGCAAAATGGCGGTCAAGTGTAAACCTATTTAAGTAAAATTTGGCCCGTGGGGGCCGGGAGCTCGCCTCATCTTCAAAAGCCTTTCCGAGCATTGAGATAATATTACTACGTACTACGTAGTAATAATTTCTCAAAGTTTCCGAGCGCTTGGACGACGTGACGCGTGACCAAAACGCTGGCGTTTATTTGGCCCAACGCATAAGCATTGCCATTCAGCGTGGTAATGCCACCAGCATGCTGGGTACTTTTCCGATTGGTAGTAGGCTTGAACATATTGATTATCTGTAGACCTACAGTGGTCTATAGATAATTCAGGTGTGCTTAGTGTAAGTACTTAGGTAGGTTTGTAGTGTAGTGTAATTCTCATTGTATTTTAGTTTTGTTAATAATGGATCTGACCCAGAAAAAAAAAAATGAAGTAAAATAATATGTTGTTGTTTCGAGTATGCTAGCAAGCGTCTTCACGATTATATTTTTCACTGTTACAGCCGGTCTTGATAACAAACTTATACCTAATATAAAGCTTACATACACCTACCTAAATACTTTACCGTACGTAATTTATTCCAAGGCTATTGAACGACACAAACCAATTTATGCCTACCCCAATCCTACCCCCGAGGGGTTGTCCGAAACCAAAAAACTTCTTAGAAATCACGACCGAATTCTCGGAACTACCTGCTACCATACAAAAGTGTTTTTGTGGTAGTTTTTTGTTTGAAAATCTGACTATTGAATATTTAAAACCTGACCAACACAAGCCAAATTAAACTTTGTGACGTTGTAAAAAAAGGTCGATATCGTGAAGCTTGAACGATGATTTAAGGTCTAAAAAGAGGGTAGATGTGAAACAAAAGTGTAGATCATTTAAATGGGCTTGCAGGTTGTAATAAATCAATATTGAATATCGGAAAGATACTTTTAATGATCCACAGTTTTTTATGAAATATAATTGTCGTATTGCTTTTGAAGTAGATTTCTCCTATAACAATAATAGTAATAGTATCTTATCAGAAATAAAAGTTTAAGGCAATTAATATAATTGGTTGTACAATGTTTTTGCTTGCTTTAGACTTCAGTGTGACTATCTGAGCATAATAGGCATTTGACAATCCACAACACACCTGTCTTTAGAACCACAATATACGGTGTATACGTAGTATAATTCACCGACTTCAAAAAATGAGGAGACTTTGCAATGGGACCGTATATATTTTTATGTGTGTTCGCGGATAACTTGTTTCCTTTTTTAGATAAATAAATATATTGTATACTTACAAACTTTACTTTACTTTATACAAATTAATGTATACTTACTTAAAATGAATCCCATCAAAACATTACTATGTACTCGTGGCCCTAGATTTTAAAATAGTCAAAAGAAAAAAATGTATGGGCTGCAATTATTTATCTAGAAACAAAGAATAATGTTTCTGTAAACCGGGAATCGGTGAAGAACCACGATTACTTCGCAGTGAAAAACAGATGTTGCATTTCATAATACTCTACACTCACTTAAAATCTACAAAACTACAAATACCAACCTTTTAAATATTTTTACTGTTGATCTCAATAGATTTTTGGAACGTGACGATTCCTCACGATGTTTTCTTTCACCGTTAAAGTCAGTGGTGACAAATGTGTACATCGGCACTTTATTACTTAGAGGTGCAGAAAAGTATTTGTGTAATTCATGGACGTATAAAAAAGTCGGACGTAGTATCGCTAAAACAAAAACTTGTCGCTAGAGTCGGCCACATTTGCACGTGTGCGTTATCAGGTTGTCACTGATAGGCTGACACGCACACATGCTCGACATTTTATACGTCCATGATATACCCTTTAAAAAAAATTGTTTTTTTTTTCTAGTACCTAATAAGTACTAGTTAATAAGTTTTATTTGTAATATTTTAATTTGTTTGTGTCGCAATAAAGTATTTATACCTACATATACATATATCTATCTAAGTTAGTTCAAGCATATTAGAAATCAACGAACACGAAAACCTCATTTTAAACTCGGTTAACAAAATTAAGAACTACAACAATAAACAACAGTCACAATAAACCATCACACAACACTCAATTTTAAACAACAAACCAGCACTTAATACCAGCCATTACGACAGAGAACATAGTGTTGTAACAACAAATCTCCTTAACAACAAGAAACAAATGGTCGTTATTCCGTACTGCACTAATTCACAATTAATGTTCTCCCTGAACCGGACTGAACCGGTTAAGATCCGGTTTAGACTGCTTAAGTAGATACTAACTAATGACGCTTGCTCCCGTACGCTAAATTAAATCTTGTTTCTAGAAAAACTGGGAATGGAGTGTTTTGTTACGCTTTTTGTAGTAGATTTAAGTGGATATCGTTTTTGTTTCATTCAATTTGTTGAAATTCACTCTGTCGATAATCATCCAAAAGTCTGGCCCAGTGTGGTGTGGTGAATGATGCATGACTTCTAAGGATACTACTAGGTAGATGTCGGTTTCATCACGATGTTTTCCTTCACCGTTTTTAAGTCAAAAGATTGCGCACATGACTTCGAAAAGACAGTGGTGTACGAGGGATTTTAACAAGAGGTTCTGAAGCGACAGTTACCATTGTCTTAGACTAGGCCAGCTGTGGCATTAAAAAGGAGTCCAACTCCAAAATATTTTTTTAGTATTATAAAGAGACGAGATGAGCAGGACATGTGCCTGATGGTAAGCACCATGCCTGCCCATAACAGCGCAGTGACACGCAGCTATTGGAACATGAAGACACCAAATCATTACCTAGCACTGCACTGCGATCGTCACCCAGAGATAATTTGTTTTATCTCTATGCCTTGTAAATTCACTAGAAATATTTCCCTTCAAATCGGAACGCCGCAATGTTAACATTTCTCTGACGGGTAGAATAACTGGCAAAGGTGTGGTACTTCCCCAGGCGGATTCTGCAAAGTGTCCTACATAAAGAGTTTACAGATACTACGTATAGAATTGGCACAAACACTTAACACCGAAAGCACGGGTAGCATATTTCTTGCCTTGTCGCTCTTGTGGAAGTGTCATACTTTTGTCGCGGCACATCACTCTGTTGCCATAGACAATATGCACTACATCTGCTTACGATTGAAACTTAGAAACCGTGTAGAAAATCTAACTCTATACGTAGTATATGCAAACTCTTTGGTCCTACCACTCTTGTGATGTTTTACAGATGCGTAGATGAAGTACTGGTGTTTGTGTATTCTATGTAGGTATGAAGTAATAGTACATCTGGCTGAGCCAATAGCGTGTGAGAATGCTCATCCCCACAAACATACTGGAGTTGGAACTGCGAAGCCACTCGTGTAGTTTTGTTCCAGACATAACAGGGTACGGAGCTACGAAACAATGGAGGCGTTTTAAATGATTTGACTAACCATAATGATTCTAATCTAATATATATAAATCTCCTGTCACGATGTTTGTCCGCGATGGACTCCCAAACTACTAAACCGATTTCAATAAAATTTGGACACCGTGTGTAGATTGATCCAACTTAAAAGATTGGATAGTTTTTATTTCGATTAATGGGCTTTATGTGACAATATACGAGCGAAGCCGGAACGGGCCGCTAGTTTTATATAAGAAATCTATGAAATTTGTATTATTTAATACATGTATTTTTAATTTTATAGATCTAAAAATTTGTATAGTTATTTTGTTGCTCAAGCACGTCGGAATGTCTCAGGAGATCGGGTTGAAATGTGGAACACAGAGAATACAGTCTGGAATAATACACATGCTACTTTTTTCGCGGGAAAATAACGGAAAATGGATCTATGCGAGTGAAACCGCGGAGTTCTGCTAGTAAATATATAAGTGGGCATTTTTCATAAAGCATGTGAGCATTATCAACCCACTTTCTCTTTCTCTCACTTGCTCTCTCGAGAAAAGACAGTCAAGGCGAAAATAGGCACGGCGACTCATTTTTATTTTTAATATGCCATCGAAAAGCTACTCAATAACTGAAACATAGGTGAAAGAATTACTTTTTATCTTAGAAACTTCGCGTGATATCACGATTTTAAAATCACAATTTTGGACTGTCCCAAAAACACTACAGAAGCGTGACTTCAATCTGTCGTATTTATTATCCTGAACTAGAAATAAAAGTTAAATACATTTTTTAAAGTATAGAGTGATGCAGAGCCGGATTTAGGGGAGGGCAAACGGGGCATATGCCCCGGGGCCTCCACAAGCGAGGGGCCTCTACAATACAGACTTAACATGGGTGTGTATTTCAACGTACGAAGTTAAAGACAAGATTATTACCCCCTGCCCCGGGGCCTCCACACCTCTAAATCCGGTCCTGGAGTGATGACACGATCAAGACATACACCTGACTGACGTGGTGGTCATCAACACGCCTGCTCATAAAAGCGCAGTATCACGCAGTTATTAGAACATGAAGAGTCCAAATTATTACCAGCACAGGAATGCTCTCTTCACTGATATTTGATGAATTCTATGTTTTGTAATTTCTAAGGAAACATTGTTTAGTTAAGTTATCACATACTGTTTGGGTTGCACTGCGCTCGTCACCCAGATATCCAATGAATTCTACGCCTTGTACTTCTCTACATTGTCCAGTCATGTTTGCACACTACTTCGAATGAGTTGGCAAAACAAGATGATAATTTCGCACATCCGAGTACAAACGACACTAGTGCCAGTTCCGGAACTTCTCTACCCTATTAATTACAGCCGGCGTCGATTTAACTAGCTAACGAGGTTGCTGGATCTCTTCCAGAGGTGATATGCCGACTCTGCCTACGATCAGGGCCCATAAATAAACAGCATTAGTATAACACGGATAAACAACCCAATATTGTTTGTAGGACTCTTTGCAGTCTTTCTGGGGAAGTACCACACCACACACAAGTGCCAGTTATCCTATCAACAATAGCAAATATTACTGTGTTCCGGTTAGACGGTCAATGTTTTACTGAACTTACAGGGGATAGAGATAAAACATCTTAAATCTCTGGGTGGCGAGCGCAGTGCAGTGCTAGGTAATGATTTGGACTCTTCATGTTCCAATAGCTGCGTGTCACTGTGTTTTTATGTGGCAGCCATGTTGCTTACCGTCAGGCACATGCCCTGCTCGTCTCGTCATTGTATATTAAGTTACAAAAAACTCAGATAAACAACCCGATATTAAAAAGATATGATTAATTATCCTTCTATACTAACTTACTTACTAATATTTTTAATGTCTATGTTTGGATATTTGGATATAAGTTTATTGCTCAATAACATTGCAACTTCTGAGCGGATTGGGCTGAAATTTCGAACGTGGACAGATTATAGTCTGAAAACACAGGACTAATAAAAAACAATATTCCGAAAAAAATATGGAAACAGGAACTCCATGAGTGAACCGTGGGTTGCCGCTAGTAAATAAATATTGGTAATAGGTGGAGGGGTGGTAATTTTGTAGTGGTAGGACTCTTGGCAGAGTCCGCCTGGGGAAGTACCACACCTTTGCCAGTTATTCTACCGCCAAACAGTAATGTGCAAACATTACTGTGTTCCGGTTTGAAGGGCAATGTTACCAGAGAAATTACAGGGCTTAGAGATATAAGATCTTAGATCTCTGGGTGACGAGCGCAGTGCAGTAGGACTAGGTAATGATTTGGACTCTTCATGTTCCAATAGCTGCGTGTCACTGTGCTGTTATGTGTCAGGCATGTTGTTTACCATCAGGCACATGTCCTGATCGTCTCGTCACTCTTTATTTAAAAAAAAAAAAAAACATTTCACACACAACAACATTTCATCCCAAACTAACTTGTAATATGGGAGCCAGATAGCTAATACGATACTTAATATGATTTTAAATAGATACACAGCCACATAATTTAATACAAAGAAACACCCTGACATAGACCAAACATTTGTATTCATCACACAAATGTTTCCATTGGGTGGTGATCGAACCAACGACCATCGGCTTCACAGGCAGACTTTATACCAACTAAGCCACGAAGAAATTCTAATACTGATTGATAAACAGCTAACTCAGTAATAAAACTCAGTAGATAAGTTATAAGTTTGACGAACAGGATAATATGCAAATTGCGAAAGCTGGCCACTAAATGTTCTAACTTTTAGGACTCAAGGCCTTCTCTCGCAAGGAGATAGTGAAGGCCATAATCCACCACGCCGGCGTAGTGCGGGTTGGTGGCTCCTCCAGGCCACGTGGTTCGACTGCGTAGTTCGATCAATCGGACCACGTGAACTTTTTTCCTGTTAGTTCGATTTTAGAATCGCACCACGTGAACTACTAATTCTTGGGACCTCGTGGTTCGACTCCATTGTCGAACCACTATGACAAGTTCATCTGGTTCGATTCATCGAAGTATACTCACAGGCACAATTAACTCGGACTAAGAAAACTTGGGATTAAGTATGTGCCTATTTGTGGTTTTGAAGACGGTTTAATTTTTTGTACAAAAAGAGTTTATTAATGTTAGTTACTGTATATAAAGTTATAATGTCATTGGAAACGTTACGAAGTAAAGTAAAAATGGAACATGGTTAAATGAAGATTAAAATATGCTTATTGTGTTGTTGTATTTATCTAAGTTTAGCAATTTTACAAGGGTTGACTAAGTTCGATTAACCAAACCTATCGAAAAAGTCCACATAGTCAGATAAATCGAACTATCAGGAGTCTTAAAAACACATGGTTCGACTGATCGAACCAAGAGGAAAAAAAGTTCACGTGGTCCGATTGATCAAACTACGCAGTCGAACCACGTGGCCTGGAGGTGGTGGCTGATACATGACGAAAATTTTTAAACATGCTGGTTTCCTCACGATGTATTCCTTCCCCGTTTTTACGACGCACACATTCACACAAGAGAGGGAGAGCTACCTACGTAAAAAACGATATATCACACACTTCGTAATTTTTGCATCAAGGGCTAGACAGAGATCGGTTCTTAATGAGACATCTATTCTGTTGTGCAGTTAGTCATAAAATATATTTCGAGGTAGGTATATGCATTAAAATAAAATGACTCATAGACACATCAAACTCTTAAAAACGCAGAAGCGGCAAACGCGCTTCTACTATGGCGATGCAAAATCAGATGATGTCTCCTGATTTAGTCTCAGTCGCAACAAGGAGTTGTGTACGTTCGCTGACAATTCAATTTTCAAAATTTTCAAATAAATTTTCGCCACGTTATGTTGTCTTTAGATTATCAGCATACCTCATCTTCGTTTCTTTAATTATATCGATGCATAGACAGCTAGATAGATAGCATCGCTTTGTATCAAATTGCAAATTCAAACTGGTAACACAAAGCCTTTTATAGATACCAGAATAGATTATTTATAACAATTAACAGCTGGACTGTACAAAGTTGCCAGATCCCGGCACAACAATGCACCCGAACTATACCCACAAAATCTCCCCCGAGAAATGTTTGCAAAATGTTTAATTGCCATGTTAATCCTCATCCCTATCAGGAAAACAAACAAAAGCCCATTATACGCCAATTCAAAACTTACCAAATGATTTTCCTTCATTCCAACATTTACATCCCTTTTGTTTTATGAACAAACGTCTAGTCTATCGGAAAGTACAAAACCAACCTAAGCCCGAACAAATTTACAACTACCCGCAAAGCGGGCGATTTGAAACTTTATCTGCTGAAAGATAATGGTTTTTCGGAGTGTTTTTGAAAGTTAGTTTTATTCTTCATACAACAGATGTTACTGGCAGTTTATAGAAGTCGAGGAACTTAGTTCTGCAGTCGCCGTCGGTCTATGAGATGAAATTTTATTTGGTCTTTTTTGAATATTCGTTGAAAGTTTGGGTTTATCGTCGGGTCTGGTTGTGGCTGAAATTGAAAGTTATGCGTAGTGTTTGTCTGGAATGGTGTTGTGACCTTGCTTTAATTAGTTTTAACTATCTGACCTGTCAAATTTTGTAGTGCTATTTTTTAACCTACTTCAAAAAAGGAGGTTTCTCAATTCGACCGTATATATGTTTTGACGTGACAACGTCTTATAAATTGGTTTGCCGGGTGACACTTCAAGAAACTGCGTTACGCTCCGCTCATGTTATGCGCTCACAACGAGAGAGAGGCACGCGTCCCTTCCACTCGGGCATGGTTAGCCCGCCTAAGAGCGAGAGAGACAGACATAAAAAGTGAAAGGCACGCGTCCCTTCCGTAAAATTATTTTACCACTCAAAGTCGTTGTCACGTAAAACTTTCGCCCGTATACCGACTTTACAGGCAACCAATTTTTTAATGTTTTTTCCATTCAACATTATATTAAGTTTGTTTTCATGAAACTCGTTCTCTTATTTTTGGTTAATAATTGATTTGTTATTTAATTATTTAAGTTGTAGACCCTCTGTAGATCACGTCGGGAATAGATCACGTCGGGAACAGATCACGTCGGGAACAGATCACGTCGGGAACAGATCACGTCGGGGTCACCACTGTAGATGTTGCTGGTACTGGAGATGGAATGAAACCACGTCACTGTATAAACTGCTGGTTATATTGATCTTCTGTACAAGTGACGCGGGGCGAGAGACTAGCTCGCTCTCCGCTGTCCTCCACTTATGTACTACATCAGTCACGTACACGTACGTGCTCCTACATACACCCCCTTCTTAAAAAGAGGAGAAAATCATATAACAATCCAAAAAAAAACATTACTAACTCACAACTTGTTTACAATATCGAATTACGATAAACTTGTCTCCTGAACATATGTTTCCTTGCTAACCTTGGCACAATGACTTCGAACCGTTTTGCTCACTCAGCGTTCTAGCTTGACCTATTGTTTAAAGCGAACTGGCATTTTTACAATTCTGCCATTTCCGTATCTTGGAACGCGGATGTAAATATGGTCGATTCTACGCGTGACAATGCATCAGCGATGTATCAGCATATGTGCTCCCATTACGTGACGTATATCACTTGCAAATTCACTAATAAACAATAACTGTGGGGCACGTCTCGGTACTTCCTTATTCGATTTTATTTTCTAACACATATATATGAGTGGTTTGTGGTCTGTATAAACCGCAAAATCTCTACTTTCAATCAAATCTCTAAAATAAATTATACCCGAATAAATCACCAAAAGTTCCTTGTCGTATGTACAGTACTTTTCTGGGATTCCGTGGGTTGCAATACCGCGCATACCGCGCCTATACTAAGGTCTGACGCGTCTGTCATAAGAGTTAACTCTGCCCCTGGACTCGGGTGCAATAACGTGGCAGCATTTTGTAAGTTTTCCTTACTCCTTTCAAATGCTCTAATTGCCTCTTCAGTCCATACTATTCTACTCTTATCCTTTTTTTCACCGTGTAAATACTTATCTAAGATTTCTTGCACTTGTGCAGCGTTTGCTATGGGCGCTCTACAAAACTTTAACATACCCAAAAACCTGCGTAACCGCTCTACCGTCTTCGGTTTTGGATAGTCCTGAATAACCTTGACTTTATCAGGTAAAGGACTTAATCCATTTTCCGAGACCTCGTAACCTAAAAAATCTATTTAACTTTTCTCAAAAATACATTTTCCTATATTCATTGCCATTTTATAGATTTGAAACCGCTCCTAGTTTTCCGCTTGACTTGATTTCACGCACATGGCTGCTCCCAACGCGTAGCATTTTCCTTGAACCGGAAATGGAACCTGCACAGCCAATCTGGATCACCTGGAGCTCTTCTCTTCCACGAACCAGACCTGTTCCCGTTCCATCTCTGCCGGCTTCTGCTTCTTCCGCGCTCTCGACCTTGAACTTCGGTGCATAATGAGGCCACTTCTAAAGCCAGTTTCTTCATCTGGTCTTCATTCTCGACGCTCCCGAATACAGCAGCAATGTCGTAGGCGGAGGTGTTCTCTACGATCATGTCCACCATACTTGCCAAACTGTCCAGCGCCTGGTCTTGAAATATCGCAATAACTGTTCTGACGGAGGCTGGCATCCTGGATAGCCACAAGCTTTTTATCGTCTGCTCCGAAACCTTCGCTGTTCGTCCCAACTCTCTCATACGCCGGAGCAGATGCGTAGGCTTCTGCGAACCCAGTTCTAGCTCTGACACGAGCTTCTGGAACTGTCGCTCAGCACTCTCCTCGTAAACTTGCAGCAACCGGTCCTTCAGCGCCGTATACTTGTTGTTTTCCGACGGCGCTGTCAACAGGTCATTCACCTGTCGAATTGAGTCTCTCCCCATTTTTGAGATGTTAAATCTTGTCTCATCTCCTTGTTTCCGCGGTGTCATTACTGCTTCAAACTGGGCAAACCATAACCGCGGCATGTCAACCCAAAAATCAGGAAGTCTCGTTGACACACCTATAGCGGCCAGGGTCAAATCATCGGAATGTGTCCGCTCATCATTCTTGCCTTGCTGACCCGCTTGCCCACTTACTGACGTCGTTTGCGGAAACATTGTTGGAAGTATACAAAAATTACGCAGCAACACCAAAAAATATTCTGAATCTTCACTGTTCAATTTTCTGTCTGGGTCACCACTGTAGACCATCTGTAGATCACGTCGGGAATAGATCACGTCGGGAACAGATCACGTCGGGAACAGATCACGTCGGGAACAGATCACGTCGGGGTCACCACTGTAGATGTTGCTGGTACTGGAGATGGAATGAAACCACGTCACTGTATAAACTGCTGGTTATATTGATCTTCTGTACAAGTGACGCGGGCCGAGAGACTAGCTCGCTCTCCGCTGTCCTCCACTTATGTACTACATCAGTCACGTACACGTACGTGCTCCTACAAAGTTTAAAATACAAGTTCAATTCAATTCAAACGTGAAAGAGATACAAATATCTTCACCTTCACACTTGGAATTTTAGTAGTACTTGTATATTCTATTACACGCGTCTCACAGTGTTCACCAAATAGAACCCGTTTCCATAAACTTTTCGTGATAAAAAGTATCTCATGTACTATACCAAACTTACCCGTCGAAAAATATTTTCGAAATTTCAACCTGATAAGTTTAGGCGTTCGACGTGATTGAGCAAAAAACACCCAAATACATAAACATCCACACTTTTGCATATACAATATTAGTAAGATGATTAGTAGGTTATAAAACAAGACACGAGTCGATCTACGGTTGACCATCCATTCTTAAATTCGAGTAGTATCACGAATGTAGCACGTTTAGCTAAGTATTAGTTTACTCAAAGTCTTGAACATCGCCGCAAAATTGCTAGCTTATCGATTTTTTATCGGATACACTTCGGAGAGTGTGCAACTGATCTGCATGATCTTATACCACCTAGCCCTTTTTTCTATTGTACCCGTAACCCGAGAGTGAATCGAGAGTGAATCTGTTTCTTCTAGGTAAACACGCTCCATCGTAGGCCGCATCGTCGCTTAACATCAGGCGAGATGGCGGTCAAGTTTAAACCTATAAAAGTAAAAAAAAAACTCAAGACTTGCCTATACCTAAATCTTACCTACCGAGAAACACAGAATCTGTTAGAAGGTAGGTACTTACTACAATTTTGATATGCGTTTGATAAACGTAGAGTCAAAGCACTTGGAACGGCTTTTTGGGTGTACCTACCATGTTTTAACTTGTAAGCTGAGATACCCAACTTTTCGTAAGAGTTATAAAGCTCAATGTAAATTTGTTTCCTTCTTATAAAGTCACATAACTAGGATCAATCCCTGGCCTGTTACTTACTATTAAGCTCATATCGTGATCGTCTCGTCACTCTTTATCTCTATATTATATAAAAATGTTATGTTGGTTTGTGTACGCTTCAAAAACTTTTTTTTCAATGATACAATGTACAGATTAAGTTTTGTACGTAGTTAGTATCACTAGCTTCTGCCCTATATGGCATACAGACATAGTTAACTCTAAAAGTTCTGAACCGATCGAGCTGAAATTTTAGAATGATATATATTATATATAATCGGCATCCAGGATTGTCTTTATCTAATTTTTACATTGTGCCACAGCGAAGCGTGGCAGGGTACAGCTAGAATAAAATAAAAAAGTTGCAGAAAGTCGGATATGTCTGCCGCAGAGACGACAATCTTTGGGGTAGACGATTTGTGCTGCGTTGGTCCTAATATCCCAAATCGGTAAAAGTAACTGAGAATACTCGTAGATGGAGTGACGAGATTGTTGTCACCTGTATCGTTTGTAGTGTATTTTGGATATAGTATTAGGTTTAATGCGTATTAGCAAACTGAAGTGGCAGTGGGCCGGTCACATCTGTCGCAGACCCGATAGCCGTTGGGGTAGACGGGTTCTGGAGTGGAGACCGCGAATCGGCAAAAGTAGTGTAGGACGTCCTGAGACTAGATGGAGTGACGATATTCGAAAGGCAGCTGGTGGCGGTTGGAGAAGTAAGACCGAGGACCGGGCTGAGTGGCGTATCATAGGGGAGGCCTATGTCCAGCAGTGGACGAATGCAGGCTGATGATGATGATTAGGTTTAATACAAGAATTTGAGTCTAAATAAATATGGATTATATGAAAAGGTTAGCGGCCCATACCATAAGCCATTCCAATAGCGGCTTCGCTCGGTTAATAACCTAGACACCAACTGTAGCGCCATATGCTGGGGTGATTCGTAAATCTAAACCATCCAGGGTCCTACCCAAACGTATACAAAAAAAATCATTCAAATCGGTCGAGCCGTTTAGGAGGAGTTTACTTACAAGGAAAAGTGGCATTGATGTTATATATATAGATAAGTATCTGGTTATTTAAAAATTCTCCCCGGTGACCGTTCCGTCTAGGCGCCCTCGCGTGAGTGTGATAGTCACCGTACCCGCGTCACTGCCCTCCGCGACATGCGGTTCACGGGCGCACTAGGTCCGATAGCGCTCAGCTAGAGTGCTTATGTTCGGTATGTACGTATGAGTTAGATAGCTAGGTAGCTCTCTCCTAGTTAGTTCGATTTTTCTTATAGGTTAGACTCGTAAGTATGATAGGAATGTCAGGTTAGGTTATTTTGGGTCCTGCGCCTCCAGCGCTAACTCAATAGTCAGATAGGCAGTAGGGGCCTCCGGGCCAGCAGCCATAAGTCAGTTAGAAAAAATAGATATGACTGGTACAACTTAGTATACCCGCCATCTTAAAAAAAGAGTTTTGGATGGGTGGGAGCTTTAAGTAGGTGCAGCTCAGCCGGTGCCTGGCACTCCTTTTAAAAATTTGTAACAGAAAGAACATAATTAAATTCGTACATCTTTTTTAACCGACTTCCAAAAAAGGAGGAGGTTATCAATTCGACTTGAAATAAAAAAACACATTGAAATCGGCCCACCCGTTTGAGCTCTACTACGGTGCCACAGCGGACAGACAGACAGACAGACATCGACGTCACTTATCACACCCTTTTTTTTGGTCGGGGTTTAAAACAAGTTTTCATTAAAGCATTTACTGATGGTGTGCTTTTGTGAAATCTACAACAACGTCATCCAGAAAATTGTACGCAAATTTTAGTTTTTGGTTCATATTTCAAAAACCACTAGACCGATTTCGATAAGATTTATATGGGATCATTCGGAAAGCATACCCGTCCGAACACAAAAGGAAATTTTAAAATCGGTGCAGGGGTTATCGATAAATCAGGTAACATACATAAAAAAAAAGTGAGTAACGCTTATAATAATGATTTTAGTTTATTTTTCGCTTTTGAGTGTCTATTTGTGGTTTTGAAGTCGGTTTAATTTTTTGTACGAAAATATTTTATACCATCAAAGTATGACAAGATATGAAAGGCAGCTGGCGGTGATTTGAGTATGACACTGAGGATCGGTTTGAGTACCGTATTATGGGGGATCCGTCGAGCAGTGGACTAGGCTGACGGTGATGATGATGACATAAAACAAATAGCAAAAATGAATGGAGTCAGCATCAATAATCATAATCTACCCTTATATTCTATTACAGCCTTAGTTTAGTGTCTCAATAAACACAAAGCCCGCGCACCACTGGCAAGCGATGCTAATAAAGCTATAAAGCTATAGGACGCGATATGTTCCACACAAATTAATCAAAGGGAAATATTCATGCCGACACATGCCATGAAATGATAATGAACCCGTATTGATGCGTGGAGCAAATATAAGCGCAAGCGGTGTTATCTTTAGTAAAAAATATACACAAGCAAGCAAAATATACGCAAGCTACACGTATCTTTAGTAAAAAATATTGGCAGTCTTAGGAACTGCCGATAGAAGTGAAAACTTATAACTTGTGTTATATGTTATATACTTATGAATGTGATAGCTTACTTTGGAAACTACGCGAGTGAAACCGGAGGGCGTGCCCGTGAGTGGGGCCTACGCTGTATACGCTGACGCATTATCTAGATAACCAATGGGAAAAGCTGACACATTTCTAGATGAAGACAAAGATAATTGAGATATAACTCAATTATATTTTACACGTACTTTTTTAATGAATCGACTTTTTTATTTTTTACTATTAGTTATAGAGATACCATTGACTACAGAGTGACGAGACGAGCAGGATATGTATCTGATGGTGTGCTTTTTTTTTAACTTTTATAGGCTTACACTTGACTGCCATCTCACCTGGTGTTAAGCGACGATGCGGTCTACGATGGAGCGTGAAACCTCTGAAGCTACACGCCAACGCCAAAACAGCACAGTCACCCGCAGCTATTGGAATACGAAGAGACTAAATCATATCATTACCGAGCTCTACACTGTGTCCGTCACCCAGAGATATAAGATTTATCTCTATGCCCTTTAGTTTCGCTGGAAACCTTACCCCTTCAAACCGGAATACAGTGATGTAACTGTTACGCAGTAATGTTTGCCCATTACTGATAGGCGGTAGAATAACTGGCAAAGGTGTGGTAGGCTACTTCTCCAAGCAGAGAGTCCTACCACTACAAACCTAGTAACTTTTGTATGATAGCATATGATGAAGATGGAGCATGTTCTTGTGCCTTGCACCGTCCCTCAACATAAAGTTAGTACGTTTCGTGTAAAACAATACGGTTTACGTCGGCGAGCCGTCTGTCGGAGCAATTACAGCGGGGGATATTACGAGTGCGCCCTGACCCGGCGCTCTACTAATACGACTATCAGCTTACGACCATGAGCAGCCCACTACTTGCCCACTGCTGGGACTCCTGTGAGGAGCTGGGATACAAAACTACTTGGACTTGAATCTCCTCTTCTGAGGAGCTGGGATTCAAAACTCATTTTTACTTTTACACATAAACGATGGCGTATTAAATAAAATATAATATTAATATTAATGGCGTTGTTTGTTTAATACAGAACATGTCTTTAAATGGATGTAGGCTTATTACTATGTATATTCGTGATATAAGTAGCCTATATTTTATTCCAGAATAATAAATTAAAAATTATTGGTGGACAATTCACACACAACACCATCTGACCCCGAACTAAGCAAAGCTTGTAATATGGCGGCCAGATAGCTGATATAATACATATATAGTTTTAAATATTTATTATAAATAGAAACACCCAGACACAGTGCAAACATTTGAATTCATCACACAAATATTTGCATTGGGTGGGAATCGAACCCACGACCCTCGGCTTCGCAGGCAGAGTTACTAACCACTAAGTCACGAGGCTAGTCTGTGTTCCAAATTTCACACGTTATGAAGTGATTGAGCAACAAACATCCAAACATTGACATTTATAATAATATTGGTATTATAATTTGGTGAACTGTGTGAGTTTCATTTTTAAATTGAAGAAGTTTATTTCATTTCCGGAGAAAAATAATTATATTATTTTAAATACAGGAAAATTTTATATTTTTTTATGAACAGATCGATTTGAAATTTGGAACATAAGTACTCGTAAATAGTTTATAGTCCGGAAGCAGATAGATACCTATAATGCTATTTTCCATCGCGAGAAAGTTAAAACCAGGAGGCTATATTAGTCTCTCATAAATCTTACTTCTTTGTAAATCTAACCAGAATAATCAAATCATTCCAAATTTGGGCTTTAAAATCAATAATTTTCCAAAGATTTTACTATAACTAACCATTTTCGAAACTTTATTTATCCGGAAATAACTGATCCTATCCGGTTTTTCGTTAACCCTAATCAAACATTGCAAATTTACACCAAAGTAAAAACAAATAGATGCTAACGTTTGTAATATTACTAGTGATTTGATTTGTTCTGGTTGTTATTGAATTTCAACAAAGCGAACACAGACTATTGATAAATAATTGCATCTATTCATGTACAGCTCTATGGCTTCCTTTGGCATTCGGTTTCAATGGAACAGATATGAAAGCTGATTTTGAATGGAAACTGTTTTGATATCCACGCTGTTGTAGCAAACCTGAGGCTGTTTCAAATCTATACACATATTATGAGCACAATACAATATACAGAGTTGCACACACCCTACTAACATCCCACTAAACCCATTAATATTATTTATTTATACACAATATATAGAAACTTTATAAATTATTAGTATTTCTCTACTGTTGTATGCACATATTATACATATAAACCTTTCTCTTGAATCACGCTATCTATTTAAAAAACCCGCATCAAAATATGTTCAGTAGTTTTAAAGATCTAAGCATACATAGGGCTACAGGGACAGAGAAAGCGACTTTGTTTTTTACTATGTAGTGATAGTGAAGATAATAATATAGGCATATAATATAATAATAATAAGACTTAGGCTAGACGGTTGGGTTAAGGGTCAGGTGCAGAAGGCGGTCATCCTCGATACAGCGCGCATCGTCAGGAAGTTCCTCAGTCTGCAGCCCTATCCACCGGTAGCTTGGGCCCTGCCCCGCTGCTGGCGGCACCCTAGTTTTCAAGTTTTTTATAATGTTCATATTTTTATACTTATTATAAAAAACTTAGAAATTAAGTAGAATGAATAAATAACAGAATAATAATAATATATAATGAATGCTAAGAAAATAACAGGATCGGGAACAATGAGAGTGAAATCGCGGAATGCTACTAGTTAAGGACATCAGCCTGTGTTCGTCCACAGCTGGACATAGACTTCTCTCATAATAAGCCACTTAGCCCGATCCTTCTTTTGCTTCTCCAACCGCCACCATAAAATGTTAAGAACAGTTTTTTTTAAATAAATTGTGACGAGACCAGCAGGACATGTGCCTGATGGTAAGCAACATGCCTGCCGCAATAAGAGCACAATGACACGCAGCTATTGGAAAATGAAGAGTCCAAGCTATTACCTAGCACTGCACTGCGCTCATCACCCAGAGATCTCAGATTTTTATCTGCAGACCCTGTAATTTAAACATAAAATGTTTTTGAAACTATTTACTTTTTTGGCACTTTAAATGATACAATAGAATACATTTGCGAGCATTTATTAGATGTTAAAAAAGCCTTTTATTTGTTAAACAATTTCAAATAAGGGGAAGGTTCTCAATCCAGCTGTGTGTGTTATGCAATAGCTTCGCCAATTGACAAACAATTTTGACAGTTTTTATTGTTTGGTATATCACACTTCAAAGGCTTTGAGCATTTCATTTGTCTGAGTTTTCCCATACAAATTTTGGCAAAATCGATGTTTTTTGGTTTTTGATTTATCAATAAAAATCTAAAGTTTGGATACGTTTATCTTTTTTTTTTCTTTATTGGATTTAAACGGGGTTTTAATGAAATATCACCCTTGTAACAAATCATACTACTTAAGTCTAATTCAAGTCATTTCTCGATTTGAGAGCTGTGATATAAATTATATAACCTTCTAGCGTCTTGAGAGTCAGGATCGCCCAGTACAATATTGCATCCTCTTATTTATCCTAATTATCTTGATAATGTACTCGTAAGTTATCATAGATTTCACCAAATTATATGAAATTTAGTCGTGAGTTTAATCATAAATAGAAGTAGTTTTTTATTTTTTGGAGAAAATTACGACTTCAAAATACATTTTACAGTAGTGCGCCCATTGTAGCACTACTGTAAAATGTATTGTTCTCTTTTTTTCTGTGTTTAATTTTGTATGGTGTGTCAATAAAGAGTGTATCTATCTATCTATTTATACTTACTTAGTATAAATATCCCTTATTACAGTCTCAGGTACTGCGGAGTACTCAGACTCAGCTCGGCTTACAGACTTGTTCCCAGTCTGCGTGCTGGAATCACTCGTCCAACTTCTTTACAATGGTGCAGTACTACACCACTAATTGAAAATTAGCCTGCCAGCGCCAGACCACATATTACGCTCGGGGAGATTCTTGAAATGTTCGTATGAATTTTCTGTATTTCGTCTGTAGGTATCTCCCTACTTAGTCTGTGCTTTCGGTATTCGAATGACACTTACACTTTTGTTGTCTTCAAATATAAAGTGAATCGGTTTCTTCTAGGCAAGCATGCTCCGTCGTAGACCGCAGTGTCTTTCGATATTCGAATGATTCTCTTGGTGTCTTCAAATTGAGAACGAATCGTTTTTTTTAATAAAGAGTGATGAGACGAGCAGGTCATGTGCCTGATGGTAAGCAACATGCCTGCTACATAACAGCACAGTGACACGCAGCTATTGGAACATGAAGACTCCAAATCATTGTCTAGCACTGCACTGCTCTCATCACCTAGATACCTAGGGTGCTATATCTCTAAGCCCTGTAATTTCTCTGGAAACACTGCCCTTCAAATCGGAACACAGTAATGTTTTCACGTTACCGCTTGGGGTAGAATAAATGGCAAAGGTGTGGTACTTCCCCAGGCGGACTCTTCTAGGAGTCCTGCCACTACAAAAAAAAGTTTCTTCTAGGCAATCACGCTCAATCACATACCGCATCATCGCTTATATCAGTTGAGATAACGGTTAAGTATAAATCTATAAAAGTGATAAAAACAAAACCTTCGGTATGAAAGAAACATCATACAAATTACCACCTTAAGTCGGTTAAAATAATACGAAAACATGCATAATACCATTATCCTACGTAAATTTTATCACAGTGTGTTACAGTTACTTTAATCTAGTACAAAACAGGTGCAGTCGCAGCTAATTGAAAATGGCTGTCAAGTGCGCCACCTGACGGGAATGAGCATCTGCATTGCTACTTAACGAAATGCAATTTAGCAATGCCTTCGTTGCCGGGGCGGGGAGCGTTGCCGGGAATTTTCCCCGAGTTTGGGGTTAATTATTGTTATGGCAATGGTTGGGGATTAATTTGATTTGTTGCCGTGTCTTGAGAAAATTACAGCGGTAGGTATTGTGATTGTGATGATTTTGGTATGATATTTAAAAGTAAGAAAAACCAAAACTAGTGATTTAAAAAAATTTTTCTCATTAATAGGGATGTTAACAATTTTTCGGAATTGCTTTGATTTTGAAGATTGACGCATGTTTATCGTAATAAATGGCATTTTATTTCAAAATATTTGTGTTTTCGATGAGGATGACGATATATTTATATACAAGATTAGACTAATTTTGAACTTGGCCGCTAAAACACTAACGACCGACATGACGTCACTAGTCGCAAAACATTGATCGCGATTCATGACTGTATGTCCAGTTCATGTATTTTCTTATCATTACTTGAATACAAACAATCAAAGTCGTCGTAGCTAAGATCGCAAACTATAATAAAAATGCAGAAAAGTAAACAGTTTATTCAGTTTTCGACAGCTTGTTTTGCGACTAGTGACGTAATAATTTATATTGGTGTTTCCAGTCAGTGACCACAGATTAAAAATATAGCATTTAAAATCATTTATAATAAATTTATTACGTAATATTAAATTATTATACTTAATGTGTTTTTCGATATTCTATTAATACAAACTATCATAAAATCAACATTAATTTGTGATTAGTGTTAAGATCCCTATTGTTTTGTCTTCGAAACAATTATTAAAAAATGAAAGTATTTGGCAGTTAGGCAGTTTTGTGTGGCAGTTTAGTAGGGAGAATGGCAACTGCCGATCTGGAGACCCTGGTTCCGTATGTTATATATTTTCGAAGTCATGTGCGTAATGCCACTGACTTAAGAACGGTGAAGGAAAACATCGTGAAGCAACCGTCAAGATCCTAGAATATTTCAAGGTTATGCGTCATCTACCAACCTACACTGGGCCAGCGTGGTATACCATGGACTCCATGTGAAAGAAGACCCTGATGCACAGCTGTGGTAGCCTTTAGCTTTAAGTGCTTATGATTTTGCTATGGTAATAAAAAAAACCGGCCTAGTGCGAGTGGGACTCGCGCACGAAGAGTTCCGTACCATTAGCAAATAAATGGCGAAAACCTCTTTTATAGAATGGGAGCCCCCTTAATTATTTATTTTGTTTTATTATAGTTAAAGAGAACATACAACTAAATATTCTGTGTATACTTGAAGCGCCTCCATGTCACCTTATTAGTATCGAGCAAGAAACGGTAAAAAAAATCGAGTTTGTTGTATGGGAGTGCCCTTTATTTATTTATTTTATTTTAGTATTATTTGTTGTTATAGAGGCAATAGAAATACAGAAACTATGATACTTTCAACTGTCTAACTACGAGTATGACCGTTCTTGAGATACAAAATACAAAAATCTTTATTGCTGTTTGCAGGTAAGATAAGATGATACAAAACATTTACGAGTAAATAATTGACCCATACAAACTGGCCTCTTCTTCTAGAGGCATGCAATATATCTGGCAACGCAGTTTCCATTGGTCTGAATTTATACAATGATAATAATAGTCAGCTGATAAAGTCTTCTTCTTCTTTTTTCATTTTTAACTTTTAATCGGTTGTATCATATATGTCATCTGATTCATCATGTATTAATTTCTGGCTTCTATCCCGTTGTGTTATGTTAGTGTGATATGTTTGATGAGTACAATTACGCCAACGTCTTGTGCTTCAGCAGGATGATGTTATGGTCTTTGACAAGTGTGTGGTTTCATGTAGAATCCAAGGTCTTGCAGTAGTAGCTCTTGCAGTTTAGCCGTGTGAGCAATTTTAAAGAATGTCATTATGTATAGAAAAATCAAAAAATAATAATCAAAATAATAATAATAATAATAATAATTCAATTTGTATAAAATAAAACAATGTCAATGTGTGTAAAAGAATGTTAACATGTATAAAATTTAATATTTGTATACCTACTCAAAGAACTCTCACAATATATTATAGAGTAATCTGATACACTATATGATACACTATATAGATGTGTGTGTGTGTGCACTAGTGACTACTTACACGTTATTGTGAATCCTCCAGAGAAAATTAAAATTATCCAGCATAATAATAGTCTGCGCTTAGTGTGGAGTTTAAAATCCTGAATATTGGTCAACCAGCTGTGAATTCCAGACATTGTTGAAGCTGGCAAGTACTTTCCTCGAGCATTTTTTTTTGTAAACAAAATCGTGGTATCAAATTTGAATACAAATTTTGTCACACATGCAAGCGACATGCAGTAAGCACACATCCGCAACAACCAATTACATCACATAAAACTTATTTAAGAGTAATCACCACCCGCACTTAAATTTTTGGAAAAATATTTCGAAGTTTCAAGACAAAAATTACAGTTGCATTAAATACACAGTGACAACAAGACCACTTTGTCAATCAAAATGTCACGATGACGTTGACATACGATATAATTTCAGTGCTTGATACCACAGACAATCAAGGAACATAACCAAGAGCAACATGAAGAGAGTAAATTTTGATTGACATTTGACAGTTGATGTTTAAATTTGAAAGCAACCACAGACAGCAAAGATACGCAGATTGCCGATTTTTTTTTTTTTTTTTTGGCTTTGAACATATTTTGGTTTTTGGCTTATTTGACGGCACCTGTATCAAAGCCACTATTTCTTCTTATTCCGGCATCTAAGTTGAATGGTTATTTGGCGCGTTTGCTATTAAGAAACATATTATTTTGCATCAGTAACTAATAATTATTTGGACAACTTCATTTAGTTTGGTGTATTTATACAACTAATTTTGGAAGATGGAATCAATGGATACTGACAATGTTACAGTTAGATTTCACCAAAGGCAAAGAGCCAGTTCATTGGGTAATCTCACAGACAGTTCACTATTTGAATCTACAAGAATTAGTCTACCAGATGTGGGTTGGATCAAAGTGACCTAAATTCAACTTCAAAGCATAAAATTTGCAATTTAGAAATTCAGCTTGCATCTGCTCACAAAGAAATAGAAAATTTATTACTGGACAATGGACAATTGAAAAAAGAATTGGAACGTTGCTTGAAATTAAATGATATATACAAGAAAATAGACTTCAGTAACATTCAAAACACGCCTCTTATGAATAGGAAGAGAAAACGAGCGCGTGTATTTTTGGACTTTGAGGATAATATTATGACTCCGGGAAGAGAATCATCTTCATCGACTATAAATGTTCGCCCTTCCTTTACGAAAACAACAAGATACAATAAAGGAATTGAACGAAAAATAGAACAATTGCGCAAGTGGCTAGAAGATGAAAAGTTGAAGAATAGAAGCATGGAAATGGAAATTAAATTAATGCAATCAAAATTTCAGACAAAAATGTATTCCAAACTAAAATAAACACAAAACAATTAGAAAAACACAAAAAAACTATAAAATTCTCTCAAAAAAATTGTCAAGGTCGAAAGAGAATGTACTAAACTAAAACGAGAAAATAGGGAATTACAACATACTGCTTTGGAATTGCAAATGAAGCTAAGAATAAGCACAGATGAAAATGAAGATATTATTGTAAAAAATAATCAAGAAATCGAAAGGGATCAGAATCTAAGAGTAGATACGAGTAGAGTATTAAACAATAACATAAACCACCGGAAAAACATGACAGAAATATTGTAATTTTTTCAGATCGATTTGGACAAGGTTTAGCATCAAAATGACTGATTATTTGGGAAAAGAAAACAAATCATTAACATATGTAAGCCAGAAGCCAGCTACGATATAATATTGAAAGATTTTAGAGAAATGACAAAACATTTTACAAAGAACGATATCGCAATTGTACTTGTTACTAAATATCGTGAAACCATAAATCTCAAGACAAAGAAGCAAGAATATACAAATTTTGTTAAAAATATAATAAAGAATTCGAACAGATCTTGTAATGTGATAATCAGCGGGATAAAGTATGACAATTTTAATAATAAAAAAATACATGAAATAAATGAGCATTTAGCTCACTTAGCTAATACAAGTGAGAATGTTAAATTTATAGATCTCAATTTAAGGGATAATCTAGGAAAACTCTTGGGATATTACAAATGTAAAGATATTGTAACAAATACAATAATATCATCAGCGAAACATCAGCGCTTTTCAGGTTCTTCTACGCTTACGTTCATACAATGTACAGCTGAAGACATCTCGTCAGTTTCTCGTGATACAAATTTTCAAGAAAATACACTGATACTGGGGAACAAATAATCCTGCATGCCAATGTACAGTGCATAAATAATAAGTATTTAGCCATCGAAGACCTCTTGAATGACTGTGACTGCGATATTATTTGCTTATCTGAAACGTGGGAGAAGAAGAAAGAGTACCGAGTATGGTCATACCAAATTTTAAATTAGCTGCTTATTTTAATAGGAAATTTTTTATTCATGGGGTACCGCTATATTTGTGAAAAATTGTTTAGAATTTAAAATAAGAAATGATATTAATAGGATTTCATTCGAAATGAATTTTGAAATTTCTGCGATAGAATTAAGACATACAAAGCTCATTATAATTTCTGTCTACAGACCAGACAAAGACATATATCTCTTTTTTGACTTGTTAAAAAATTTATTAAATAAACTGTGTTGTGAAGGCAAAACGTTGTACTAGCGGGAGACTTTAATCTCAACTTGTTGAAAGTGGATAACAAAATCAAAAAGTTAATAGAAATTGTCAACAATTTCAACTTTAGATTCATTCTAGACAAGCCTACAAGAGTGCAAGGTAACAGTGCAACCTGTATTGACAATTTTATTGTTAACTTTGAAAACTGTAAGGATATGTGTTTGGATCATAAATTGTCTGATCACAAAGTAATCAAATTAGTAATTTCGAGTAACTTTAACAATTGCAATAATAAAAATCAAAATACTTTCAGCGTTATGAGGAACATGTCTCCAAATAATCATGTCTATTTTCACTATTTATTTGGTAAAGGTTACGATAGACTAAAACATCAAATAGTTATGTGTAAGGATCCTAGTGCAAAGATGAATATTTTACAAAACGCAATAAAATTTTATTATGATATCGCTTTTCCAAAGAGAAAATGTAAAACAAACAAAGTAACACAGAAATTTACCACAAAAGGCATAGAAATCTCTAAACAAAAATTGGCTAACCTGGAATTGTTACAAGAGCTCCATCCGAGTAAGGAAAGGGAAGTAGATATAAGAAAATACCGTAAAACACTACGAAAAGTATTTGTTGCATCCAAGAGACTTCAATATAGCCAGCGAGTACAGTTATCAAAAAATAAAGTTAAAGAAACTTGGAAAATCATAAACGAGCAAGTGAAACTTGGCGGTAGACAAAAAAATCATTCTAATAATATAAGATCCGTAAATAATGAAGAAGGGCTTGAGGTAACTGATAGTAAGCATATTGCTAACTTATTTAACACATTTTTCAAAAATATTGCGCATAAATTGACATTAAATTCTAAAATTGACTATAATAAATATATGACATACTTAGAGAAAAACAGTAAGCCACCGAAACCTATAAAATTTGACCCAATAGACATGGATGAATTATTGACGATTGTCCGAGACATGAAACCTAAAACTACACCAGATATTTTTGACATGAATTGTAAAACAGTAAGGCAACTTATCTTGGCTAATGGATGTATTTTAGAATTGCTACTTGTGACAATTAATGATTGCTTAGAAAAGGGTGTTTTCCCAGATTGTTTAAAACAAGGCAAGGTTATGCCATTATTAAAAAAAAAGGAGACAGCTTAGATCTGGGTAACTATCGCCCAATTTGCATATTACCTACAATTTCAAAATTTTGGAAAGCATCTTAAAAAATAGGATTATAAATTTTTTGACGAAAACAACTTATTTACAGTTTCACAGTTTGATTCCGTAAAGGCCGCTCAACTGAAATGGCGATTAGGAAAGTCGTGTATTATATCTTAGAATCTTTGGATGAATCGCAGAAGTGTGCAAGCATTTACTGTGATTTATCCAAAGCGTTTGATTGTTTGAGACATGACATACTTTTGTCAAAGCTGGAATATTACGGCTTTGAAGGTCCAGCATTAAACATTATGCGTTCTTATTTACAAAAACGTATTCAAAAAGTATCTATCAATGAAATAAGCTCAAATACTGAATATATGGATATAGGTGTACCACAAGGCTCAATTTTAGGACCGATACTATTTTTTGATCTATATTAATGATCTCGTAAATGCTGTGCCTGATTGGGCTTATATTAGCTTGTTTGCTGACGATACCCATATCGGTATAAAAGATAAATGTAACATTAAAATTAAAGAAAAGATACAAACTGCTATGAACAGTATTAAATGTTGGTTTGAAGCCAATGGCATAATTTTAAATGAAGATAAAAGTGTCATCATGGAATATCGTACTAAAAGATGTATCGAAAAGAATCCCACCGTAAAGGAAAATGTGTTTTTGGGATATACTATTGACTATACTATTAGTCACATAGCGCACATTGATAAATTGTGCAAGAAAATATCAAGCGCAAATTACGCATTATTAAAATTAAGATCTCTAATAGACAAGAAACAGTTACTATCCGTTTACTATGCTTACGTACAGGCAAGATTGCGATATGCAATTACAGTTTGGGGTAACAGTCCAGATATAAATAGAGTGTTAAAATCTCAAAAGAAATCGATAAGAGTCATGTTTGGACTTCGTAAGCGTTCCTCTGCGAAATTACATTTTAAGAAAAATAAAATAATGACAGTAATATCGCTGTACATTTACAATACTTTGATTGAAATGTACGAAGAAATTGGAAAAAAGCTAGTCACAAAAAAGGAGCAATATAACCTTAAAATGAAACTGCGAAATGAAGATGACTGGTACATGCCAAAAGTACGATTAGACAAAGTAAAGAAACAAGGAATTTATAATAAAATACTGATGTTTGACAAATTACCTCGTAGCTTAACGAAACTGCATCCAAACGATTTTAAACAAAAACTTAAATTCTTTTTTGAATCAAATCCCTTCTATTCAATAAAGGAATTTATGGGAATGCGTTTGACTGAATCTTCATTCTTGCTTGAATCCAATGATATAGGGTAGTTATTTGTTATCTATGAAAAGAGATTATGATCTTGATGACATCGATTTAATAATTGTAAACATTTATTTTGTACGAAAACTGACATTCATGAGATTTTGACATACTTGAGATTTTGACATTTTGCAAATTTTAATACATAATTATTTTTATTTTCATAGCTTGACTTATTGATATGTTTATGATTGTTTTCTTGATTCCATTCTGTTTGTTTTTCTAAATTTATTCGCTTGACATTCATAAAAATAATGATATGAAAAAGAAAAAAAAAGAAAAAATTTGTCAAATTAAGAATGTAAAATTTGACTTATTTACATGTTTATGATTATTTGTTTCATTCCATTCTATTTGTTTTTCACTTTTTTTTCTTTTTTTCTTTTTTTCACTTCACATTTACATAAATTAATAAAATTGAAATTTTGTGTTAAGTTCGGAATGTAATAATATTGTTTTTTTTTTGTTTGTTTTCTTATTGTAAATATAAACTTGTAATATTGACGTACCCAGTGTAACATAAGTGGTTATAAGGTGAATAAATATATTCTATTCTATTCTATTCTATTCTATTCTATTCTACAGCCTAGTGTCAGACGGACGGACGGACAGCGAAGCCTCAGTAATAGGGTCCCGTTTTTACCCATTGGGTACGGAACCCTAAAAATCATTGTTCAATCAGTAACGGTTACTTAGTTGGGACTTCTATTTCTATTCTACACTAGCTAAAAGTACGATCATGCGGCCATTGTGTCAGTGTGTAACAGTGGGACTTTTTGCAGAGTCTGCCTGGGGAAGTACCACACCAGCACTTCCCCGGTTTGCCGGTTAATCAACACCAAGCAGTACTGTGCAAATATTACTATGTTTCGTTTCCGACATCATATCCAATGACAAAGCAAAGTTATAATCTTATATATAAAATTCTCGTGTCACAGTTTTCGTTGTCATACTCCTCTGAAACGGCTTGACCGATTTTGATGAATTTTTTTGTGCTTATCCGGTATCTATGAGAATCGGCCAACATCTATTTTTCATCCCCTAAATGTTAGGAGTAGTCCACCCCTAAATTTTTTATTTTATTTTTTAGACAATTTTTTTAATTTCTATTTTTTTATGAACTTACAAAAATACATAAAATCCTCAATTTTCACCCTACTACGATCAACCCTTATTTTAGTAGGAAATTATTTATATGGCAAAACAACTTTTGCCGGGTCAGCTAGTCATCTTCTATCTTATTATTTAATTATTTATTATAATTTATGTATACATATAATTAGATAACGAGCACAGTGCATTGATTTGGTAGTAATTTTTTGTACTCTTTATATTCCAATAGCCGTGTCACACTGTGCTGTAGGAAGGCATGTTACTTATCATCATGCATATATCCTGTTCGTCTCGTCAGTCTGTAACTACATATAGGTACTCGTAAAAAGACTTGATGTATATTTTCATCTTTGATAAAACACCTAGTATTTTGCTTCTAATTTGACCTTGAGCAAAGTTGAAAGTATTGAACAAAGTTGACCGTAGATGTCAAAGTAACGCCCAAAAGCTTGAGATGGTCAGTCACCGTGCATGGATACATCTAAAAAATTCGTTGTTAGTATAATATGCATTGTATATACTTTAACTAAAATAAGAAACACTCTGGCAACAGCACAAGATGTGCGAGAAAGGCTAAGAAAAAAAACGTTAGCCATAATAAAGCTATAAAGATAGGCGTAACTTTTAAAAAGTCGGTTATCTGCCTAACAGACTTTCAACATTGTTTTAAGTTACCACGGTCGTTAATAACACTTTTATCATTAACTAGCTGTACCCGAGGCTTCTCCCGCGTTTTAAGAGCTTACTGTTTTTTCGCGGAACCCTAATTTTTTTTTTCAAATATAAGTAACTTAAGTTATGCCTTAGAAAGTAACTTAAGTTATCACTTAGCAAAGCTATCTTACTGTAGTGCAAGTCTCGTCATAATCAGTCCAGCCATTTTGGAGCTTAGTCGGCACAAACAGACAGATAGACAAACTATAATTATAAAATAGTTTTGTTAGATACAGGTTCCGTATAATATGCTTCCATTTGAACTTGGTAAAATGTTGTCAATTTGATATTACGTACAGATAGTTCCATTCTATTTATTTGTATGTATAGAAGATATAGACTAACGCCCTGGTTTGGAATCCTAAAATTTACGACCGCTCACTATAACGGGATAAAAATTCCATGTGTTGCAGCAACTGTATGTATTTATTATTTTTGATATTATTCGGATGTTAGATAGAAATCATGATTAAAGGTACATGTCAGGTTCCTCGCGATATATTCCTCGACCGTTTTAAGTTAGCTGCATTCGTATTAGACTGCGAAAAGACAGTAGTATGTATGGGATTTGAACACGGGGCACCGGATCGGCAGGCAGCGTTCTCCCGACTAGACCAGCCGTAACTAAGTAAAATAAATAAATATTGGTGGACAATTCACACACAACACTTTCTGACCCCAAACTAAGCAAAGCTTGTGTGATGACAGCCAGATAGCTGATATAATACTTATATAGTTTTAAATACATACTTATTATACATAGAAACACCCAGACAAATGAATGATCACTACAAATAATCGACTACTAGGTCCATGTCGCTTTTTATGTATTAGCTTTTCGATCAAAAGGCGGTCCCTTCACTAAGCGATCCCTGTTTCACTCTGATAGTAACTCCGTAGCCCAGCCCAACATTTGTTTGACATGATATCAAACAAACACGCTACCGCAAGTCAGTGCCGCAAACATTTGCACAACAAGTTTGCGCGACGGCATCGCGTCAAAGCGACGCGGCGATGCGTGCGGCAAACATACGCAAACATACAACGTACATGTAATGACGTGATTCAAATATTTAGCAGGATTAATGACAAAGTTTGATTCAACGAAATTAGTCGTTTTGCAGTTTTTATTCAAGTACTTTTTTTTTAAATTCCTTGGAATTCTTCAGTTAACATTAAATTGAATAAATAGGTGGTTTATACGCACTCGTTGATTATTGTACAGATTAAATGTTAAGTTTTTATTACTCAATAAGTAATTACGTCAACAATAAATCAATCAATCACCTCCTCACCCCTAACTCACCCCTAACGGTACCCGGCACAAAGATCCTCTTTACACTGGCAGCATTACACACAGACTGGCCTCGTGGCTTAGTGGGTATTAACTTTTTTCTACTAGACTATAATTAAACAATATTAACAATTTCAATTCTATTCGTTTAGCCGTTTCGACATGATGGAGGAACAAACATCAAATCATCCAAACTTTTGCATTTATAATATTAGTAAGATAATGACTATTGATGCCTGATGTTACTTTACTTCGGCGTCAACTTCCTCCATCCAACAAACGTCTGAAGCACACGTTCCATTCCACTGTTCTACAGGTCTACTACGAAGTCCGATAAACGATATATCGGCTGAAGTTATCGACACTTTATACCACGAAACACAATCGGTTGGTTGATCTGATCGGGTGTTTCGTTCATCCCGACCGACGCTGATTTGACAGTTTTTGTGTCATCAACCGACCGATTGTGTTTCATATAAAACGTCCATAACTTCGGCCGATATATCGTTTATCGGACTTCGTAGTAGACCTGCTGATATCACTCCGATGCTACGTCACTACAACATTACCACCTCGGTGACACAAACATAAAATATAGACTTACCCCACAATATATATATGTATAATTATTATTTTTTGTAGTGGTAGGACTCTTGGCAGAGTCCGCCTGGGGAAGTACCACACCTTTGCCAGTAATTCTACCGCCAAGCTGTAATGTGCAAACATTACTGTGTTCCGGGTTTGAAGGGCAATGTTTCCAGAGAAATGACAGGGCTTAGAGATATAAGATCTTAGATCTCTGGGTGACGAGCGCAGTGCAGTGCTAGGTAAGGATTTGGACTCTTCATGTTCCAATAGCTGCGTGTCATTGTGCTGTTATGTGTTAGGCATGTTGCTTACCATCAGGCACATGTCCTGATCGTCTCGTCAATCTTTATTAAATAAAATAATTGTTTAAGTTTTTAATGTTAATGCTGTTCATATAATTTCCAAGTTAATAAAGATATCCCCACAAAAACTTTTTTTTTTTTATAGTATATAGTGACCACACGAATAGGGCAAAGCTACAAGCCTGCGATATAACATCACAGTGACACGCAGCTATTGGAACATGAAGAAGCCAAATCATTACCTAGCACTGCACTGCGCTCGTCAATCAGATATATGTTATCTCTATGCCCTGGAAACATTGCCCTTCAAACCGGAACACAGTACTGTTTGCACATTACTGTTTGGCGGTAGAATGGCAAAGGTGTGGTACTTCCCCAGGTAGACTCAGCGAAGAGACCTACCATTACAAAAAATCTATGCAGCTAAATAGTTTGTTGCAGTAGCTATATTAATTATGGGGCATTAACCGTTAATAGTCTGAAACAGCATAAGCAGTGTATATTATACTTTTAAACGACCAATTCTTGTAGGTATATATTATATATAGAATCTGAGTCTCGGAAACGACTCGAACGATTTTCTTGAAATTATGTATACAAGGGGTTTCGGGGACGTTAAATCGATCTAGCTAGGTTTTATTTTTTTTTAAACATAATTTTATGCGCGTTTTTAGACAATGAAAAGCTCCTACAATGTCATTAGAATACAATAACTTATTTCACCACTGTTCTTTAAGTCTAAATGGCTCAGTCGGAATATGCTCGCCTTCGGATTCAACAGGCCCCGGTTCGAATCCTGATGGTTAGGAGAGGTACACTCGGGATTTTTCTTTTTGTTTTTTTTTCTGAGAAAATCTTATACTTAGAGCCTTTTATAAACGCATTTAATTCGTATCTAAGTAGGTAAGTAAGTCATCACTACGTAATTCGTACCTGCCTAAATATCATTTACAAAAATCGAGCAAAGCTCGGTCAACCAGGTACTATATTATAATAAGTATAGCATCATAAGTATATTGGAGAACGAAATATACATTATTATGTTACAGCAGAAATTAAGCCCATGTCATAATGTTATAAAACACGTGTAAACCTTAAGCTCTTCTTCATAAGTTCTAAAACAGAATATTAAAACAGTCATTGATTTTTAAACGTGCGAACTTACTTCGGGACCATTAAAAGTAAATCAGACTGCGTTGTAAACCGTCAAAGCTAGCACAACCATTCCAATGAGACCTCCATAACCACACATTTGAGCCTAGTTTTCACTTAGTTTGTTTCAGTTTGGAAGCGATGGCAGGTCTGGATAAAGTGGTCATGGCATAGTTCGGCGGCAGCACTCAGACCGCGCTATGCAAAATCAACATTTTCTCTTTACATGCATTGGCGCTGGTAATAAATATTTTTTATTTGACCGGTAAGTTAAATTTGGTGACTAGGGTATTTAAAATAAAAGTGGTCAAGTGCGAGTCGGACTCGCCCATGAAGGCTTCCGTAGCAGCAAGTAACATAATACAAAAGTTCTTGTAGTTCGTTGTTACTTTAATCAGTGTTTTAATAATAGTCAATTTATGACGTATTAAAATAAAACTACTTAGGTAGTACATCTCATTTAAACCAATTTTCGTACATCATAATTTTTTTTTTATTTTTGTCATTCTCTTATTTTAGAAGTTACAGGGCACTTTTTACCACTTTGGAAGAGTCCCTCGCGCAAACTATTCAATTTAGAAAAAAAATATTAGAAACCTCAAAAACATTTTTGATGACTTATCCATAGATACCCCACACGTATGGTTTCGATCAAAAAAAAGTTTTGAGATTCAGTTCTATGTATGGGACACCCCTAAAAATTTTTGATTTTTTTCTAGTTTTGCATCAAAATCTTAATGCGGTTTACAGATTATATCTACTTACCAAGTTTCCATAGTATAGCTTTTATAGTTTCGGAGAAAAGTGTCTGCGACATACGGACGGACAGACAGACAGACAGACATGACGAATCTATAAAGGTCCCGTGTTTTGCTACGGAACCCTAAAAATGGCCGATAAAAGTTAAATCTTACTTCATAGAATTTTTGGATTGAACAGCAATATAACGTCACTTCCATAGCCACAGAAGGATGCAAGGATGGCGATAAAGCAAATTCACAAAATTTCACCTATTCAGAAAGCGTCTAACCTCAAGCACACCTCCATTCCGTTCCGTTCCGTTCCGTTGCTCTGACAGTCTGTTTTTTTTTTATTTTACCCTTTATAGGTTTGACCACTTGACCGCCATCTCGCCTGATGTTAAGCGACGATGCGGTCTAGGTTGGAGCGTGCTTACCTAGAAGAAACCGATTCACTCTCGATTTGATAACGACTGATCCTGAAATTATATTAAATTATTTGATATAATGACAGTATAGTAGTAGTACGAGTATAGTAATACAATGCTTTTATATCATTTTGTTTAACTTACTTTGTGATCATTAAAAGCTGGATGGACAAGTCCATTTTTAAAGTACGCAATTATTAGAAAATGTATTAATTAAGTGACGTCACGCTTTAGTTCTGTTTTGTATGAAGTGTTTTTAGAGAAGTACGAAATTTGATTTTAAAACCGTGATATCACGGAAAGTTTTTAAGATAACAAAGTAATTCTTTCACCTATGTTTTAGTTATTGAGTAGCCTTTTGATGGCACATTAAATTAAAAAAGGAGTCGTTATGCCTATTACGAGTATCATGCAAGTGATGCGAACCTAAGAATTCGAAGATTACGAAGATTTGCCCCCCGCCAAAGGGTTCAACATTAACAGCCCACTAATGTTCAAAAAAAAATACATAAAGATTATTTAAAAATAATGTGATCATGTTATGTTGTGTGAGCTTAGCACTTTTCTTATGACTTTAATGCAAAATTCACCAAAACCCTTATGACACGCAGGAATTGGGTTAGTGATATTATTGTGTTGAAGTGTTCCGGCAGTAATTTGGAATGGAATATTAAAACTCTTCATTATCACCTCGCGAGTGTGAACCATTATAGCTCCTGAAAAATTCAACGTAATTGACAACGTGGTGACGCAATACAGCGTACAGACAGTAGACTATCTCAAGTGTATCCATCGTGACCAGAAAGTGTAACTATTTAGGGGATATTGTTTACATTGTACAGGACTTCATTATGATATAAATTATTATTTTAAAACCTCGCCGTTTCGCCAGCATTAAAACTGCCGTGGTGATGAGCAGACTGAAGAAATTTTGGGTCGTCTCATTGCGAAGTGAGGTGACCTCGAATTTTTTTTTTTTTTAACTTTTATAGGTTTACACTTGACCGCCATCTCGCCTGATGTTAAACGACAATGCGGTCTACGATGGAGCGTGTTTACCTAGAAATAACCGATTCACTCTCGATTTGAAGACACAAAGATTGTAATCATCGGAGAAAACCCACTCAGGCAACGTATTCCACAGCCTAGACGTTCTTATCACAAAATTAGAGTCAAATCTCTTCGTTCGTGTCTTTGGAACATCAACCATGAAACGATGTCGCTTTTTCGAGCTACGAGCATTCCGATAAAAAGGGCAAGGTGGTATCAGATCATGCAAATCAATCGCACACTCTCCGAAGTGTATCCGATAAAAACCGATAGGCTAGCAATTTTCGGCGATGTTCAAGACTTTGAAGTCTTTTTCGCACAAGAGTATCATTGCCTATGAGCCTTTTGGCACGTCTCTCGATCGATTCCAGTGCCTCCAGCTGATACTTAGCCTATCCATCCCAAAGGTGCGAACAGAATGAAATGTTAATTAATTAATTAATTAAATTTGGTTTTAAAAAACCGTAGGGTTGCCACAAGTTTAATTTAGGATTTTTTATAATTCTGGGATCTATTTTCTCATCCACTAACCCACTCTGGGCGAACGTGGTTGATTATATATTTGGCTCTCTCCTTGTGAGAGAAGGCCCTGAGTCTCAGCAATAGGAACATTCAGGGGACTGCTTAGGGGTCTAACTTTTACAGTTTTGTTGAAATAGTCTTGGTGTACAGATAACGACTATTTAAAGGTAAAAACAATTCACAAATCAGGCTGCATTTGCTAAGCTTCCTCGCACTTTTATTGCAGCATTACTCTAAATTCTAAGTAATAAAGTTGGCAGTTAAAACGCCTATCTCACTAACTATTAAGTTTCTTTTAAAAATACTCCCCTTTTGGGTTTTAGTTAACAGTTTTTACTTTTATAGGCTTACCCTTGGTACTCGTAGCCAGCTTGTTTGATGTTAAAGGACGATGCGGTCTACCATAGAACTTGTTTGCCTATAAGAAACCGATTCATTCTTGGTTTTAAGATACAAGAGTGGAACCATCAGGAAAACACTACTCAGATTTTAAAAATATTGGTGGACAATTCACACACAACACCATCTGACCCCAAACTAAGCAAAGCTTGTAATATGGCGGCCAGATAGCTGATAGAATACTTATATAGTTCTAAATACATACTTATTATACATAGAAACACCCAGACACAGTGCAAACATTTGAATTCATCACACAAATATTTGCACTGGGTGGGAACTGACCTCGGCTTCGCAGGCAGAGTTACTACCCACTAAGCCACGAAGCCAGTCAAATTATCTTATTATTAATTATCTTCTTATTTCATCTCATCTCGGCTCTTCTCAGTCACACCATGTACGCATCCTCGCAAAGAGCAGTATTCTCTTGTTCACATACCGTAAGTCTAGCCATGGTTTACTGACTTCTAAGTACGTCGTTGACAAACAACCACGATAGATATAACTTGTCATTAAATCGACATTATCTGTGGAACCGTCCACGATACTTTAATTAAACATGGAAAGCGACAGATAGGTATCATATTTTGACGTATGGTAAATTCAAACAACTCTACTTCCTACTAATATAATAGTACATGAGAATGTTTAAATGTTTGTTGCTCAATCACATCGGAATGCAAAACATCAAGTAAAATTTGGGTGACAATTATTTATTATAGGTTGGAATAGGCTACTTTTTACAATGGGAAAACTGCTGGATTTGTAATCAAATAGATTGCAACAATGTACTCGTATATATTAATTTCCATTCATCGTGGTAATGTCGGCAGTATGCTGGGACGCTTCCAACTTGTAGTAGATCTGGTCATCTTGATTATATTTCGACATTGATAATTCAGATATGCTTTTCGGAAGTATAGGTAGAAGTAGAGGTTATATAACATTTAATCAATACTGTTATGCAGTAAAATAACTTGCAAAGCTTTGGGACTTCCCCAGGTGGACTCTGCAAAGAATTCTACAAACTATACAGAACGTTTCAAGTGATTTTTTTGTAAAGTATTCAGTTGTAAATCTCTTGCCATTTTCGTCTTCGTCATCTGCGAATATAATAACGGACTTTAATCAGGCCGTGAGAAAAATCAAAAGTTGGAAATAGGCCGAGCCCGCAACTTTCCTCTTGTATAATTAGTGTCAAAACTGGCGTGAAAACTCGACCGCGAGACGCCGCCGCATACATAATATATTAACAGAGGGTTTTGTACCACCAACGTGGGGTGTGCCGCCAGTGACAGCGGGGAACTTACCAATGTATACACATTTTTTGTACACTATATAGAATTGATCCACTGCAAAATATGCTTAACTTAACTTTTATCTTCTCTGGCATGGGATCCACAGTTTAATATTCGACGCAACGGCTATCACAATTTGCAGCCTCGCATCGCGCAAATGATTTCCACTATATCAACTACACCTTGTTGTCACTTAGGGAAATGCATGAAAGCAATGCCTTATGGAGTAATATCCGTACCAAATAAAACTTCCAAGGAGTGTTTTGGTTCGTATGGCATACATTGGAAGCACAAGAACCTTTTCGCATTCTTTCGCAAACCTTCTTTCTTTTGCCTGTCATCGACCCCACTTCAAAAGCAACACCACATCAACGCTGCGCCAGAACTTATGGTATTCAATCCGCAATACCATGGGTCTTAGGATACCATCTCAAGTGCCACTAGTTAATAGGTGTTACACAGGGTGTGTGATCATCGCAACGAGCCAAATGGTCGGTTTTGTTGCCTATATATTTGTCTGCTGTTAGGATAGGAAGCGCCTCCACACCCATACTCGTCTTCTTCTGCTACCACGCTGCATCGGCTATCATACCTCTTACTCTTACGATTTTTGTACAAAAAAAGATTTGGATACTATCCATTTCTGTACCCGACTAAATTCTTGCTAGGTATGCTGGGTATGAATTCACTAGAGACGCGTAGAACCTGTTCTCAAATGCTGACAGTTGTAGACATACTACGCGGTAGACTGGACAGCCCCCAGCTGTTGAGCGAGGCGAGCCGGCTGTGCGTGCCGGAGCAGCGCGCCCGGTTCCGGGCCGGGCGTGTGCCGCTGTTCGCGCCGGCGCCGGCGCGCACTGCGGCGAGGCAGCACTCTCCAATCTTCCGAGCACAGACACGTCTTAACGACTTGCTTGGAGTGTCGCACCCAGAATTAGAAATTTTTTCAGCGAAAAGGGCAGATATGGAAAGGGCATTTCTATCCTATTGCGAAGAAGTACCCTAGACAGACTAGAAGTATTGTAAATTTTATTAGACGTAGTTTTTGTAATTTTTTTTAATATTTTTAAATGTGTCTATCTAACCGTTTAAGTGTTTATGTACCTAAAAATACTATATAATTGTGTCGTCGTCCTATTTATTATTATGATAAAATTATCTTGTATATTCTGTATGAGCATGTGTAAATAACAGTAATAATTGTAACGCATTGGCGAAACCTGTAATGTTACTTTTATATGAAACAAAATAAATAAATAAATAAATACCAAGGCACAACGCAATAACACAACGCCAATACGTTTTCAATTCACTTCATTTATTCGAACCACTAATTTCAGAAGAACACTTGGTAATGTCATTTGCCAGTTATTCTACCGCCAAGCAGTAATGTGCAAACATTACTGTGTTCCGGTTTGAAGGGCAATGTTTCCAGAGAAATTACAGGGCTTAGAGATATAAGATCTTAGATCTCTGGGTGACGAGCGCAGTGCAGTGCTAGGTAATGATTTGGACTCTTCATGTTCCAATAGCTGCGTGTCGCTGTGCTGTTATGTGTCAGGCATGTTGCTTACCATCAGGCACATGTCCGGATCGTCTCGTCACCATTTATTTAAAAAAAAAAAAACAATTTAAAGAAAAGAATCTGTGTACGTAATGAGTTAAAATAATAATGTAAAATAAGAATAAAGCAGCTGTTAAAATGCATTGTCAATTAGATGCAGCTGTAAAAGTAAAAATAAGACTGTAGCAGAAACCATTCGTAAATTTGAATATTAGGTGATCTTTTCAGCATATCACAAATCAAATATTATTTATAAGATAAAAAATATACGCCAATTACGAAATGTAGCGCCAAGCCCTTATCAACTCCGTATACCCTTTTCTTAGTGTTAGACAGTTCATATTTTAGGAGCTTCAAAATTGGAATTTACAAGATACTGTGCTGGTAAAATATTCCTTAGCTCTATGCATCCAAACACATTCACATTCAGATAACAACAGCGAGAAACAATTACAGATTAGCCTGAGTAAGCAGTTTAAGCTGAAATGGCTAAGTATGACATCATACGTTTTCACGATTGTGTGGTCGTGGGTGCCAATTTGTAACTTTAAATATTTTCCCAAGGTTTTAATCGAACCCAAAACAGGAAGAGGGTTTAAATTCGGTACAACAAGATGAAAATGACTGTTACAAAGTGCACGCTATGAATTTAGAAATGCCAAGTGAGTTAACCATAAGTCTCGGGATCTACTCGGAATTTCTCTCTCTGCCACACGATAGACCCGGCACGGTGAATCCATGGAATGCTAAGAAGTTCGTCTTTCTCTTGCGCGTGGAACTCCTGTACCTCTGAGTATTTTTTCAACTTTGTCGTCACCGCTGTTTTTATAGTGTAGAGTGACGCGACAAACAGGACATGTGACTGATGGTAAGCGACATATCTGATTATCAAAACACAGTGTCTCCCAACTATTGGACAGAACAAATCATTACCTAATGAACGAGCGCAGTATGGTAACTGCGTTCGTAGCCCACAGATACAAGATTATTTATCTTCATGCCATGTAATATTTTTGGAAACCTTGCCCTTTAAGCCATTGGTTTAGTGGTTAAGGAAAATAACATGAGAAAATTTTAAGCATATTTTTAACCGACTTCAAAAAGGAGGTTTCTCAATTCGACCGTATATATGTTTTTTTACTCATGTATACGCTATACCAGCGTTGTGGATTATAGCAGCAACGGCTCTCTGGTGCCTGGTCGTATCAGTCCTATCAGTGGGAACATTTAGCCTACTAATGTTTATGTTCTATCAACTAAGTACTCTCGCAATGGTAGGACTCTTTGGATAGTCCGGCTGGTGGAGTGCCACACCTTTGTGTATTGTATTATCCTACAGCAAGCAGGCAACCATCACTGTGTTTTAATGGCTATAATGCTTCTAGGCAAATAACAGAACGTAGAAATGACACTGTGCTGTTGTGGGCAGACGTCTTGCTTATCATCGTTGTCAACGACCAAAATAAGTAGGTCCACAGCATACCTCGCCGCTAACGATTCTAGGGGTCAAGTAGATTGGTGGTATGTTAACCACTTATACTCACATATATCCGAAGTTTATTACGAATTTCAAGGTACTCAGAGTACATCTAATAGTTTATATCCATGATTACTATTACTATATACATATATGTTATAATGGTCTTATTATTTTTAAACAATAAAAAGTACTTTTTTATTTTCGAACTCAAGCCGCCACCCTCACTCTGAGGCGAGGTGTTTTGCCCCAAATAAAAGACGTGTTACCGAAAACACCGCGAAGCGGATCAAGCCAGATTACACCGTCTTTGACCGCAACGTTTTTACGTAAATTAAAAAAAAAAGCAGAATTTACGCGGGAATTTTTGATGGTAAAATAATTATTGTAATGGAATATGTGTTTTGTAATGTTATATGCGCCCTGTGGGTTTATTAGCGTAGTTCTTGTTTAATTCGTCTTTGTCTGTTGTTTGTGTCTAGGGTGTCTGTGTATTTGTTGTTCAAGTTGTCTTGTCTTTTGATAAAGAATAGTCTATGTGCTATTTAATGAATCTTTAAAAGGCGGATGTTCTCAATTAGTTTTTTTTTATGTACGTAATTATGAAACGCAATATTTCCGGCAATTTTATTGTGAATGACAATTGTCGTAGATTTTGTTGGTTTTTTTTTTGTGTCATAGATCATACTCGTAGTTGAGAGGTGGTACATATAAACTAGATCTAAATCAGTGAAGAATAATATTCAAAAAATTTAAATTTGCTTACATATTATATGGCTGACGTTGTGAATGCATCTTAGTGTTTTTTTGTTTTCTTGTTTTATGCGTTGCCCAATTCAACCATACAATTTTTTTCCAGCTGTCACTAAATCTCTATTTATAAAAATGTTATGTTAGTTTGTGTACGCTTCAAAAATTTAAAAAGTTCTGCACCGATCGAACTGTAATTTTGGAATGATATATAATCCGCATCAAGGATTGTTTTTAGCTAATTTTTGCATCACAATGTTCCACAGCGAAGCGTGGCAGGGAACAGCTAGTTCTATATAACTTTACATGTTTGAGTAAGAGTCCAATTATTTCAAAAGTTCAAGAGTTATATATTTAATATATCATCATCAGCCTGTACTTGTCCACTGCTGGACATTGGCCTCTTCCAAGATACGCCACTCAGCCCGATCCTCGGTCTTCCGTCTCCAACCGCCACCAGCTGCCTTTCGAATATCGTCACTCCATCTAGTCTCAGGGCGTCCTACACTACGTTTACCGATTCGCGGTCTCCACTCCAGAACCCGCTTACCCCAACGGTTATCAGGTCTGCGACATATGTGTCCGGCCCACTGCCACTTCAGCTTACTAATACGGTGAGCTATGTCGGTCACTTTAGTTCTCTGACGAATTACTTCATTGCGAATGCAATCCCTCAGAGAAACTCCAAGCATAGCTCTTTCCATAGCTCGCTGGGCGACTTTGAGCTTACGGACCATTTTGACTGTAAGTGTCCACGTTTCAGCACCGTAGGTCATAACGGGTAGGACGCATTGATTGTAAATTTTTGTCTTGAGACTTTGTGGGATGGGTGACGAGAAGACTCGATGAAGTTTTCCAAATGCTGCCCAGCCCAACTGTATTCTTCTCATAGCCTCACTCTCAAAATTGCCTCTACCTAGTATATAATATAAATATATACGTCATCATATCACGTCTCTCTTAAAACTGACTAACTTTTTATCGTATTTAGTATCATTGTTTGCGTACGAGCTACGTCTGATGGCCAATGCACGTGTAGGTAACGTTACGCAAGAAGCAGATAATACTGCACCGAGTGAATCATGGACTGTACCTTTGTTTTTCTAATATGTCGTAATATAAATGATAGGTTTGCTTTTGACCTCCATCGGTTTTTATCGGATAAACTTCGGAGAGTGTACAAATGGATAATATGGAGATAAATTGCCTTGCCCTTTTTTATTGGAATGCTCATAGCTCGGAAAGTGACATCGTTTCATGGTTGATGTTCCACTCACGAAAGAAAATATTTGGTACTCTACTTTTGTAATAAGAACGTCTATGGTCTAGGCTGTGGAATACGTTACCTGAGTGGGTTTTACCTGATGATTACAACCTTTGTGTCTTCAAATCGAGTGTGAATGAATCGGTTTTTTCTAGGTAAACACGCTCAAACCTATAAAAGAAAAAAAAATAGGTAAGTATAATCTTGTCGCCTCTTTGCTTGATAAATACAATATATTGTAGACAGCATCATCGCTCAACATTAGCCGAGATGGCGACCAGGTACAAAATTATCATAGCTATTGTACCCTGTACTAAATGTTATTATTAGTTACCCTATTTTACATATTTCAAAACTCATGTTTTTATTTATTTACAATATTTAAATATAAATTCATTGAACTTATTATGTACATTAAATTTGTGAAGTTAGGTTATGTGGTGGCGGCATTACCACGCTGAATGGCAACGCGAGATGCCAATGGCAAACCGTTTCATGCTTCCGTCCGGTAGTGGGCTTGAACGGCTTGATTATATATCTGTAGTAGACCTAGAATGGTGTATGGATGATTCTGATGTGCTTTATGTTATGTAGCGTAGTGTAGTTCGCATTGTATTTTAGTATTATTATAAAAGCACTGCTCCTTCAAAAAAGAAAAGTTATGTAAGTTGGCTAAAGCAACGCAATGATCCAATGAAACAGAGAGATTTCGGAGTAAACAAAAGTATATTTGATGTGTATGAAATGAAATGAAATGAAATGAAATGAAATGAAATTTATTTGCAAGAATACATGTAGTTTGTTTGTATATGTTACATTGTCTTTGAGGTCCATTTGTATCCTGTCATGTCTGACGTGCAAAATTTGAACATAAATTATTTAATTAATTAATCTGAATTAATTATACACTGTTTTAAATTAAAAATAGCCAATATAACCATGTCAGTAAAATGTTGTTAGTAACGCGTTTGTCAAAAAATACATTCACAGTCAAGAAATAACATTTGAGCAAAACAAACAAAAAAAAAAAAGAAAGGATGTTAAACCAAGTATTGCTTATATGCGATGGTTTAAATAATCCGTAACCTTATAAAAGCAGTGGTCAAGTAAATATTCTGTCAATTTTCGTATAAAATTATTGTAGAGCAATTTCTTTATGTCATTGGGTAATTTGTTGAATATTTTAATCGCCATGCAATATGTATTTCTTTGACTAAGTTCCAGTCTTATTCTCTTAGGGTATATCAATTTGTCCACTCTCGTTGAAGTAATTTTTCAAAGTATTGTCTGTTTTTCATTACAAAAATACTAATCTCTTTTATATATATGCAAGCCAGTGGAAGGATTTTAAGGTGCTTAAATAAAGGTTTGCAATGAGCTCTAAAGCGAGCTCCACATATTGCCCGTATACATTTTTTTCTGTACTTTAAACACACTTCCTATATTCACTGAATTCCCATAAATTATGATTCCATAGTTGAGTACAGATGACACATACCCATGATAGGCACATAAGGATGCTTTTTCTGAGACAACTTGTCTTAGTCGCCTGAGTGCGAAAACAAATCTGTTCAACTTATCGCAGACTGATGTGCAATGAGTTTTCCAGTTTAACTTATCGTCTATATGAATCCCTAAAAATTTTGTGCAGTTGACCTTAGAAATTTTGTATTATTACTGAATACATTTAACTGTTCATCTTTGGAATTATTAGTTTTAAATTTAATTAGATTGGTTTTTCCAAGATTTACATTTAATTCATTATCATTTAGGTATTTAATTGCTCTACTTAATGTCTCATTGGTTTCTTTTTCGAGATTTTCATTGTTTCGGGATTTTATTAGGATCGTTGTATCATCAGCGAATTGTATACAATTATGAGATGTGGTGTCAGGTAAGTCGTTTATATATGCTGTAAAGAGAAGTGGCCCACCTATGCTACCTTGAGGCACACCATTAGAATTTTCTAGATATTTCGATCTAAACGTCTTCCTTTCCTCCCTACAAGTCTAACTATCTCTGTGCATTGTTTCCTATCTTTTAAATAGCTCTCCATCCAGTCAAGAGCATTTCCTCGTATTCCATACTTCTCTAGTTTTTCAGGAGAGTTTTATGGTTAACAAAGTCAAAAGCCTTCGTCATATCAAGAAACACTGCAATTATAGATGTTTTAGCTTCAAGACTTTCGGTGACTGTCTTTACTAAGTCAAAACATGCTTGAGTTGTAGATTTACCTGTTCTGAAACCATATTGTTCTGGTTTTAGAATGTTGTTTTTTTCTAGATATTTATTTACTCTACTAAACATTGCTTTTTCTATTACTTTTGACAAAACTGGTATAAGAGTTATTGGTCTATAATTGTTCATATCTTTTCTTCCCTTTTTATATATTGGTTTTACAATTGATAGTTTTAGTATAGTGGAAATTTGCCTTGTACAAAAGAGAGTTGATTAAGTGACTAATGATAGTACATATAAATGGTGCTGCTATTTTTATAGTTTTTGTGTTGATTTCGTCGTATCCTACAGCGTCGCTATTGTTTAGTGCCATGATAATTTTGTATATTTCCCTTGGATCGGTCGGTGATAAAAATATAGAGTTTTGAGTAGATGCTATTTTTAAAGTTGGATCTGGTTGTGCTTGACTATTGTGTGTTCGAGATACTATATGAATAAAGTAGTTGTTAAATTCTGTAGTAATATTTTGGGATCTGTTATTACTTTATCATTTACCACTATTTTGTCTATTTCTTTTTTGGATGTTGATGTTGATTCCTTTGTCTGATTTCTAATAATCTGCCAACTAGCTTTACATTTGTTTTTGTTTTCTGCTATATATTTATTGTTGCAAAGTAGCTGTGAGTGCTGCATGCATTTCTTTAAAACTTTGTTAAATGTATGGTAAATGGTTTTATTTTGCGTCTTATTTTCCTTTGAGTATGATTTAATATATTGTAAATAAAGTTTTCTTTTGTGGCACACGAGCGTTTTAGTCCTTTGGTTAACCATTTCAGTCTATTGACATAATTATGTTTTTTAATTCTTATGATTGGGAAGCAAAGCTTGTGTAGTAGACTAAAAATTGAGTGGAAGGCAGTAAATGCCTTGTCAGCGTCACTAATTTCATAAATATCGGAGAAAGATAGAGCCGAAATCGCCTCTGTAAATTTTCTCACATTGTCTTCTGCGTAGTCACGCCTTTCTTCAAACCAAAATTGCATTGTTTCATGCCTGTTTACTTTTACTGCCAATGTTTGGCCAGTTTCGTGGTCTGATAGGGCTAATACATGAACTTTTGACTCTACGTTGTAGATATTACTTGCTACCAGATCGATACATGTTTTGTTTTTTCTTGTAGGAGTATTTATATGTATTTTGAAGTTAAAGTTTTTCATGATTGATTGTAGTTCTATAGTATGTTTATTGTTGGTTTTGAGTATGTCTATATTCCAGTCACCGCATATAATTATTTTCTTTTTCTGAATTTTCTTGTTATTTAGATTGTGCAACAGAGTCGATAACTTTTCAAAAAATTCTCCAATGTTGTGGCGTTTAGGAATTCTATAAATACAAATTATGATGAGGTTATGTATAGGTATCTCAATGCCACAAGATTCAAAGGATTTCATGGTGCATAATTCTTTGGTAATATTTAGACTTCTGCATTCAATGTTATTTTTTACTAAAACACATGAACCGCCACGGTTTTCTTTCTTCCTACAATATAGATCGCCTATTTTATAATTTGGTATTTTTATATTGCATTCCGAAGTTTTTGCCACAAATGTTTCACATAAGCATAGAACGTCTATATCCATACTTTTCTTTGAGAAGTCTACCAGAGCGGCTGTTAAATTATCAAGTTTAGCTAGTAAATTTGCAATATTCTGATGTAGTATAATTATATTAGTTAATTTATTAGATTCGAAAAAACTTTTGTCTATTTGTACAGGGAAGTGGTGGCTCTATATCGCACTAATAATACAATAGTGTGGTAACTCAAAATCGATCATTTTTCAGAATCAACGAAAAACGCATTACTCAATTCCTATTAAAGATACAAATGAAATAAAAGCTTTATTAGATTTTAAAATGAAATTAAAGATATAATATTTTAGCTAGCATTAAAAATATATTACAATAGTGAAGTTATTTAGGAATTTTGAGTTAAGACATTATTACTACAAAAACTGTTTACAAAATAAAATATTATTTTTATTTACATCGTTATTGATGAAATATTTTGTGTTACGACAGTTTGACTTTTGAATTTTCTCAGCGATTTTAGGTAATTTTTTGTACTTACAACAAAATAAATAACAACAAAACTGATTCTTGCAATTTTGTATAAAGGTAGGACCTTTGTTTAATTAAAACCAGATCATTTTTATTAGTGTTTATAATAGACATTTAATAGTTGGACATAACCACACCTTGCCTACACATACTAAAAAGGAGTTTAACATTTAAAAATTAAACCTTTAACAAAACAATAATTTCAATACAAACCACAAAATAAGTGGTAAAGTACACATTTTATTGTTCAAAATTTACTTAGTTCTTCTACTTGATCTCCAAAATAAACCTTCCAAAACAAAATACTTAATTATTTTTACATTTATTCTAACAATTGCTTATGTAATTACACAAAAATATTTGTATTGCTCATGAAATTAGACATTTAAACAAAAAATATAAATACCAAAACACCACATATCGAAACATTTTTTCTTGCTGGTACTTGTTTTTTGTCTGCCGATTCACATACGCTTTGCCAGTATTCAGGTATTTGTTTCCCTACCTGTTGTTTCCAGAATTCGACGTTACGTAGGTACCCTCTTCCTGCCTTAGTAGTATAGTTTTGGTTTACCGACGAAATATTTAATTCAGTAGACAACCCACTGGTTCCAGCAACAGGACTAAAATTATCCAGAATTCCTTCATCGGAACTACTTGATGAAGAGCAACTTGACGAAGAACTACTTGAAGGAGAGCTTTAAGGACCATGTCTCAATTCCATAAGCCATCACTGGCAACACGCACTAATTAAAGCTTTCGTCTTTAGGCGTTGGGGTGTTTTGGACTCAAAGATGTGCCGAATTTTCCCTAACGCTGCCCATCCCAGTTAGCTCCTTCCCTGTACCTCTTTGTCGAAGTTGGATCTATCTGATTGGATCTTTTGACACAGGTAGACATATTCGTCAACAACTTGTGATTTCCCAACAAGTGTGGTATTCCCAACAATAATCGGTACAGGTGGGGCGTGATATTCATCCTCAGACCTACCTGTTGGAATACTCTACTGAGGTCCTCCAGCGACTACATATACTTCAACACTTCAATATAGCGATAGACGATGCAGCATCGTTGGGGAGACTGAAGCACTGTCCAGGTCTTGATGGAATCGAAGTCTTTCTTATTGTCCACATACGCTTTATATAGTGGCCGATTATACTCCTCGGTTTTCTGTATAATCTGCCGAAGCATATGGTTGTGGTCTATGGCACTGTAGTCTTTACGGAAACCAGCTTGTTCGGGGGCTGGAAGTCATCAAACCGACATGCGAGACGATTCGTGATTACCCTCGAACACCTCTTATAAGAAAGTGTTGTCACCTTTTTTGAAAAAGAGCACCACCACACTTCTGCTCCACGCTTCTGGCGTATTACTGTCAAGTATGACGGAGTCTGACAACTTCTGGAAGGCTTTAAGTACCGGTTTGCCACCCGCTCTCAGAAGCTCAGTCGTAATCACCAGGAGCCTTGTTGTTTTTAAATTGTTTGAGGAATCTGAGAAGTCTGATCTGAATAAAGGAGTGAATTGTAATATTTCATTTGATTGCATTCAGTTATCGGATTAACATAATTAACCATAACCATGAATCGTAGATGATGATGGCACCGAAAGCGTCGATTGTTCTTTCGTTACGTCGTTGCCTTCTCTCTGAGTAGTAGATTAATTGATTGAACTCACTGATGATAATAATGTCGGTGATGAATTTCAACTCGTAGTATTTGTTGCCATACCAACAAGTAAACGTCCACGATGCATAGTGAACCTACAAAGATAATTATTATTAATATTTTTTTCAGTCCAATACAGTATACTCTTACTTGATGCGTGTCTGTCACAAAGACTGTAGTAACTCGAAATTTATGTATTTATAATACTTAGTAGGTATTTTTCTCATAACACTGCCAAACATTCGATTGAGTTTAAATAATACTGTAATTCACAAATAGGTAATTACGGCTAATTTATTAATTAACTATACAAAAATGACTTAAAGTTTTGATTCAACAAAACTGTATCATATCAAAATTACTCACTGAATCAACAATAGTGTTACAAGTAAAATATTATTTTCAATATTGCTTGTGTAAATCAGTAATAGTGTAATAAATCGAATAATAACACAGAACACGTTTACGCCTAAATCAACAACAGTGTATTAATTCAAAATAGAAATATTCATTTTACATACCTGATTCAGTAACAACGTTGCAACTCGAAATATTGCGCCAAGCGGAGCGTGCTTCCTCGATCACTGTTGGTCGCAACTGAAGATGACGCAATATTGCCGGCGGAGGTAGGCAACCAGTCAGTCATTAATAATGTCTTATAGCGCCATCTCTTATTCATTTTTTGCAGTATTTTTGCGACTGTTTTAATGACTTATGAGGAATTAAATTTTACGTAAGATTATAATGTTATGTCAATTTCGACGTATTTTGAGTTACAACACTATTGTATTATTAGTGCGATATGTATAGTAGCTTTATTTGTCATTACTTGGAAGTAATATGGTATAGTACCTTTTTTGAAACTATTAGGTACTGGTTTTGGGTTTTGTGTAAGTTTTGTGCTGTCTGAAATATGTCGGATTGGTTTGAAGTATTGTAATATCGTTCCCTTCGATTCGTTGGCGTGTCTGTTTATTTTCCAATTTTTTATGTTTTGAACATTCGTAATTTTATTTTGCCTGTAGATAAAGTACCTGTCATAGTCAATTTTAGTTATTTCATGTATAATATTTTTAGCAATTTCTGTGAGGTGTGGTTTTGAGATTCGTGTAATGAAACCATGTTGTTTAAAATATGCAGTTTTTGTATAACTTTGTTATAGAAAAAATATGCGTGTTTAAATGTATTTTATTTAAATATTTATTCTGTGTTACTGGGATTATGATAACTCTTCTATCCTTTAGCTTATTCAGGGCAATGCATAGTTGGTTTATCACATCAATTGGGTTTGTGTCATTTGCGCCAAACGAAAGTATAATAGTCTCAGAATTAACATTTTCTTTTAGGGTTTGAGTAAGCATGATTTTTGTGTACAGTAATGAAGAACATGGGCGGAATTCGCATTCGGTTTAATACTTGCTGTGATGTTATATTTATCGTTCCACTGTCCTGTCCACATTTCCTTTAATTTTGAAGAGAGACCCAATGCCTGCTGATCGCCTAAAATGGTGATTTTTCTTTATTGGAATCTAAATTTAGATCTTCTATATATTTCTCTCTTGCGGTCTTGACGGGGGAAAACATGGAGTGTTTTGAAGTGTGTCTTGTTTCCTGTATATGTGGTGTTATTTCTTCGTAATCATACTTATTATATTGTGTATCTAGTATAGATGGTGACCGTGGCTTAATCTCAAATGTCTGTGTAGAAACTGAGTGTGTATTATCCATCTTGTCCTTACCAAGTTCATTATCCTCGTTCCTCAGAACTTTTGACTGTAGTGATGGTATTTCTGCGGTGCTATTAATAGCATATGTTTTTTTTGTTAACTTTCGGAGTTTTATTTTTTATATATTAGATGATTTATTGAAAAACACTACTAATTTAGAGAAAATTTCGAAGAAATTTAGAAAATAGGAGACCAGGGGCTCGCCGAACGCAAAATGTCTTGTTTTGACATTTCTCTCTCTTTTCTTTCCGCTTGAAATGATAGAGACCGCAATAGCAAATCGAAAGCCGATTTAGTTAGGCGGTAGAAGGGCTGGAAAACTCCTTTGAAACAAAATAAGAACTTTACAAATCAGTTCAAGCGTCTTCAGTAAATAAATAAATATTGGTGGACAATTAACACACAACACCATCTGAACCCAAACTAAGCAAAAATAGGCGAGCAATAAGAATCCTATGAATTAAGAGCTTCTTTAAGCCTTTTGCCGTGGTTGCCTATGTCCATATTATGATTTCCATCTTTCAATTACCTGGAAGAAATAACTTTTAGTGATACGGCCCTCATTTGCTTCAGTCACTTTAATCATGTATATTATTGCTTACTTATTTTTGTGTTGGGTGAAATATATAGTTTCTATTTAAATATTTTTGTCCTTATTGGAAATGATTAGTATGAAAAACAGTGTATAGTTTCGTTGAATAGTTAGGTACCTATATTAGGTTTATACTTGACCGTTATTTCAGCTGCTGTTAAGCGACTATGCGGTGTATGATGAAACATGCTGACGTAGATATAGAATCCGCTTAACTCTACACTTGATACTACCTACCTAGATTATAAGATTATATGATGTTAGAGCCTCCGTGTCTTTGTAGGTCGGATGGTAAGAGGCCAGACGGCCTGACCTTGGTGCCTTGGAAAAAATTAAATTGCTTGGTGTGGGACGAAACTTGCGTTAGTACCCCTTCCAACCCTTCTATAATTTTATCCCCATTACAGTGGAGACGCTGGGCAGTTGGGGCACTGAGGCGCGGGAGCTCGTTAGAGAGTTAGGACACCGCATAAGGGAAAATGGCGGTGACTCCCGCTCCGGCTTGTACTTGGCACAAAGATTGTCCATCGCTATTCACTGTTGTAATGCTGCCAGTGTAATGGGCATCTTTGTGCCGGGTACCGTTAGGGGTGGGTTATGTGACTGATGAATTTATGATGTTATTTTTAATTATGTGATTTAGTAGCTTATATATTTATTTACACTTTGTCCATTTAGTTAGTATCTATTGCTTTGATTATGAGTCAGAAAATAACCAATCAAGCAGCACATTTCAAGGCTCAATTTTTCAAGGTTTCTGTTACGAAAATGGGATGGTTGTTACAGTTTAATTTTGTTTTGTCTGTGCGTCAGTAACAACACGACGAATTGATTAAACGTTACGTAACAATACACGAAGTCGACACGTCGGTAAGTTATACACGTGTATTTTTCACTCTTGATCACGTCTGATAGATAATAATACAAGTACTACCGTACTGTATTGTTTTGCTCATTTAATAATATAAGTCTTTAATGCTGTTATAGTACTAATTTAACAACCATTTAAATAAAACTTGAAAAAAAAAAACAACTAAAATCTTCAAATCTCTCGCATACTGTTATTCTTTGATATTAACAGCTTGTCTTTCGACAAAGGCCTCCTCTAAGGCGTTCCACTTGTTCCTATCTTGTGCTGTTCGTATCCATTCTGGACCTGCTATTTTTTTAATACCATCTTCCCATTGCTTAGTTTGTCTTCCTCTGTTTCTTGTGTTTTCTCTGGGGTACCATTCTGTTATTATTTTGGTCCATTTTTCTTTCTTTTCTCTCGCCATATGATCAGTCCAGCGCCACTTCATTTTTCTGCAAACAGATTGGATTTTCCCAACTTCTTAAATAAATAAATATTTGTCAGAATATAGAGATATTCTGACAAATATTTATTTTATTTTGCTATTGTTCGGTTAAGGACCAAGTTTGACACGCATGTGTTAAACATGGTAGGATGCACACATCGAATATTTTCCGCTTCTCCGCCATTGCATCTCCTTATTTTTCATAATCTCGCTCAGTGACCAGAATCTCTTCCAAGTATTAGCTATTGTCCTATCTATTTCTTTCTGTATGTTTCCTGTTGATGATACTAATTGTCCCAAATATATATACTCATTCACATATTCTAATTGTTGGTCGTTTATTTTGAAATCCTCTGGTAGTAAAGAATTGCTCATTCATTCTTTCTTCGCTATGTTCATTGTCAACCCTGCATTTGCACTTTCATCTGACAATTGTTGCAGTATTTTTTCCAAAACCTTTGGGCAATCCGCGATAAGTCTTAAATTATTTGTTTTACTATACTTAGGTAAATTAGACAATATATAGGAACTTTGTCTCAACAAAAATCCACAATAGATGACTTGACTAAAATAAAAACTAACTAGTCACCACCTTCACCTTCTTAATTATAAGGTACAACTATTATATGTTGCACGTCCGTTAGGACAAACTGTTGATACTAAACTTTTATAACGCCATCAATGTACACGGTTTTAAGCAATAAAATTTATTTCTATTTCTATTTCTATTTCTATTTCTAGACCGGGACTTTGATTTTAAAAGACATTCCAGACGTATTTTTCTTTTGTTTCACGAACAGGAAATTACGAATTGACAATTCTCAGACGTGTCAAGTGACGTATGCCACTTTATGATATAATTTTTACGAACAAGTGACGTCACAATACCGCACTCCGGATGTTTTGTGATCTAAATCAGGCCGTCCAACATACGAACCGCGGTCCACAATGCGGCCCACGTAAGCCCTATTTACATGCGGTTCGCGACCTGTATAGGACTTTAAAAGATTATTTATAGGTTTGTGTCTAATACATGTTATTGGGTGTAGTGTATTTTTATTGATTTTTTTATATATAATTGCAATTGCATTAAAAAATGCACTTATGTAAACCTATGTAAACTGTAAATATGCAAAATTTCATATTTCGTTTGTGATTTTCGCAAAACAGAGTACATAGTGTTTACTTTACGCATAAATAAATAGATATAGACCAAATAATGCTGTTCCATTTCTGTTTTTTATTCAAAGAAGGTTTCCACAGTGTACCTACATTTTCCAATGACATTCGCAAACTATTCCTATGAGATTGGTCCTTAGAATCCACCATTGAACCACAAAATGCGCCGTAAAACTACTTGGAATAGTTTTGAATTGCCGAACCTGTGCGAAGGTAAGCGCCCCGGGGGAGAAAACCCATTTCCCTGTGAATTTGGTCACGCAGGACGCTTTGACCCCAAAATTAACAGTTCAACTTTTTAATGTTTTCTGCCTAGTGATGTGACTACGGTGAGTTTGAACTTCAAGTTTTTCAACTTATTCGAATATCCTTAATAATATTATAAACTCGAAAGTTTGCGAATGCATAGATATTTATTATTTTTCTAAAATTTTGAAAAAACTGCGGAATGATTTGCATGAATTTTGGTACTTAGATAGATAATAGTCTGGAGTAACACGTTAGGTAATTAATATTTAACACGAGAAAATAACGGAATTGTATACTATCTAGGTATGTATTTTGAAATCGAGAGTAAATCGTTTTCCTTAAACACACTTCATCGTAGACCGCATCGTCGATTAACATCAGGCGAGATGGCAGTAAAGTGTAAACCGATTTAAATAAATACACGGGTAACTCACGTTTCATATTGTCAGTCCAGTCCAACTCAAGAAAAAGTTTGCTGGACGCGATTTAAATTTGATCATCACGGCTATCTAAATAAGAAAATTGACGTGGTTATAACACATCTTAAAAAATGTACGAGTAACTCAATTTTGACATAGCCAGTCTAGTCCAGCTTAAGTTTCGGCTGCGTCCGGTGACCGCTGTTTTTTGCCACTAAAAGTGCGGACGCGGCTACAACTTAAGTCGGACTGTATTTGCTATATCCCACGTAAGTTACCCGTGTATTCATATAAAAAGCAGCTAAAAAACTTTTAAATTTAAAAATATAGCAAGTCCACAGTTACATTAAACTCCGTTAAATAGCGTGCCACCATCCCATATCTGTCGCAGTGTCACCGCCAGTGACGACAAAACGTAAATCCGGTGCGTTCGTTCGCGTTTGGTTCGCGTTGTAGTCAACACGCACTACGCTGTTGAGAACGATACTCGACTAAATGTATGTATAATGCGTTATTTATACTGCTACTGTTATAACGTGTCTATGTGAAGCGAACTACCAAATTTCAACATTGCAAAATCTGTGTCTAGCTCCACTGTCATCGCCACTCTGACGGTACGCCACTACGCCGCCACTACATTAGCATGTCAGTAACGCAAATTCACAAGATTTTCCTCGACCAAAAGCTGTTCAACATGGCTAAAGAAATTTTAACTACAATGTCTCGCGTCACTATGCACTCAATGATGTATTTCGGAGAGCCTTGGTGTCGGCGGGCGTTCCTTGCGCGTTTCAACCCCGGGCCTATGCAGATCAGAGCTGCTGAATCTGGAGCCCTGGAAGAACGGGAAGTGTCGGAAGTAAATATGGGACGCTACTTGTGTCAGCACTGTTGGCACCAACCACCAGGGTCGCACTGTCCACACGCCGTCAGCGGCTGCGGAGGATGCTGCTGAAATGAACAAGGTGAATTACAACATGCTTGTGTCAATGTTCGAATTTGTACCTGTTGCCTTTGGGTCGCTGGATGGCAGATACTTAGGTGTTCTTTTTGGAGTTAGGGCCCAGGCTCTGGAAGACTACGGGTGAATCCCGCTCCGGCTCGTTCCTGGATCAAAGGGGAGTCATCATTGCTATTTAACATGGAAACAAAGCAAGCCTCTTGGGCATCGTTGCGGCGGGAGCAGTTAGAGGTAGGCTATACGGAGATTCGTTTTTAAAAAGGGCATTGATTGATAAATTGATATTGACATTTATTTTTTAAGGTGTTTCAATTTCCATGTCGAATAATTTTATCACAATATTTTGCTACGATTAAAATATTAATTAAACCTTGACTTGATTGCGACAGACCAACACTCTGATGTATCGTAGATATATTAATTGTTTGTATCAGTGCGGTATAACCTTTACGATGGCACATAATGATTTCCTCTAAGGTAAACTTGTGTTTAACTTAATACCTTCAATGGCTTTAGTTTCTGTTGCTTTTAGCGAAATTGCGTAGCGTTTGGACTTTTGTGTTAGATTGATCAAAGTGATGAGGGAATTTTGTTTCCAAGTTCCCCATCAATTTTATTTGAAACTGGGAGGTGAAATATTTATACTGATGTATCTGTTAATGCTCGTACTAATAATTGTATAGAAAATAATTTCGTTTATAAGGTGTTGTTCTAGTTTTACATAATAAAGGTTCGACCTCTCGGTTCTCCAACGAGCTATGAAACGCAGTATATTGGGTGTAAAGCTCACAGATCCTTTTCGAAACACAATAATGCGCCAAGTAGCAGTTGTGACCCAAAAGGCCAACAATTTGAACTCGGACTGGGCTGGACATGTCTATCCAAAGTCAGACAATCGCTGGGCTAAGATCACCGCCCAGTAGCAGCCAGATAGAAAACGACAACGCAGCCGACCCAAGAAGCGATGGCGGGACGACCTCGACAGATACTCTAATGACTGAACTACTTTTAATGAAGATAGATTTAAATGGTAAGAGTTTAACGAGGCGTTTGCTCAACATTGAGACACCATGGACTCATAATAATAAAAATAAAAAACAGACTTCCCATCATCCTTACTACTTTTGTTATAAATATCAAGGATTTGCATGTTATTTGCTCCACCACGTCGGGACAGGTGATCAGATCAGGATAACATTTGGAGCATCGTTGGAATATGGTCAGGAGTATAAGCTACTTTTAATTTCAGACAAAATAGGAGATAAAATCTACGCAGGTAAAACTGCGGAGTACCTTACTACTGGTTACTTATAATTTCTAAATGTTTTAGTGTTTAGATGTTTGCTGCTTAATCACGTCGGAACAGCTGAAGGGTTCTAATTGAATTTAAAGACGTTTATTGTACCCAAAGAGTTTACATATACTACGTATATAGTTAAAACAAACGCTCTACACCATGGATATTCGGGGATATGCCTTGATTGCGAATTTAGTTCGAAACTAGTGTCTCCAGTCTCCTCCCACCTAAATAATTACTACACAAACAAAAGTAATAACTACGACACACAACCGCATATTTTAGCATGCACACTAAGAATTATGATTGCATTCTTAATGACAACATACATAAAATAGGCGGAATATTTCCGTATAAACAAATAATTTTGTCTATGTAGAAGGAGTCACTCAACGCTCACACACGTAACTAGGGATTGAAATGAGTGATTGCAAACTTTATTCGACATTTTATTTTGGGCTGTATTATTACATTTACAATCATTAAGTTTTACTAATATACAAATACGTAAATATATTTACATATAAAAATTGATGCCCTGCACGACATGTATTACACTACAAATAAATGTATAAAGTTGTAGTAGGAATCAGTTTGCATTTTTCAAATTAACAGTTTTTTGTCAAATGTATACGAAAGTACTAGCAGTGCCTCGCGGGTTTACCCGCGTAGTTCTCGTTCCCGTTCTTTTATCGAGATAAAAGTAGCCTAAGCCTATGTGTTCTTCCAAATATAATTTTACTGTATTTCAAATTACAACTCGATCCGTTCATACGAGTACGTTTCAACGGCATTGAGCAACAAACATCCAAATACCCAAACGTCCAAATATTGGGATTTGTAATATTAGGTAGGTAATAGGATTTACGATACCAATGACAAAAAACATTATTATTTTTTTGCTTTCCTGCTTGTACTGGGTAATCTCTGAAACGGCTGGACTAATTTTAAGGGGCTTTTAATGAAAGAGCAAGAGAATTGCTTAGCTGATGGCTTAGCTATAGGCTTAAATAAACATCACTTTATTCCGGTTTGAAGGACTATGTTTCCAGAGAAATTACAGGGCATGGAAGTTAAACATTATATCTCAGACTGTCGAACGCCGTAAATCCTAATGCCGTGAATTGGACTATCTGCAAGGAAGGCAGAGAGGTCTTTGCCCAGCAGTGGGACAATCTAGGCTAATAATAATATTAACATATTATTTTCATCAAGCAAGAAAAAAGTACAAGTTAAAAAAAAATTGGTTGCCTGTAAAGTCGGTATACGGGCGAAAGTTTTACGTGACAACGACTTTGAGTGGTAAAATAATTTTACGGAAGGGACGCGTGCCTTTCACTTTTTATGTCTGTCTCTCTCGCTCTTAGGCGGGCTAACCATGCCCGAGTGGAAGGGACGCGTGCCTCTCAATCGCTCTCGTTGTGAGCGCATAACGTGAGCGGAGCGTAACGCAGTTTCTTGAAGTGTCACCCGGCAAACCAATTTATAAGACGTTGTCACGTCAAAAACGTAAAAAGTTATGCCTTAGACGATCAGCTGTCTGGTAGTGAAAGTCCCGTCATTATTGGTCCAGCTGTTTCGTAGATTAGCGGAACAAAAATAGACAAAATAGACAAGATAGACAAAAAGTTTTAAAATAGTTTTAGGTATAGGTACCGTACATACGAGTACTTTCATTTGAACTTAGTAAACAGTTGTTAATTTGATATTACATACAAACGCTCCAAGTTTATTTCTTTGTATATATTATTTATAATAATCATAAAACAAGTAAAAAAACATGGAAAATGGGTAGTTCATTAAAAATTTAAAAAACGAATATTGTCCATGTAAATCACCGAATAAATTTTCGAAGAAATTTCACATCGGCAAACTCCATTACCCCATCACTAAACATACTCTCTACGCGCTTCAGAGCGACTGAACAAATGTCAAATTTATGCGGTCATATTGACCATATCGAGAAGACACTGCCATGCCCTCAAGGCGTATCCCCCGATATCCGTGCTCTACACCGAAAGGACGGGTCTGATCGTTCTTGTCTTGTTGCTCTTGTGAGTGTGACATACTTTTGTCGCGGCACATCACTTATAATCATCATCATCTTAGTTCATAAGTATCTTTTTATTTCAGAAAAACCATGGAGACTGGAGACTGGAAATTCTTGAGTGAAACCGCGGGACTTTCCTAGTACTACATATTCATAATCATAAGCAGCTCAATAAATATTCCTACTTTTTATTACAATATAGAGTGACGAGACGAGCAGGACATGTGCCAGATGGTAAGCAACATGCCTGCCGTATAACAGCACAGTGACACGTAGCTATTGTAACATGAAGAGTCCAAATCATTATAGCACTGCAGTGTACTCGTCACCCAGGGATCTAGAGGGTAGGCAAATGACGCATTATATTGAAAGATTCTTAGAACGTTCCGGTTTAAAATCGACCTTATTTGCATGTACCAAATGACCAGCGCCGTGTATCTTCTCTAATTGTTTACCAAACTTCACTCCAAAACTGTAATTCAAAGCAAAATTTGTACCTAAACACACAAAAACTGAATCCATTGCAAACAGATCAACCGAATTGTTAATCGACCAATTGAAACGCAAGGTTCCTCAGGAAAACTTATTGAAAATGGAAGGCTAGTGACGTTTGAGAAAAAAAAATAATAAACTTTATGTAGTAGTAGCTCTATAGTGGTAGCTCTATAGTGGTAGCTCTATAGTGGTAGCTCTATAGTGGTAGCTCTATAGTGGTAGCTCTATAGTGGTAGGACTCTTTGCAGAGTCCGCCTTAGGAAATACCACACCTTTGCCAGTTACTCTACTGCCAAGCAGTAATGTGAACATTACTGTGTACCGGTTTGAAGAGCAAATGTTTCAAGTGAAATTACAGGGCGTAGGGGTAAAATGTTTTAATTTTATATCTCTGGGTGACGACCGCAGTGTAGTGATAGGTAAACATTTGGATTCTTCATGCTCCAATAGCTGCGTGGCAATGTGCTGTTATGGGCCGGCATGGTTCTAACCACCAGTTACAGGTACAAGTGTACGAATATTATTAATTGTTTGTTTTAATAAGTATAATAAATAAATTTATCAATATTGGTGGACAATTCAAACACAACACCATCTGACCTCAAACTAAGCAAAGCTTGTGTGATGGCAGCCAGATAGCTGATATAATACTCATATAGTTTTAAATACATACTTATTATACATAGAAACACCCAGACACAGTGCAAACATTTGAATTCATCACACAAATATTTGCACTGGGTGGGGATCGAACCCACGACCCTCGGCTTCGCAGGCAGAGCTACCACCAACTAAGCTACTAGGGCAGTATATAATATGTACTCTTTGTTATTTTTAATCCTTTTCCATACCTCGGTTGCCAGGAAGAGATCGTTTTTAGCGATAAGGCCGCCAATTGTTTTTAAATTTTTTAGGTAATCTTTTCTTTTTAATCTGTAGTTTTGTATTTAATTTCGTGCAATAAAGAGTATCTATCTATCTACATGTCGCGCTCTCTATATAATAAAATAACAAATTATTATATTATACCACCACGCTACTAATTGTGGGTAATCGGACGTCATTTGTGCTGGAAATATGTGCTGGAGAGAAAGAAACACTGGAACATAATTATTTATGTTTCATTTTCATCACACACATACCTATTATGTTTTATATATATCGGTCCAAGAATGCCGCCGGCGCCGTTACAAACTGGCGGATTACATAATCATGTTTACTTAACTCTTTCAATAAATATATCAAACGAAACGACTCGACTAATAGGCACTCTATGATAAATTTTAAAATCCAAGATGGCCGCCACAATAAATGACAAGGGTTTTTTTAAATATTTTATTGAGTTCATTATTATCAAAACATTAAAAAAATTAACAAATCCTTGTCATTTTGGTGTAGCGGCCATCTTGGTTTTGAAATTTATTTGTTTTGTGTTTTGAAAACGATATCTTTTTTAACTTTGCTTCTTCTGTGTACCCCTATTAAAGGCTTTAATCAAACCCAGTCGAAAGCGCAAACAACCGCATAACTCACGAACTAATCCAGCGCAATAAAACCTACACCACAACGTTAACTATAATTTCATTTGTTAACCCTTCACCCCAGCTCAGTGGTCCAGAAACTAGAATACGTACTCCTTGGGGTACACTAGTTAGGTATGGGTTACGGGAAAAGGTTTTAGAGAAGAAATGTTATGATCGAGATTTAGAAATATTATGATTTTGTAGTGGTAGGACTCTTGGCAGAGTCCGCCTGGGGAAGTACCACACCTTTGCCAGTTATTCTACCGCTAAGCAGTAATGTGCAAACATTACTGTGTTCGAAGGGCAATGTTTCCAGAGAAATTACAGGGCTTAGAGAAATAAGATCTTAGATCTCTGGGTGACGAGCGCAGTGCAGTGCTAGGTAATGATTTGGACTCTTCATGTTCCAATAGCTGCGTGTCACTGTGCTGTTATGTGTCAGGCATGTTGCTTACCATCAGGCACATGTCCTGATCGTCTCGTCACTCTTTATTTAAAAAAAAAAATCGAGAAATTACATAAAATACCATAATAAGTTACCGTATAACATTTTACGTGTTAGCGATTGATTTATAGATTGGCTTTTCGTTGTATTTAATTTGAAAAAAAATATGCAAATACAAATACAAAAATCTTTATTGCTGTTTGTAGGTAAGATAAGATGATACAAAACATTTTAAAAGTTGCCCCATACAAACTGGCCTCTAGAGGTACGCAATATGTCTGGCAAGACAATTTGTTAGTCTTAATTTATAAATAAAATTAAAAAATAAAAATAATAATAATAGTCAGCTGATTAAAGTCTTCTTCTTCCTCATCTTCTATTAATTTCTGGTTTTTATTTATGTCATCTGATTCTTCATCTTAGATTAATTTCTGGCTTCTATTTGGTTGTGATATATATTTGTGTGAGATAAATGTTTGGTGAGCACAATTTCGCCAACGTCTTGTGTTTCATCAGGATATTGTCTTGTGTTTTTGAGTTTGATCAATATGTCCATCCAGGGTCTAAGGTCTTGCATTAGTTATGTTGCTTATGCATGCATAAGCAAGCCACTGCTGGGGCTCGAGGTTTTCTCTCGCAAGGAGAAAATCAAGGTCATATTCCACTACGCTGGCCCAGTGCGGGTTGGTGACTGACGCATGAACTCGAAAGATTCTTTCATCAGGATGTTCTTCTTTCACCGTTTTTAAGTCTCACATTACGTACACATAAGGCTTCGAAAGGACAGTACCACGCGTGGGATTTAAACCTTGTGCTGGGTATGCAGTTACCGTTCTCCCGACTAGACCACCCGTAACTGCTAGACCAAACTACGCAAAACCAACTATAACTTATCAAGGAGTTTTTAATCGTCATTAAACTACTATTATTATCAATGAATAAATTCAGACCAATAGAAACTGTATGCCGGACATGTCTTAAGAACAAGAGACCAGTTTGTATGGGTCAACTTTAAAAATTTTTGTATCACCTTATGTTACCTGCAGACAGCAATAAAGATTTTTGTCTTTGTATTTGTTCAAATCATGTAATTTATAAATATTATCAACCGTTAATGACTCAAATCTATCTACATGCGTTAATGGATTAAACGCCTGTATATCTCAAGAATCTGTTATTTTCTGTACTTCAGTATTATGACTAAGTACCTCCCCCCGTTTCACCCGAAAGTGCCGTCTCGCAGTCACCACAGAACACACTCCTCATTAGCGAGTTTGCGTGATTTTGATATATAAAAGCTCGCGAGGCAATTAGATGAAATTGCTTCCTCCATGGAACCGAGCCGTGTTTGCCGTGGAGTTGCATTTTTACACGACCGCCTAAAAAGAATGTGTTTTAGAGTAGAATCATTGGATTTTAATAAAAAAATATTTTGATATTTAGGTGCTTGTACGTCTCAAAATTTTTTCGCGTAACAAACTTTTTTAATATTTGATAAAATATATTTGAAAAATATTTAATAATTTTTTTTTTTAAATAATGAGTGACGAGACGAGCAAGACATTTGCCTGATGGTAAGCAACATGCCTGCTACATAACAGCACAGTGACACGCAGCTATTGGAAGATGAAGAGTACAAATACAAATACAAATACAAAAATCTTTATTGCTGTTTGCAGGTAAGATAAGATGATACAAGACATTTAAATAATTGACCCATACAAACTGGCCTCTTCTTCTAGAGGCATGCAATATGTCTGGCAACGCAGTTTCCATTGGTCTGAATTTATACAATGATAATAATAGTCAGCTGATAGTCTTCTTCTTCTTTTTTCGTTTTAACTTTTAATCGGTTGTATCATGTATGTCATCTGATTCATCATGTATTAATTTCTGGCTTCTATCCCGGTGTGTTATGTTAGTGTGATATGTTTGATGAGTACAATTACGCCAACGTCTTGTGCTTCAGCAGGATGATGTTATGGACTTTGACAAGTGTGTGGTTTCATGTAGAATCCAAAGTCTTGCAGTAGTAGCTCTTGCAGTTTAGCCGTGTGAGCAATTTTAAAGAATGTCATTATGTATAGAAAAATCAAAAATAATAATCAAAAATAATAATCAAAAATAATGATAATAATAATTCAATTTGTATAAAATAAAACAATGTCAATGTGTAAAAGAATGTTAACATGTATAAAATTTAATATTTGGATACCTACTCAAAGAACTCTCACAATATATTATAGAGTAATCTGATTCAACCTGTCCGTTACAATATATTATCTGATCTAACATTAGTTAAATCTAAAGTTTCATAAAATATAGACAGTGGACACTAATGTGGCTAATGGAATTTAATGTGGAAGTTAATGGAATGTAAAATGTCAAGTTTTACAACATCTATACATCAGTATTCCAATTAATTTCCCTATCATTTAAAAATTCTTTCACAGTGTAATAACATTTGGGTACCAGTATCTTTTTAATTTACTTTTGAACATGGATGAGTTAAGTTTTTAATTGCATTTGGCAGCTTATTATATAGAAGAGGAGCCATACAAAAATACTGTCACTCATAATCTTTTTCTTGCGTTTGCCTATGAGCAGCCTACACTTATCACGTCGGTTCCGTTCCACTTTGTCACCAAGAGAGGAAAACAATGGGGTTATTCCTTACAAAACACATAACTTCAAAAATATAAAGGCTTGGAAGGGTTAAGATTTGGTTGTCTATGAATACCTGTCTGCAGCTATCTGTAACTTGCATCCCGAACATAGCACGAATGCATCGTTTTTGTGCTTTGAAAGCTAAGCCTGTATCCGTTGAGTTACCCCAAAAATTATCCCATATCTCAAGACTGATGCCACTAATCCATGGTAAGATGTAAGAAGAGTCTCTTTTTTTTACCACTGGAGCAAGCCTATGCAGAGCATATGCCGAGCTACCAAGCTTCTTGCAGAGAATCTCAATATGTGCCTTCCAATTCAATTTCATGTCTATTGTCAAGCCCAAAAATTTTGTTGTAGTTACTTCTGCAATTTTGTTACCTTGATAATTTATGTTTATGTTATTTAAGTAATTTTTTGTTTGTGTAAATTGCATTAAATTGGTTTTATTTAAATTAATTTTCAAGTTATTAATGTTCAACCAGTGGATAGACGAATTTAGTGCAGCGTTGATATTTTCCTCATAATTAGCTTTATCTTGGCAGGCTATTGTAATCGTGCTATCATCTGCAAATAGTGACATTGGATGTTCAATTACTTTAGGAAAATCATTTATGTAGACAATAAATTGAAACGGTCCCCAAACACTTCCTGCACACACCAAATTTAACAGTTCTTTCTTTAGAGATGAATATTTCTTCCTGTTTCGTTTTAGTATTAATCTTTGTAATTTTAGTTACTTGCCTTCTGTCTGTTAGGTAAGATTTTACTAAGTCAAGCACATTACCTCTAACCCCATAGGCTTCAAATTTACTTAGAAGAATGTCATGATTGACATAGTCAAATGCCTGGGTCATATCGCAATAAATGGTACATATAGCATTGTTATTATCAACACTTTTCATTACATTGTTAAGAAAATCATATATAGCAATATTTATTGTTTTATTCTGTCTAAACCCTTTTGCTCATCACAAAGTATGTTGTATTTTCAAAGTACTGAATAAACTGCTGATTAAAATATTTTTCAAATATTTTTGACATTATAGGTATAAGGGCAATAGGTCGGTAATATGCCATGTGTTCCCTATTTTCTTTTTTTAAAAACAGGTATGATTATACTTTTTTTAAGAGCCTCAGGAAAAGTACCTGTACTTATACATAAATTGATTATATGACTTAGAGGGCTACAGATAGCCTGCTTGACAGATTTTATAATTTTAGTGCATATCTCATCATATCCTACACTGTTTGTATTTTTTAAAGAATTTATGATTTTTAGAATATCATGTGGTGTAGATGGTGCCATGAACATTGAGTTCTGAGTTATTTCAATATTTTGTATCACATTTACACCAGAACCAGGCAATGGAATAATTTTATCAACAAAATAGTTATTAAATGCGTTAGCAATTACTAGTCCTAGTTACTAGAGTCCAAATCATTACCTAGCAATGCACTGCGCTCATCATCCAGAGATCTAAGATGTTATATCTCTAAGCCCTGTAATTTCTCTGGAAACATTGCCCTTCAAACCGAAACACAGTAATGTTTCCACATTACTACTTGGCCGTAGATTTACTGACAAAGGTGTGGTACTTCCCCACTACAAACTTCAGTGTGTCGTACGTTTGGGTATCAACGTGCGCGGGCGTCGAAACAATCTCTCCTAAAAGACAGTAGTCAGCCAATTTCATACTGTCGTTTTTTGGCTGATGGTTATAAATTGAAACACATCGTTTTTCGAAGGGCGACCAAAAAAAGTATAATTGCAAAACAACTTGAATATTAATATTGTCTATAGTTACATAAAATTGTATTCCATCTAACTAGGGTTGATTGAAAAGTTCTGCTAGTTTGTTTGAAAGGTACTGATCGTTTGTTTGTTGTAAAGGTACAAGGACCCCAATACAAAGACTAAGGCTGTCTGTCCATTGAAGCGGTGTGAGCTTGCGGAGCGGAGAAACGGAGATATATTAACGAAATAAATAGGATTGCGTAAAAACTCCGCCCAGCTGTAGCTGGACAGGGATTTGCGAGCTAGTTTAAAATTTTATACATTTTCGGAAGCGGCGCGAGGTAGCGGTGCGGGGCTGCGGTGTGGGGGGCAGCGGAGCGAGCCGGCGTGGAATGTTAAGGCTTGTTCGCATTACGCTAGCAAATTAGTCTAGTAGAGAGTAATTTAGTAGCTAAAATACTCGCTACTATTCAAAAATCGTTTGCATCGTGCTTTGGTACAGTTCACAAGTGAGTAGCGTTTCGCAACATGAAGATCCTACTACGCATTTGTTTGAAGTTATTTTTCTCTCCAGACTAATTCGACAAGTTCGAACCTGTTTAATCGGCGAGCCAATGAGCGCACCGCTCGCATCGAACGCGTGGTGGGGGGTGCTACTCGCCCGTTGAAAATAGAACAAAATGGATTGACTCGAATAAATCACTTCCTAAACTACTCGACTAAATTTTCACTGTTCATACACGTTTAGTTGCTAAATTACTCGTCACTAGGCTAAATTACTAGCCTAATGCGAACTAGCCTTTAGTATGCCACTAATGTTCGACCGCTCGCCGCTCGACTCGGCCTAGCTCCACAAGTCCGCTCCGCTCCGTTCTCTCTGCTCAGCTGCCTTGATCAGTGTCAATGGACATACACAGCACGTAACTCCGCTCCGCAATACTCGCTAACTTCGCACCGCCGGCTAGCTCCGCTCTAATGGACAAGCATCCTAAGCCCAGTTTGCAGCCTGTCAGCTACTATGAACATTAAAATTCTTTAACAAGCTTTATTGGATGAATTGCATACTGTCTGTACAAGTATAAGTACTCTCATAAGTATTACTCGTGGAATGAATACACTCGACATTCGACGAAGCGGCCATATAGATTAACATATCTCCTAATTTGTAACTCGATGGCAAAGTGCAAATTTACATATTTTTATTGCGGCAGCGTCACATTAGGATGGCGAACGAATTTAACAAAATGTATATTTGATTTAGAGTATATTACCTTTTATAGAAAAAAAACACGACATTTTTTGTCCAGTTTATGATACAGGGACTTTTAGCCGCAGAAAACATTTTAATCGGTACAAGTAAAACTTTTAGCCAAATCTCTCTCGAAAATGCACGTAATCCTACTTCCTAAGACTATGCATGCGAAAGTTTGGATGTTTGTTGCTCAATCACGTCGAAACGTTTGAACGAATCGATTTGAAGTTTGAAACACAAAACGTAGATTGAAATAAAACCTAAGCTAAATTATCACAAAAAGCGTTGTCTTTTTGTGATAATTTAGTGTGAACGGGAATGCGGGTAAAGCCACAGGACGCAGATCGTATATACAGAACTAACGACCTTCCCCGGCTTCGCACGGGTGCAATGCTGTTACTAAATATGAGTACTAATCGTGGATCGCATCGTCGCTTGACATCGGGCAAGATGGCGGTCAAGTGCGAACCTATTGCAGTTAAAAAAACTAATAAAAATCTATCAATTGTGGGTTATTCCAAAAGAGTTTCTTAAGAATTTCATACATACACAACATTTTTTTTAGTGTAGGTGTTGCGTGACTTGCAATGTGCTACGATACATAATACGAGTATATGCTTATTTAAGTACCCTAAATTGTATCAAAAATGTGCTTGTAATTTTGAAGCCAGAAATTAATGGACGATGAATCAGATGACATATATGATACAACCGATTAAAAGTTAAAAATGAAAAATGAAGAAGAAGACTTTATCAGCTGACTATTATTATCATTGTATAAATGCAGACCAAAAGAAACTGCATTGCATGTTACATATTCCATGCCTCTAGAAGAAGAGGCCAGTTTGTATGGGTCAATTATTTCAATGTTTTGTATTATCTTATCTTACCTGCAAACAGCAGTAAAGATTTTTGTATTTCTATTTTGTATTTGTATTTGTATTTGTTATAATAATAAATTTTCATTTCATTTCATACTATTGCAGACTTTTTTGTAGACCTTTTGAAGGGGTACAATATTGCTGTACATAATTGTGATCTAGCTCATAGGGTTCAGCCAGCACAGCGATTCCAGTGTAAACGCAAAAAAAATGTGTTAATTTTTGACATTACATTAGAAACCTATAATTTATCCGTGTTTCTCTGCTCCTTTATGCATGTATTATACATATAAATCTTCCTCTTGAGTCATTATTATCTATTATATTATATTTATTTACGTATATCTTTATTTCCTTAAGTCTAAGTTTTTACAATATTTATAAAAAAATAACATAAAAACATTATAAAAACCTAAACCTAGTTTGCCGCCAGCAGCGGGCAGGGCCCAAGCTACCGGTGGCTAGGGCTGCAGACTGAGGAACCTCCTGACGATGCGCCGTGTCAAGGATGACCGCCTTCTGCATCTGACCCTTAATCCAACCGTCTAGCGAAAGTCTCTTATTATTATATTTATTATTATTAATCAGCTATATACCGCGTTCAAACAAGCCAACCTCTATAGCTTTGTAGTAAGTGTATCTTACTAGTAAAGACTACTAGTCTACTTTTATGATACGTAGGTACACAAAAAAATATTATTCTGCACTGATCACTATAAAGTGTAAAACAAAGTCACTTCCGGTGTCTGTCCGTCCGTGGTCCGTCCCTATATGTATATGCTTAGACACTAACTTACGAAGTAACTATTTTCTGATCTGTGGCTTAGATCTTTAAAACTACCTAACAGATTTTGATGCGGGTTTTTAAATAGATAGAGTGATTTCAAGAGAATAGTTTGTATGCATAATACGTGGATAAAATATCAGAGAAACACGGATAATTTTAAAGGTTTCTAATCTAATGTCATAAATAAACACATTTTTTGCACTTACACTGCAAACGCTGGCTGAACCCTATGAGATAGATCAAAATAATGTAGAGCAATATTGTACCCCTTCAAAAGGTCTACAAAAAAAATTGCAATAGTATATGTCTATCTCTTAGGAAGATCCCACAATAGCCATTTTTATAAGTCTTTTTTTAGCCAGTTGTTTTGTCTTTTCTAAGTATTTTTTATCAACATTGCACCAGTGCGAAGCCTGGGCGTGTCGCTAGTTGAGAATACAATATTCATATTTCTTTATGGCCGTATCAACCACTTGGCGACAACTAGCTATAATTATTTCTCATCAAGTTAATTGAATTGGATTAATCAAACATGATAAAAAATATCTTTACAACAACCTCAAAACAAGCTCACAAATTACATTTTAGTACGTATAATTACAGTATATTTGTATCAAATACCTGTCCGTCGGGCTCTTTGATGTCATTTTAATTTGAACCTTAAAAGCTTTAAAAATAAAGCTAAGTGCAACACCTGGGGATCTTAACATTTTATTGGAATTCTGCACGCGTCAAACTTCAGGTGCTCTAAAAAGTGATATCAATTCACGGTTGACGTTATATAATACTCAAAATAATTGGTTTGATTCAATTTTCGCAAAAATCTAAGCAAGATTGAAAGTATTTTACCTGAGTGGAGTTTTCCCGATGGTTACAATCTTGGTGTCTTTCAGTTGTTTTTTTATGGTATCGATACGAGCAGGTCATGTGCCTGATGGTAAGCAACAAGCCTGCCTGTAACAGCATAGTGACATGCAGCTATATAAATATGAGTACCTACTTACATAGTAGGTACTGCACTGCGCTCGTCATCTAGAGATTTCATAAATGTTATGGCTATAATTTCAATGAAAACATTGCCCTTCAAATTTGGAACACAGTGATGTTTTCATACTACTGCTTATTCGAGAGCTAATATCACATATGACTTTGACTTATTTTTTTTTTTTAAAAGAGTGATGAAATGAATAGGACATGTATTTGATGGTAAGCAACATGCCTACCTCATAACAGCACAGTGACACACAGCTATTGGAACATGAAGAGTACAAATCATTACATAACACTGCACTGCGCTCGTCACCCAAAGATCTAAAATGTTAAATTATATCTAAGCCCTGTAATTTCTCTGGAAACATTGCCCTTCAGACCGGAACATAGTGATGTTTGCACATTGCTGCTTGGCGTTAGAATAACTGGCAAAGGTATATACTTCCCCAGACGGACTCTGCCAAGATTCCTAACACTACAAAAAGAGTTTACATATACTACGTATAGAGTTAGATTTTCCGCATGGTTCCTTTGTGTCAATCGTAAGCAGATGACGTGCATACTTTCTATGGCAACAGAGTAAAGTGCCGCGACAAAAGTATATCACTTCTACTAGAGCGACAAGGCAAGAAAGATGCTACCCGTGCTTTCGGTGTAAAGCGCTTGTGCCAACTCTATTCGTAGTATATGTAAACTCTTTGGCTATCTGGCTGATACAGTACAAGCTTTGCTTAGTTATGGGTCTGTTGGTGTTGTGATATATCCACCAATATTTATTTATTTATGTTTATACATTATTTATTAATTTAAGCATTAACATTTTTTTCTGTGTGTCCTTTTTTGGTTTGTCAATAAAGAGTATCTATTTGTCGGCGCGTATCAGAAAATGGTAACACCAAGAAGTGACGATATGTGACGTCACTAGCGAAGCGTCGTGTCTATGGTAGCGAGGCGGGAATTTTTGACAGGACTTGTGAATTGAGGGCCGTCAGCGCACCACGTTTGCGACGAATCGCTATGATTTTGTTATATTTTAATTTACCTTTGTAACCCACACGCCGTATGAAATTATGTTTACTGATAAAGGACTTCGTACGCCTTTATCAGAAGTGGGGATAGAACCAACTACAAGTCGAAGTGAACCAAACAAATCTCACCCACTACCGCTGAAAAACTTTTGGTTAACATGGAAGCATTACTTCCCTGAGTTCCAGGAGCGCTACAAGATTCGGATGTCAATGATTGATACAAAGTGATTGTGCAAAGTAAAGATCTTCAAGAAGTGAATTTACCCTTGGCATTCACGGAGGCGCTGAAATGTCGCGCGGCTGCGTGTTTTACTAAACAGAACTTAAACCAAAACACATGGATATCGGATAAAGAGATTTTAATTGCAAAATTTTCCAAATCTAAATGTATTCAGAATTACTTCGACCAAATGCTACGTTTACGAGTTGAACCTAAGGAAACAGCAACGGAATTCGCTCTGCTTGAAAGCTTGAAGAGACTAATATAATTATATCTCCACTGTGTAAATTTGCCATAAGTTGCACACATGAACCGCAACGAGTCAAACTCTTCTATTCTGAATTATCTGCGGAGGATACTACATAAACGACATCTGGATGGCGAAGGACAAGAATGTAAAACGAGCATATTCAATGAAATGATTTACTATTGTGGCACTATTGCGGATTGTTAGGGTACATTGTAGCCAAACGTAGAAGACAACGTGATGAGATTGGCACGAAGTTGTAAGATACATGTGGTGTCCATTGCGTACTACAGAGGAAACTACCAATGTGACCTGCTATGTATGCGGTATATGCGATGTATGCGGTCACGCCGGGTACGTAGCGACTATTTTTTACAGTCAAGAAGAACTGTGGCAGTCCAGCGATTAAGAATATTCATCAGTGCGAACACCGCCTTTCTAGGCACCTTGGAGACATCATTGGGTGAGAGTATTTTTCTGTTAGATAGCGGATCACCGTGTTTTCTTTTGAAAGTGATTTGTGAACAGTTTGTGAACAGTTTGCGAGTACTATACTGCGCGTAAAAGTCTCTGTTATTTAGCGGTGCAGTTATACACTGCGCGACTCAAATCAAAACTAAAGTTGTGAATGAAAAGCTTCCAGTTAATTTAAGTTTTCACGTTGTTTCCGATAGGGTTATATTTTATTTCAAAGCCATAATAGTCGGTAGAGATATTTTATAGTAAAGGCTTTGTATTAAAATTAACAACGACAAAATGTATGCTCTATTAGACGAAAGAAAGTAATTCTATTTACAGTTTAAAGTAATACAAACCTGATATTTCTAAAATTAATACGGATTGTGGGAGCGTTATATCCACTAACGAAACTAACAGGACTCAAAAAATATTATGCATTCACACGTCACAATCGGTACTAACTATTTTTGATCCGACTCTATTAGAAGAGTCGTATACAGAGGCTACGGAACCTGAAGTGATATTTTGCAAAGGTAAATGACGTATACTTCATGTCATCAAGTATTACTGCCGTTGATCGTCGGAGGTCGAGTCACGCTACTCCTACGAGCTGGAGACGTTAGTAGTTTAGTAGTAGTAGTCGTCGGCATTTTTAAGTTCTTACGGAATGTAATTCTTCAAATTCAATTTATAAAAAAGATGTGACTCCTTACATACACAGGTAGTGTTATCTATTTAACAGGCGTACGAACATCGTTTATTGTAAAGGTCGACGAATGGTACAAACAGACGTAACCAGCTTCTCGCGTAATTATCTTCTTGAATTAAAGGTTCATTCACAAAGAAAGTTACGTTACACTTCATCAGGGTTGACTCTCCGTTGAACAAAAGCGAGACAGCGATATTTGAGACAGAACAAACATATTATGTCAGGGACGGCATCATATTCAGAAAAAAATCATTCGAAACCAGGCAGATTTTTTGGTTGCTACTAGTTGCATGGTCCCTAATTTGGATGCTAATTAATCAGATTCATAATTTGATACAACATTAAGGACAAAACCTTAGATAATCTCTACAAGAAATACTGGTTCCCTGAGATACGAAATTAAATTAGGTAGGGCTGGTCTGGTCGGGAGAGCGGCGACTGTGGTTCCGGAGACCCCAGGTACGGGACCGCACGCGCCACTGTCTTTCTAGGGCGTGTGCGTGATGCCGCTGACTTGAAGCGGTAAGGTAGTGAGGAGACCGACGTGCGCCTGAAGTTTTCCGAGGTTATTTGTCATCCGCCATCCCGCGCTGCGCCGGCGTGGTGGAGTGTGGCCTTGACGCTCTCCTTGCGGAAGGAGGGCCTGAGTCCCAGCGGTGGGAACATTTAGTGGGCTGTTTAAGCAGATATGTCAAAATGCACGCGTAAGTTCATTGAATCTTGTATTATTTGGAAAACACCAAAACGTCCGTAAGTAGCTCAACCCGTTCAGCTTTATTCAACCTACAACCGTTAGGTGTGTCTAAATCTTGATTTGGTGCAAGTAAATGCATCAGCAAATATCAAATAGGTAAGCAAATCTGATGTTAAACGATTTTATTAAAGCCGTGGAAAACAAAACGATTTTCAAAGGGGATTTTGATTTTAAAACAGCTAACGGAATCAAACGAAACGGACAGGAAACTCAAAGGTCCTTTTCTTATTACGTCAATATTCAATTATCTAGATTGTTCTCATCGAAAGTTATGTTATGCAAGCTAATAAAAAACGCGTCCAGTACCTTATGGACACGGACACTTGGTTGAAAGCACCGCTAATCTTCTGAACCCGTGACCATAACCGAGTCGGCGTCAAAAAAAGATGATGCAACTCAAAGAGATGACTTACTTACACTTGACGATAACAGTGACACCTCGACCGCGTGTTCGGTCTACTCCGACTATGTCCGCCGGGTCTAGTACTATTACTGCTCAGTTAGATACTCTCAGTGCACGCCCTGAGACATGGGAAGTACAGTATGAGATTGAAATTTTTGATGATCAAGATGATGATGATAGGTGTTAAGCTGTATCTGTCCTTGATTGCTCAGTAATTGCCCAGATTCACGACCCAGTTCAGATGTTGAGTTCTAGTAGTCTATCCTGGTCGACAGTGTCATCCGGGCTACACCTGCTAGGGCTAGCTGAAGGGATGCACTCGGTCGGTCCAGATGTGAAGTCGATCCTGATCGGACAGTGTCGTCCGGGCCATATCCGTATTGTCCGTATGGATTGGTTGAAGGGATGCACTCGTTCGGTTCAGATGGTGTGAAGTCGATCCTGGTCGGACAGTGTCGTCCGGGCCATATCCGTATGGATTGGTTGAAGGGATGCACTCGTCCGGTACAGATGGTCGATCCTGGTCGGTAAGTGTCGTCCGGGCCATATCTGAATAGATTGGTTGAAGGGATGCACTTGTCCGGTACAGATGATGTGTTGTCGACCCTGGTCGGATAGTGTCGTCCGGGCCATATCCATATGGATTGGTTGAAGGGATGCTCTAGTCCGGTCCAGATGATGTGTTTGTCGATCCTGGCTGCACAGTGCCGTCCGGACCACAGCCGCAAGGGGTGGTAGTAGGTATGCACTCGTCCAGTCCAGATGTAAATTTGATTGAATAGACAGTACTGTGCGACATCTGAACTTTGGTGAGCTTTCTAGTGTGGTGCCAAGGTTAACATGAACAACTTTATATCTATCTGATGATTGACATGTAAATTGTACATTTATCAATAAAGAACTTTAACTTTGACTTTGATGATGGTGATAATGTGGTTTACATTTTTGACGACAGTAAGTTATAGTATCAGGATGAACGAGCGGGTGTCCTACTGATTGGACAATGTTTATTTCAGAAAATCATTAACGCCCGAGGACGGTCGTTTGTCAGATTGGCCGTGTCGGCGCGTATCAGAAAATGGTAACACCAAGAAGTGACGATATGTGACGTCACTAGCGAAGCGTCGTGTCTATGGTAGCGAGGCGGGAATTTTTGACAGGACTTGTCAATTGAGGGCCGTCAGCGCACCACGTTTGCGACGAATCGCTATGATTTTGTTATATTTTAATTTACCTTTGTAACCCACACGCCGTATGAAATTATGTTTACTGATAAAGGACTTCGTACGCCTTTATATTCATAAAATTTTGTTTTTATTATGGCGGGAGAGCATTGAATACTAATGGTTACTGGCAATTTCACAACGACGCCATCATGCAGGACGTAACCGAAAAAATAAAATAGAGAAACAAAAGAAAATCTATACGTTAATGGTGAGCGATCGTGAGTGCATACCCCGAGGCGATGCAGCGCCGGGTTTTATTTTATTTGCTATCCGTACGTTGAGAGGCGTAAATTAATCAATACTTGGTACGAAACATGAGAAAAAAGTGTTTTCATGTTTGGGGTGCTTTGTCGCACTATATCTTTTTTTTTTTAAATAAAGAGTGACGAGACGATCAGGACACGTGCCTGATGGTAAGCAACATGCCTGACACATAACAGCACAGTGACACGCAGCTATTGGAACATGAAGAGTCCAAATCATTACCTAGCACTGCACTGCGCTCGTCACCCAGAGATCTAAGATCATATATCTCTAAGCCCTGTAATTTCTCTGGAAACATTGCCCTTCAAACCGGAACACAGTAATGTTTGCACATTACTGCTTGGCGGTAGAATAACGGGCAGAGCTTTTATTCACAAATTATAGTATTAATTGGTTTTAATTCATTATGTACACATATTCTTTACCACTTATTATTGCAGACGTTATCAAGTGTTCTCTTGAAATAATAGTTGGAATACACAAATTGAATTGAGTAATCAATAAAACCAGTGTACGAATTTAGAGCTCGTATGTAAATTCTAAGTTTCATAACTCGCAGTATCTATATCTATACTAATATTATAAAGCTGAAGAGTTTGTTTGTTTGTTTGTTTGTTTGTTTGTTTGTTTGTTTGTTTGTTTGCTTGAACGCTAGGATCTCGGGAAGTACTGGTCCGAATTGAAAGATTCTTTTTCTATTGCATAGTCCATTTATCGAGGAAGGCTTTAGGCTATAGAAAATAACTCTACTATTAATTGAAGCGGAGCATGAAACAAGAATGTAACAAAATCGGGAAAAAATATTCCCCTTTTGAGAGTTTTCGTACGTTTCGTGCTTTGACATGACATATGACAGCATGTGTCAAAGATTGCGTCATTGAATTCAGTAATCTGTGCATTGAATATAAACCTTTGCTAATTTTTTTTTTCTAAATCTGAGTTGGTACGACCAATTTCCGACAGGTGGCGTAGCAGGTAGCTGAAGAGGTTTTTTGTTTGAAATCGATATTGTCAGGAATGAGTGAACCGATTTCAGTCATTCTTTCACCGTTAGATTTGTACGGGATCCCGATGAGTGCTATATAATACACCACGGGCGAAGCCGGGGCGGGCATCTAGTAATACTATAAAGCTGAAGAGTTTGTTTGTTTGTTTGTTTGTTTGCTTGAACGCTAGGATCTCGGGAAGTACTGGTCCGAATTGAAAGATTCTTTTTCTATTGGATAGTCCATTTATAGAGAAAGGCTTTAGGCTATAGAAAATAACTCTACTATTAATTGAAGCGGAGCATGAAACAAGAATGTAACAAAATCGGGAAAAAATATTCCCCTTTTGAGAGTTTTCGTACGTTTCGTGCTTTGACATGACACATGACAGCATGTGTCAAAGATTGCGTCATTGAATTTCAGTAATCTGTGCCTCGAATATAAACCTTTGCTAATTTTTTTTTTCTAAATCTGAGTTGGTACGACCAATTTCCGACAGGTGGCGTAGCAGGTTGCTGAAGAGGTTTTTTGTTTGAAATCGATATTCTCAGGAATGAGTGAACCGATTTCAGTCATTCTTTCACCGTTGGATATGTACGGGATCCCGATGAGTGCTATATAATATTATATACCACGGGCGAAGCCGGGGCGGGCATCTAGTATAATATAATCGGGTACTAATTTTCTTGTGAACTCAACCTTTCAGAGTAAGTCGAGCGCACTTGCTTTTAAGGTAAAAAACTCTCATGCACTAATAGCCAAACAAGCTGTCCATAACTACTTGTGGAAGTTTTCTTCAAAGGGCTACCCACTTGGCCTTTCGACGCCGAGAGTGGCCCGGGGAGGGCCGGGGAGGGAGGCCAAGCTCTTACTTTTTTACGATTAATTTTTTCGAAGTTTTGATTTCCTTTTAGGTTGTGCTTTCTACTATGTTCAATGACTGAAATCCTACTAATACTCGTATTATAAGCTATCAGGGCCTCACGTTCTACCCGCATAGTTTCCGATTCTTTTATTTTATCGCGATGAAAAGTAGTAGTATGTGTTATTTTATACAATAATCTACGTATTTTTTAATAAAGAGTGACGAGACGATCAGGACATGTGCCTGATGGCAAGCAACATGACTGACACATAACAGCACAGTGACACGCAGCTATTGGAACATGAAGAGTACAAATCATTACCTAGCACTGCACTGCGCTCGTCACCCAGAGATCTAAGATCTTATATCTCTAAGCCCTGTAATTTCTCTGGAAACGTTCTAAATTTCAACGCGATTCGTTCAGGTGTTCCGACGTGACTGAGTAATAAACATCTCAACATCCAAACTTTTGCATTTATATTATTAAAGTTTAGTAAATACATTCAGGAATGTAGATAATATTCGCTGAATGGCTAAGAGTGTAAGGACTAGATATGCCAGTGTCTCAAAACTAAGTGGTAACTGACTATGCCATCGATTTCTTCTAGAAAATGTGTTTACCATTGGATAACCTATTCAATTTTAAGTTACTTTTGTTATGAAACCAGTTTCCGAAACGCAATATTTAATATAGTTACCATACAAACTCCACGCGCGACGCATAGAAAATACGACAGTGTGACGTCACGTTTCTGTAGCGATTTGGATGAAGCGTTTTTAGGAGAGTCCAACATTGTTATTGTGTTATTTTAAAGTCGTGATATCACGAGAAGTTTTTGAGATAACAAAGTAATTCTTTCACCTATGTATCAGTTATCGAGTATCCTTTTAAGGGCGTGTGGGCCGTAATTTTGAATTTTTAAAACAACTTTAAGACCTTTAAAATAGTATATTAAACTCTGAAAAAAATATATGTATTAGTTAAGAATTTAATCTAGTGCAATTCGCAGTCAATAACACAATTTAATGAATTTTACTTGATAGAAAAAAATCCCAAAGTTACCCCTTTTCAAAAAGTTTTTACAAGTTTATGACCAAACTAATTAATTGTTTTACTAAATTTTTGTACTCAACGAAAGCCACTAAAAAGTTATAGATGTATTCGCAGAGTTTGACTTGATAAAAAGTATCAGTTATTCACTATGTTTTAATATCTACCATATATATAGCGCGCCGTCCGGCAGGCCCGATCACGATCAGTCGCGTTTCGGCGCTCACGGACGACGGACCTGCGCTTGATTTTGCTATTTTGACAACCAATAAATCTTAAATATTACGATCATAGTGCCACAGCATAACAATATCAGTAGGTATTACTAATGCAGAACGCGATGATCTTGATTTTTGTTACCAATTTCATTGGAATAGCAAATAGACACTGATACTAATTAGTACGCTGTTTACTTTATGTTGTAGACCAAAAGGGGAGTCTCAAAAAACTGACGTCGATAACACATCAGTAAAAAAATCAATGCGGATGCAATGGAAAATAGATAAGTATCGGTAAAATATTCGTCCGTCAAATCAGAGATCGGGATAAGGAAATATTGAGAGGGAGAAATCCCTGCGTAAATCCCCTAATATAAATGCAAGTTAGATAAATGATACCTAACTTGCATTTATATGCCATTTAGGTAAATTCTTTGGTAGTAAGGTACTTAGTACCTACTTGGAAGAAAAGTCCTTACATACAGATGTTACCACTTTGGAAGAGACTTTCGCGCAAACTATTCAGTTTAGAAAAAAATGTTAGAAACTTCAATACTATTTTGAACACCATTCCATAGATACACTCCGCGAGGTATAAGCTGAGCTTTGCATTAGTGTGAGTGATCACCAATCAGGCAGGAGCTTGAAATTTTGTCCGCGAGGTATAGGCTGAGCTTTGCATTAGTGTGAGTGATCACCAATCAGGCAGGAGCGCGGCGAGACAGAATGGCGCCGCGCCTAAGGCCGGTTGTCACACCTACACTATCCATGTACACTCACACAAATGCAAAGCTCAGCTTATGCCTCGCGGAGTGTACACGTATGGTTTTGTTGGAATTTTTATTTTTTATTGCTTTTCCAAGTTTGTGACACCACCAAATTTTAATGTTTTTTTTTTTTTTTGTATGAAAATGTTAATATTGTTCATAGAAATTTAGACACTCGACCAAATTTGACAAGAAGCCTTTTAGGCAGTAAAATTACTCGTAGAATTTAACTGTGCACTAAATTTCCGATTCGTATTTTTTATATAAGGTTTAGAATCATTTCCTGAGCATAAAATCACAAAATAATAACAAATCCAGGTGGAGCTTCAAGCGCCAGCTCGAAAAAACGTTTTTGGCCGATATTCTGAAAAAGTAAAATATTAATAGGCTTTATAAGCCTATTATTATAACTTACCGATTACAATTTATTATGTCAAATTTGATGATAACAATGTAAAAATAATAAGATGTGAATTCTGTTCCCAGTAGCATAAACATGTCCCTTTTTACCGGAATGGAAGAAGGGTTATGTTTTTCGCGCGTATCTTTTATGTTTGTAAAACTTTTATTTCCACATATCTTCCAAACGGCTGGATGGATTTTGGTAACTAAGATATTCTAAGACTAGTCTGACTCGCCAAAGTGTCCTTAGATAGTAGGTAATATTTTTTTACGTGTAGATTTTTTTGTAGTCGGGGTTTTTAAATTAAAGTTATTCTATCTCATTACTCGTTGCTCGAATAAACAACACCGTTCATCATCATGATTGAAGAGTTGAACGAAGAGTTTGGTCTCCACTTTTGTAATAAGGACAACTAAGCTGTGAAACGCATTGCCAGAGTGGGTTTTTGTCGAAGGTTCGAACCTTGGGGTTACGAGGTACACTGTGCTTGTTTCTATTAGAGAAACAAGTTCCATCGTAGACCACATCATTTTCATCCACTATTATCGGCATCATCGCAATCGTATCATTAAATGGGTTATAAATCGTAAACGGTAAGTTTTACAAAAAAAGTTTGCTAGCAACAAAAGATGCAAAATTTTATTTTCTACAATTATTGTCAAAATATATAGTTTCCAAAATATCGGCTAAAACAGTTTTTTTCAATTGGCGTTTGAAGCTCTACCTGGATCTGTGAGCATTTTGTAATTTTATGCTCAGTAAGTGATCTTTACCTCATAGAAAAAATTGGATTAGAAATTTAGTGCAAAGTTGACCAAAAAACCTTCTATATTTACTAGCCTTTCATTACGTATCAGCACACTCTTTTTATATTTTTGACGAAGTTGTGAATTATTAGGAAACATTTTGAAAAGATGCATGGAATTGGAAAAGCCGTTCTCAACTTATAGTGTGACCAAAAAGAAAAGGTTGAGTTTTGTATATCTACGAGTACAGATAAATTTAATATTTCTTCGTTTATATGTCAAAAAAACTCTTATCACTTCACAATTCACAAAATTGTTATCTCTAGTATAAACAAATCTTGAACAAAAAATCAGTTTAAATTACATAGTCCAATATTTTAATGTTATTTCTGCACTGTGGCACCGATTCCGCGGTCGGTGACGGTCGCGAGAACAAGACAGCGTTAAATGCCTAATTTGACAGAACTACCTGGCCTTAAGGGCACATTAAATCAAAAATGAGTAGTCATGCCTATTCAGATGTGCTTAGTTGTAGCGTTGTGTAGTTTTCATTGTTTGTATTCGTATTATTTTTATATTATGAAAGTGACATAATACCCTTGTCACAGCGTTTCAAATACTCTGAAAGGTTTCGTGATTTTCAGTTTTAAATCTGTCCCAGGTATTGAAAAATGACAGCACAAAAATTTCATTTGTATCGTTTTAATCTGACTTTTACATTGTGCAACTGATACCCTTTGTAAATGCTACCTTTGCAGCCAAATTTGTCATGGAAACCAATAAAGCACGGACTTCACTTTGTACTGAACATATGAAAAAATATGCTGTTGAATTGGCACTGTTATACCTGGCAGGCGTGACTTTATTTTTGTATTCACAAAATTGGTAAAAGCTACATTTTATTTACAGAATAAGTAATCGGTTTTTTTGTAATAAAATAGTTATTTTCCATAAAATCGGTACACATGCAGATACTACAAAGCGGTTAAACAACTAGAAAAGGTAAGTTGAAAAATTGCTATTTACTTAAATTAAAATCATTTACGAAAATAGGTTGTATATTTTTAAAATATGGTTTCCAGTTGGAATTTACCACAGACTAAGTAGAGAGAGAGATACACTGAATTTACTCTCTGTATCTGCTAATTTACTATGCATGGTAACCATAGACTAAGTAGAGAGATACACTGAATTTACCCTCTGTAACTGCTAATTTACTATGCATGGTAACCACAGACTAAGTAGAGAGATACACTGAATTTACTATCTGTAACTGCTAATTTACTATGCATGGTAACCACAGACTAAGTAGAGAGATACACTGAATTTACTCTCTGTAACTTCTTATTTACTATGCGTGGTAACCACAGACTAAGTAGAGAGATACACTGACTTTACTCTCTGTAACTGCGAATTTACCATGCATGGTAACCACAGACTAATATAGAGATACACTATGGTACCTATGAGGATATACAAACTTTCAACTCAAAGCGTATTTTTCCATTTCAACGTGTTCCATAGTTTTGGTTGCCAGATTCTTGGATTGGTTGTTCAGTATTATTATTCGTCGGCAGAAAAGCGAAAAATAGAAAATAGAGGAATATCCGCAGCGTTGTTTGTGTCTATATGTAAAATTGTAACAGAATTTAATACCCAAACAAAATCCCTGAAAAATCCGAATGCGTGCGTTGGGTGTTTTCGAGAGAGGGAGGTATTATTGTAAAAACAGTAAGGACTTATTTTTCAAATTCATGTTTTACCATTACTCTTTTTATCTATTATAGACGTGAGGAGCAACACGTGAGCCTGATAGTAAGCAACAAGTCTGCCTATAACAGTCAAATATTTGGGCATGAAGAGTTCAAATCACTGCCTAACACCACGCTCATCACTCGTAGATATAAAATTATATTATTTATTTGTAAGCCCAGTAACTTTTGGAAACAAAGCACTGTTTGCTTTTACTATGAAAATATTCTAATTATTACTATTAGAAAGTATTGCATAAAAATCTTAAGATGATTTTCGATGTGTCCGTGTTCAATACGTCCATCGATTTCTCATCATCTCGTCGGTATTGTATTATTTATTGGCAAGGCAACTATTATTGCTCATCGAGAAGGAGTCTTCATGACATCAGTGCAGCCATAGCCGTGGAGAAGTAAGAAAGCGTCCTCATAGTCGCGACCAACATTATTCTTTGATGAATAACTCCATGCTTTCTGTTTACCGCCAATTTTGTGACAGAGATTTGACATGACCAGCAGGCCCCATCTGAGCAGTGGCACCGATAAGTTGAATTCCTTTCGCAAATAAAGGTCACAGCTCTACAGCAACATTGTATTCTTGTTTACCAGAATATCTATACAAATTTCTATGTTTTAAAGTGCTTGTTTGCATTGATTATACAACATACATAAAATTGCAAATACAAAGCCTCAAATTTACGTAGTCTAGAGACTAAAAGAGGAACTACCGATGTTTATATGATCTGTAAGGCAGAATACGATAGCAGAGAGTTTTTTCATGTCTTTCATTTATTTACTTGTGGTCCATCGGATTAGCCATAAATATGTACATACCAACTGTATCATGCCACAATAGTTTAGTACTTAACTTTTAACATTTTGCCACGAAATAAAATAATCAATTACTTACCCTTACTGCACTTTAGCTGTATAGTGCCCGGACATTACTAGACAAAATATTTTTTTTCGTGTTTGGTCGTTTTCCCTCCAAAACAAGGCTTTGTAAAACCCGAATGAGCTAAGCGTATTAGGGCTGCCACGGAAATAATGTTTAAAGGATTTTGTGATTTGGTAATAGAGGATTTATCATAGTGTTTCGACTTTTTGGTAGAAATCCCATAACACCATGGTGAGAGGATTTCCCTTATATTGAATAAGTAGTTGCGCTCCGCGGCGTAGCTTATGTCTCAATAAATACTATTTTTAACGCTATAAAAACGTAGTCATATGCCAATCCAAGTGAAACCTTACGGTGTTAAAATGGAACATCTTAACCACTATGCCAATATAGCTTTTTAAAAAAAATGTATAAATAAATTATTTAAAAAAACAACTGAACCGACTTTAAAACTACACATTACTAAAAATAAATAATTACTCAAAAGCGAAAAATAATTCAATATTATTATTATAAACCCCACCATTTCTTTGAAGTGAATATTGTATTACTTTGTTAGTGTGTTAGTTTTTTCTTGCTTTCCTTTTGACCCCATGATCATAAAATCCTGATTTACTTTTAAAAAACTACCTGAGGAGTAGTGTCCCCATTCGAGCTAAAATATATTTTGAAATCGGTTCACAGTTGGCCAGTTAGTTTGACAGTCACATGGTTCATGGTCAGATGGTTCACATCGAAGAATATAGACAAAAAAATACAAATAGGCAAACATATACCCTTACTTTAAACAGGTACCCTTCCTTTTCGGAAGTTAAAAAGTCGGCAGCTCTAATGAAAATTATCATAAAGTTATGAACTATCGTTATCTGCTCCTTTTTCAACCTTTTCATTCTGCGTAGTATTTTATGTTTTTTTCATTTTAATATTCTCTGTTAGTAGTTTTTATTATGAGTAGTATAATGTTAGTTATTTTTTCAAGCTTCTATTTTACTTCGAATAATGTAGGTACTGCTAAAACAGAATATATTTGGTTGATAAGTTTTAAAATGCTCATCAATAGTTTATGTTTCATAGTTAAGAATTTAAATTTATTCAATATAATGGTTATTTCAAATAATACAGTAGCAAATATATTCTGTACTCTATTAATGATCTTAAATGAACTCAAATTACAAAATCACGAGTAAAGTCAAGTCAATACAGAAAATTTCGACGTAAATGACGTTTCATCAAAAATTATTATGTAAGGAAAAAGCCATAAACGAAAAAAATATTTTTTTTTGTCACGAAAAATTTCAAATTCGATACCATCACCGTTAAAATTAGTAAGTTTTACAGTTTTACTAGCTGTGATGGTACTAGACCATCACGGCTAGTAAAACTAGTTTAAAAGTACCGTTCTGAATGGTGAGATGAGGGGTTCAAATCTCGTCTTCACCTTTGAATATTGTTTCAAGTCTAGATGTACAAGTTTGTCACTATAAAAGACTATAATAGTGAAGGAAAACATCGTGAGGAAATCAGCATGGTACATGAATCTGAGGTCATGCGTCATCCTCAACTCCACAACCAAGAACCTTTGGTACCAAGGACCAGGAAGGTACCAGGAACCAAGAATATTAGGTAAATAACTGGGTCTTGCTTCTTTCATAATATAATTTTCTTCGTAAAACAAAAACTGACTTAAATTTAAAACTAAATTACTCGCCTAAATATCATAAGAAGATAAATACGTCATATAGATAAATAAAAGCAATCTTTAGATTTTCTTCATATTAAAAAAAAAAAGTGAAACCCTCTGAGCAATCTATGCACTACAAAAAAACATCAAAATTGATTTACAGTTGCTCCGATAATTATCTAAAATACCTAGCTATCGCGTAAAATACACACAGAAAAACATTCACCCGAATTGAGAATCCTCCTTTTTTGGAAGTCGGTTAAAACATATACGCTACCACGCACACGAGTTTAATGAAAAACAAATTCCGCGAGCCACTAACATAACTTCTCACTTCCAAAAGTTAATATGAACTCATACGTCGCTTACACTAAACCGAGGTTATTTTCAATGAAAAAACGAACGGGCGAATTCTACCGTCGGGAATATTTGAATAGTTCCCATTTCGGCTGCCCCGAGCGTTTTACTAGAAATATGTATTTCAAAATTTCAGCTAGACTAGGAGCTAGTAGAGATTTTGATTACTTGAATGTATTCTGAGCATATGGCCTTGAGTTTGACTTGGATTTTGCCAGAAATGGCACTCAGTAATATAAATTTGACTGGCCCTGTGGCTTAGTGGGTAGTGACTCTGCCTGCGAAGCCAAGGGTCGTGGGTTCGATCCCCACCCAGTGCAAACATTTGTGTGATGAATTCAAATGTTTGCACTGTGTCTGAGTGTTTCTATGTATAATAAGTATGTATTTAAAACTATGTAAATATTATATCAGCTATCTGGCTGCCATCACACAAGCTTTGCTTAGTTTGAGGTCAGATAGTGTTGTGTGTGAATTGTCCATCAACATTTATTATTTATTTATTTAATAGGTAAATGAAAGCTGTAATGGCTCATTGACGAGAACGTCTATCTTCACAATCAAGAGGTCGTAACTTCGAATTTCCTCTGCACCACTGAATATTTCTAAGAACTTCAAACTACGTAGTAATGAGAGTAGTAGTTCGGTGGAGAGGTCACCCGCGTACCTGCCATATATCAAAGGAGTGACGGACAAAATTGGAAACTTGTTACGCCGTAGATATTGCATCAAGACAATGTATCGTCCGCTCAGACAGCTAAGGCATATGGTACGCTCTCCAAAAGACAAAGACCCTTTGGGTGTTCCGGGAGTGTACATGATTCCTTGCGATTGTGGCATAAGTTACGTAGGGGAAACACGGAGAAATGTGTCCACAAGACACACTCGGACCACATACGCGCCATGAAAAATGTAGATGTTAACGGCTCTGCGGTGGCGGAACATGCTCTTAGGTCGGACGCCCAACATTTTATTCGATTCGATAAGGCGGAGGTCCTGGCACGGGAGAAGTTCTTTGTACCCCGTAAGGTCAGGAAGGCCATCGAAATCGGTAAGCGTCCGGCCTTTAATAGAGATGGAGGATGGCATGTGCCGCCCGCTTGGAAGCCGTGCCTCCATAGTGCTCGGTATGGTGTTCGCGATATGAGTGAAGACACAGTGAGCTCAGTGTGCTGCAATGTTCCCGACTCGCAGCTTACCAGTGATGAAGAGTTCGAGTGTATACCTGCACCCCTGCAACAGCCGTTGAGCTTGCGTGCGCGACGTGCGGCAGCCCGCAGTGCCAAACGGGCAGCCACCGCGCGTGTGCACTCGCCTTGAAAAAGGCCGCCGGACGTGGCCGAAACTCGAGTCGGATTGACCGACCGTATATACGTGAGTGTCCCGTTATTCAATTAAATATGTGTAACAACCACGTTAATTTTAATACTAAAATACGTAGTAATGGCAAACCGTTCGTTTTATTTTTTCGACCATTTGGAACAACCATGTCTACTATTTCAACCTCATAGGCTTACAGACTATGAAATCCTTAAAGGCCATCCAAGATATTAAAAAATAGAATATCTTTTCCAAATAAACAAAACTTTGTCAGCACCTCTAATGTATTTAAGCTTATTACCACTCATCGTAAAAAAGTGTGTGTGTGTGACGGCACTTTATTATGAACTTGCTCAAAAAGTTATACTTCTTAAATTTTTAAGAACCATTACTATCGCTATCGTGTAACCTAAGCTACTTATGCGCAAAATCAAGGTTCGCTAGGCTGTAGAAGCAACCTAAGGCCATAGAACTCTTATAAAAAGCGTGCTTACTTCATTTTACTTCATTTTACTGAATATGGGTGTCAGTGTGCGGGGGCATCGTAGAAATTCACTCTGAATAAATACCTAGATAGTTCCCAATCATCTTCATTATGACTTTTTGGGCTACAGGTGGAATGGCACGATTGTTTAAAATTCACTTTCGTCAATTGTTCCAACCGCGCCAAAATAACGAATTATTCAAAGTCGTGCGTCGACACCAACAGCGTGATTAGCAATATCACTAGCTCCCAAACTATAACATGTATTTCAAAATTTCCACCGTAACCCACCCCGCTCCGTCAGGAATTCTGCATGAACTTTCATTGCCAATAAAATTTAATGAATGAAACTTGTTTTATATGAGGGAGTTTATTTTTCGTTTCCCGGCGGTCGCCGAGGTGCTTTCGGAAAACCGAAGTTTATGCTGCGTTTTCGACGCGGTGACAGCTTACAAAAACAAAAGGCAGGTTAAATATTTGGGTAAGATGAAAATTGAATGCGGTTGTGTTTAAATTGAAAAAAATCAAAATGAATTTGAATAAATACAAGTTCTCTTTACAATAAATAAAAGCAATATACATGGGGCTTTTTACATTGATCTATCTATGTAGTGGTAAGACTCTTGGCAAAGTCCGCCTGGGGAAGTACCACACCTTTGGCAGTTATTCTACCGTCAAGCAGTAATATGCAAACATTACTGTGTTCCGGTTTGAAGGGCAATGTTTCCAGAGAAATTACAGGGCTTAGAGATATGACATCTTAGATCTCTGGGTGACGAGCGCAGTGCAGTGCTAGGTAATGATTTGAACTCTTCGTCTTCCAATAGCTGCGTGTCACTGTGCTGTTATGTGATAGGCATGTTGGTAACCGTCAGGTTGGTAATATGTCGTGCTCGTCTCGTCATTTGTTATTAAAAAAAAAGAACTAGTTTAACTTAAGACATTTATTGGTGTAAAGATATCAATCGCCATTCAACGGAGAAAAGCTGCACTTAAGCTGAGTTTTGTCTTTGTGTTGGGTATGCTCGTATAGCCTGGAATAGCTATGATACTTTTTAACCCGGCTAAATAATAGGAACGGAAGACCACGGAGCACAGATAGTTTATGATACAATAACTTTTATGGTTCATTCTCGACCACCATCTCGTCCGATGTTAATCAACGATGCGGTCTACGACGGAACGTACTTTTGTAGAAAAAACTGAATAACTTTCGATTCAATTTTCCAAAACCAAATCTAAATCTCTTTATTTCTATTAATTGTTACAAATAGTCATACGGAAATACATTATTACCACCAAAATATTAGAATAAAAACCACAATTGTATGACAACAGGTTCATAAATAATTATGTTAATATAAAAATTAATGAATTAGTTATAATATTTAAAAAAAATAACGGAATGTACTTTTATTATCTCTTTAGAGACGATCTTCTTAGCATTCCATGGATTCACCGTGCGGGTGCCGGGTCCATCGTGTGGCAGAGAGAGAAAAACTCGAGTAGTTCCCGAGTCCCGAGACTTGTGACTCAGGCGTAGGTTTTTAAGGGGCCCCTTTCTGACGTACCGTAAAACCTAAATAATACGTGTGTAAAATTTAGGCATAGTAATAGTTGTTAATATTAACTTATGTTTGTTTATTCTAGTGTCATAAGTGTTAAGGGAGAGGCCATCGGTTCTGAAACACAGAATGACATACTAGTTCGGAACTGATGGGTTCCAATTGTTCTTGTTTAATGTTTATGTTTCAATAAAGTGTTTTATATTTGTATTTGTAATGTAATGTGTTTAAATATGCGTAAAATATACCCACTGATAGTAGGAAGATATAATAGACTTTATAAATTCGAAGACACCAATATTGCATCCATCGGGAAAACCCTACTCAGGCAACTGAAGTTTCAGATTCTGTTTGAAGTTTCAAACTCTCTAATCCCCGTCCATTTGCATTGAATGAACATAGAAAAATACACAAACAGTTGGCTATTGACAGCACAAAACATAAAACTGAAATCGCTAGTAGTGCTCTTGAACAATTGACCGAGCATTTGCGATTGTGGCGCAAGCTACGAGCGGAATTCATTTGTTTTCAGTTTTATTTGTATCATAGTTTGACACATAGTTAATTAACTGACGCGAAACTCACGTGTGGTTGGTTTAGTCTAACTTAAGTTTCAGCCGCGATTGGCGGCCGGAGACTTTCAAGGAGAGTGCATGTGCGTGATCGCTGCTCGTATCGTTTGCCCATGTGCCTCTGCTCCGCTAGGTCGAGTCCAAATTTTATGTTTTACATCTGGTCCGCCCCGGCTTCGCCCGTAATACCGTGATTACCAATTTATTTGGTAAGACAGACTTCCATAATTTTCCACACGTTTGTTTAATTTACGGGTAATCCATATGTGGTATGGTTTGTCCAATCGAACTTAAGTTGCGTCTGGCAGTATTTTTCAAGGAGAGGAGCGGACACTCTTGCACGTTCGTTAATGTACCTCACATTGACAAACGGGCAGTGGTGACCCACCTACACTTGTTAAAAAAAACTCACCGGACGCGGCTTAAGACATCGACCGACTTAAACTTAAGCCGATCTGGACCGAGGTCTGACCATATCACACTTAAGTTACCCGTGAATCTGTGCTAAAATCATAAACGCGGGACTCTGCTGATCAAGTCATTAACTGCATTGTAAAATATTGTTTTTATGCACTACAATATTACTATACAATATATGTCGGTCTGTCAACCTTTTTTAAAAAAAAATGTTTTTTTCGCTAAATATATCACCGCTCACCGCTCATGCCTCGTACCGTTAACTTAATACCACTCTCGGTGTACAATGCAGTGTACACTGTAAGCTGGTCGTGGCCCAAAGCCATTGTTTCATTCCGTATCGATGGCTCGCCTATCTTGGCCGCTGCTTTATGCACGTGTGTTGCGCCTGTTACGGAAATCGAGGAATAGCCTTCTACGGCCCCTGAGTGGTTCGACTTGATTTTCATGTTCCATGTTTGATTCGGAACTGATTTCTATTGTTTTTGTATTTTACTGTTGAATGTGAACATGTTTATTTTACGTGTGATTGTTTATCTCTTACTAATGTTACAAATGTCAATGTTTGTTGCTTGATCACGTTGCTACGTGTTAACGGATCGGGTTGGATTTTAGTACACACAATTTAGTTAGTTAGATTGTTGTCTGGAGTAACCTAGGCTATTTTTCATAGCGGAAAAATATTTACGATTATGTGTGTGAAGCCGTGAGGTGCTGGTAGTACAAGTACGTAATATATAATGGCTATCATAATACAAGATTTACTTTTAAAGCTAGATATGGTCTATGATCCCGCTATAAAAAGACATTCACAGAACTGGTTAAATTTATTTGGTATTTTGAATGGTTGGGTGATAGGCATTTAATATTCATTTGTATTTGTCAAGAAATACATTGCAAATGGATTGGCTAAAAAATGTCAGTCCAGAATGAGGCTAGTTAACAATTAATTATATTTTTTTGACTTAAAGTGATAGATTTTTAAATAAAAAAGTATTTGAGAGATACTTTTTTTTCACAGAATAAAAAATGTGTTTTTTTTTACCTTTTTTTACATTTCTTCTATTTTTTCATCACTTTAGAGGTTGAATTTTGAAAAAAAAACTGTACTAAGTTACTCATTATTTTGATAATTCTCAATTCATACGAAATTTTATGCGAATATGTATAAGGAATAAAAAGTTTCACACAAACTTCCATCCTATTTCATACATTACGTACGTATGTGTAATTACTTACTTAATAAGTATACCTAGTAAGTATACATATTATGTAAGTTAACCAATATTTAAGTCGACACTTATGTGTAATTTAACCATTATTAATAATTATTAATAATAATCTCTGTATAAAATGTTATGTTGGTTTGTGTACACTTCAAAAACTCAAAAAGTTCTGCACAGATCGAGCTGAATTTTTACAATGATATATAATCCGCACCAGGGATTGTTTTTATCTAATTTTTGCATCACAATGTGCCACAGCGAAGCGTGGCAGGGTACAACTTGTATTATACAAAATGAGTTGTGTGGAACTTGAGAGATCAGGTAGTTTTAACTTCGATTAATTACATTAATGTGAAAAGATGCAATTAAAGTCGGAACGAGCCTCTTGTACTGCAATAAAAATCTAGACCAAAATAAAAACATTTCAAACCGCAATTCATTAAAACATGATTTTAGTCATCGAAGTCCAAAATTAAGTCAACTTTACGCAAATTCCCATCTTAAGCCAAATAAGGTAAACCCCAACTTGGCACTCAAACAAATAAAACAAGTTATTAATATCAAAAATCGTCGCGTTCCCCGCCGCTAACTTTGACCGGGATGTACACGAAACTCTACTTAGCATGAACTTAGCTTCAACTTAGCTCTAACTTAGAAAGTTACTGCATAATTTACGTGGAATGAGCTCGTTTCGCCCTTGGCATCGATTCTGTTTCGCATAGATTAAACGTGGTATTGACCAGACGTTTTTCGTTTAACTTAAGTGATTTAAAATAATGGACATATAATATAAGATAAGAAAATTAATTATTAAAAGCCATATACAATTAAATAGACAAAACAGAACAGAAAAAATAGACAAAAATTACAACAGGAACTTATGAAAATCTTATGCTAGACCATAGATCGTAGAACTCAAGATTAGCCCTCACAAACATCAGGGCGCACGGAATCATGTTTACGTTGGGAAGAGTGAGCTCACTCTTTCCGTTCTAGTCAGTTGTAGGAAGCAGGGGACGCCGGTCGCTTATACCTACCACTGATTTTGATCATTTTGAACATCCATATATAAAAGATTATGCCTTCCTGTGCGTTCAAAAAGTGTTCTAATAATTCTAAAAACTCAAATATATCTAATAGAATTACATTTCATGCATAAGTACTGTATTTAAAATGATTTAAAATATTTTCTAATTACATATTCGTTAAAAATTTAAAATGGCTACCATCACCGTCACTGGTTAAACATCACCGTGTGACAGAGAGAGAATAATACCAATTAGAACTAGCGCGAGCGAAATAGATGTCTTAGACAGAGACAGATATGTCTTAGATAGAGACAGATGTCAAGATGTTCAGGGCTAATCTTGAGTTTAACAATCTTTGTGCTAGACATTTTAATTGGCGTATTCATTTATTGATTTACAAGCAGTGCCTCGTGGTTTTATCCGTGTAGTTTCCGTTCCAGTTACTTTTCTGGGATAAAAAGTAGTCTATGTGTTCTTTCAGACTATAATCTAACTGTGTTCGAAATTTGAGCCAGATGCGTTGATAAGTTACAACGTGATTGCACGACAAACATCCAAACATCCTAAACATTGTTTTTTTTTTAAATAAAGACAGACGAGACGAGCAGGACATGTGCCTGATGGTAAGCAACATGCCTGCCACATAACAGCACAGTGACACGCAGCTATTAGAACATGAAGAGTCAAAATCATTACCTAGCACTGCATTGCGCTCGTCACCCATAAATCTAAGATGTTATGTCGACTGGCCTTGTGGCTTAGTAGGTAGTAACTCTGCCTGCGAAGCCGAGAGTCGTGGTTCGATCGCCACCCAGTGCAAATATTTGTGTGATGAAATCAAATGTTTGTACTGTGTCTGGGTGTTTTTACGTATAATAAATATGTATACAACTATATAAGTATTATTTCAGTTATCTGGCCGCCATATTACAAGCTTTGCTTAGTTTGGGATCAGATGGTATTACGTGTGAATTGTCCACCAATAATTATTTATTTATTTATATCACTAAGCCCCGTAATTTATCTGGAAACATTGCTCTTCAAACCCTTATCTATTATATGTAATAGATAATAAAATATGATCAGACTGAACGGCGCCGTGCAGATGCGTCATAGAACGTTCGAGCAATTACACGTGTCCGCTGTTATCAGTAATTATAATGATATATTAATTATTATTGATTAATTGCTCGCTCGGGATGTCACGCGTGTGCGCATGCGCCGATAAACAGACAAACACCTGGAGCTGCACCGTGATAGGCGCACGTACGATGGAAACTTGTGGCGTATTGGTAAACATTTACAAAAGTGGATATTCCTTTTTTTTTCCTTTTTTAACGTTTAATAAATCAATGAACGCCGGCTTCGTGCACGAAAAAGTGTCCCGTTATGTCCCATTACGCTCATTGTATGCTTGCGGTGCATCTATCAATGTATTGTTATGACGTTGTCATGTTAAACTATCGTCCGTAAACCAACCAATTTTTTTGAATGTTTTTGAATGTGGAGTCCTAATCATTACTAAGCACTACACTGCGCTTGTCACCTACGTGACGATGCGACTATGTCTATGTTTACTTAGGAGAAACCGATTCAGTTAAGACACAAAGGTTGTAACCATCGGGAGAAACCCACTCAGGCAACGTATTAGTGTAGACCTCTTTATCACAAAAGTAGAGTCAAAACTCTTCGTTCGAGTTATTGGTACGTCAATCATGAAACGATATCGTTTTTTGAGCTACGAGTAATTTAATAGAAAAGTGGGCAAGGTGTTAATAGATCTTGCAGATCATATGCACACTCACCGAAGTGTAATCCTATAGAAAACCGGAAAAAATAAATAAAATACATGCATCATAAAATCACACTTCAAATGAACGTCTGAACAAAACGTTAGCATAATTATGGTCACACAACAATCAAACAGAAGAGAAGAAGAAGACTTTAATAATATTTGTTATATGTCTGGGTGTTTCTATATAATATGTATTTAAAACCTTATAAGTATTGTATCAGCTATCTGGCCGCCATAGTACAAGCTTTGCTTAGTTTGGGGTCAGATTGTGCTGTGTGTTCCGAACATTTTTGATGGGAGAAATCTTGTGACGTCACTGACGTTATAAAAATTAAATACGTATTAGTGGCGCCTCGTGACTTCACTCCCGTAATTCGTTCGTCATTATTTGTTTTTAAAAAGCGCAATAGTATTTTCCTAACTATGATCTAAATTTCAACACAATCAGTTCAGCTTTTCCGACGTGATTGAGCAACAAACATCCAAGCTTCCAAACTTTTGAATTTATATTATTAGTAGGATTATTTCAAGTATTTTATTTTAGCATTGTCCGCCATTCCACCTGATGTCGAGCTGCAATGAAGTACACAATGAAACCAGTCTATCTAGGTATAGACAACAGCATCCTTGTTCGTAAAAGGATTCAAAGTCTTGAACGTTGCCGCAAAGTTGCTAGCTTATCGGTTTTTATCAGAAACACGTCGGAGGGAAGTGCAACTGATCTGCAAGATGCAATACCACCTTACCCAAAGAGTTTACATATGCTACGTATTTTCGCACGGTTCCTTTGTGTCAATCGTAAGATGATGACGTGCATACTTTCTGTGACAAAAGAGTGATGTGTTGCGACAAAAGTATGACACTTCCACAAGAGCGACAAGTCAAGAAATACCGGACAAAACCATGATTTTGATGATTTAGTCTAATAATTAGTTGTTTTTGTATCTATTATATTATTGTAATTGATTGTATTGCTACTCCCTGACAGGGCCATGTACTTACCTACTAGATTTAAGTTACAAGTCCATGTCATGTATATGTTGCAATTGAATGAATGATATGATATGATGCTTCCCGTGCTTTCGGTGTAAAACGTTTGTGCCAACTCTATACGTAATATATGTAAACTCTTTGACCTTATAGAGTAAGATCTCAAACTCGATAAGATTTAAAACGCGGTGTTTTTAAGCGCCTGTTACGCAAAACGGCCAACGGAAAGTGTCTGGGAGTATAGGGGGCTTATTTTTAGAGATATTGCCTATAACATACGTGAAAATTAGTTATCAGAAAATACGTAAAGTAAGTAATGTATCTTTTGGACCCCATATCTCAAAATTGGCCGTCTAAGCAAGTTAGCGGGTAAGCATGTGTTCTAAGAACGTATTAACTATATTCAATCGTCCAAATTTCATCCATCAGAAAATACGTGAAGTCTGGCGGGTCTGGGATCTTGGACTATTACCTTTTTAACCCCCGACCAAAAACAGGGGTGTTATAAGTTTGACGTCGATGTCTGTCTGTCTGTGTGTGTGTCTGTCTGTGGCACCGTAGAGCTCAAACACGACGACTCATCAGTCGATTCCGATGCGGTTTTTTTTATTTGAAAGTTAATACCCGTGCGGGTGTTCTTAGTTCTGTTTAATTAATATCGATTCAAGATAGCCACCTTTACAAAATGGCGGACAAAATATTTCTCCACAACCTACCTCAATATGGGTGTCAAATGAAAGGGTTTGATTAGTAGATTACTATAAATTATAAAAAAAATCAAATCCAAGATGGCCGCCACCACAATATGGCGAATCAAATAATTATTTTCACTACTACCCCAATTTGAAGACATCAAGATTCAAACACACCGGAAAAAACCCACACATTCAACTCCTATCACAACCTAGACGATCTTATCAGAAAAGAAGAGTCAAACCTCTTCGTTCGTGGTTTTGTCACAACAACAGAACATTTAGCCGTTTATGCTATATTACGTTAGAATAAACTGCGTCGATTTCTCAGTGCCGCATCTGATTTCCCTAATCTATGCACCTAATGCGAGATCGCAAATAGACACGGCAGCTGGTTCGCATATCTTGCAGCTGCGATTTCGGACTTTGAAGTCCGTCGGCTGATAGCGAGACCTACGAGTACGTATTAGGGAACAGAGAGATGCCGAGCTGAGCTACTTTCCGCGCCTTCTAATTATTAATTGCGTAGATTTATGACGTCGTACTCTTGTTGTAGGATACCTAAAGTAGTAAAATTAGATTTTTTTTTTTAAAAATTTAAAATAAGTAAAATTTGTTTCAATAACATAGATCTTAATTATACAATATATTTTACAGCTATAAACACACCTAATCAATGTCTAACCTAACAACATTTGTTATTACTGATCCTGTAAAATGGTTTTACTAAAGTTTTTCTTTCGTCCTCATACCTACTGATACTCTTTTATTGGTAACAAGAAGTAGTTACATTTTATACTAAATACCTTAGACCTACTACTGCAAGACCTTGGATGGACATACTTATCAAACTCAACACACAAAACAACATCCTGCTGAAACACAAGACGTTGGCGAATGTGCTCACCAAGCATTTATCTCACACATATATATAACACAAACAAATAGAAGCCAGAAATGAATAGAAGATGAAGAATCAGATGACATACACAACTAAATGATAACAAGAAATGAAAAGAAGATGAGGAAGAAGAAGACTTTAATCAGCTGACTACCTATTATAAAAAAATATCATTGTATAAATTAAGACTACAACCAGACAAGACAGTCTTGCCAGACATATTGCGTGCCTCTCGCAGAGGCCAATTTGTATGGGTCAACTTTAAAATGTTTTGTATCATCTTATCTTACCTACAAACAGCAATAAAGATTTTTGTTTTGTATTAAAAGTATGTGATTTTTTTTACTGTACGTTTATACTTGACCGCCATCTCGCCTAAATATAAGTGACTATACGGTCAACGATGGAGTGTACTTACTTAACAGAAACCAATTCACTCTCGATTTGAAGACATCAAGATTTCAACAATCGGGGAAAACCCACTCAGATAACGTAAACGATATCATAACGAAAGAGAAGACCTCCTCGTTCGTGTCTTTGGAACGTAAGCAATTAACATGTCTATTTGCAGAGTCAAGAAAAGTCTGACAATAAAAATAGCAAGGGGTTAATTATATCATGCAGATTAATATCGACAGAATCCGTAATGAGGATATTCGCAAAAGAACGAAAGTGGCCGACATAGCTCAAAGAGTAAGCAAGCTGAAGTGGCAATGGGCAGGCCACATCGCTCGCAGAACTGACTGATGGGGAAGAAAGGTTATTGAGTGGCGACCACCAGTGGGAGATGCAGTGTTGGACCGCCTCCCACTAGATGGACAGATGACCTCACAAAGGTCGCTGGAAACCGCTGGTTGCAGGTTGCGCAGAACCGTTCGTTGTGGAAATCTAGGGGGGGGAGGTCTATGTTCAGCAGTGGACGTCTTGCGGCTGATGATGATGATGATGATTAACTGCCTACTATTACTCTTCGAAAAGTATCAGATTAAGTGCCGAAAAGTCAGCCATTTTTCGCTCATGAACGCTTTTGACTAGTCATCGATTACAGAGCCTCCAGCTGGTAACGTAACCAACGCATCTCCGAAGCTGCAAGCAGTACTTTATGTAAGAACTAATCTGTGCTTCAAATAATAAAAAAACATTACAGTAACTTGTTTTTTTTATATTGAAAAAATATAGATAAGTTCAAAATATACGGAGAATTAAAATAAATAGATAGTTACACTTTATTGAACACACCAAAACACAAAAATATATAATTCACAAGTTGCACCAAGTAATACCCTAATAGATAGATGGATAGAACCACGGATATCGGGGGATATGCCTTGAGGGCGTGGCAGTGTCTTCTCGATGCGGTTAATATGACCGCATAACTTTGACATTCGTTCAGTCGCTTTAGTGATGGGGTAATAGAGTTTGCCGATGTGAAATTTCTTCGAAAATTTATTCGGTAATTTACATAGATTTTTTCGTTTTTTTCATTTTTAATGAACTACACATTAAAAAACATGGAAGAACATATAGGCTTAGGCTACTTTTATCTCGATAAAAGAATGGGAACGAGAACTACGCGGGTAAACCCGCGGGGCACGGTTAGTACTTTCGTATACATTTGACGTAAAACTTAATTTGAAAAAATGCAAACTGATTCCTACTCCCACTTTATGCATTTCTTTGTAGTATAATACATGTCGTACAGGGCATCAATTTTTATATATAAATATATTTACGTATTTGTATATTAGTAAAACTTAATTAATGTAAATTTAATAATACAGCCCAAAATAAAATGTCGAATAAAGTTTGCAATCACTCATTTCAATCCTTAGTTACGTGTGTGAGCGTTGAGTGACTCCTTCTACATAGACAAAATTATTTGTTTATACGGAAATATTCCACCTATTTTATGTATGTTGTCATAAAGAACGCAATCATAATTCTTAATGTGCGTGCTAAAATATGCGGTTGTGTGTCGTAATTATTACTTTTGTTTATGTAGTAATTATTTAGGTGGGAGGAGACTGGAGACACTAGGTTTCGAACAAAATTCGCAATCAAGGCATATCCCCCGAATATCCGTGGATAGAACTCTTTATTGTGACACAAACATATTAAAGTATAACAGAGAAACACTTATGACTTTATTACTGGCGCCACAAATGGCGGCCTTATTTCTGAGAGCAATCTCTTCAAGGCAACCAGCATCAAGGAAAATAGCCTAAAACACTCGTATTTAATAATTCTACTAAATATATATTTATAACCTAATATTAAACATTACAGGGCTTAGAGATATAAGATCTTAGATCTCTGGGTGACGAGCGCAGTGCAGTGCTAGGTAATGATTTGGACTCTTCATGTTCCAATAGCTACGTGTCACTGTGGTGTTATGTGTCAGGCATGTTGCTTACCATCAGGCTCATGTCCTGATTCTCTCGTCACTCTATAATTAAAAAAAAAAACCTTGAAACCTTACTAAACCAACTGAGCACTAAAGTTGTAACCACATAAACTACCAGTAGTCACTAAACCTCTAACTACAAAAATAACAAAATAAAATACCATCTTAAGTTGGCCATTACGTAATTGGAGAGCATAATACATTATCCATACAATTATTTCTATATTTAGCGAGGCATCTATTTCAAGGGTTATTACATGCCAAAAATGCGAGTGCGTACATTCTTAACGATCATCGTATTCTTGCAGTGTTTATGGGAGGAGCGTAGGCACCAAATAGACGTAAAGTACCATATTATTTAATTTAACTACGAGTAGCAAAATATCAAATTAGTATTACTGGCTGGAATGTACTCAAGACAGGTATCTGGAAAATGGTACTTAACAAGTGCTGATTTTGGAACTTCATCATCATTATCATCAACAGCCCACAAAATGTTCCCACTGCTGGGACACCTGGACCTTCTCTCACAACGAGAGATTTAAAGCCATAATCCACCACGCTGGCCCAGTGCGGGTTGGTGGATGACACATTACTTCGAAAGATTTTAGGTACATGTCGGTTTCCTCACGATGTTTCCCTTCACCGTATTTAAGTTAGCGGCATTACGCACATGATAGAACAATCCGTGTCTGTGATTAACGACTACGACAATAAATTAAACTGTTGTATGACGACCATAACGAACTACGATAAAAAAATGGAATGTTACGCCTCCCGAATGGAACAATTTTTCAAAAAATGGGAATTTCGAGAGAAGAGGAATTTTTGCGAGTGGGGACATGTGCGTGCCATCAACGACAACGGCTGGACCTACGGCACGACAACCAACATCAACGACAGCACAACCTGGAGGGTTGCGGTCTATTTGGACCGAATGTTATATTGTACTAAAACCGTAATGAACAAATCTTAAAATGACCTTTTCCCATAATGTCTGATTTTCGAAATGTCTTTGATGTCTAATGTCCGATAATCATTATGTCTGACGGGACATGTACAATCAGATGCAACATCAGTACTTCATGCTAGTATATGTTATACTCTGGTCAATACACTGACAAGAAAACTATGATTGTTTCATCAAAGTACCATCACCAAAAATGTCATGCTCGTGTTCTCAACACATTTTCTACCAATTAGCGTCGCAGTATCTTCTCTTCCTCGCCATATTATTTCTAATCTTAGATCTTTGGGTGACAAACGCACTGGAGTTCTAGGTACGAGTAATGATTTGAACTTAATATTCCAACAGCTGCGTGACGCTGAGCTGTTATGTCGCAGGCATGTTGCCTACCATCAGGCACAGGCGTCCCCATTTTTCACATGCTTAAAAACCACTATAATTTCAAATTCAATGAATTATTGTGAGCTATATTAGTAAGGATTCAACATTAATTCTAAACGAAACTTATTTACTATAGCTCGCAAGAGTTAACATGAGAGATGAACCCTGTACGTAGTACACAACGGACTCCAAGCCGCTACACAACCCCCTCATTTTTTCCTGGGTCTCTTACCGCCCTTTAGGCCTGCAGCGCGCACAATGGGGCGTTATCGCCCACTTTGGGAAAGCCTGCTCTATACTATAAAATGAAGTCGGTTAAAATAATCTATGGCTAAAAAGTTTATCCGACAGTAATTTTGAATTTTTTTATACCCGCATATTGGGTGTTATCTTCTTAATATATTAAGTACACATATAAATTACGTGTCGCGTTGTTTGTCGGCGATAGACTCCTAAGTATTTTAACAGATTTTAATCAAAATCGCACACCGTGTGCTGTTTGATCCAACTTGAAAGTTAGGATAGTTTTGATTTCAATGAATAGTCTTTACATATATGACAATATTCGAGCGAAGCTGAAGCACGACGGTAGTTATATAAACATTTTTATGTTTCGGTTCTATTTCATTTATTGTTTAGTCAATTTGCACGGTTGGTTACAAGACATCGTCCTAAGCGAAGCATTAATTGAAATATCTAGGTTATAACGTTCTTAAGTATATTTTTGTGGCTTTTAGGAAAGAGTTTTCTTATCTGATTAATTAATTACACCTTATATATTTGCATCAGATTTAATTTTTATCACTACATTTTCATCAACTATCATCCGGTTCATCATAGTTATATTAAAATTAAGAATAGAAATAGTCTTTTTTGTTGTAAAATTATTATATTATTTTATTTTAAGCTTTTAAAAAATGTTACTAACTGTACTTCAATTTGGCAGTTTTTTTTCCGGCATACTAGAATAAGTACATTTCAAAAATCAGTCATTATGGGAAAAGGTCATTTTAAGATTTGTTCATTACGGTTTTAGTACAATATAACATTCAGTCCAAATAGACCGCAACCACCTGGAGAAGTACTAACTGCGGCGCCGGCTCCTACACCATGTGCGTCAGTGGCACAGCGAGGCCCTGCCCAGGCGCGCGTGCAGCCGGGCCTGCCCGCGCGGCCGCGCAACCCAGCACCACCAGCGAGCCAGCCCACGCCGGCCGCCGCTGAGCCGACGCCGAGCAAACTCACGCCGCCGTGCAACCCCCTCCTACCGGCGGGCCAGCCCGCGCTAGCCGACACTGCGCCGCCGCCTGGCCAGCTCGCGCGGCCGCGCAACCCCGCACCACCGGCGAGCCAGCCCGCGCTGTCTGTCACTGCGCTGCCACTGAGCCAGTTGGCGCCGCCGTGTGTGCCCGCAACAGCACCGACAGCTGCTCCCGCGCCGCCGCGGAAACGCGGGAAACGCGCTCAGACATTAACCACAGTGTCATCTAGCGATAACGTGACGCTAACAACTGCAGGAACGAAAACGACCAAAGAACAAGCATCGGTTCGAGATACATCGTGGCAGACTGTGAAGGGGCGTAAAGACCGCTACTCTTTTACGAGAAAAGTCGTACGTGGAACAGGAACTTCCGACGCAGAGTTAGAAGCAGTTGAACGAGTAAAAAAATTACACGTCTGCTTCTTGAAACCGGCAACGACTCCAGAAACATTAAAAGCATATATGCTCAAGAAAAATCCACGTGCCGAGTATCACGTCGAGAAAATTGTTTTGAAGCATACATATTACGCATCCTTTGCCGTAACCGTGCCTACAAGTAAATACGAATACTTCATGAGCGCTGATAATTGGCCAAGCAGAGTAGAAGTTAGTCCTTGGTTTCGACGCGGCGACTGGCGGGCGGCGCGCTCGTCCTCCAACACTACCGAAGCCGAGGAAAACACGAACAATACCGGATCAACCGCAGGCACGGGGCAGCGAACGCAACACCGCCCCGCCGCTCCGCCGGCGTCTCAGCTGGCGATCGTAACGCAAAACTCGGTGCTTAGTTTGAACGCGCAATGCTCACCTCCGAGACAGTTGATAATTTGCCACCAAAACATTTGCTCACTTAATGATAAAACTCAACGTCTTGAAGTTCTCCTAGAAACTGAACTAAAGTGCGATGTTCTTGCGTTAACAGAACACTGGCTTACTGCCCCGAATCTACAATGTATACATTTAAAAGACTATAAATTAGTGTCTAGTTTTGTAGAAATAATGTAATTCACGGCGGATCCTGTATCTTTGTAAATGAAGCACTAAGGTGTGTCGAAAACGTTGAGTTATCAACGTTGTCAGAAGAAAGATTTTGCGAAATCTCCGCGATTGACGTTATAGATTTTGACATTACTATCGTTTGCATTTATCGCACGGGCCTAGCTCATGTCAGAGGTTTCTTAGGTACCTTGGAACGTTTGCTCGATAAGCTCAGCGAAGCTGAAAGAACATTTATGATTCTCGGTGATATAAACATAAATGTCTTAGACAACTCTAGCGCTGATTTTAAAAATCTGTTTGATTTGCTGAACTCCCATAATGTGAGCTCGATTGTAGACTTCCCTACTCGTATAACAGAAAAGTCACAAACTGCGATAGACCTCATTTTTACAAATGTAGCGCGAGAACTTACTTCCGCAAACTCCATAAATACGCTTCTGTCAGATCATTTAGCCGTACGCGGAGTAGTGACATTCGCTCTATGCCAGTACAGCTCACTCGCCTGACGCGTGATTTCTCGCAAAATAACCGCGCAAATTTTATTATATCTGTTGACAGTGTAGATTGGTCTGAAGTAAATCAGAGAAACAAAACCGCTCATGCATTTGTGTTGGCACTGATAAATATTTTAGCAAGTAAGTATGACACTTGTTTCCCGATAAAACAAAACCAAATAGTAAACGTGACGCGTCGTGGGTTACACCTCACGTACTAAATCTGAAATCGTTGTTATTTGACATTTCTAAATTAGTTGACAAATTTCCTGAGGAAGAGGACTTAATAGCTATATTTGACGATCTCAACAGGAAATACAATTCAACTTTGAAGATGTATAAAACAAACCATTATAATAGAATTATACAAGGAAGTACGAATCCGTCTAAAGCTATGTGGGGCATCGTGAACACAGAGAGGGAAAATAATACACCTAGGTTGAATTTCACCGATATCGTAAAGGATTGCAACGGCAAAAGTTTAGTTCACCAAAAGACGCAGTAAATGCTATGAACGCTCGTTTCTTAAATGCAGCTGCTACCTGTGGGGCTCCTAAAGCTGATGCTGCTACCGTTGGTAAAATTTTAGTGTCAGCGCATCATCAACTAACCGCTCTCTCAGACTGACCAGTTTCTCGGCGGATGAAGTATTCCGCATAGTCTCGTCTAGAATACCCCCAAAAAAGTCAAAAGACATATATGGTGTGTCGATGGAGCTACTAAAACTAGCAATTTTGCCCCTAGCTCCAGTTCTCGCCACACTGTTTAATAAGTGTCTTAGGGAAGGCTCGTACCCGTCACCGCTGAAAATATCAAAAGTGTCCCCGATATTTAAAGGCAAAGGCAAAAGGGATGACATTGATGGATATAGACCGGTATCGATTATACCAGCAATAGCCAAAGTGTTCGAAAATGGCTTGAGTTCGCGATTAGTGGCCTACCTATCGGAAACCGACGCGCTGTGTGAACAACAATACGCATACCGCGAAGGAGTGGCAGTCTTGTGCTGTGACTTATCGAAGGCCTTTGATGTCGCAGACCATGAGACCTTGGCTTTAAAGCTGAAACACTATGGCATAGCTGGGAAATCATACGCTGTGTTGACTGACATGTTACGAGGCCGCTCTCAACTGGTGGATGCTGGCGATGGCGATAATAAATCAGACCCATTGTCTTCATCTATGGGAGTGCCGCAGGGTTCGTCAGTTTCAAACATCATGTTTTCACTCCTATTGAACGATCTACCTGACGCCGTAAAGGGTGCAGACATATTCATGTATGCAGATGATGTGGCTGCCATAGTAACCGCCCTTTCGATAGAGGAATTAGAAGATCAATTAAAAACTGTAATTAACGGTTTAAACACATGGTTTCGTGCTAACGGTTTTATGGTAAACTCCAAAAAGACTCATTTTATTCACTTTTGTCTATCGGGTCACTGTACAAAATCGCTAAAAGTCTTACTTGACGGGGTCCGGATTGAGCAGGTACAAAGCACAACATTTCTGGGGTTCGAGATTGACCGCTGCATGACATGGGAACACCACATCGACAAGATGTGTGCTAAAGTAAGCAGTGCGTGCTTTGCACTAAGACGGGTATCCCGAGTGGTGTCTGCAGATGTATCTCGTTCGTGTTACTTCGCGACGGTGCATTCCCGGTTACAGTACGGAGCCGAACTATACGCACGCGCTGCCGACTGGGAGCTAGCTTTCCGCGCCCAAAAACGTGCCATACGCGCCATCGTGGGCGTGTCGCAATGCACATCCGTCAGGCCATATTTCAAAGAGCTTGGCATACTTACGTTGCCTTCAATCTTGATCTACCAAGTAGCTGTGTATGTCAGAAATAACTTAGACTCATACGACACGCGAGGAGAGAGACATTCGCGCAATATACGTAACGCTGACAAGCTGGATAGTATACCTCACTCTCTCGCGAGATCGGAAAACTGACTCACATTATGGGACCGGAAGTTTATAACACTCTTCCTAAAATAATTAAATTAGCACCGAGCTCGGGTAGCTTCAAAAACCGATTAAAAGCTGGCTTATCGATCAAACTTTTATAGTTACAGCGAGTTTTTATATAGTGATGGCAAACTCACAATAAAGTTGTAAAAAATTGACATTGTTCATTACAATTGTAATAAGTACATATATTTTAAGTTTTGACACTTATTTGTACGATACCTTTATCGTACAATAGGTATATAGTTCAATTTAAACTTTAAAAATGTATACTCTTTGTATACTCTTGTTTTGTTTTTTTATAAAATTGACGTGTAAATTGTACATTTATCAATAAAGAACTTTGACTTTGACTTTGATTTCGAGGAGACAGTGGTGCGTGTGGGGTTTGAACCGGGATCTCCGGATCGGCAAGCGCCGTTCTCCCGACTAGACCAGTCGTAACTCTAGATCCTACGATACTACATTTTTTAACTATAATAGGTTTGCACTTGACCACCATCTTGCCTGATGTTAAGCGATGATGAGATCTACGATGGAGCGTGCTTACCTAGAAGAAACCGATTCACTCTCGATTTGAAGACACCAAGATTGTAACCATCAGGGAAAACCCACTCAGGCAACGCATTCCATAACCTAGACGTTCTTATCACAAACGTGGAGTCAAACCTCTTCGTTCGCGTTTTTGGAACATCAACCATGAAACGACGTCGCCCTTTTGTGGAACGAGAAGTCCGATAGAAGAAAGGGCAAGGTGGTATTAGATCATGCAGATCAGTTGCACACTCTCCGAAGTGTATCCGATAAAAAACCGATAAGCTAGCGATTTTGCGGCGATGATCAAGACTTTGAAGTCTTTTACGCACAAGAGTGTCATTGCCTATGAGTCTTTTGGCACGTCTCTCAATAGATATAAATTTGCACGTCTCTCAATAGAATTATGTAATTTTTCAGTCTTTGTAAACTCATTATTTGTCTAAATAAACAAATTTTCATATTCATTTTAATAAGCAACATCTCGCGGTTTTAATCGCATAGTTTCAGTTTATCTTACTCTCCCAACATAAAAAATCTATGCTCTATTCCAGATTGTATTCTGTGTTAAAAATTTCAACTCGATCTGTTAAAACATTTCGACGTGTTTGAGCAACAAACAAACTTTCGCTAGTATAATATTTGTAGAATGAATAGGTGTTTTATTGCATAGGTGACGAGACGAGCCGGTCATGCGCCTGTTGATGAGAAACATACCTGCCTGTAATAGTAAGGTGACACGCAGTTATTGGAACGTGACGAGCCCGAACCTAGCACTGTATTGCGCACGTCATCCACAGATATTCTTTTTAACTCTATGCCCTGTAATTTCACTTGAAACATTGCCCTTCAAACCGGAACACAGTAATGTTTCCACAATACTGTTTGGCGGTAGAATAACTGGAAAATGTGTGATACTTCTCCAGGCAGACTCTACAAAGAGTCCTACCACTAAAAAAGCCAATAAAAGCCTGGCCTCGTAGCTTAGTAGGTAGTTCCTCTGCTTGCAAAGCCGATGGTCGTGAGTTCGATTCCCACCCAGTGCAAATATTTGTGTGATGAATTCAAATATTTGTACTGTGTCTGGGTGTTTCTATCTCTATATATAAAAATGTTATGTTGGTTTGTGTACGTTTCAAAAACTCAAAAAGTTCTGCACCGATCGAACTGAAATTTTACAATGATATTTAAAATCCGCATCCAGGATTATTTTTATCTAACTTTTGCATTACAATGTGCCACAGCAAAGCGTGGCAGGGTACAGCTAGTATATAATAATTACGTATTTACTACTACATATATAAGTTTAATATCAGCTATCTGGCCACCATCTTACAAGCTTTGCTTAGTTTGGGGACAGATGGTATTTGTGTGAATTGTCCACCGATATATACATTTAATATTTAAAGCTTACGTGAAACATATCTACTTATACCTATATCCTCTTCACGAAAGCTACGCAGACGGAAGAGTATACAATTTCCCACACTTATAATGCGTTTATTTAAATATAATCAAAGGTCTTAGTACGTTCCCCATTTATTAACTAAGACTGATCGAACATAATATATTTTAAAACTATAAAACCTAACTGCCGGTAGCAGGGCGGGGCTCAATATAGCGGTTAGGGCTGCGCGGAGACGAACTGGCTATAATTTATTATTATTATGTTTAGGCCACTTTATTGCTACAAAAACGAACAAATGGATGCAGCATTAATATAATTCACACGTGTACCCATAAACCGCCAGCCCTACCATAACCACGTCAATAATTAAACTCCCGATGACAATAGTGAATCACCATTTAAGTCATTAGGGATGCACCAAATAATATTTATTTTCTTGACAGTTGTAAAATTCCCAACAAACCACAATGTAGAAATACATATTAACTCTGCTAAGGCTTAAGCTGTCAAAGAGTTTAACAGATAGAAAATATGAAATAACGTTTTAAGTACCTATTTATTTTTGTGTCGTATGTTCTGAGAAAAGCGTCTAATTCATGTAACGTTTTAAAGGTAAACAAACGTTTGTGAGTAATTTAATGTTTAGCATGGGTGTTACTCTATTGCATCGTAGGAATTAAACGAATTAGGCTGAAATTTAGAGCGATTATTTCCGATACGATTATTACCGATTATTTCGAGTAGCACGTACGACTTAATCCCGAAAGAAAAAAAATGAGGTACAATAGGAAACGATACTTTTTATTTTAAACTAGATACCAGTAAAATAGAAGGGATAACAATCTGGAATATTGTAGTTTGCTTGTGGATGGCTTTATTTTTCAAGTTTACAAAACTAGAGTCAACTTCTTGGTGATGGATATTTTCATACACATTATTTTAGGTTATAGCTGTTATTCACTATAATTATGAATAACACATATTTACCGTAGTAATATGGCCTAGTCTGGGTATTGATAGTATTACAATTGAAGTGACGCTACCACGCCAAATTTTCTGTCCTAAAAAAAGGTAACACTCATTAATGCTAAATTTTGGGATGTTTGTATGTTTGTTGGCTCGATCATGATGGAATAGCTTCGGAATTCAACGGGTTGGATTCAATTTGGAACATACATTAAGTTGTATTAGTAAGTACAATAATAAAGTTAATAGTTTTAGTAAAGTGAAAAGTACAATTATGCTACTTTTATACGAAGAAAATGTCGAGAACAAGATAAACGCGGGCAGCCCCAGAGCGCTGCGAGTTAATAGTACTGGTCAAATAGAGTCAAGAATAAGAAACGAAAGTATGAGTGTAGGTTTTAGGTCTGACAACATTATAGTTGGCTAGGGCCTTGGTCTTTCTGCTTTAGCTCAGAATTAAATAGATATTACAGGCTGTCTGAGACAGATCTGCTACAGATCCCCGGGAAAAAAGTGGTTGTGTCTTTAGTTGTCACAGTGCCAGTAACGTAGCGGCGTAGCGTAAGAGCGGCGACGGAGCAGTGGAGTGGGATAAAATTTTGTGAGTCTCCGTTACTAAAACGCGAAATAGCTATACAGGTATCATATGGGGTATCATTAGTCCTGGTTTATATTAAAATTATACGTCGTATAGCCATTTGCTATTGTAATCTGCTGTTTATTTTTACTCAAGTGAAGTTGCGGCGTTCCCATCTGCCTCATCCATAATCTTTGTTCATGATTCACAATGCGCCCGCGTCGGTCGTAAAACCGGATCGACGCAAGTTGACATAGAACGATAAACGCCAAAAAATCGTAAATTGCCCGAGTAATACCTCCTTATGACCGACAGGAGAATATGCAATAATGCAACCCGTAAAAAACTTGGCATAAAATAATATTTTCGGAACATTTGCAGTCTTTTGTGAGGAGATTTAGAATTTCTTTGTAATTTCGATTTTACGATTGACTGAAATGATTTTTAGTGCCCCAAGCGTGAGATTCGGTTCCTTATAATCTTTTTAATAAACAAAGAATGAGATTTTAAAGTCTTTTAGGAAGTTAGGATTAGTATATTAATCTCTTGACAAATATAATGTTGCGCTTTAGTAATTTGATTTTCTGTTTAAAAGCTATTATGTTATTTTAAATGTGAATCATGTTTTTAACGTGAATACATTTTTTAAATTGCTTCCATAGGATTCATGCAATAATTCATAAGTCAGAAAACAAAAAATGACAACAGAATTGCGGATACAGTGTGTTGTGGCAGGTTCATCAGTTCATCGTTAGGCTACCATTTCTTTCCTGAGTGCATGAATGTAGCATTAGAGGTCTAAGAAAATTAAAAATAAATATTTCTCTTTCTTTTGGTTTGGCACAGTTTTAGGGTTACGCTTGACTGCAATCTCGCCTGATATGAAACGACGACATGGTCTACGATGGAGAGTGCTTACTTAGAATTAGAATTGGTTGAATCAGATTACTCTGTATATATTGTGAGAGTTCTTTGAGTAGGTATACAAATATTAAATTTTATACATGTTGACTTTCTTTTATACATATTGACATTATTTTATTATATACATATTGGATTATTATTATTTTTGATTATTCTATACATAATGACATTCTTTGACATTGCTCACACGGCTGAACTTCAAGAGCTACCACTGCAAGACCTTGGATTTAAACTACTTGTCAAAGTCCATAACAGCATCCTGCTGAAACGCAAGACGTTGGCGTAATTGTGCTCACATATCACACTTACATAGCACAACTGGATAGAAGCCAGAAATTAATAGACAATTAATCAAATGTCAGATAATACGATACAACCGATTAAAAGCTAAAATGAAAAAAGAAAAAGAAGACTTTATCAGCTGACTATTATTATCATTGTATAAATTCAGACCAATGGAAACTGCGTTGCCAGACATATTGCATGCCTCTAGAAGAAGAGGCCAGTTTGTATGGGTCAACTATTAAAATGTTTTGTATCACCTTATCTTACCTGCAAATAGCAATAAAGGTTGTTGTATTTCTATTTATATTAACCGATTCTGTATTGAGTGACCAAGATATTATGCATTGAGAAACCCCAATCAGACATTTACCTTCCGCAAGTAAACATAACTAAAAACTGTTGTGAGAAAAGTATAGTATCCAAAAAAGATGTGTTTCGAGGATATTGTTTGTCATCCACAGGAGAAGACGACGACGAGAAAGCGGAACCTCGCGAACACCACGTCTCCCGCCGCCGTGACAACGGTGTGATTCAGTGCTGGGCTTATTCCTGTTCGCTCGTCGCTACTAAGGAAATCCTGGATAGTTTCTTTTCCTCCGCTTACTAATATGCTTAAATTCGGCGGGTAAACACACACTTATAACCTTGACACTCTTTTAGCCTAAAAATTCCAACAGTGGCAAAATAATGGAATTCTCAATTTTCCCACTGTTGGGATATTTTTAATACTAACGAGATTTTTTTATTACGTAAATTGTGTACGTAATGTTATACAGAAGACATATAGAAACAACCGTTTCACCCTTTGCTCTTTAATAATGCTGTATTTTTGCATTCCCATGCCAAAATCGTTTTGGTAAGAAGTTACAAAAAAATAGATTAAGTTATCATAAAATAATTTAACATTACAGTATATTAATTAAGTCAATTATACGCTAAACAAAAATAAACAACAGAGAGAAAAGAATTTTGAGTACACAGTGAGCTGTGTTTTCGCTGTGTAGGTAAAACAATATTACACAGCTATAAAAAATAATTCTGTCTCTAATAGTTTAATATTCACCTGGCCTTGCTAATTCAAATTATTACGAAGAATAGTAATAGATACATTAACCGGCCAGGTACATTTCCATTTAGACGGTTCGCGTCATTTCTAGCAATTTAACTTGCAAATTCGCGTAAAGTTGAGTAAAATTAGACGTTACAGTCTATATGGATATAATCGCTGAATATTATGTACTATATTATTTATGCTGTAGGCTAAAGTACACAGTGTAAATACATGAGTATAACTTATTGAAAAATCCAAGTTTTTACAGAACGCTGTTCTGAAGAAACTACGGTGGCTTAGCGGATAGAACGTTTGATTTCTCAATTGTAAGGTCATAGGTTCAAATCTCGTTTGCTCTTCTGAGTACTTTTAAGTACAAATGTACAAGTTGTCATCACGACTGGCTTTAACTGTGAAGGAAAAAGACGTAAGTAAAAATATTGTGGTCGAATTGATAACCTCCTCCTTTTTGGAAACCGGTTCAAAATGGCGTGTTCCAAAAATATCATGCGAGAAATTGCGGATCTGTAGAAACATTTTCGATAATCTCTATTTATAAAAATGTAATGTTGGTTTGTGTACGCTTCAAAAACTCAAAAAGTTCTGTACCGATCGAGCTGAAATTTCAGAATGATATATAAGGATTGTTTTTATCTAATTTTTGCAGCACAATGTGCCACAGCGAAGCAAGGCAGGGTACCTACAGCTAGTTTATTATAATATATATATTTTTTAAAATAAAAAGTGATGAGTTTAGTAGGACATGTGCCTGATGGTAAGCAACATGCCTGACACATAACAGCACAATGACACGCAGCTATTGGAACATGAAGAGTCCAAATTATTACCTAGCACTTTACTGCGCTCGTCACCAAGAGCTCTAAGATGTTATAGCTCTAAGCCCTGTAATTTCTCTGGAAACATTGCTTTTCAAACCGAAACACAGTATTAGTAATGGATGGCCAGTATTTTTTTATTACAACGGTCTCTTGGCTAGAGCAAGTGAAGAGACATGCCGTTTACCTCCTCGAATCTATCAAAACGATACAACTAAAATTAGTATGTCAACACATAAAACATAGGTAACCAATGACCTGGCACAACATCGTTTACGAGAGCTAATATTCGTTTAGACAAATGGGCGTACTGTATGCAATTACGCTGTGTCGTAGCAACACGCATAGAGCTAGCATTACTGACGACGGTAATACCCTACTTGCCTCGCGACACCTGGCCGGTCATCGCTTTCTCTATAATTAGGACAAAACGGGCTTCTGTTAGTTCTGTGGTATTTAAGTAAAAGTGAGATCAGGCAAAGATCTCAATACACAGATGTGCCCTCCCAAATTTCAGGGCGCACGGAACCATGTCATTGTTGGGAAGAGTGAGCTCACTCATTCCGTTCGAGTCGGTTCCAGGAAGCGGAGACTCCGGACGTTTTTATTTATCACTATTCGTTAACCAAAATAAGTAGAACCACAGCATATCGCGTCGCTAGCGATTCTAGGGGTCAAGTAGATTGGTTATGTGTAAACTACTTACGACACACATAGTGACGCAGTTTATTACCAATTTAAAGTTACTCAGGGCCCATCCATTGGTTTATATCGATAATAAGATCAGGTATCTAAAACACCTCTTTTCAAATGATTATCTATCATTTCTCAATATGGTCTAATAAAGTTACACCTACAATACTACTTGTTTATAGAATGAGTGGGAATAAATATACCACCTGTCTGTTAGGAGTATGTAGTATGTAAATACAAAAACTCTTTAACGAGCTAAATTAAAAAAAAATACAAAAATTTTGCTTTACTACATAACCTGATTAATTACAAGTACACAGTAAAAATTTTGTACCTACAGCTGAACCCTCGAGTTTTCGGGAATAACGTTGACTTTCTCAGTCAACGCCATAATTTATGTGGCTAAGAAATGTGGATGGCAGATGAAACATTCCCTTGAAATATGTATTCCTTGCTTTGACCATGTCAGCAACAACGAAGGCTTCATTTCACACATCAATAGTTATTATCGTATTGAACAATCCCTCAAAAATTACGCTACTACATATGCAATAAAAAAGTAGATAAAAAAAAATGTTTGTAGAAATCCATCACTTTTGAAATTTTTCGAGATGTCCAAAAAGATTGCAAGTGCTTCCCCATTCATATTGTCTCTATCTTATATCTGTATTGTATATTTTTCTATCATCTTATGATGTTTTTGTGATTGATTTAACTTTTTGTGTGCAAATTAAAAAAAATATTATCATTCTTATTCCTCTCGATAGCTTCACTCCAGATGTGAGTGACGTACACTAGAGTATTCCAAGTAGGCCGGTTTCGACGAAACCCGTACCCCTATTGGTGATTACTGATGAGATCGCTATCTTCGAGGTAGGTCAAGAAAATATGGTTAAACACACGTTTCATAGTCTTGTATAATATTGACGGGACCGAGACGGGTTTGCAGTTGACAAAATCAGCAACTATCGAAATAAAAAAATTAAAAACTGACCCTGAAAATTTTGAGACGGCTGTCTTTCTAAAATCTGAATGTACTTTACTATGCAATACCAATACTTAATAGATTGAAACAAAAAATAATTATCTGCCACTTCAGTCGATATAATAGTAAGTCTCATTATTTATAATGATTTGAGGCACGCGAGCCCCGGACCCCGAAGGCATATTTAAATCTCTATACAATAATACAATACAGCCAGAAATACTCGAAACATAATTCCAATATTTCTTCACAAAACCTCGTTACAGAGAAGAATGTTTCCGAATGACAATGAAATAAAATTGACCAAGTACGAATTGGACTCCTTGACTTAGAGGTTCTGTACGTGATCTTTGAGAAATACTTAACCTTTTTTGCATTTCTAATACATATTATGTTTGCACTTAGTCGGCATTTCAGTTGGGGTTAAGTGACAATGCGGTCTAGATGAAACCAATTCACTCTCGATTTGAAGAGATAAGGATTAACTAGTAGATAGATATCCTCTTGCTCTCCATTTCCAGCAATCTTTTAGCTGACTCAGAAAAGACTAGACTTCCCAGTTTAGACTTTTATGTCGTCTGATGTCGTTTAATTAGAACTGTTATAAATACGAGTACCTAAACTAGCCAACCATTTTTCAAAACAAATTAAAATTATTTTTTTTGCTTAAAATTATCTATGACGGGCATAAATCTAGTGAATACAATAAATATCATAATTATTTAACTAAAGTACATCTGCAGGCAGATACGATTTAAATTTATTTAATTTAGTGAACAGTAGGTATCGATATAATTCTGAATGTTTTTATACAAACATCTTTACGTACCAACAGTCAATTTGGTCACTAAACTCAATCTTATTTACGTTTAATATTCATGTGTGAAACAAAAGAAATAACTGGTACAGAGGAATAAAAGCAAGGAATTGTTTTGTAGCAAGGGCACGGAACCCTAAAAAGAGGGGGCGAAAGGGGGTATAAATTACATAATTCCGTAATTCATGCAAATTTCGCGTTTTTCGCCGGATTCCGGACGGGCCTATGCCGTGTCCGGAATCCCGCGAAAATTTTGACAGGTCACGATTTTGTTTTTATGAAAAGAATTCCAAATGAAGGTATTGTAGCTGAATTCTTAACCGTTTCCTTGTCGATATTTCGTGAAGATTGTTTGAGAAGTTGGTTCTCATTGGACATCTACATTTCTTTTGAAATTTAGAGTTACGGCACGAGATCGAAAAAGCTACGAGTATATCAATTTACGGGTGACGTTTTGGAGACTCGAATAAGAAATGATGATTTGACATCAATTCTGAAATAAGAATGTGTAATCTGTGGAAAGCGTTGACTATGAAATTTAGTTTTCTTCATTTTCTTTTGGTTACGGCAAGAGATCGAAAAAACTACGAGTTTATCAACGACGGTGGTGATATTCGTTTTAAGAAGTGTTTGGAGGTGACGTTTTGAAGATTCGAATGAGAAATGATGATTTGACACCAATTCCGAAATAAGAACGTCTAATCTGTGGAAATAATAGTAATTTAAAGCGAACCATAAATCACCAATCATATCTTACATCGCACCAAATGATTGGTGATTATGTTGCGATGTAGGCTCCGCACTACTTTTACGTCATTTCCTCAGATTTTAGGGGTTATAGGCGATTCGCCACAAAGTTAATTCGCCACAAAAATAAATGTGTGTAAATTCGTCACAATTCTATTTTTTTGATAAATCATCATTTATCAATTGTAAATTCGCCACAGTGTTTTTTATGTATAGACAGCAGAAAAATCAAAGAATAAATGTGTAGTATTTTATATATACATACATAATATGCAACATACACAGTAAAAATCAGATTTTATTTTTTACTTTCATAGGTTTACACTTGACCGCCTTGACGACGATGCGGTTTTCGATTAAGCTTACCTAGTAGAAACCGATTCAACTCGATTTGAAGATACCAAAATTATAACTATCTGGAAAAGTCTACTCAGGCAGATATTTTTAGTACCTAGCCTTTTTAAGTAATCTGTCATTTCACATAATATTTAACACGATTTTATTAACTTGGTATGTATGAATCTATGAATCAATGTATCTATTTAACGGAATCTTTGAATATGATTTTCACCAATTTCTAAACAACACGATTAGTTTGAAACTTTGCATTCTTATCAAGGACCGATGAGAATGCAATGGTTTGTAGAGTTTGTTCTTTCCATTCTTATCGATCACCTCATCACGATCACCTTACCAAGATCATAAGTATTAAGAACTTTGTTTACTACACAAAGTTTTTAGAAAAGCAAGAAAACTTTTTAGTTGGATCTTTTGTATAAGCGTGTTTCTGTAGTTTTTAAAATATTGATTTATTGCATAAAGTAAGATAGGGTTACCATGTAATGTTTGTTGTATTAAGCGTCTAAAACGTTATTTTACAAGATGCGAAGATGTTATAATTCGAGAAAAATAAAATCAAATTATTGAGCAGGTCATGAAGTCATCAGGTTTTGTATAGTATAGAGTGATGAGATTAGAAGGACATGTTACTGATGTTAAAAAACATGTTTGCCCATTACAGCAAAGGTATCGGCTGTGAATCCCAGGAGGATTCTGCAAAGAGATTCTTACCACTACAAAAAAGGTATCAAATCTACAAACGTTTGTTTTGGAAGGCATATTTTCAAGTTTTTGTTCAGTTTTTATCAGCTGTATATGTACTTCTGGGATGGTATAGCGTAGACCACATCATTGCTTAGCATCAGGGGATATATCAGTCAAGTGTATCGATATTCCGCGGTAACCTACACTAGTGAAAAAACAACTTTTTATATAACAGATGTAAAATTTACCGAAATGGACACCACATACAATAATTATCGTCTTTGAAATTTATATGATAAATGTCCTAAAGACAGGTTTTCCTAGTATTTAACTACAAAGATTATAGCGTTTGTCATGGAATGAGCCATTAGTTATTTGTGGTCATAGTTTAAAATCTTTGTATCATTTCGAGTACTTACCTTTTTTTTTTTCCTGTGAAAATTCTTGATAAATTCCACCGCCTCCGGGGGGAGTGCGATGGATATGTGGGACTCTCCGTTATAACGGCCTACCCACTAAAAACCCTGGGGTGTTTCTTCCGTACGCTGAAGTGCCGGAAGTATGGGAACACTCTCGTACGACACCACAATTCCGGCAGCGTTGGTCCCCTGGGACCCATCTCTATAAGGGAGTGGATGTTTCAGCCCTCTTTCCTTGAGAGGCGCGCGAAAACACCGCGCGCACCATCTCAGGGGCCATGATCGTCAAGCGACGGACCCCCCGAGTCCGCCGCTCAAGGCCCCATTTCATGGCGGTCTGAGGAGAGCATGGAAGGCTCTCCTCCGACGCCCTGGACGACGTTGGCGCATTGGGAGATCAGACGAGATCTCCGTTCACGCTCGGCTGTTTCCTTCTGAAACATAAACTGTTCGCAGAACGAAACAGCCGCCTCCCACGATCTCTCGCATCCGACCATTGAGGTGATCAGTGCCGGGAGCGAGAGATCACTTCCTACAGCTGCGACGAGGACTCGCCGCTCTTCTGTCCATGCTGGGCAATCCTGCAGTGTGTGCTGCGCTGTGTCCTCTGCGCAGCTGCAGTGGTGGCACATGGTCGTCGGTTCCCTCCCGGCTATGCGGCACAAGTATTTCCCAAAGCACCCACGACCGGTGAGCTCCTGCACAAGCCGGAAGGTAAGCGACCCATGTGCCCTGTTCAGCCAATCCTCAAGGACGGGCTGAGCAGCCTCAACAGTTCAGCTTCCAGCCTTAGGGTGGGCCAGTCGCTCTTTCCATTCTGCTAACATAAGGAGACGAGCGCGGTTCTTCCAAATTTGCATTTCCCGTGTCGTCAACCGCTGTCCCTTGTTACGGAGTTCCATTCGCCACATGTACATGTTCGAATTGATCTCCGCTTCCAGGTCCCACGGAGGCGATTCGGCCAACAGGCATGCCGCTTCACCGGATATCGTTCGGTATCCCCGTATCACCCCAATAGCCATTGTTCTCTGTGGCCGTTTTAGAATGGCAGCTGTTCGGTTATTTATGGCATCCGCCCATATAGGCGCCCCGTACAGTGCCATGGACCGAACCACTCAAGATAGAGGCGGCGACTGCCAGCCTTCGGACCACCAAGATTAGGCAGTAGGCGCTTGAGAGCACCTGCTGTTTTCATCAATCGGGGTACAAGTAAACTAAAATGTTCCTGAAAGTTCCATCTAGAATCGAGTTGAAGTCCAAGATATTTCATCGTGGACTTCACCTCGATACTCACCCCTCGGATAATGATGTGGAAACCCTGCGGAGGCACCTTACGAGGTCCATGAAATACCATGACCTCGGACTTTTCCAGCCCCACCTGGAGTCCCAACATCTCTATCTTTGATATCGTGCTCTCCACTGACTCTGTGGCAAGACGGGCAACTTCCTACAAGGTCTCCCCCGGGCCGTCACAAGTGTGTCATCTGCGTAGCAGGTCACATTAGCGCCCGGATTGAGAACTCCTCTTAACACCCATTCGAGTACTTACCTAACCCAATAAATTGTGGCGAATTGCCTATAACCCTAAATATTACTTGCTAACCCTACTTTATGCAAAAATGACATAAAACAAAAATCTGTGACGAATTTACAACAACTTTATTTACCTGTGACATTGTTCATTTGTTTTTTTATAAGTTGTGGCGAGTTTACTTTGAATGTATGGAGTATACAAATTGTGACGAATTTACTTTGTGGCGAATCGCCTATAACCCGATTTTAGAACTCGTGTATGGACGCTTTTATCCGCAACAAAACGGAATAAATACAATTGACATAACTTAATTAAATGTTTAATTAATTATATAAACACTGCATATAGATTTATCAATATTAGATCAGTTCCTAGATACATATATTTAATTCTCAGTCTAGTCCGAGCAAATCACACTAGTGAGCTAAATATGTGTAACAACGATATTAGTTTTCATACTAAAACAGTATCTAGATATTACAGCGATCACATTCTGTGAACATATTTCTATGAAGTACATAATAGGGTTTTATCCGACGGTTACAATATTGATGTCTCGAATCGAGAGTAAAGGTACAAGTTCGCTCTGAAACCGCGACAGGAGACCGCGACAGGCACTTGACTATAAAGAATTGTATGGGCGCCAGTTCGCACCGAGACCGCAACACATGTCTCGCGACACGTGTCTCGGTCTCCTGTCGTGGTCTCGGCGCGAACTGGCGCTCATACAATTCCATAGTGGCAAGTGCCTGTCGCGGTCTCCGGTCTCGGTCTCCTGTCACGGTCTCGTGTCGCGGTCTCAGCGCGAACTTGTACCTTTAGGCTGCGTTTCCACATAATCTCCGTAACATATCCTCCTATGACACATTTTCCTAGCACAGCTTTGGTGGAAACCTCCACACATTTTCACAGCACATCTTTGGTGGAAACGCAGCCTAAATTAGACGTTTCATTGTAGATCGCATCATCGCTTCACATCAGGACTCACCTGATGTAAAAGCGGTTAAGTGAAGACCTATTACTAAAAAAAAATTGTTCCTTAATTTTCTCGTGTAGTGGGACAGTGGAAACAGGTCCCAAAGTAAATCATCTCGGCCAGATGTTGGCCGATTGTCGGCGAGAGCTCGTAATTGCAGTTCATTAGAGATTTTACCCTGATTGTTGGCTGACTTTTTGACGGGGTTTGATAATTTGTAACATTCAATTGACAAACTTTTACATCACCCCAAAATTCAGCTAAAGACACAAAAAGGAGTTATTTTTATTTTATTTTTGACATAACGTAACTTGTGATTTTACCATGTATTTAAGTTGGTACTAGATAGAATAAGTTAGTTAACAACGCACGTAAGTCACTGCGAGTGAGTGCTGCATTTTTTCATTGTGTCCGCGTTAGTAATAAGAATGAACAGTTTACATATACTACGTATAGAGTTAAAACAAAAGCTTTACACTGAAAGCTCGGATCTGATCGCTCTTGCCTTGTCGCTCTTGTGGAAGTGTCATACTTTTGTCGCGGCACATCACTATGACGCCATAGCTAACATACACCTCATTTCCTTACGAATGGTACAACTGAAGCGTGTGGAAAACCCTGATCTATCTATTTATTATTCATTACTGTGTTTCGGTTCGTTCTTTTGGCGCGCCATAGACAAATGTGTCGTGGGCTGTGAATTGAATTCTAGCGTCACGCTCGAGGATGATAAACAAATCTTAAGGTAAACTCGAGACCTAGGTTTATCTAGAAATGCGTAAGCATTTCTCATAGGCCATCTAGAAATGCGTCAACATGTCTAGATGACCATGTTCATGGCCATGCCTCCCCGTTTTCACCCGCGTAGTTTCCAAAGTAAGCTATCAAATTCTGAGTTGTAAGTTGTCACTTCCACCGGCAGTTCCTATGACTTCCAATATTTTTTTTAAAAAAGCATGTACCACCGTATACTGCATTGTCGTTTAACATTAATAAATTAGAGATCTAGTGCTAACAAAGATTTTCCTATGGAATTTTGAGGTAGTATTTATGTTTGCTAAATGCGCAAAAAATGTGAATGGGATCTAAATGCAGTCTCAAAATCATTATTTTCTAAAACTATTTAGTTCAAAAAACCTAAGAAATCATCGATAAAATATCCTAGGATATAACGCGTTAGATTTGATTGGAATTTTAGATTTGAAGTTATATAATTACACCAATCGAGAAACAGAAAACAAAACGCTTATAAGCACACAGTGTGCTATCTGTAAAAATACTAACAGCATAAGATAAGCATCACTACATGTCTCAACGATCACAATAACCGTTAGACGGCGAGCGCAATTATCTCAACCATGCAATTATCAGTAACCGGTGATTGGTGGAGATCGCATCGTGACGACGTTACGTGCGTCACTAGTTCACAGAGTTGACTAGTTCGCAAAGCTCCAACATGACCAAATTAGCAGCTTACTTTATGATCTTACTACTGAGATTTAGAGCGTTGTCTTACAAAGGGAGGCTCAAAATCATAATCCTTCATCCAGGCAAAGTGTGTGTTGGTAGAGTTAGTTAGGTAAAGTTGGTTGTAACATGTTTCATCAAATAATATAACAAAAATACGTCAATTTTTTAACAGTTTTGAAAATATCTTTTTTTTCGCCGTGGAAGTCATTCATTGCTTATGACATACTAGTACTTACATCTTCTCTTAGAAAAATATCCAGAAGTGCGACACAAATCTACGACTTGTTTGATGGTACCATCAAAAGTTTGGTACGTCCAGTAACAAAAGTGGCGACAACATATCGAGAGACGTAATGTTGGCAGACTTCACAAAATGGACCGACGTTCTAATGAAGATCGCCGAAAATTGCCTTCTGATCCAGACGCGGGCAGCGCAAGACCGGTTTCGTGGAGATTTTCGGGGAAAGTCTTCGTCTACTGATAAGATGAATACAGATTGTTCACTCATTCATATTTACCAAAGTGATGTTCATACTATAAGTGTATATTAGTTAACCTTTGCCAGTTATCCTACCGATAAGCAGCAATGTGCAAACATTACTGTGTTCCGGTTTGAAGGGCAATGCTTCCAGAGAAATTGCAGGGCTTAGAGATATAACATCTTAGATATCTTGGTGACGAGCGCAGTGCAGTGCTAGGTAATTATTTAAACTCTTCATGTTCTAATAACTGCGTGTTACTGTGTTATTATGTGGCAGGCATGTTGCTTACCATCAGGCACATGTCTTGATCGTCTCGTCACTTTTATTTAAATAAAAACTCCCAAAACTTTGCGCATGTGAGGAGACTTGCTTGTCAACTCCTTAAGTCCTATAAATATATCAGGAAGAGACCATAATAGGTAACATTTGCTACTATACTAATCTGGGCTGAAGTGAATTCATTTAGATTTCACTTTAAGATTAACTGTCGAAGTAACCTTTATGAAGTCTATAATGACTTAATAATTCTCAGATCAGTATCTAAACCGTTTCGGAACGCATACAATAGGGCTTTTAACTTCTTTATAGGCATGAACCACTCTTAAAATATCAAACCCAACGCAGCTGTATTATATTCTACTGCCCTAGTTTTGTGTGTCGCTTCTAAATTAATAGATAAATATTGGTAGACATTTCACACACAGCACCATCTAGCCACAAACTAAGCCTAAGTTAACTAAGTTTGTAATATGGGAGCCATATAGCTGATATTATACTTAAATAATCGTAAACAGTACCGATGGGTACTTATGATATATTGCAAAACCCCGATGTATAGATATATGTTGTGAATCATGTGTGTTTTTAGTATTATTCACTCATTTAATCATTTTCTTAGGTTTACATTTTTACAATATTTGTATATAAAAATAACATAAAAACATTATAAAAACCTAAACCTAGTTCGCCGCCAGCAGCGGGGCAAGGCCCAAACTACCGGTGGTTAGGGCTGCAGACTGAGGAACCTCCTGACGATGCGCGCTGTGTCAAGGATGACCGCCTTCTGCATCTGACCCTTGATCCAACCGTCTAGCGAAAGTCTCTTGAGATGTTGGTCGAGACTTTTCGCTATAAGGCCGTTTGCCGACACGACTATGGGGACTATGATCGTGGAATCAACATCCCACATGGCGGTAACCTCGTGAGCCAAGTCAAGGTACTTGCTAAGCTTGTCCTTCTCAGCTTTCACGAGGTTCTCGTCATGTGGTATGGTGATATCGACGATCACAGCCCGACGCTGAGACCGGTCTACCAGCACGATATCAGGCTTATTGGCGACAATAGTCCTGTCCGTGATGATAGAGCGGTCCCAGTAGAGCAACGCACGACCATTCTCGAGAACTGGCAGAGGTGCGTACTTATAGTACGGCACCTCGGACTCGACAAGGCCATGTCGAAGAGCAAGTTGCTGGTGGATGATCCTGGCTACTAGGTTATGTCTGTGCAAGTACTCGCCGTTTGCAAGATGCGAACAACCGGAAATAACATGACGAAGAGATTCGCCTGGACGGCGGCATGCCCGACAAATGTCGACCGTACCGTCCTTCATTATGTATTTCCGGTAATTGTTCGTCTTGATAACTTCATCTGCAATTGCACAGACAAAACCCTCGGTCTCTCCGAAGAGGTCCCCGAAGCGCAGCCAGTTCACCGACGCGAGCAGATTCACATCGGGTCCCGTCAAGGCCCGATAGAATCGCCCATGCAGCTCCTTCCTCTTCCACACTTCCTTGCGATCATCAGTGCTGAGCACCGATGGTTTGCGTCAGTTCTCGTTTGCCAATGAAAGAGGCGTGAAGCTCCTGTCAACTGCCACAACATCGCGATGCATCCCGGACTCGCTGTTGCGGAAATAATCCCTGAGACTGCATACTTCGCGGTTGTGTAGGTTCTTGGCATTTAAAAAGCCTCGACCCCCCCATTTCCGCGGAATATACAGTCTCATAACAGACGAGCGCGGGTGTAGCATGCGATGAGTTGTGAGCAGTTGACGGACCTTTCTGTCCAGGGCGTCGAGCTCAGTCTGAGTCCATCTCAGTATGCCAAAGGAGTATATCAGCAGAGGCATTACCCAACCGTTGAAGGCTCGCGCTTTGTTACCGCCTGACAGAAGACTTTTGAGTACTTTTGTCAGCCGGCACAAGAAGCGCTCCTTCACCGATCTCTTAATGTCATCTGCTAAAATACCCAAGGACTGTGACATACCGAGATATTTGTAGGTCTCGTCTTCAGAGAGATCTGAGAGTTATAGTCTCGGAAAGTTGTAAATTCTCTGAATTTACTACTTTCCCTCGCTGTACATGCATGACCGCACACTTGTTCACACCGAACTCCATCTTGATGGCGTTACTAAAACCTCCGTGGTTTTTATAGCTCCAACAAGTCTTGGCGTTTCGGTGCAAAAGTTTGAGGTCGTCCATGTACAACAAATGAGATATAACCTCACCTCCTCTACGAAGACGATAACCTAACTCTGAATCCTTCAGCAGAGTGCTGAGAGGATTCAGACTTAGGCAGAACCATAGGGGACTTAGACTGTCACCCTGAAAAATGCCTCTTTCAATCCTAATAAAGTCCTCCGAAACAAAAGAGCTGTCTACGCTACCTGGTTGACGAAGGACTGTGACCCACTGTCCCATGCATTTGCTTAGTATTATTATTATTATTATTTTCCATTATTATTATTTGAACGTGACTGACTTTTTTTTTGATTTGACATTTAATTTTTTATTTTGTTTTGTGATGACATTAATTCATGTAAGTTTAATTTTAGGCAATTAATTTTTTTTTTTTTTATTAATGGCTTGACATACGTATTGGCTTGACTGTGAGTATATTAAGTAGCTATGACATAAATAAATAAATAACAAATAATGAAATTCATTATATTGTGCCCGGTTTACGTTATTCCAGTCCCGCGATCGAATCCAGCGCTAGATTGCTTACTGGTAAATGTTAACCGGCACTGGAAAGCAATGAATCTAGTTAGCATTATAGTCTGCCGGTTTACATTTTTCCAGTAAGCAATCGAGCGCTGGATTCGATCGCTAGACTGGAATAATGTAAACCGGGCATAAATATTTGCCTTAGGTAGGTAGGTCTATGGGTCTGCTAACAGACTTACTACGAACTGACCCACAAGACCAGTCAACTTAATCTTATATGGTGTTATTTTGTTGTTAAATGGAATAATTTCAATATACCTTGCCAATGTTTAGGCACTGTCAGAGTTCATCAATATAGCCCGATCGTTCATTTTTCAATTCATTAATTTATGTTTCATAGTTACACGTTTAATGGACAAAAAAAGGCTAGGGAATTTTGTACTAAAATCCCGTTGCTTAAAAATAAAAACAAATTAACACAATTTATATTTCGCGGAAAATCGCTTTAAAAAGGGGATGATATAGTTACATTATATTCTTTATGCTCATCCAAGCTCGGATGGTATTGCAGAACCATATGTCGTACGTAAGATGTAATAAGATGTTGCTATGTAGATCATGCTAATAACAGCTGGACCTTTTGCTTGGATAAATATCAGCACAAAAAACCTACCTACTTCAAATAGATTTTTTTTTAATTATCTTGTTATTTATTAAACTTTATTTGTTTTATTTTCTCATGTTAATGCTGTTCATATAATTTCCAAGTTATTAAAATTTATTACCTATTAAGTTAAAAAATAAATAGGTGCATACTCTTTAAGGTACGAAAATAGTTTTATGGGCTATAAAATAATTTCAAAATACAACCGTAGCTAATAGCCCATGAAAACAACAAAATCTTTTAATATTCCACAAGCACATCATTAATCTGCAGTAAATATCTACCAAACTCATTCGATATCAAGGTCGCGTGTTTTCGGATCGATTCTTTGAAATCGATATAATCGAGAGATGCGATTCTCAGATAAGACGAGATCACGACTTTGACCCGCGGTTCAATAGATTACGTATGCAGACAGAATAATGGCAGATGGACAAATCCTACTAATATTAGAAACTAGCATCGCACAGCGGTTTTACTCGCGTAGTTCCCAGTTATGTTAATTTTCCGACATAATAAATAATCTATGTGTTTTTCCAAACTATTATCTATCTATGTACCAAAGGACAATGTCCATTTTTACCCTGTCTAAGCAGTTGTCGTAGATACATATGAGTTATAAACTAAAAAATCGGTGATTTTTTGTTGTACTCAATTGAGAATTTATATAACTTTCTGACATTGCAAAAAATAATAATTTGCATTAGTATAAATTATACTTATCATTTACCAACAAAGCTGAAATTGGAAAATATTGCAATACGAATCGGTACTTACGTTTCGTTTTAGTGATCCGCGATAAATTGAAATTAAATATGGATGTTATGTTTACCAATTTCTTTCACAATGTCGTTCAATTACTACTTACTACATAGTTTAATAACGTATATAATTAAACATGATGACAAGAAAACTATCAAAGCTTTTTATAGAAATGTAAATGAGGAAGAAGTTGGCTCGCAATCGTGAAACGAAACGGTTATCTCAAATTGGTCAATGTCAAACATCTGCTTAGTCTGTGATGTCAAATAAAAAAAGTAAAAATAATCAAAATTAATTAATTACATAATTGAATTGTTTTCTAAGTTTTCTTTATTCTTTGATTACCTACCACTAAACTATATTGTTTATGTATATTGAATTGAAAATGATATGAACAGCAGAGGCCTTCCCTCAGTACTGCTGTACTTGCATTGCGGAGAGTCTTAAAGTGAGATACCTAGGATGGGCCAGATACCAGGACCACCATCGATATAAACCTGTATTGAGATCGTTGAGGACCACCACATAAATCCACCAGCAGGGTTCTTGGGCTATGGAGCAGTTTTGGACTATTAAATATATAACATTATTATTAAATGTAAATATATATTATCGCAAACTATGTCTTTTATTTATCCTCTCTTGCATTGGTTTGAACATACTCGTAGATTCAGTGGAAAGATATCGGTAAATAGAATTATCTACACTGATTTAAGTTTTGTTTTTGTATAAAATTACAGGATGAGCATGAAATAATGTGCTTGAAGGTAAGCAAACATAATATGCTTGCCTATAACAACACAGTTCCACAAATTATTGGAACATGATGACATGAGTCCAAATCATCAGACCTAGCCCTGCACTGAGCTTGTTACTTTAAGCCTTGTGAAACTATGAAAATTCCATCCGAGAACTACTTCACGGTAATCAGTTGGTAGTGAGAACTACTATTATTCCTATTTATTCTGTTATGAAAAACGTTTTCAGTACTAAAACCACAGTTATTTCTTTTCTTTTCTGTTCTAATCCGAAAGAAAACATAGTTCGAATGTACTTTGACAGTAAACATAACCTTACTTTTGGTTTAACTGTAGCTCATTTTTGGTATTTGGGAAATGAAAAACACCGACAGCAGACGTTTTTAGAAGCATTTACAATTCTAATTAGACACTATTAATTCTTAGATACTATCAGTATCAAAAAAAATTTGACAGGGGATTCAATGTATGGGACGTGGGCATTGTCCTTTTATCCATATCTCTTTAGTAGTTTTTCCGTAAAAGGGTAACAAATATACATCCGATCATTTTTGCAACCTTTCGCAAATAATATACTAGATGCCCGCCCCGGCGTTGCCCGTGGTACTCATCAGGATCCCGTACATATATAACGGTGAAAGAATGACTGAAATCGGTTCAGTCATTCCTGAATATAGCTTTCAAACAAAACACCTCTTCAGCTACCTGCTACGCCACCTGTCGGAAATTGGTTGTACCAACACAGATTTAGAAAAAAAAAATAGCAAAGGTTTTATATTCAAGAGGTATGTAATCTGTGATATTCAATGACGCAATCTTAGACACATGCTGTCATGTGTCATGGAAAAGCACGAAACGTTCGAAAACTCTCAAAATGGGATATTTTTTCCTGATTTTGTTACATTCTTGATTAATGCTCCGCTTCTATTAATAGTAGCGTTATTTCTATAGCCTATAGCTTTCCTCGATAAATGGACTATCCAATAGAAACAGAATCTTTCAATCCGGACCAGTACTTCCCAAGATCCTAGCGTTCAAACAAACAAACAAACAAACTCTTCAGCTTTGTAATATTAGTATAGATTTGTAGAAAGAGGGGTGCAAAGGGTTGGATATTGGGACGTATGTTGCACGATAGATATGATGTAAAATAAAGATTATTATATCACAGATATCCGTAGATTATATTTTGGAATGCCACACAGGCATTCTTATTCTTATCACACATATATAGTCTTGAACATCGCCGAAAAATCGCTAGCCTATCGGTTATTTATTGAATACACTTCGAAGAGTGTGCAACTGATCTGCATGATCTAATACCACCTTGCCCTTTTTTCTATGGAAATGCTCGTAGCTCAAAAAAGCTACCTCTTTTCATAGTTGATATTCCAAAGACGCGAACAAAGAGTTATATAATACGTTATAAAACTCTTACAAATACGTTGCCTGAGTGGGTTATCCCCGTTGATTACAATCTTCGTGTCTTCAAATCGAGAGTGAATCGGTTTCTTCTAGGTAAAAACGCTCCATCGTAGACCGCATCGTCACTTAACATCAGGCAAGATGGCAGTCAAGTATGAGCCTATAAAAGGTAAAAAAAACACAGCATTTGTATGTGTTAGTTTCTCTGTGTGAAAACAAATTTTCATTTTCATAAGTTTTCATATTCATTTTCATAACGGAAAACTTTAATATCAAGCACAGATTCGCTCCTGTATGGAGTACTGTTCGCACCTTTGGGATGGATCAGCTAAGTATCAGCTGGAGGCCCTGGAATCGATCGAGAGACGTGCCAAAAGGCTCATAGGCAATGATACTCTTGTGCGAAAAAGACTTCAAAGTCTTGAACATCGCCGAAAAATTGCTAGCCTATCGGTTTTTTATCGGATACACTTCGGAGAGTGTGCAATTGATTTGCATGATCTGATACCACCTTGCCCTTTTTTATCGGAATGCTCGTAGCTCGAAAAAGCGACATCGTTTCATGGTTGATGTTCCAAAGACACGAACGAAGAGATTTGACTCTAATTTCGTGATAAGAACGTCTAGGCTGTGGAATACGTTGCCTGAGTGGGTTTTCCCCGATGATTACAATCTTTGTGTCTTCAAATCGAGAGTGAATCGGTTATTTCTAGGTAAACACGCTCCATCGTAGACCGCATTGTCGTTTAACATCAGGCGAGATGGCGGTCAAGTGTAAACCTATAAAAGTTAAAAAAAAAAAAAAAACTTACAGAAGAAGTAAACACCTCCTAGTTTAGAACGTAATGGTTGATATTAAATCTGTCAAGATAGATGATGGTCACAATAATGACCAGATCGAGCCAACACATTTCATTCACTATATAAATCTACCAGCTACAATGCAACCGAATTTCTATAATTTGCAGTGTTGATGGGCAAAACGACATATAGATAAATATTCAGTTGCCAAAAAGGTTTTTTAATTTATTTTAGTAATTTTTGTGTAACAATAAGTTGTTCCTACCTATCGTATATATGTGTTTAATTAAATTTGGTTACAAATGTATCTGTGCATAACTAATCTTCACAAACTTCGTAGCCTATTAAAAAGTACGTATTATTTTATGAAAATTAACTTTCGACGTTTATCGATACAGATATTACACAAAATCAGGGCTATTGTTAGTTAAATGGGATGAATGTTGATCACGATCATTGCTTTAAACTTTTTTGTGGTTTAGATGTAGAAATAAGTCGTTATCAGAATGCCAGATTTGACTATCAATTCTAAGGAAGAGAAAGACACTAGTTAATACACTATTAATGGGATGAAAATATATGTCAAATTTGATTGTTGGCATAGTTTATGATTTTCCAATCCACACTAATATTATAAAGCTGAAGAGCTTGGTTATTTGAACCAGGTCATTTCAAGAACAATACAAAACAGAACAGTACAAATATTTGAAACATTTATTAATTGTTGACTTTGTACGTGATGCCTCAGTCAATGTAATCTGGAATGGCACACCCCGCTATTAAAAATATCAAAAACCATTTTCACCCAAAGGTTGCCTCGAAGAAATTGCTTTCAGCGATAAGGCCGCCTGTTGTAGCACTAGCTATTACTGTTCCTTTCTATCCTTTGTCTGTAAATTCTGTTTTTCTTTTGGTGTGAACAATAAAGAGTACCTATATATCTATCTATCTATCTACAATAGGCTATGCATGTAACACGGGCAAAGCCAGGGAGGACCACTAGTTTTGGAAACAAACTGAAAAGACACGCCAGCTTTGGGGTTATCGAGAATTGTTTTTACAGGTATTGCATACTTGAAAAAGCCTTATAGGGCACGAAAGTCCTTATAGTCCCAAAAGTTTTTAGATTTTTGCAATTTACACTTTTATCAAAAATAATTTTACATGGGGCTTAATCGAGACTTTAAATATTATTTATCTAACCAAAGTTTTGGCAGCGTTACAACCAACAAATCTTTTCATCGTCTTTTGTTTTGACGTGACAACGTCTTATAAATTGGTTTGCCGGGTGACACTTCAAGAAACTGCGTTACGCTCTGCTCACGTTATGTGCTCACAACGAGAGCGAGTGAGAGGCACGCGTCCCTTCCACTCGGGCATGGTTAGCCCGCCTAAGAGCGAGAGAGACAGACATAAAAAGTGAAAGGCACGCGTCCCTTCCGTAAAATTATTTCACCACTCAAAGTCGTTGTCACGTAAAACTTTCGCCCGTATACCGACTTTACAGGCAACCAATTTTTTATCCTAACAATTACAAATTACGCAAACTTTTAACAATATTTGTTTTGATGAAATTGGAACTTTTAGGTAAGTACTTTAGATAGTTTAGTACAAAAAAGAGTTTATGAAATTTTAAAGGGTTCGTTGATGTGTGCGTGCGGTCAATCGCGAGAGAGACTCCGCTACTCGTGTAATAAGGCGTACCGACCGCAGATAAGTGCGGTCAACTTTGGAACGTGCGGTACGGTGCGCAAATTAAAGTTCAGAAAATAATCTGAAAGTAAATCTCACAACAAGAACTGTATTTAACTAAATCAATCCAAAACCATAG